>OX451735.1:214054953-215279953 GCA_948472305.1 Vicia faba | reverse complement strand
TTTCTTGGTGAACAAGTTTCATGTTTTGACACATCTTTATGAAAAATGACCCTTGGCACTTGATTTTGACCAAAAAGTCAAAGTTTGACTTTTCAGTGTATGGTTGATTTTTGATTAGTTGACTGGAAAATTCATCTGTCAATCCAATGCAATTGAGATCTTTTGAACCTTGTGAATAGGTAAAGATGATTCCATTGAGTCCTTGAATCCATGCTTGAACCCAATTTTCCATTGGCTAGGTTAAAAGTCAGAAATTGCCCTTCTGCAGTCAAAACCCTAAAAATGACCATTTTGCCCTTTTGATGATCTGATCAAATTTCTTGAGGAGTTATGGTCCAAACTTGATCAAATGGTTCATATGAGCCTATAATATTGATGTGGATCAAAATTTATGAGGTTTGACTGTAAATTGGCCATAGTTGACGTTTTCCCCAATACAACTGATTTTTAGGTCAACTGTTCAATTGACTGGGCAAAAATTTGATTCAAGGCTTGAAACTTGGTATGAGCAATCTTATAAGTCCAACATGAAGTATAAAAGTCACATGGGGCATTAGAAGTCCAAAATTCCTTGTGCAAACTCAAACCCTAATTTAGGTCATCAGTGCAAGGAGATGTCTTGAGCAGAGCAAAACCCTAAAACCCTAATTGTGTCTGGAATTCAAAGAGTCTTGTGAGGGGAAATCCTGATAAAATGATAGGGCAAATTTTGGGGTACAACACCAGGTCCCCCCTAAAGGACTACAATGACTCATCACGAGCAACCTTACCCAGGTTCCTTCTGAAGTTTCACTCAGACTTATCCCAAAGCAACCTTACCCAGGTTCCTTCTCGGTTCAGATGCAATTTTACCCAAACTCCCCACGAAGCAACCTTACCTAGGTTCCTTCTCAGTTCAGATGCAGTTTTACCCAAACTCATCACGAGTAACCTTACCCAGGTTCCTTCTTAAGTTTCACTTAGACTTATCCCGAAGCAACCTTACCTAGGTTCCTTCTCGGTTCAGATGCAGTTTTACCCAAACTCCTCACAAAGCAACCTTATCCAGGTTCCTTCTCAGTTCAGATGCAGTTTTACCCAAGCTCCTCACAAAGAAACCTTACCCAGGTTCCTTCTCGGTTCAGATGTAGTTTTACCCAAACTCCTCACAAAAAAACCCTACTATCCAGGTTCCTTCTCACAGCCCCACTATCTAGGCTTTCATATCGAAGTAACCCTACCATCCAGGTTCCTTCTTACAGCCCTACTATCCTGGATTTCATATCGAGGTAACCCTACTATCCAGGTTCCTTCTCACAGCCCTGCTATCCAGGCTTTCATATCGAAGTAACCCTACTATCCAGGTTCCTTCTCACAGCCCTGCTATCCAGGCTTTCATATCGAAGTAACCCTGCTATCCAGGTTCCTTCTCACGGCCCTACTATTCAGGATTTCATATCGAAGTAACCCTACTATCCAGGTTCCTTCTCACAACCCTACAATCTAGGCTTTCATATCGAAGTAACCCAACCATCCAGGTTCCTTCTCACAACCCTACTATCCAGGCTTTCATATCGAGGTAACCCTACTATCCAGGTTCCTTCTCACAGCCGAACTATCCAGGCTTTCATATATAAGTAACCCTACTATCTAGGTTCCTTCTCACAACCCTACTATCCAGGCTTTCATATCGAAGTAACCCTACCATCCAGGTTCCTTCTTACAGCTCTACTATCCAGGATTTCATATCGAGGTAACCCTACTATCCAGGTTCCTTCTCACAGCCCTACTATCCAGGCTTTCATATCGAAGTAACCCTACTATCCAGGTTCCTTCTCACGGCCCTACTATCCAGGCTTTCATATCGAAGTAACCCTATTGTCCAGGTTCCTTCTCACAGCCCTACTATCCAGGCTTTCATATCGAAGTAACCCTACTATCCAGGTTACTTCTCACAACCCTACTATCCAGGCTTTCATATCGAAGTAACCCTACTATCCAGGTTCCTTCTCACAGCCCTGCTATCCAGGATTTCATATCGAAGTAACCCTACTATCCAGTTTCCTTCTCATAACCTTACCATCCAGGTTTCTTTTCTCTTATCTCCAGACGGCAGTCCACAACACTGTAAGACCAGGACCTAATCAAACACGATCGGTTTCATCTTTCCCCAGTAACTCGTGGTGCAGCCTGTACACTGACCAGATATGCAGTTCACCTCCGGAGTTAATTCCCCAGTAGAGTAACGGACAGCTGAAGCTCCTAAAATTATATATCTCTCGAGACAGATACCAACATTCCTCAGCAGATTCCTCCTCAACAACAGCAACAGGGACTCTCCTCAAAGGAATATCTCAGGAAATCCATATTCTCTAGATGGCATCTTTAAGCCCATCTCAGAAAATTCTCCGTCACATCCAGGATGGCATCTTTAAGCCCGTCTCCGACAAATATTCTATCATCAAACTCCAAATGGCATCTGTAAGCCCATTCCCGATGTCACAAATCAAGCGCCACTTCATGTGAGTGCAAATTTCTGGGCACTCTAGTGTTCAATCATCTCCCACCTTCAGATCATGAAAGGCAGGCTAGCCAATCTACATCCTCAGGTTTAAGAAGATTGAATAGGGGCAGCTTTTGTACCCCAAAATTTTCCCTCTCATTTTACTCAATACATGTCCATTGAGATCTTCAATTTGCTCAAGGTTACCAAAGAGTGGACCAGACAAACTCTCTCCTAAGGCAGTATACCTCAAATTAGGGTTTCATTTTTCATCAAGATGGGTGAGCCACAAAAGCCCCAAATGCTTTCCAAGGTCATAATATGTTCCCAAGATTCTCCATGTCAAATTTCATTCCTTGCATAAGAATTTTGCTCAGTCAACTACTCAAATGCTTGTGAATCTACTATACTAGATCAAAAGTCAATTATGGCCCACATACAGTCAAACTTCAAGATTTCTGGTCAACATCATCATTTTGAAGTGTTATCCATCATTTGATCAAGGTTTGATCATGATTCCTCAAGGAATGCTCCAAATTCATCAAAACCCAAAAGTTACTAAATTAGGGTTTCTTAGGAAAAGTCAACCCAACTTTGACCAAGCATAACTTCCACATGCTTTATCATAAATTTTCCATCCAAAGCTCATTTTTAAGAGGATGCAATTCCCTAATATTCATCTTCAGCTTACAAGTTCAAAATATGAACTCATAAAAAGATGTGAATTTTGACATTATAGGTCCTTTTGAAAAGTCAACAAAAACACCTTTTGGGTCAAAGCTTCATACATAAACATGGAAGACTCAATTAAGATGAGACCAAAAGGGTTGCTTAGGGGATACCCTAAGCTTTCTAAAAAGTCCAAGAACACCTCTCTAGGGTTAAAATTGGAGGAGATATGCCTTGTCAAAGTTGACCTTTTTTGCAAAATTGCCAAAAGTCAAATGTGCTCAAAAATGCATTTTTTGCTAAATGGGCCTAACTTTTTATGCTTGCACCTCACTTATAATGTGGTCCACGACTCAAATATTCACACCCCAAGTTTGCTTCATTACTCCAGGCCCAAATCTTTCTCCCTTTTTTAATTCTTTTTTATTGGTTATTTTTAATTATTTTCACAACAAAAATCATTTTTTAATCATAAAATCAGAAAATCACTAAAAAATTAGATTTTAGTTTTTTTTTATAAAAATATTTAATCGCAATTAATTAATTAGCTTAATTTGATTAATTCAAATTCTTTTTTTATAATTAAAATTAATTAGACAAATTAGGCTAAAATTTCAAATATTTTTCGCAATAATAAAATACAAAAAAATATTTCCTCTTTAATTGATTAGATTTTTTAGGACTCAGACTTTATTCTCGTACGTAATTCATCGCGCGCGCCTTGACTTTCCTTTAATTCAAATTATTGTAATTGTTTCAAGGTTGTAATAGTTTAATTAAGATTTTAAATTCCGCAGTTTTTTATTTTACGTCAAGGCAATTGTGTAACTGTCAAAGCCATGTAATAGCTAGGTTTATTTTCGTGTTTACTTTCAGCAAATTATTAACTGTTTAGATGTATGGCTAATAGGATTGTATGGCAAGAATGCATGAAAATTAAAACAGTTAGAAAACCCTAATGTGCAAAGATTAAAATAACTGAAACAAATCACTTGCACATGTTCACTCCTAGGGTTTACCCCATTTCGGTTGCCTTCGGTAAACAATCATTAAGCATAGGAGATTTTAGTGGTTTCCCTCCAGTCTAACGAGATCAAATTGTCCCATTCGAATGTTGCCTCGGAAATGTTGTCTCTGAAACATTGCCTCGAAAAGATCTTAAGACTCTAGGGTTACTACTAAAGTTTTCTAACTATTGCTTTAGTGACTGTATTTGTCCCTTTCGAATGTCCCTTACAAACTCCAACGACGGTGCTACCTACTCCTTAATAATGGGATAGAACTTTCTAAAGGAAATAGAACAAAAACAATCTTTTTTCGAGTAGGTAGATACTAGTAGGTACTTGCTCAATAAATTTTTTTCACACAAACACCTTTCAAAAAAAGTTTTCAAAACAACTTCGTCACACTCTTGAGGATTGATAGAAGGGTTATCACGAAGTAAAACATTTTCAAAGCAAACACACATACAAGCAATTTAAAAAATATGAGAAAGTGCCTAAGAGCCCATGGAAAACAATGGATAGAAAGGGTGCTAACACTTTCCCTTTCTATAATCTACCCCCCGTACTCAGAAACATCTCGAAAAAGGTTTTTTCTGTTCTTTTTCCTTTTCCATGATTATATGAAATAAAAATCAGTGGCGACTCTTGGTTACCGCGACATTTTGCAAACAAAAAACGAAAAACGCAAACCAGTATTAAACAGTCGGTTCTGCCACCATATCACAGTGTGGTTTGTTTCAAATATGGAAAACCTGATCATAAGAGCAATATGTGTACTGCTGAGGTGAAGAGGTATTTCCATTTGTGGTAAGACTGAACATGTTGTATCTGAGTGCAAGCATAAAGAGATGATTTGTTTCAATTATGGTGAAGAAGGACACATTGGTAGTCAGTGTCAGAAACCAAAGAAGGCGCAAACCAGTGGAAAAATGTTCGCTTTAGCTGAGAATCAGACGGCTAATGAGGACAGACTCATCAGAGGTACGTGTTTAATTAATAGTACTCCTTTAATTACTATTATTGATACTGGTTCTACTCATTGTTTTATTTTTGTTGATTATGTTGAAAGATTGGGTCTTATGTTGTATTCTATGAATAGAGAGATGGCCATCGATACTCCAGCCAAGGGATTGGTGACTACTTCTCTTGTGTGTTTAAAGTGTCCTTTGTCGATATTCGACAGAGACTTTGCTGTTGATTTGGTTTGTTTGCCTTTAAGTGGGTTGGATGTGATCTTAGGTATGAACTGGTTAGAGCATAATTGTGTTCATATTATATGTTATAGCAAGTCGGTGAGGTTTTCTACTCCTGAGGAAGAGGAAGCTGGTCTATTGTCTGCTAGATAGTTTAGGCAGTTGATGCAAGAGGAGGCTCAGATGTTCTCGTTGATGGCATTGCTATCTGTCGAGAATTAAGTTATAATTGAGGAAATGCGAGTGGTGCGTGAATTTCCTGAAGTTTTCCCTGATGAAATTCCTGATGTACCACCAAAGAGAGAAGTTGAATTTGTTATGGATCTTGTACCTGGTACTAGACCTATTTCTATGGCACAATACATGATGTCTGCATCTGAATTGTCGGAACTAAAGAAGCAATTGGAAGAGTTACTTAAGAAGAAATGTGTAAGACCAAGTGTATCACCGTGGGGAGCTCCAGGGTTGCTAGTAAAGAAGAAAGATGGAAGTATAAGGCTTTATGACGATTATAGACAATTGAATAAAGTGACGATTAAGAACAAGTATCCACTTCCAAGAATAGATGATTTTATGGATCAATTGGTGGGTGCCCGTGTCTTTAGTAAGATTTATTTGAGGTCGGGCTATCATCAGATTAAAGTGAAAGATGAAGATATCCAGAAGAAGGCTTTTAGAATGCGTTATGGACATTATGAGTATTCGATGATGCCTTTCGGTGTTACTAATGCGCCGGGAGCATTTATGGAGTACATGAATTGTATCTTTCATACTTGTTTGGATCAATTTGTAGTGGTGTTCATTGATGACATTTTGATTTACTATAAATCGGAAGAAGAGCATGCAGAATACTTAAGAATAGTATTGCAAGTTTTGAAAAAGAAGAAGTTGTATTCAAAGTTGTCTAAGTGTGAATTTTGGTTAAAGGAGATTAGCTTTCTTGGTCATTGTGATACAGTGGCAGAACCAACTGTTAATACTGGTTTGCGTTTTTTGTTCGCAAATGTTGTGGTAAGCAAGTGTCGCCACCGACTTTTATTTCATCCAACAAAGGAAAGGGAAAAAGAAGAGAAGAAAACCTTTTTTTGAGATATTTCTGAGTAGGGGGGATAGATTATAGAAAGGAAGGTGTTAGCACCCTTTCTATCCGAGGTTTTCCACAGGCTCTTAGGTACTTGCTCATTTTTTTAAAATTGCTTGTGGGTGCTTGTTTTGAAAAGTTTTATTTACTTCGTGATAACCCTTGTATATGTCCTCAAGAGTGTGACGAAGTTGTTTTTGAAAACTGTTTTGAAAGTGTTTGTGAAAATTTTGTTGTTGTTTTGAGCAAGTACTTAAGAGTTTCTACCTACTCGAAAAAGATTGTTCATTTTCTCATTTCCTTTAGACAACACTATCCTACTATTAGTGAGTAGGTAGCCCTATCGTTGGATTTTGAAGGACTATCGTAAGGGACCCTATGGTTATTGAAGGAAACATGTAAGGATACCTTAGCATTTCGAAGGGACCTTCATCATATATTTGTAGGCAATATCGAGGGACCAGATCATTTCTCGTAGGCAACTCGAGGGACAGTAAGGGGCCATGATCTTTTATGATGACTTTTATACCGAGGGTCTTTGCTAAGATATCCCTATGTTCAAGGGACATGACCATTGTTTTCCGAGGCAACCAAGTGAGGCATACCCTAAAGGTGAAAGTGTGCAACAATGTTTGTTTTCAGATATTTATCTTGTAATTAAATGATATATTTAAGTGATTAAGCATACAAACCTTGGTTGCTAACAATTATATACAAGCATATAAATTAAAAGCGAGAAAATAAAAGAGTCCTACCCTATTACAAGGCCTCGGGGAGGGGTTTACATAACCAAAAACCGGGGATTAAACAGTAAATAATATGCGGTAAGCCCTAATTAAAAACTATTACAAACCTGAAACAAATACAATAATTGGAAAATAAAATATTGCATGCGAGAATTAAGTACGGGAATCAACGTTTAAATTCTAAAAATCTAATCAACTAAAGAGAAAATATTTTTTTGTATTTTATTATTGAGAAAATTATTTGAAATCTCAACCTAAATCTAATTAATTAAAGAAAAATATTTTTTGGTATTTTATTGAGAAAATTAAATATTTGTGAATTAAACCCAATTTTTCTAATTAATTTTAATTATGAAAACAATCAAGTCAATATAATTAAATTAATTATTTTCCAAAAAGAAACTAATTTTAATAAAAACCTAATTCTACATTTTTGTGGTTTTCTTGATTTTATGATTAAATAAAAAAATGATTTTTTTGTTGTTTTTGTAAAAAGAAATTAATCAAGTAAAACAAAAGAAAATAATTGGGTCTGTGGTGAAAGCAGATTAAGGGGTGTGAAGCTGAATTTCATTGAGCCCAAATCCTTTGGCCCAATCAAGCGTTTGGATCCAGTGCTGGCCATGTTTGAGGGTTCATCATGGTCTGCATGTGTTGAGTGTTAGATCTGGATATGATGTGATCTTGTGGTATGGTGATGGAAGTGCATGAGGAGCGCGCAGGGACATGGAGCATTGGATCTGAAGACAAAAATTAGTGAAAATTAACATTGCAAAAGGGCTGGATCGAACCCACCCCCTTTTGGATTAAAGCCTTATCATGCCCTGCCTTTCCAACTGAACCAAGCGTGTTAATTGTTAACAAAATAATACAAAATAAATATAAGGCAAATAAAGATCTATGGCCACATGTCAAAAACGCACGCGCTGTGGGTTCACAATGGTTTGAATGGACGAATCAGTGAGCACTACGCCATCACCTTCTTCAGGGATCCGTTGTTTTAGATGGGGAACTTGTACCTACAGCAGTTTTCCGTCACTATAGGTTGTAGTGACAGATTTTTTTCGTAACTAAAAACCTGCAAAATTCAAAAATGCAGCACAAGCAGAATAAATTCAAACGAAAGGAAAAAAAATCAATTGCAAATCATCTCCTGAGCATAATAGTGCCCCTAATTTTGTCCAATTTTGCCTTTATATAGAATTTCCAATTTGGGACCTCAAAACCCTAACAATGGCATCGTGCCACTCCTGCACTTAAACTTCAATCAAACCAATAAAAAACATTACAAATATGATAGCAAGCATGGATATAGGATCAAAAGATGTTTATGATGGATAAATCATTGAAAACGAATCTTGAAAAAAGATGTAAACCATGGCACTGTGGGACGTGATTTCTGAAGGTTTTAAGGCTTGAGGATGATTGGAATGGCTTCTGAAAATGTCCAGGAATGGATTGCTGTCCTTGGAATTGCTTGAAACGGCCTATAGAATCAAAACCGACCTGCACTTTTTCCACAAAAATTTGACACTTCTTCCTTTGTTTTCACGACCACAAACCCTCTTCTTTTGCCTTGAGAATGTTATGTCCTTAAATTGGAATGAATTAGGTCAATAAAAACTAATCATATCTTTGCAAATTATGGAGATTTAATTTCATTCTTTGTCTTGTATGATTTGTTTCCAAAATAGACCAAATTAAGATATTTTTCCAATAAATTAGCTCTTGCACGAATTTTTTGATTTGCTAGTTGTTCATGGACTCATAATATGCTCATAAAATCAAATCTTTGATTTTATTTGATTATTCTACTATTTAAATTGATTTATTTTGATTTAAATGGATAAAAAATCAAAATAAATAATAAAAATAGTAAAATAATAGGTGGATAAGCTCAGGGGTCGTGGACCATCTTAGGAACAAGTTTCAAAGAAGAAAGCATGGGCCCATTTGGAGAAAAAAGTCATTTTGATCAATGTTGAATTCATGCATATTTCTAAAAATTGGTCAACTTTGACAATACATATCTCCCTCAATTTTAACCCTAAGAGGGTGTTATTGGACTTTTTAGAAATCTTAGGATGTTCTCTCAACAACCCTTTTGGTTTCATCTCAATTGGATCTTTCATGTTCATGTAAGAAGCTTTGACCCAAAAGGTGTTTTTGTTGGAATTTTTTTTATTAATAACCATGTATTAAAATAATATTTCGCAAATAACCGGGTTTCGGAAAAAATTATGCAAATAACCATGTTTCAGATGGCTCCACAAAGGAGGAGCCATCTCACTTGGCGCCTCCACCTAGGGTTTTTCCCTAGGCGCCATCTCACTTGGCGCCTCCCTTGGCTTTTAGCCAAGTGAGATGGCGCATGCTCCTTAAAAATGAGAGGAGGCGCCATCTCACTTGGCGCCTAGGGCAAAATGCTGTTTTATAAATAATTCGTTTGTTTCTTCGAAATTTATCACACTTTCTCGCACTGTATTTTTATTTTGTACTCTGTTATTTGCGTAATGACGTCGCCTATGATTTTTAGCAGAGATGGTTACGTTATATTCTCCGCCACGAAACCTGCGATGAAAATGAAATTCTGGCACATTCACTCCATGGAGCGTCTGAAGCGGGAGCTGATGCGGTGGCTAGATGGAGACATCGCGGAGGGGGAAAAAATTCGAAGGATCCAGCGAAAACGAACAACAACCTCACATGCGACAGGAAGACCTAATGTATGGTTGGAGGAAGTCAAAACAGACAGTGATGTAATGCTGATGATGCATGGGTCAGATGAAATTGTGTTAACAGTTGTAATTTCCTAGATTGAATATCGTTAATTATTGTTGTACGCGTTTTATTAACTGTAGCAAAATCTGTTAACGGAAAACCCTAATGTTTACAACACAAATATTGAAAAGATTTATTGTATTACAATATTTATGTGGTCGAGCCAGACGCTCGATTCGGACAGTTTTTGCGATTGTGTCCGACCTGACGGCATAAACCACACTTTCTTTCCAACCTGTCAAGATCGTCCATTTCTGTTGTGATGCGCCTACTTTTGGGACGACCCTTCTTGTTCCTTCGCATTTGGTCATTGTGCCAAACTATATCGCCGTTGTATTCAGGCCAATAATCCGGTTTTGCCACCAAAGGAAAGTTGTTGTTGTAAACAGTGAGCAACGTTTCAGATTTGTAAATGTTTGACAGCAGTTGAAGCGCGTACTGATGGGTATGAGCACAAGCGGCAATGACATGAGAGCAAGGCATACGAAATGCTTGAAACCTGCCACAATCGCACCATTGAGAAGGTAAAATGACCCTGTATTCTTGTCTTGGCAGGCCTTTATTGTGGTCGATTGTCTCTTTCACAATGAAGTTGTGGCTGTGTCGGTCAAACCGTGTAACCATGTGAGTGTTGGCTTTAGCACTTTCAGCCTTAATGTATTTCATGCATCTTTCACTCCATAGTTGTCCTTATTGCAACACCGCATTCCACATTTCACCTCTTTTGGAAAATAACGCAGCCATCCTAAAATACGTAGATTTTACCAAGGCAGTGATTGGGAGGTTTCGTATGCCCTTGAATACCCCATTCATTGATTCAATAAGATTAGTTGTCATATTCCCCCATCTTTGGCCATTGTCGTATGACCTAGTCCACTTTTCCACCAGAATATTGTCGATCCACCTACCGGCTTCTGGATTAGACAAACGGATCTCGTTGCGGTAATATTTGAATGTGGGTTGTATCAATGCATATCCCGCATTCATAACCGCTTTCCTCAATGTTTTGTCCTTGACCTCCCTCAAGAAATTCTGGACGATATGCCTGACGCAATAGACATGCGTAGAAGGAGGGTCATGCCAACCATTTGCTGGATTATTGTAGGCACTTTCAATGGAGGCATGTCTGTCCGAGATCAAACAGAGATCTGGTTGAGGAGCCACGTGTGTCCGAAGATTTTTCAGGAAAAAGCTCCAAGCACCACCGGTCTCCCCCTCGACAAGGGCAAATGCAACGGGGAAAATGTTGTTGTTGCCATCTTGTGCAACTGCCATCAATAGCGTGCCTTTGTACTTCCCATACAACCAAGTCCCGTCAATTTGTAGAATTGGTTTGCATGATGCAAACCCTGTGATGCATGGTTGAAATGCCCAAAACACGCGACTGAATATTCCGTTGCCATGCAGTAGACTACCATCTTGGGCGTATGCTGGCAATGTTTCCAGAACATAAACACTACCTGGAGAATACGTCTTGAGTGCATTCAGGTAGCGGGGAAGTTCTCGGTATGACTCCTCCCAGTTTCCGTACACCCTTTCAATCGCCTTAGTCTTTGCTAACCACGCCTTACGGTAAGACGGAGTGTAGTTAAAAACCGTGGTGATGTGGGAGATGATTGTTTTCACCTTCAAAGATGGGTCGTTGCTGACCAGGGGTAGGATTTCTTGACAGATTAGATCATGGTTGAGTTTTCGGTGGTCCTGTGATTGAGTGGAACTTACACAAGTGTGGGTAGTCATGGAACCTATGACCCAGCAGTCACCCCTTAATCTGTATGATGCGGTCAGCTTGAACATACAGTCAGGGTGGACACACTTGATCTTGTACCTTCCGGGTTGACACGATCCACCTTAAAATCAACCGAGTTTAGCATGTGAAATTTTTTAATGGCCCTGATGCATTCCTCTTTGTTACAAAACTTGTCCTTCTCTTTTAAATTTTCATCCGACTGCATATACGATTTGAAAAATAAGTCAGTAGAAGGTTCATCTCCGCCCATGTTGAAGTTTGTCATGTGCAAAGGTGGTGTGTAGATTTTGTCTGTAGGAATACTAGGGATGCCATCATCGTCAGAATCATCGTTCACCATTTCATCAAACTCTAACTCGTTATCTTCTTCTTCATCATCAACTGCATCTACCTCATCTTGTTCATTCTCCAAAGGATCAACCTCCTGTGTCACCGGAGGCTCTACCTCCTGTGTCACCGGAGGCTCTTGAAGAAAAACGTACAACTCAATAGAGTCGTATCCAGAATAGACATGGCTGGAAATCATATTCTAGAGATCCTCGTCATCTTGAACTTCAACCTTATAAAAAATTACTTGGTTGTTTCCAAAAAAAACTGGATTCTGATAAAATATATGGGACACCGGGCCTCGTTCAAGTTTGGCCTCCAATCTTTTCTTGAAGTACGAGAAATTGGCTTTCCCATTTAAGAGAAATCGAACGTTGTCGGTGTTTCTAAACAAAAACCCAACTGTGGGACAAATGTATGTCTCACCGTTGAAATGTGCTTTGACGACAAATTGTGGTGAAGAGGCCATTGCATAGAATTGTTTTAAGGTTTGAAGGTTGGAATGTTTGAGGTTTATTGATTGTATGAAGGTATGAATGCTGTAATGTTTGAAGGTTGGAATGTATGAATTTGTTGACTGATTCGAAGGTTGGAAGATTTGACAGATTATGTGAATCAATGTTATGTTAAACGTAAGGCTAAAAATTTCAATTAAGTAAGGATGCAACCCCCCAAGGCTGCCAATAATATTACATGCAATAATGAAACCCCATGGGCTGCCACCTATCCTGGCCCTATTCTGCACATATACATGTTTTTTGTAAGACTCCACCCATCAACTCCAATGGCCTTGCATGCAATAAAGAAAGGAATCCCAAAGGCTGTCACGTAGCCTGAGCCTATGTTGTAACAAATGACACCTCTTATTCGCCAAATGGGGTGGCGACACCATTCATTTTTGTACTCTTTCGCCAAGTCCAATGGCGCCTCCCTTACTGTCCAATCGTGATACATGCATGTGCTTATGAAACCCCATAGGCTGCCACCTATCATGGCCCTATTCTGCACATATACATGTTTTTTGTAAGACTCCACCCATCAACTCCAATGGCCTTGCATGCAATAAAGAAAGGAATCCCAAAGGCTGTTACGTAGCCTGAGCCTATGCTGTAACAAATGACACCTCTTATTCGCCAAATGGGGTGGCGACACCATTCATTTTTGTACTCTTTCGCCAAGTCCAATGGCGCCTCCCTTACTTTCCAATCGTGATACATGCATGGGCTTATGAAACCCCATATGCTGCCACCTATCCTGGCCCTATTCTGCACATATACATGTTTTTTGTAAGACTCCACCCATCAACTCCAATGGCCTTGCATGCAATAAAGAAAGGAATCCCAAAGGCTGTCACGTAGCCTGAGCCTATGTTGTAACAAATGACACCTCTTATTCGCCATATGGGGTGGCGACACCATTCATTTTTGTACTCTTTCGCCAAGTCCAATGGCGCCTCCCTTACTGTCCAATCGTGATACATGCATGGGCTGCCACCTAGCCTGCAAGAGTGACACCTTACATTTTTTGTACATGCATGCATGCATATGTGTAACCCCCTAAGCATGCAAATGTGACACTTCGCAGGCATGCAAGCACAAGCAACCACTACATCAAACTTATTTGCCTATAAATACATACCATATGAAACATCTCTCACACCCACACAAGTCTCACTCTCTGCTACGAAATATTTCATAAGTCTATCATACTCTCTATCTCTTCCTAAGTCTTTCATACTCTCAAGCATTCTAAACAATGGCTCTTCTAACAATGGGCGATACTCACAGAGGCACAAGGGAAAACATTGCTGCATTTGTAAGTCTCTTCTTTGGTTATACATTTTTCATACTTCAAATAACACGTTGTTCATCTTAATTAATCTTACACCTGTTAAATTATGATCTCAGGACACAAAAAGATTCAGAATCCATTCGCACAACTACCTGGCTCCCGACCCATTTATCGTCCCTTATCTGGAATACGCAGGTTTTGGACATGTGATAAAGATCTCCAACTGCACCATTGACTCAAAGTTCATTCTTGCAATGTTGGAAAGGTGGAGACCGGAGACCCATACATTTCACCTACCAATAGGTGAATGTACCATCACGCTCGAGGATGTGTACATGCTACTGGGCCTCCCTATCGACGGTAAGGCGGTGAACGGGTTGGTTCAACAACCCAACTCACAGTGTGAAGAACTGTTGGGTAGGGATATGGTAGAAGGTGGTGGAGCAAGAGGGCAGGGAATACTACTCACTGACCTGAAACGTCATTATGAAAGTATGGAATTAAATGAAAATTCCTTAGAGAATGACCGAGTAGTAAAAGCCAGAACGTATCTTATGATACTTTTTGGTACATTTTTATTTCCCGAAAGTACGGGAAAAAGTGTAAATTTTATGTACTTACATTTACTAACAAATTTTGAAAAAACTAGAAAATATAGTTGGGGTTCTGCAGTATTAGCCCACCTATACAGTTCCTTGTGCAAAACCGCAGTCAAGGAAAAATGTACATTTTATGGGTGCGCATTTTTACTACAAGCCTGGGGTTGGTGGAGGATGGAGTCCTTAAACCCCATCAACAACAACACTTTTCGTTTCCCGTACGCAACAAAGTAAGTCATTAAGTTATAGCATTTATAACTATTCTGCTCTTTCCAAAATATATGCTAAAAATAACATGTTTCTCATTTCCTTTAGGTACTGCGTGAGGGGTATGGATTACAGCAAGAATCCAAGATTCAATGTCGCACTCTACCGGAATCTGTTGGATCACTTAGGCCCAGATGACGTACGTCGTAGCTTTTAACTTTTGTTCATTTTAATTATTTATACATTACTTTTGCGCTAACCTGATTTAAATTTTATCGCAGTTCGTCTGGAGACCATATTTGGGTTTGGGCCATGCTCCAAACCCATAGGATGCAACAACTTGGACTGCAAAGACTGCACTCATTCGGTTCAACATTATGGAGATGCACCACAGCGACCGTGTGAAGATGCAGTTCAGAATGCATCAAGAGATACCAAGTGATCCAACAGATTTGTCCCCATGGCATCTTAAAAGGGTCGACGCCCAGTGGGGTCTTACCAACTGGCAAGACTTTGCTCCGGAATGGTGTAAGATGTGGCAGAGGCGTCACCGCTATGTCTTGCAATTCCCGGTTTTCCTTACTCAAGGTAACATGCGACACACGGATCAATATATGTCGTGGTACAGGTCGGTTAGTAACCCAGAAATGCACGTGTCTCATCCGAGGTACTTGGTTGACCCACGCACACAATGGGCACAACCCTCGATTCCCCATCAACAAACCCAAAACCCATCAACCTCCAACCAACCCCCAAGAAGAAACAGACCCACAAACACCCAACCACATTCCCCACCACAACACAACTACAATCAAATGTCGTACTACCAACCACAATCACCACCAAACTACCAATACCCCAATATGCCTCAAACCCAACCACAATACCAACCCCAATACCAGCACACCCACATACCCCAGACACAATTTTAGTCTTCCACATATCCCAATATGGCGCCCTCAACATCCAGCCTTAGCCCTGATATGGGAATGTCGGAAGATTATGACCAAGCCGACCAAACCTACCATCACCCACCATATCACCAAACCACCCAACATCCACAATACCAAACACCCCAAGATCCATTTCCTTTCTACCCCCCATACTCAGACGACCAATGCTACCGACCAACCATGGAACCCCACCCACCGCCAACACGACCAAACTTTGAGGGTATGGGTAACCGACTGTACCAGAGCGGATCTTCTAGATATGGAGATCTTACTGATTTTATGGATTCGGACCGCATTGACTTCGCTGGGCCATCGACCTTGCCGCAGCAGGAAACGCGACGGCACCCAGCAAGAGAAAGGCGAGGACGGGGATGCGGAACCGGGGGTCATTACCGGGTTCCGGGGGATCACTGATGTATCTTTTTTTTTCCCAGTATTTTTGTATCCATTTTTTTTACTGTTCTTTTAATGTAATACAGTTGAATGTAATTATTTTTTTTTAATAAAAAGTCCATTTTGTTGATCTCTGTCCAATAGGCAACGCACAGGAAAAAAAATATAAAAAAAATTTTTTTGCCCTAAAATTACACTTAGGCGCCATCTCACTTGGCTTAGGGCATGCCCTAAGCACATAGGCGCCAAGTGAGATGGCGCCTCCCTTAAAAAAGGAGGTGCATGCGCCAAGTGATATGGCTCCTCCTTTGTGGAGCCATCTGAAACATGGTTATTTGCGTAATTTTTTCCGAAACCCGGTTATTTGCGAAATATTATTTTAATACATGGTTATTAATTAAAAAAATTCGTTTTTGTTAACTTTTTGAAATGACCTATAATGTCTGAATTTATATCTTTTCATGAGTGCATTTCTTGAACTTGAGGGTTGTAGATGAGTTGTAGGGAATTGAATCCTCTTCAAAATGAGCCTTAGATGGGAAATTTATAATAAAGTATGAGAAAGTTATGCCTGGTCAAAGTTTGGTTGACTTTTCCTATAGAAACCCTAATTTAGAAACTTTTGAGTTCTGGTGAATTTGGGGCATTTCTTGAGGGATCATTATCAACCCTTGATCAAATGATGGATGTTACTTCAAAATGTTGATGTTGACCAAAAATCTTGAAGTTTGACTGTATGTGGGCCACAATTGACTTTTGACCTATTTTAGTTGATTTTTAGGCATTTAAGCAGTTGACTGAGCAAACTTCTTGTGCAAGGCATGAAACTTGACATAGATGGTCTTGAGAACATATTAAGACCATGGAAAATATTTGAGACCTTTGGATTTCACCCCTCTTGATGAAAATGGAAACCCTAGTTTGAGGTTCATTGTCTTAGGAGAGCATTTGCCTGGTTAGTTCTTGGGCATCCTTGAGCAAGTTGAGGACTTCAATGAGTATGTTTTGAGTAAAATGAGAGAGAAAATTTTGGGGTACAACAGCTGCCCTTGTTCAATCTTCTTAAACCTGAGGATGTAGATTGGTTGGTCTGTCTTTCGTGATCTGAGGGTGGAAGATGATTGAACACTAGAGTGCCCAGAAATTTGCACTCGCATGAAGTAATACTGATCGATAATCGAGAATGGGCTTACAGGTGCAATTTGGAAGGCGGCAGAGAATCATAAGAGATGGGCTTACAAATTCAATTAGAAAAGATATCGGTTGCATAAGAGATTCCTTTGCGAGAATTCCTATACCTGCCGTTGAGGAGGACATTGTCGGGGAATGTTGATTTATGTCTTGGGGAATAAAGGCTAGAAGCTTCGGTTGTCCATTACTCTATTGGGGAATTAACTCTTGATTGATGAGACAAAATTGAGCTGCATATCTAGTTAGGGTCCAGGTCTTACAGTGTTGTAAACTATTGTATGGAGATAAGAGAGAAGAAACCTGGATGGTAAGGTTATGAGAAGGAACCTGGGTCGTAGGGTTACTTTGAAATAAAATCCTGGATAGTAGGGCTATGAGAAGGAACCTGGATCGTAGGGTTACTTTGAAATGAAAACCTTGATAGTAGGGCTTATAAGAAGGAACCTGGGCTGTAGGGTTACTTCGAGATGAAATCCTGGATAGTAGGGCTATGAGAAGGAACCTGGGTCGTAGGGTTACTTCGAGATGAAAGCCTGGATAGTAGGGCTATGAGAAGGAACTTGGGTCGTAGGGTTACTTCGAAACAAAATCCTAGATAGTAGGGTTATGAGAAGGAACCTGGGTCGTAAGGTTACTTCGTAATGAAAGCCTGGATAGTAGGGCTATGAGAAGGAACCTGGATCGTAAGGTTACTTCGATATGAAAGCCTGGATAGTAGGGTTTATGAGAAGGAACCAGGGTCGTAGGGTTACTTCGAGATGAAAGCCTGAATAGTAGGGCTATGTGAAGGAACCTGGATAGTAGGGTTACTTCGAAGCGAAAGCCTGGATAGTAGGGCTATGAAAAGGAACCTGGGTCGTAGGGTTACTTCGTGGGGAGTTTGGGTAAAACTGCATCTGAACCGAGAAGGAACCTATGTAAGGTTGCTTCGTGAGGAGTTTGGGTAAAACTGCATCTGAATCGAGAAGGAACCTATGTAAGGTTGCTTCGTGAGGAGTTTGGGTAAAACTACATAGGAACCAAGAAGGAACTTAGGTAAGTTTACTTCGTGAGGAGTTTGGGTAAAACTGCATCTGAACCGAGAAGGAACCTAAGTAAGGTTGCTTCGTGAGGAGTTTGGGTAAAACTACATCGGAACCGAAAAGGAACCTAGGTAAGGTTGCTTCGTGAGGAGTTTGGGTAAAACTACAATGGAACCGAGAAGGAACCTAGGTAAGGTTGCTTCGTGAGGAGTTTGGGTAAAACTACATCAGAACCGGGAAGGAACCTAGGTAAGGTTATTTTGGGATAAGTTCGTGTAAAACTTTAGAAGGAACCTGGGTAAGGATACTTTGTGATAAGTTCGTGTAAAACTTCAGGAGGAACCTGGGTAAGGTTACTTTGTGATAAGTTCGTGTAAATCTTCAGGAGGAACTTGAGTAAGGTTATTTCGGGATAAGTCCGCGTAGGGGTATGGGAAGGAACCTAGATAGTAGGGTTACTTCGTGATGAGTTCGTGTGAAACTTTATTTGGAAATGTATAAGAAAGAACCCGTGTAAGATTTTTCAAGATAAACCCGTGTGAAGCTGCATTTAGGAGAAACCCGTGTAAGATTGCTTCGTGACGAACCCGTGTAAAGCTGCATTTGATCGCACAGATAATTACTCTGTTTAGTTTCAAGAGCTAATTTTGAACCTGCTGGAAGTAGTTGATGATAATTGTGATACGGTGGCAGAACCGACTGTTAATACTGGTTTTCATTTTGTATTCGCAAATGTCGCGGTAAGCAAGAGTCGCCACAGACTTTTATTTTATCCAATTAGGAAAAGGAAAAAGAACAAAAAAAACATTTTTCGAGATGTTTCTGAGTACGGGGGGTAGATTAGACAAAGGGAGGGTGTTATCACCCTTTCTATCTGTGGTTTTCCACGAGCTCTTAGATACTTGCTCATTTTAAATTGTTTGTGTATGCTTGTTTTGAAAAAGTTTTACTTCGTGATGACCCTCGTATCAGTCTTCAAGGGTGTGACGAAGTTGGTTTGAAAATTGTTTTGAAAATGTGTTTGTGTGAAAAGTTTTGTTTGATTGATTGAGCAAGTACTTAAGAGTTAATCTACCTACTCGAAAAAAGTTTGTTTATTTTCCTTTTGACAACACTATCCCATTATTAAGGAATAGGTAGCACCGTCGTTGGAGTTCTAAGGGACATTTGAAGGGAAAGATATGGTCACAAAAGCAATGTTAGGGAATCTTACTAATCTTCCTAAATCCTTAAAGATCTTTTCCAAGGCAACATCTGAATGGGTCATTTTTAGATCTTTCGGGGCTAGAGGATGACCACTAATAAACCCTATGCTTCATGACTGTTTAACTGAAGGCAACCGAAGTGGAGTAAACCCTATGAGTGAATATGTGCATGTGTTTATGTTTCAGTTAATTTAGTCTTTGCACATTTAGGTTATCTACCGTTTTAATTTTCAAGCATTCTTCCCATGCAATCCTATTTACCATGCATCTAGACAGTTAAAAATTGCAGGAATTTAAAATGCGGAAAGTTTAAAGTTCTAGCTATTACATGGCTTTCGCAGACACATAATCATTTTTTACTGTAAAATAAAATGCGGAATTAAAACCTGATTAAAGCTATTACAAACTCGGAGCAATTACAAAAATAATAAAAAGTAATTAAAATGCGTGCAACAAATTAAATGCGAGAACGATTTGTAAAACTTGAAAAATCTAATTGAGAAAAATATTTAAGTTATTTTTTGAAGAAAAATTAATTATATACAAAATTAACTCTAATTTCTAATTGATTTTAATTACAAAAAAAGGAATTAAATTAACCTAATTTTTTAATTAAACTAATTAATTAAAGAAATTAAATATTTTATGAAAAAAATGATTTTTGGTGTTTTGTGATTTTTGATTTTTAAAAAAAAAGATTTTTGATTATTTTGTGAAGAAAAAAGAAAATAATTAATAAATAAATTAAAAGAAAAAGATATAAAAGAAAAAAAACTTGGGCCTGCTTGCTGAAGAAATCAGGGGGTGTATTGTGAAATTGCTTAGGCCCACAAAGCTGAAGCCCAGTCCTTGCGTTGAATTCCATGGGATGCTCTTCTGATGGTGTACCATGGTCCTTCAGTAGCGTGCGTTGGATCTGGACAGATGATAGATCCATTGGCTGGATGGTGGTAATGCATGGTAGGCGTCTGGGCACGTGGGGGCACAAGATTTGTAAAGGAAAATTAAAATAAAGAAAATGTTGGGACCTGGGATCGAACCCAGGTCCTCACGTTCAACACCAACGCGCCTAGCCATCTGGGCTATTGTTCTTATTTGTTAACGTAATAACAATAAAATATAATATATGAAATCAAGTGGCTGAATATAAAAAGCGCGTGAAATTCAAATCATCCAGTGGTGTCCAGACACGTTGTCGTCTTCCTCCTCATCTGTCGCCTTAGGTTCTTACCTTTTACCTACAGACAAACCTTTGTAGCCATAACCCTGTAAGCTTCAAAAACTCATGATACGTATGATAAATGAAATTGAAGGCCATGGTTCAATTTGTCTTGATGCCACGATCATCATAGCGCCCTGTTCTTGGTCTAATTTTACCAGTAAATAAAAACCCTAAAACTACCATGAAAACCATAGTAATGGAAAACGCGTATGTAGGCATCAAAAATTCAATTAAACCATTCAGTCATGTTGCAAACACATCAACAATCACAAATATAACATTCAAATGTGTTAATGATGCAAGAATTAATGTAATCGATTTTGAAAAAGAGGGAAAACTGTATGAGGTCTAGGGAGTGATTCTGGGCGCAAGAGCACTTGTAATGGATATTGTTAGCTTCAGATATGCTTCAGGGATCGTTTGGGAGTGTTGGAATGCTTTGAATTGTCCTCTATGTTGAAATCCGAAAAATTGAGTTTTTCTTTGTGCCTTCCACGACTGCTAGCCTCCCTTCTGCACTTGGTCTTACTCAATATATATCCCTGAATGAATTAGGGTTATAAAAACTACATGTATCTTTGAAAATTTCGAAGATTTGATCTCATTCCTTCCTTGTATGATTTGTTTCCAAGTTAGGCCTAATCATTCCATTCTTGTGCCAATCCACCTTGATTCAATTTGATCCTGATATGTCAACATAATTAGCTTGTGATCCTGTCCAAAAATCAGATCAAAACAAATTTTTTCTATTAGTTGTCATTTATTTGATTTAATTCAATTTTTAATTAATAAAAAATCAAAATAAAAAGGAAAATGAAGCAAACAATGTGTGGGTGAATATTTGTGTCGTGGACCATGTTATGAGTAAGCATAAAAAGTTAGGCCTATTTGGCAAAAAATGCATCTTTGAGCACATTTGACTTTTGGCAATTTTGCAAAAATGGTCAACTTTGACAAGGCATATCTCTTCCAATTTTAACCCTAGAGAGGTGTTCTTGGACTTTTTAGAAAGTTTAGTATGTCTCCTAAACAACTTTTTTGGTCTCGTCTCAATTGGGTCTTCCATGTTCATGTAAGAAGCTTTGACCCAAAAGGTGTTTTTGTTGACTTTTCAAAATGACCTATAATGTAAAAATTCATATCTTTTGATGAGGGCATATTTTGAACTTGAGGGCTGAAGATGAATTATAGAAAATTGCATCCTCTTCAAAATGAGCCTTGGATGGAAAATTTCTTATAAAGTATGAAGAAGTTATGCTTGGTCAAAGTTTGGTTGACTTTTCCTAAGAAACCCTAATTTAGCAACTTTTGATTTTTGATGAATTAGGAGCATTTCTTGGGGTATCATGATCAACCGTTGATAAAATGATGGATATAACTTCAAAATGTTGATATTGACCAAAACTCTTAAAGTTTGACTGTATGTGGGCCATAGTTGACTTTTGACCTAGTATAGTTAATTTTCAGGCATTTGAGTAGTTGACTGAGCAAACTTCTTGTGCAAGGCATGAAACTTGACATGGATGATCTTGAGAGAATATTAGGACCATGGAAAGAATTTGAGGCCTTTGGAGTACACCCATCCTGATGAAAATGGAAACCCTAATTTGAGACACATTGCCTTAGAAGAGAGTTTGTCTGGTCAACTCTTGGGAAACCTTAAGCAAATTGAGGATCTCAATAGGCATGTGCTGAGTAAAATGAGAGGGAAAATTTTGGGGTACAACAGATTCCCCTGTTCAATCTTCTTAAACCTGAGGATGTAGATTGGCTTGTCTGCCTTTCGTGATCTGAAGGTGGAAGATGATTGAACACTAGAGTGCCCAGAAATTTGCACTCGTATGAAGTGAGTGTCAATCAGTGGTATCGGGAATGGGCTTACAGATGTAATTTAGAAAGCGATGGAGAGTTGTCGGGGATGGGCTTAAAGATGCCATCCAGAGAAAATATTGGTCGCATAAGAGATTCCTTTGCGAGAATTTTTGTATTAGCCATTGAGGAGGACTTCATCGGGGCATGTTGACTTATGTCTGGGGCAGTAGAGTATAGGAGCTTTGGTTGTCCATTACTCTATTAGGGAGTTAACTCCTGATTGATGAGGTGGAAGTAAGCTGTATATCTGGTCAGGGTCTAGGTTGCACAGCGACTTACTAGGGAAGCGTGAAATCGATCGTATCTGATCGGGTCCAAGTCTTACAGCGTTGTAAACTGTTGTCTGGAGATAAGAGAGAAGGAACCTGGATAGTAGGGTTGCTTCAAGATGAAAGCCTGGATAGTAGGGCTATGAGAAAGAACCTGGGTCGTAGGGTTACTTCGAAATGAGAGCCTGGATAGTAGGGCTATAAGAAAGAACCTGGGTCGTAGGGTTACTTCGAAATGGGAGCCTGGATAGTAGGGCTATGAGAAGGAACTTGGGTCATAGGGTTACTTCGAAATTAGATCCTGGATAGTAGGGCTATGAGAAGGAACCTGGGTCGTAGGGTTACTTCGAAATGAGATCCTGGATAGTAGGGCTATGAGAAGGAACATGGGTCGCAGGGTTACTTCGAAATGGGAGCCTGGATAGTAGGGCTATGAGAAGGAACCTGGGTCGTAGGGTTAATTCAAAATGGGAGCCTGGATAGTAGGGCTATGAGAAGGAACTTGGGTCGTAGGGTTACTTCAAGATGAAAGCCTGGATAGTAGGGCTTATGGGAAGGAACCTGGGTCGTAGGGTTGCTTCGAAATGAAAGTCTGGATAGTAGGGCTATGAGAAAGAACCTAGATAGTAGGGTTACTTCGAGATGAAAGCCTGGATAGTAGGGTTGTGATAAGGAACCTGGGTCGTAGGGTTACTTCGAAATGAGAGCCCTGATAGTAGGGCTATAAGAAGGAACCTGGATAGTAGGGTTACTTCGAAATGAAAGCTTGGATAGTAGGGCTGCTTCGGAATAAAATCCTGGGTAGTAGGGCTGTCTCACTTGATTGCGTAGATTAGTTGACCCGTTTGGTTTCAGGGACTGATTTTCCGTTAGTTGTCTGCAGATATGACATGTATAGCTTCACTGATTTAATCTTGAACTGTTGGAATTGTTGATGATAACCATCTTTCTTGAAAAGGTACAAGATTAATTATATGCGATGCATGAGATGCATTGTGTGATGATGTTCTCAAAATAAATGAGATTATGTTGTATGCAATATGTATACGCATGTCATGATGTATGAACATGAAATGCTATTGTGACATATCCGAGTCTGGGAAAATAAATCCATGACTGCTACTGTAGAGTACCGAAAATTGAATTCCTGACCGTTTTAGAGAGAGTGGTTCTTCTACTTCCGTTGGGGATAGTGAACGGAGATGACTATGCCGCGGATTTACTCCTTTCTGTTTGTGAATATTCTGTTGGGGAGAGACTCTGCTTGAGAATAACTATGCGGGGAAATAACTCTGTTGGAGGATGAACTTACATAGCTGAAGGAATAAGCTCTGTTGGGGGTTGAGTTTCTGTACTCATACAAATAAACTCTGCTTGGGAGATAAAAATTTACTGATTCACTCGCGAATATGAAATTCGGCTGGGGAACATACGTCAGGTTTCTGAATGACCCTGGCTGGGGAGGTTACTTCCTATTTTGGAAATGGCTGACGCCAATTCCTTTGAAAGCTTTTTATTTATGGGGAGTACTAATATAACAAGATCGCATGTACTGATGATTGTGTTCCAAAGCCATCTCTGCCTCGGTACCTGGTGGACAGAGTAACTGTCGGGTTTGACATTCTTTTAGTTTTTTTACTCCTGTTTCTTAAGTTACGAGCAATTTTCTTTCTGTTTCCTATGCAAATATTTGTGAACAGCAATTATATTCAAATGCACATGTCAAGAATAACTCATTGGACGTTCTCACAAAACAAAACAGAAAAAGGGAAAACAAACATTTTTGTGTGTAAGAATGACTTGTATTAATTTTGAAGTTGGCTTATAACAGGCGTTTTTGTACAAGGAGGCTGACGTTCTAGTAAGAGAACGCCACCGTAAAAATAGAAGCTATACATAATTGTGTGAAAGTAAAATAACTACGTAAAACGGTCCCATTGAGTTCCAACTCCGCAATTGCCCATATGTCTTCGAGCGTCTCATCACTTTGCTACTTGGCCGATGGTTAATTAAATTGATTGGTGTCGTCCGAGCTTGATAATTGATACCGAAGTCTGGTTGCAAGATGATCCAATGAGACATAGTGATGTGCTTTATATCCCTAACTTTTGCCTGGACCGCCCTTTCGGGTTTTCAGTCCATCGGGATACCCTTTTTTTTCCCAAGCCGCCTTTTCAAGTTTTCGACTTTCCGGGTGTACATATTTTTTTTCATTTTCATCCCTTACTTTTGCTCGAACCCTTTTGGTTCGCCGGGAAGCCCTTATTTTTGCCTAGGCCAGTCAACCTAGCGGGTCTTTTGATTAGGCGTAGTATCTTTTCACTATGTTTGCATTGACAGGGTGAGGAAGGTCGTCACCGTCCATGGTGGTTAGAGTCATATCTCAACCCGAAAAAATGTTCTTAACCACAAATGGCCCTTCGTACGTGGGGGTCCATTTGCCCCTGGGATCACCTTGCGGCAGTATGATACGCTTGATCACTAGATCCCCGACTTCATATTCTTGACGCCTGACTTTTTTGTTAAAAGCCTTGATCATTCACTTTTGATACGTCTGACCATGGCAGATAGAAGTAAGTCTTTTTTCATCGATTAGATTTAACTGATCAAGTCGGGTTCGGATCCAGTCGTCTTCGTTCAAACCTGCATCCTTCATAATCCTGAGAGAAGGTATCTGGACTTTGATGGGTAGGACTGCCTCCGTGCCATACACCAAAGAGTAGGGTGTTTCCCCTGTCGACGTCCGCGCTGAGGTACGATATCCATTAAGAGCAAATGGTAACATCTCATGCCAGTCTTTATATGTCACCGTCATCTTCTGTACAATTTTCTTAATGTTCTTGTTAGCTGCTTCAACAGCGCCATTCATCTTCGGTCGGTAGGGAGAAGAGTTATGATGTTGTATCTTGAACTGCTTACAGAGCTCGGTGATCATCGTGTTATTGAGATTTGTGCCATTGTCAGTAATAATTCTCTCTGGCACACCATACCGACATATCAAGTTATGCCTGATAAACCGCGCAACAACGTTCTTGGTTACAGTAGCAAAAGAGGCCGCTTCAACCCACTTCGTGAAGTAATCAATGGCCACTAGAATGAAGCGATGCCCGTTAGAAGCAGTAGGTCTGATTTCTCCAATCATGTCAATGCCCCACATTGCAAAGGGCCAAGGAGCCGTCAAGACATTCAGAGGAACCGGAGGCACATGCGCCTTATCAGCATAGATTTGGCACTTATGACAGGTTTGAGAGTGTTGATAACAATCCGCTTCCATAGTGGACCAATAGTATCCCGCCTGTAGGATCTTCTTAGCCATGGTATGTCCACTTGAATGGGTTCCAAAGGTACCTTCATGTAAATCCGCCATGATTCTCTCTGCTTTTCCCTTGTCTACACACCGTAGTAAGGTAGAGTCATGGTTGCGCTTGTAAAGGATTCCATTACTGAGGAAGAACTTTGCAGCCAACCTTCTCAGAAACTTCTTGTCGTTGACAGGTGCTCCCTCGGGATACTCCTGAACCTCGATATACCTCTTTACTTCATGAAACCAGGGTTTATCTGCTACTTCTTCAGTCTCAATCTCACAGCAGTGTGCTGGTTCATCTAACCTCTCAATGGTGATTCGGGGTGCTTCGTTGTCCCACCTGACTTTGAACATAGAAGACATGGTAGCTAACTCATCCGCTAATCGGTTCTCCTCTCTTGGGAAATGTTCAAAGGTTACCTCCTCGAAATGTGGGAGCAATGTTAGCACGTACTCTTTATATGGGATGAGATTCGGGTGCTTCGTATCGCATTCGCATTTGATCTGACTTATTACCAAGGCTGAATCCCTGAAGACGTCCAAGAACTTGATCCTTAAGTCGATAGCGGCTTTGAAACCCATGATGCAGGCTTCATACTCCGCCATGTTGTTAGCGCAGTTGAAACATAGTCGGGCAGTGAAAGGAGTATGACAGCCCTCAAGAGATATGATTACAATGCCGATGCCATTACCCAGTGCGTTCGAAGCTCCATCGAAAAACATAGTCCATCAGGATCCCTCCTCAGGTCCTTCATCCGGTCCAGGTTCTTCGTAGTCAGTCACCAGCATAATATTCTCATCCAGGAACTCAAAATTCATGGACTGGCAGTCATCCACAGCCTGATGAGCCAAATGATCGGCCAAAACACTCCCTTGGATTGCTTTTTGGGTTGTATATTGTATGCCGTACTCAGTTAAGATCATTTGCCATCTTGCTATTCTTCCTGAAAGGGTGAGTTTCTCAAAGATATATTTGATCGGATCCATCTTAGATATCAACAAAGTAGTGTGGATCAGCATATACTGTCTTAGTCGGCGAGCAACCCATGCTAAAACGCAACAATTTTCTTGAGCAATGAGTATCTTGTCTCACATTTGGTACACTTTTTGCTAAGGTAGTATATTACGTGCTCTTTTTGACCAGACTCATCATGTTGCCCCAGCACACAGCCCATTGAATTGTCTAGCACTGTTAGGTACAAAATCAAAGGTCTTCCTTCAACCAGAGGCATCAAAATTTGTGGTTCTTGAAGGTATTCCTTGATTCTTTCGAAAGTGGTATGGCATTCATCATTCCACTTTACCACTTGATCTTTCTTCAGAAGCTTGAAGATTGGCTCACAAGTAGCAGCCAGATGTGAAATGAACCCGGTGATATAATTCAGGCATCCCAAGAAACCTCTAACCTCCTTTTCTGTACGGGGAACCAACATCTCTTGTATGGCTTTTACCTTCGCAGGGTCTACCTGAATACCCTTGTCACTGACGATAAACCCCAGAAGCTTACCGGACCTCACCCCGAAGGTGCACTTGTTTGGATTCAACCTTAACTTGTATATCTTCAACTTGTCAAACAATTTTTGCAGATGATCAAGGTGCTCTTCTTCAGTTTGAGACTTGGAGATCATGTCATCCACATAAACCTCTATCTCATGGTGAATAATGTCGTGGAACAAAGCGACCATGGGGCGCTGATAAGTTGCCCCAACATTCTTCAACCCAAAAGGCATCACCTTGTAACAGAAAGTTCCTCACTGTGTAACGAAGGTTGTCTTCCCATGTCTTCAGGAGCCATCTTGATCTGGTTGTAGCCAAAGAAACCATCCATGAAGGAGAAGATTTTGTGTTGCGCGGTGTTGTCAACCAGAACATAAATGTGAGGAAGAGGTAAGTCATCCTTGGGGCTTTCCCTGTTCAGATCTCTATAATCCACACACATCCGCACCTTACCATCCTTCTTAGGTACCGGAACAACGTTAGTAACCCACTATGGATAAGCAGTGACAGCTAAGAATCCTGCATCGAAATGCTTCATGACCTCTGCCTTGATCTTCTCTGACATTTTAGGGCGCATACGACGGACCTTCTGTTTAACCGGAGGACAGTCTTCTTTTGTTGGCAGACGATGAACCACAATATCAATGTCTAAACCTGGCATGTCTTCATATGACCAGGAAAAGATCTTAACATAGTCGTGCAGCATCTGTATCAACCTCTGTTTGACGCTAAGCTCCATATTTACACCTATTTTAACCTCTTTTCTGTCTTCCTCAGTACCCAAGTTCACTGTCTCAACTGGCTCTTCGTGAGGCTGTATGGCCCTCTATTCCTATTGTAGTAGTCTAGCAAGCTCCCCAGGCACCTCATAATCTTCCTCACCTTCGTCCTCAACTTGGTTGATCGGATTTTCAAAGTCATAATGAGCAGTAGCAGAACTGTTATCAATGGGATCCAGAGTGGATATGGATCTGCAGTTTGATACCTGAGTGTGTGTAAGAGCATAACTGTATTTTAAAAAGCAGGAAAGAAAAAACAGAGAGCGCAAAATTTGTATGCAAGAACGTCCAATGCTTTATTGATGACATGTAAAGATGACATATAATAGCCCTCACAAATAGAACCGTTGTGTCCTGGGCAAGACACAAGGCCATAAAGTTTAAATTGTTTATTACAAGCTCAGAAAACAAATAAGACAATTACTGTGGAATGAAAGAAACTGGTATAAAATCTATGGCCGTCCAATTACTCGGTCCACCGTTGGTAGTCGGGTAGATCCAACTGTCAATGTCATAGTCTTCCTCGCTGTCTTCAATGGCGTTAACCCCACGATTGCTGATGCGTAGGGGAGGTCCTCCAGCCCGAGCGTGTCGAACAACCCTTTGATTCCCTGTAGTAAAGCCCAAACCAAATTTGTCAGTTTTGTGAGTGAAATCAGGGAGCTGACCCCAATTGGTACACCCACCTTCTTCAACTACGGCCCTGGAATCCTTGAGAGAAGCCATCTTCAGAGGAGGTTTGTTGCTGGGAGTAGTTTCATTCGATGCCAAGATCTGAGGGACCTCTTCGAAGTTCTGACAAGGAGTTTCTATGAATTCCCCGTCCATCTCTACGTACCAGAAGGAATTGAGGTGGCTCACCATATACTCCTCTTCACCCTGCACAATGACAATCTTCCCTTTTACCAGATACTTCAGCATTTGGTGTAGTGTGGAAGTAACTGCCCCAGCCTCGTGGATCCAAAGACGACCCAACAAACAAGAATATGACGGCCTGATGTCCATCACATAGAAGGTGGACCCAAAGGTCTGAGAACCCACTTTGACAGGGATGTCCACCTCCCCGTGCACCATTCTTTTCGACCCATCAAAAGCCCTTACCACAATGTTACTAGGCTTTAAAGTCAAACCCTCGCAATCCAACCGGTCCAACGCCTTCTTAGGAAAAACATTCAGCGAAGACCTAATATCTACCAACACATGAGCCATAGTGGTGCCCCTGCATTCAATCGAGACAAGCAGCGCATCATTATGCTTCCTTCCCTTCGGTGTCAAGTCTGCGTCTGAAAAACCCATCCCATTGTCAGTTGTCAGGCTGGCCATGCAATCTTTAAATTGATCAACTGAAGTCTCTTGCGACACATGCGCAGTTTTGAGGAATGCAACCAAAGCCTTCACATGGGCCTCGGAGCACAACAACAGGGATAAAATGGATATCTTTGAGAGGGTCTTCCCCAGCTTCTCGACCATATTGTAGTCGCTCTTTTTAATTATTTTCAATATTTCCTCTATCTCTTTCTTATAGGCTTCCACGACAATTTTTCTAGGCGCCTCCGTCCGGGCAGGCTCACCTATAACTTCTTTGCCGCGGATACCAGACGATTCATCGGCGGGGGTAATAATTGGAGTAAGAACAGGAGCAGTAGTTGAGGTACTAGCAGGAACAGCAGATGGAATGACAATAGTCCTGTTGACAGTCTTAGGGGAAATCTCGGGAGATAAGACCCTTCCACTTTGGGTAACCTTGCTGGTCCCGACAATGTTACCAATATCAGGATCAGCCTCTTCATTTTTCAGATCTTTTTTGATGCCATGATAGTACACATCAGCACCATAATGCCAGGGGATAGCTTTGTCCGAGGCATACGTGACAGGACCAGGAACAATGATTATTAGCGGAGCGATTCTTGGAGCAGATGTAATCCTAACATGTCTTCTCGAGGAGACCTTGGAAGGATTGGCAGAAATGGTTATAATGGCAATGTCTTCAGATGGAGCAACATGAACCAAAGTTTTTTCGAAAAAAATTTCTTTGATGTCCATCAGGCGTTGGACACCTGACTTCAGCAAATGGCAACTAGAAGGCAGAAATGAACACATGTGGCAAACTTCACCATAACCCGGAAATAAACCGGCCAATAGAAAATTCTTCTTCACAGTCATGAGAGGAGTAGAAAATTCATCCACCGAGGTCACAAACAAGTCGGTATCAATAACATTAATTCCACGACCGTGCTTAGGCACGGGAGCAGTTATGACATTGGGCTTTTTCGGAGTATCGAACTCAATTTCCTTGGCTTAGATCAGATCTTGTACCTTATTTCTTAGATCCCAGCAGTCATTGGTATCGTGGCCAGGACTCTCAGAATGATAGGCACACCAAGCATTTGGATTATATCGGGGAGATGTGGTATTCGGATTCTTGGGAGCCTCTTTCAAGGTCGCCAAGTTGGATCTCAGCAGATGAGGTAGAACTTCAGCCAACGTCATATTGATTCGGGTAAACTGCCGTTGTGGCCTTTCCACCCTTGGTTGATTGTTACATTGTGGAGCGGTTGCAGGCCTAGGTATCATTACGACACTTACTGTCTGACGATGTTCATCTCTATTTTGGCCCCTCGGGCTGTAGACGACACTGGCTTCTTTCTTACCAGTAAATGTATCCTTTTGTATCTTGCTGCTCCGAATCCCAGCTTCTACTCTCTCTCCAGTCAGAATCAGCTCGGTGAAACCAGCTGACGAGCTGCCGATCAAATGACTAAAGAATGGACCAGATAGCATCCCTAGAAACATATCAACTAACTCCCTATCGGACAATGGGGGTTGGACTCTTCCAGCCAAGTCTCTCCACTTCTGTGTATAGTCCTTAAAGCCTTCACTTGCCCCCATGGACATACTCTGGAGTTGAGTACAAGTAGGAGCAAGGTCGGCATTGTACTAGTACTGCTTATAGAAAGCAGCAGCCAGATCTTCCTAATTTCGGACATTGGCTCTCTCCAGTTGGTAGAGCCATTCAAGCTAACTCCCTAACAGACTATCTTGAAAGAAATGAACCCACAAATTTCTATCAGCGGTGTGGGGCTAGATCTTTCTGACATAAGAGCGGAGATGGAGTTTTGGGCAGGACCATCATACTTTGCAAAAATTGGATCTTTGAACTTCTGTGGGATGACCACTCCCGACACCAATCCCAATTCTTCGAAATCCAGCCCAGGCATCCTCTGGACTTCCATAGCACTCAAGTGATCTTCCAACTGCTTGTATCTATCCTCAGTGGGAGGATACTGCTCATCATTGTAGTCGGTATCATTGTTAGAAACTTCAGGACTGAGATCCTTCTCCCTTGTCTCTTCTTCTTGATTCTCCCCTTCCTTGGATGAAGAGGTCAGATCGAATTGTTGCTTCAATGGCCCTCTAAACCTTCTGCCCATATTTAGAATACAGGCAGCCTTCTTCTTTTTCTTTTTCTCTTTTAGGATGAGGGCTTTCAGATCCTCCTGCCCTTTTGCCAGATTTATGAACATTTGCTGGAACTGGGCGTTTTGTGCCTGAAGGTCCTTGATGCTTTGTTTGGAAGACATTTCTGCTGAAATAAACAGCTAAGAAGATGAGAAACCTGTAATGGTACCTGTACATGCAATGTTATGAATGGGATGCGCATGCAATGATTTTATTAGTTGAATTCAAAGTTCAAATTCCTTTTAGGCGTTACAATTAAAAACAAATCTAAAACTTGAAAAAATCAAAATTCCCATGGATGCTTCCTCTTCGTGCCGAGATAAACATTGAGTCCTCTTTCCTCGTGGAGCTGCTTTGTGAGCTCTAAAACCTTCCTCTCTTTGGCATAAAACGGATCCCTATAAGTATGTCTCTCTTTCTTCTACTGAATCCAAGACCTCTGTAATTCTCCAAGATCAATGGGCATATCAGGATAGAGAACCGTGTAAGGAATACCCCCCTTCAGTAGTGGGTTTCACAATCATTGGTAAAACGGCCATATAGGGCATCATAAGTTTCTGGGCGCGAGCTCGTACCCATTGGAGGTAAGGTTCCATAGGAATGGAATCCTTTTGCCCCAAAGCCTTGGCGCCAGGTCTGTTTACCATTCCCCAAGCTCGTATGAACCTCCGGTGATACTCTTGAGCGTCATCCTCATAGTTGAATACAATGCCTTCGATAAGTAACTCATGGGGACCATCCCTTCGAGCGTAACCAAATTATCGCAGAACTAAACAAGGATTGTAGGTTATACCCCTATGATGCCAAGTAACGGGACATTAGGGTACTCCCCGCAGCGGTCAATAATAGCAGTGTTTTCCATAGCTCGGGAGCACCAGAGAATATCCATGTGAGCGAGTGAAAATATCCTTTGTGACCAACCCAAACCTTCTTCATTCATCAGTACGGACTTAAGGAGGTGAGAAATAAACCACCTCGACAGCAATGGCATGCAGCACATAAGAACCCCTCTTCTCTTCATGGTACTAGTATGGAGAGCATGCAAAATGTCTCCGAGCAAGGTAGGTACGGGGTTGCGAGAGAGGAAGATCTTGATAGCATTTACATCTATAAATGAGTCTGGATTAGGGAATAGTACTAAACCATAGATTAGAAGGGCCAAGACCTCCTCAAAAGCATGAATATCCATATCATCCCAAAACAGTTGGGCCTTGTCTATTAGGAACTTGGCTAGAAAACCCTTGACTCTGCTTCTTGTTTCCCAATTGGATACCACGTCGACCCGTTTCAGATGCAAAGCTGAGGCAATGACTTCTGGCTTAGGAGCCTCTTCCAGACCTGTGAAGGGAAACTGTTCAAGAATGGGTATATCCAACAGCTGAGAGAATTCTTCCATGGTAGGCACCAACTGATAGTCTGGAAAGATGAAGCAGTGGTGCTTGGGATTGAAGAAATAAAAGAGTACACTCATCATCTTTTCATTAAAGTTTGAAGTAACCAGGTTGAGAAGTCGACCATGTCTCTTAGTGAACGCATAAGTTTCAGAAACCTTTGATACTAGCTCTTTGAGTTGGGCAGGTATCTTCACAAAGCTGATTCGGATAGTGTTTCTACGAACGGAAGCCATGATCTGCAAAACATAACAAAGATAAATTCCATTGGTCCTTGAAATGGTTAGTGCAATAAGAATGGATGCTATGTTATGATGCATGATATCATGATAAATCACAGGTATAACGAACACAGACAAATCACACCAAACTCTTAGGTTTAAGGCTTGAAGTTTAGTTGGTTTCAACCTGTCTTAGAAAAGTAATCGGGTTCTAAAGATTCTCAATATCACTGACCATCCTTTATCGGGCAATGTTTCAGCTCAAGCAATCTTTTCTTGCGGCCGAAATATCCCGAAAGTCTGATCTCAATGAGTGTAGCATCGAGTATCAACCATCCTCAGCTTTATACCGAGGCCGGCTATCTCACTACTTTCTAATGGCCAAGATTGTTCAACTAAGGTTCTTAGGTCCGCTAGTGCTTCATGACACCACGAGGTGGCCCCGTATTCTCCCTGTTTCCCCATGAAGGATACCAGTACCAACCAAAGTGCCACACCAACACAACCATCGCTTAAAACATATCGGTCTACGCCGTACAGTCTCCATGATCTATTTATGTTTACCTAAAAATTTCCCCCAAATCCGGGTGTAGGATCTATAGTAACCCAAGCAAAACCCTTTAAGAATAAAGAAAACAAACAAGAAAGCAATTTTAAAATGACCTAGATCCTAAGGTAAACCCCACTTTATATTTTTATTCCCCAGCAGAGTCGCCAGTTCTGTGATATCGTGGCAGACTTGACTGTTAATACTGGTTTGCATTTTGTATTCGCAAATGTCGCGGTAAGTAAGAGTCGCCACCGACTTTTATTTTATCCAATCAGGAAAAGGAAAAAGAACAGAAAAACCTTTTTCGAGATGTTTCTGAGTACGGGGGGGTAGATTATAGAAAGGGAATGTGTTAGCACTCTTTCTATCCGTGGTTTTCCACGGGCTCTTAGGTACTTTCTCATTTTTAAATTGTTTGTGTATGCTTGTTTTGAAAAAGATTTACTTCGTGATGACCCTCGTATCAGTCTTCAAGGGTGTGACGAAGTTGTTTTGAAAATTGTTTTGAAAAAGTGTTTATGTGAAAAGTTTTGTTTGATTGATTGAGCAAGTACTTAAGAGTTAATCTACCTACTCGAAAAAGTCTGTTCATTTTCCTTTTGACAGTGCTATCCCATTATTAAGGAATAGGTAGCACCGTCGTTGGAATTTTAAGGGACGTTTGAAGGGACAGATACGGTCACAAAAGCAATGTTAGGGAATCTTAGTAATCCTCCTAAAGCCTTAAAGATCTTTTCCGAGGCAACATCCGAATGGGTCATTTTTAGATCTTTTCGGGCTAGAGGATGACCACTAGTAAACCCTATGCTTCATGACTGTTTAACCGAAGGCAACCAGAGTGGAGTAAACCCAAGGAGTGAATACGTGCATGTGCTTATGTTTCAGTTAATTTAGTCTTTGCACATTTAGGTTATCTACCGTTTTAATTTTCAAGCCTTCTTCCTATACAATCCTATTAGCCATGCATCTAGACAGTTAAAAATTGCAGGAATTTAAAATGCGGAAAGTTTAAAGTTCTAGCTATTACATGGCTTTCGCAGATACATAATCATTTGTTACTGTAAAATAAAATGCGGAATTAAAACCTGATTAAAGCTATTACAAACTCGGAGCAATTACAAAATAATAAAAACTAACTAAAATACGCGTGGCGAATTAAATGCGAGAACGATTTGTAAAACCTGAAAAATCTAATTGAGAAAAATATTTAAGTTATTTTTTGAAGAAAAATTAATTATATACAAAATTAACTCTAATTTCTAATTGATTTTAATTACAAAAAAAAGGAATTAAATTAACCTAATTTTTTTAATTAAACTAATTAATTAAAGAAATTAAATATTTTATGAAAAAAATGATTTTTGGTGTTTTGTGATTTTTGATTTCAAAAAAAGATTTTTGATTATTTTGTGAAGAAAAAAGAAAATAATTAATAAACAAATTAAAAGAAAAAGATATAAAAGAAGAAAAAAACTTGGGCCTGCTTGCTGAAGAAACAGGGGGTGTATTGTAAAATTTCTTAGGCCCACAAAGCTGAAGCCCAGTCCTTGCACTGAATTCCATGGGATGCTCTTCTGATGGTGTACCATGGTCCTTCAATGGCGTGTGTTGGATCTGGACAGATGATACATCCATTGGTTGGATGGTGGTAATGCATGGTAGGCGTCTGGGCACGTGGGGGCATAAGATCTGTAAAGGAAAATTAAAACAAAGAAAATGTTGGGACCTGGGATCGAACCCAGGTCCTCACGTTCAACACCAACGCGCCTAGCCATCTGGGCTATTTTTCTTATTTGTTAACATAATAACAATAAAATATAATATATGAAATTAAGTGGCTGAATATAAAAAGCGCGCGGAATTCAAATCATCCAAGGGCGTCCAAACATGTTGTCATCTTCCTCCTCATCCGTCGCCTTAGGTTTTTACCTTTTACCTACAGATAAACTGTAGCCATAACCCTTCAAGCTTCAAAAACTCATGATACGTATGATAAATGAAATTGAAGGCCATGGTTTAATTTTTCTTGATGCCACGATCATCATAGTGCCTTGTTCTTGGTCTAATTTTACCTGTAAATAAAAACCCTAAAACTACCACGAAAACCCTAGTAATGGCAAACGCGTATGTAGGCATCAAAAATTCAATTAAACCATTCAGTCATGTTGCAAACACATCAACAATCACAAATATAACATTCAAATGTGTTAATGATGCAAGAATTACTGTAATCGATTTTGAAAAAGAGGGCAAACCGTATGAGGTCTAGGGAGTGATTTTGGGCGCGAGAGCACTTGTAATGGATCCTGTTAGCTTCAGAGATGCTCTAGGGATCGATTGGGAGTGTTGGAATGCTTTGAATCGTCCTCTATGTTAAAATCCGATTCACCAACGTTTGCCAAAAATTTGAGTTTTTCTTTGTGCCTTCCACGACTGCTAGCCTCCCTTCCGCACTTGGTCTTACTCGATATATATCCCAGAATGAATTAGGGTTATAAAAACTACATGTATCTTTGAAAATTTTGAAGATTTGATCTCATTCCTTCCTTGTATGATTTGTTTCCAAATTAGGCCTAATCATGCCATTCTTGTGCCAATCCACCTTGATTCGATTTAATCCTGATATGTCAACATAATTAGCTTGTGATCCTGTCCAAAAATCAGATCAAAACAAATCTTTGCTATTAGTTGTGATTTAATTACATTTTTAATTAATAAAAAATCAAAATAAAATGGAAAATGAAGAAAACAATGTGTGGGTGAATATTTGGGTCGTGGACCATGTTATGAGTGAGGTGCAAGCATAAAAAGTTAGGCCCATTTGGCAATAAATGCATCTTTGAGCACATTTGACTTTTGGCAATTTTGCAAAAATGGTCAACTTTGACAAGGCATATCTCTTCCAATTTTAACCCTAGAGAAGTGTTCTTGGACTTTTTAGAAATTTTATGATGTCTCCTAAACAACCCTTTTAGTCTCATCTCAATTGGGTCTTCCATGGTCATGTAAGAAGCTTTGACCCAAAAGGTGTTTTTGTTGACTTTTCAAAAGGACCTATAATGTATAAATTCATATCTTTTGATGAGGGCATATTTTTAACTTGAGGGCTTAAGATGAAGTATAGGGAGTTTCATCCTCTTCAAAATGAGCCTTGGATGGAAAATTTCTGATAAAGTATGAAGAAGTTATGCTTCGTCAAAATTTGGTTGACTTTTCCTGAGAAACCCTAATTTAGCAACTTTTGATTTTTGATGAATTAGGAGCATTTCTTGGGGTATCATGATCAACCCTTGATCAAATGATGGATATCACTTCAAAATGTTGATGTTGACCAAAAATCTTGAAGTTTGACTGTATGTGGGCCACAATTGACTTTTGACCTAGTATAGTTAATTTCCAGGCATTTGAGTAGTTGATTAAGCAAACTTCTTGTGCAAGGAATGAATCTTGACATGGATTATCTTGAGAGCATATTAGGACCATGGAAAGCATTTGAGGCCTTTGGAGTACACTCATCCTGATGAAAATGGAAACCCTAATTTGAGACACATTACCTTAGGAGAGAGTTTGTTTGGTCAACTCTTGGGCAACCTTGAGCAAATTGAGGATCTCAATGGGCATGTGCTGAGTAAAATGAGAGGGAAAATTTTGGGGTACAACAATAACCATCTTTCCTGAAAAGGTACATGATTAATCGTATAGGATGCATGAAATGCATTGTATGATGACGTTCTCAAAATAAATGAGATTATGCTGTATGCAATATGTATGCCCATGTCATGATGTATGAACATGAAATGCTATTGTGGCACGTCCGAGTTTGGGAAAATAAATCACTGACTGCTGTTGGAGAGTACTGGAAATTGCATTCCTGATCGTTGTAGAAAAAGTGGTTCTTCTACTTCTGCTGGGGATGGTGAACGGAGATGACTATACTGGAGATTTGCTCCTTGTTTACAGCTACTCTGTCGGGGGAGAGACTCTGTTTCAGAATAACTATGCGGGAGAATAACTCTGTTGGGGATGAGCGTCCGTGTACAGATAAATAAACTCTGCTCGGGAGAAAACTATATGAACCGCTTGCGATTACAAAATTCGGCTGGGGAATATAGAAGTTGGCTCTCCGAAAGAGCTTGGCTGGGGAAAGGAACTCCTGTTTAGGGAAACAGAGATCAAAACTTTGGTTGCCTCTACTCTGTGGGGAGTGTAGATGTTACTGGGACGCATGCTGAGGATACGACAATGACTTCGCATCAAGACTTTTCTGCCCTTGTACCTGCTGGAGAAACTGCCTGTGGAGGCCTTATGGATTGAGTGTTATCCCAACTTATGAGGTGCTTGGTAACTGCCGATCAGAATGATAAGTCTTTTACTGATAGGAAAGTGATAAGATGATGGGATATAGTCGTACGCTTTAATCCCTAACTTTTGCCTGGACTGTCTTTTCAGATTTTCAGTCCACTGGGATACCCTTTTTTTCCCAAGCCGCCTTTTCAGATTTTCGACTTGCCAGGTGTACAGATTTTTCATATGTATATCCCTAACTTTTGCCCGAACCTTTTTTGGTTCACCGGGATGCCCTTATTTTTGCCTAGGCCAGTCAACCCAGCGGGTCTTTTTCATGCGTGGTCTTTTCTGACTATGTCCACGCTTTCAGGATGTAGGGAGTTGTCACTATCTGTAGTGTTGTGTTGTAGTACCGTCAAAAATGTTTTCTTGATGGCATATGATTCGTTGCTGGAATGCATGTGTAATTCCCCAAGTGATTCATATGGAGATCTGCCCCTGGTTATTTGGCACTTTTGGAGAGCCTGCCCCAGGTGTGTTAGACATCATGTCATGCCCCTTGCTTATGGAAGACCTGTTATTGGAAGTGTCCTTCCTACTGAGGTGATTCTGTCCATTGAGAGGATGTTTGTTCATTGAATATCCATTGTGCGGATTTCTCTACTGTCAAACAATTAATCATATGCAAACAGTGTCATTTAAAGGATGCAAAACTCATGTTTGTCTTGAAATTTTTTTTTTGAAAATGTGTTTTGTGTAGTGACATAAAATTTGCAAGAATATGATATCAACTCGGGATTCGTAACAAGTCCTACAGGAGTCAGGATACCTTTGTAACAGTATGCTTTCAAACTAACCCACACTTCAGCTAGGACTTTTATGGGTTATAATGTGGCCTGGTTCACGATTTAAGAAACAAAGGATAAAGGCTCAAAATTTATTTGTACCCACCCGTTCTTCATGATGTCCTTCGGTCCTATGCTCAGCTAATTGCGTGTTTAGAATCCAAGTTGAGTCTTGGAGTACTGTCCTTGATGTTCCGGTGATGGTTCGGATAGTGAAAGTTTGTTTTGAATAGGCATTCATTTTTGTAACCTTCTTTCTGTTGAGGATTTGTAGGACCTCTTTCTTTTTTATTTTACTATCCCTGTCTTTTGCCTGAACTATTTCTTTTTTGTAATTACAGTCAGCGGGATACCCCAGTTTTTTTCTTAAGTCTCCTTCATAGGTTTTGACTTAATGGGCTTTTCTTTTGAAAATTAATGACTGCCTGCTTTGATGATTATGCGAAACCATCACCATCTTCTGATTCGGAGGGACGTCTTCGAGGCCATTCATTATGTGCGAAGCGGAAGATTACGACTGAATGCGCCTCTGAATTAACTGATAAAAATACCATGCCCTAGGTTATGATTAAGGGTTTTAATTTGTGTGAAAGAAAAACTCCTACTTCTTTGGCTCAAAGGGATTAACTAGGGATTATCTTCCTTATGACTCCACTGTTTGAGATTTGAAACAACGCCTGTACATCGTTAGCGGGGTCTGTTCAAAAGCATATTGTAGAGATTGTGGTATCTTTTTCGTCATCCTCCCTCTAAGGCTTAAAGTTTTTAGTTGAGAGTTGAATATCACGAAAAGGAAGTATAAAGAAGTTTAAGCATAATGAAAACAAATTAATTCAATACAAACATGTGTAATGCATTAATGAAGTAATAAAGTTTGACATGACAAAAATTGTTCGAATAAGCAAAGAAAATACAACTTGAGAATTCAAATGAACAAAAATGCTTTCAATCCTAGCCATGTTTTGGCAAGGGAGCAGTGATCACTTTGGGAGTCTCAAGAGGGTCTAATTCGATCTCCTTGGCGTCAATCATATTCTGAATCTTGTATTTCAGCGCCCAACAATCGTTAGTATCGTGCCCCAGGCTACCAGAATGATAAGCACACCTTGCATCCAGGTTGTAGTTAGAGGAATAAGTCTTAGGATTCGGATGAGGGTTTATCACCGTAATCAGATTCATCTTCAACATGTGTTGCAATGCTTGTGACAATGGCATGTTGATTTGGCTGAACTGCCTTTGAGGTCTTTCCATCCTTGGCTGATTATTTCATTGTTGTGGTCGTTGTGCGCGTGCCGAATTAGAGATCAGCATTGCCCCCGCAGATTGGTGGTAGTCTGCCTTGCTATGCCCCTTCTGGCCGTGAACAACATTGGCTTCCCTCTTGCCACCAAATGACTTCTTCTCTGTACTCGAAGAGATATTTTTCTAGATCTTGCCACTCCGGATCCTAGCTTCTACTTTTCTCCAGTCAATATCAGCTCGGTGAAACCAGTTGAGGAGCTACCAATCAAGTGATTGAAGAATGGACCAGACAGCGTACCAAGGAACATATCCACCAACCCCCTATCAGAAAAATGGGGTTGGACTCTCTCTGCCATATCTCTTCATTTCTGTGCATAGTCCTTGAAACCTTCGCTTGCACCCATGGACATACTCTGGAGTTGAGTACAGGTAGGGGCAAGGTCAGTGTTATATTGATACTTCTTGTAAAAAGCAACAGCCAGATCTTCCCAGTTACGGACATTGGTTCCCTCCAGTTGATAGAACCATTCAAGTTGAGTCCCAGACAGACTGTCCTGAAATAAATGGACCCACAAGTTCCTATCAGCGGTGTGAGGCTGAATCTTCCTCACATAGGAACAAAGATGAAGCTTGGGACAAGGCACTCCATCATACTTTGCGAAAACCAGAGCTTTAAACTTTTGTGGGATGACTACCCCCGACACCAATCCCATCTCTTCAAAAACCATCCCGAGTATTATCTGGATCTCCACAGCGCTCAATCGATCCTCTAACTGCTTGTATCTATCCTCAGTGGGAGGATACTGCTCACCACTGTAGTATGTGTCATCCTCGGAAACTCTCGGACTAGGGTCTTCCCCCTTTGTGTCGCCCTCTTGGTTCTCCCCTTCTTTGGATGAAGAGGTCAGATCAACCGTTTGCTTCAATGTTCCCCTAAATCTTCTGCCCAGATTTAGGACACCGACGGTCTTCTTCTTCTTCTTCTTCTCCTTCGGAATAAGGGCCTTCAGATCTTCCTGCCCCTTAGCTAAGGCTACGAACATTTGCTGAAATTGAGCATTTTGTTCCTGTAGATCCTTGATGTTTTGTTCAGAAAACATTACTGCTGAAATAAACATCGAAGAAGATGAGAAACCTGTCATGGTACCTGTTATGCAATGATGTGTATGACATATGTATGCAATGTTTTCAAGGATCTCACGGGGTAAATAAGAAATGTCAGAAGTTGAAATTTTGCAGCTTTGATTGAAGAACTTTCTATCATTGAGAGTCCTTCTAGAAGAGTCAAGCTCACCATATCAAGTGGGTCATAGCCTTTGACTCAAGTTGTCGTGTTTTTATATTTCGATGACATTGGCTAGAGGAAAATAAACCCCCTTTCCCCTTTCTAGACTTCTGGTTCATCATAACCTGCATCACAGGCCCTCGATATACTTAAAATGGTTAGTATGATATGTCATGTTATGATGCTAAGATGTGTATGCTATGCATCAAGCAAAAATGCAGGGTAAGAAACCAATTTATTAGATTTATACAAACAAGGTCCTGCAAGGAATACAAACAAAGCCCTGCAATGAGTTCAAATTATTAGGAAAATAAAGCAAAAAAGTCACGCAAGTAGCCTTAGGTTTAGGCTTGCATGGATTCCATAGGTAAGTACCCTCTTGAATTTTAGTTGGTTTCAAACCTGTCATAAAAAAGTAACTGGTTCTAAGGATTCTCAATATCACTGATCATCCTTTATCGGGTATTGTTTCAGCTCATACAATCTTTTCTTGCGGCCGAAATATCCCGAAAGTCTGATCTCAATGAGTGTAGCGTCGATATCAACCAATCCTCAGTTTATACCGAGGCCGGCTATCTCACTACTTTCTAATGGCCAAGTTTGTTCAACTAAGGTTCTAAGGTCCGTTAGTGCTTCACGACACCACATGGCGGCCCCGTATTCTCTTCGTTTCCACACGAAGGATACAAGTACCAACCAAAGTGTCACACCAACACAGCCATCACTTAAACCATATCGGTCTATGTCGTACAGTCTCCATGATCTACTGTTGTTTACCTAAAAAGTGCCCCCAGATCCGGGTGTAGGATCTTCAATAATACCCAAGCAAAAACCCTTAAAGATAAAGCAGGCAAAGCAAGCAAGAAAGTAATTTAAAAATGACCTAGATCTTAAGGTATACCTCACTTTTCATATTTCCCAGCAGAGTCTCCAGTTCTGTGATACGGTGGCAGAACCGACTGTTAATACTGGTTTGCATTTTTTGTTCGCAAATGTTATGGTAAGCAAGAGTCGCCACCGACTTTTATTTCAATGTTGAAATTGTTTGTGAAATTTTTGTTGTTGTTTTGAGCAAGTACTTAAGAGTTTCTACCTACTCGAAAAAGATTGTTCATTTTCTCGTTTCCTTTAGACAATGCTATCCTACTATTAGTAAGTAGGTAGCCCTATCGTTGGATGTTGAGGGACTATCAAAAGGGACTTTATAGTCATCGAAGGCAACATGTAAGGATACCTTAGCATTTCGAAGGGACCGTCATCATATATTCGTAGGCAATATCGAGGGACCAGATCATTTCTCGTAGGCAACTCGAGGGACAGTAAGGAACCATGACCTTTTATGATGAATTTTATACCGAGGGTCTTTGCTAAGATATCCCTACGTTCGAGGGACATGACCATTGATTTCCGAGGCAACCAAGTGAGGCATACCCTAAGGGTGCAAGTGTGCAGCAATGTTTGTTTTCAGATATTTATCTTGTAATTAAATGATCTATTTAATTGATTAAGCATACAAACCTAGGTTGCTAACAATTATATACAAGCATATAAAATAAAAGCGAGAAAATAAAAGAGTCCTACGCTATTACAAGGCCTCGGGGAGGGGTTTACATAACCAAAAACCGGGGATTAAACAGTAAATAATATGCGGTAAGCCCTAATTAAAAACTATTACAAACCCGAAGCAAATACAATAATTGGAAAATAAAATATTGCGCGTGAGAATTAAGTACGGGAATCAAAGTTTAAATTCTAAAAATCTAATCAACTAAAGAGAAAATATTTTTTTTGTATTTTATTATTGAGAAAAATATTTGAAATCTTAACCTAAATCTAATTAATTAAAGAAAAATATTTTTTGGTATTTTATTGAGAAAATTAAATATTTGTGAATTAAACCTAATTTGTCTAATTAATTTTAATTATGAAAACAATCAATTCAATATCATTAAATTAATTATTTTCCAAAAAAAACTAATTTTAATAAAAAAACCTAATTCTACATTTTTGTGGTTTTCTTGATTTTATGATTAAATAAAAAAATGATTTTTTTTGTTTTGTAAAAAGAAATTAATCAAGTAAAACAAAAGAAAATAAATAAAGAAAGTAATTGGGCCTGTGGTGAAAGCAGATTAGGGGGTGTGAAGCTGAATTTCATTGAGCCCAAATACTTTGGCCCAATCAGGCGTTTGGATCCAGTGATGGCCACGTTTGAGGATTCACCATGGTTTGCATGTGTTGAGTGTTAGATCTGGATATGATGAGATCTTGTGGTATGGTGATAGAAGTGCATGGGGAGCGCGCAGGGACCTGGAGCATTGGATCTGAAGACACAAATTAGTGAAAATTAACTTTGCAAAAGGGATGGATCGAACCCACCCCCTTTTGGATTAAAGCCTTATCATGCCCTGCCTTGCCAACTGAACCAAGTGTGTTAATTGTTAACAAAATAATACAAAATAAATATAAGGCAAATATAGATCTATGGCCACATGTCAAAAATGCGCACGTTGTGGGTTCCCAATGGTTTGAATGGACGAATCAGTGAGCACCACGCCATCACCTTCTTCAGGGATCCGTCGTTTTAGATGGAGAACTTTTACCTATAACAGTTTTCTGCCACTATAGGTTATAGTGACGGATGTTGTTCGTAACTAAAAACCTGCAAAATTCAAAAATGCAGCACAAGCAGAATAAATTCAAACCAAAGGCATAAATTAATTGCAAATCATCTCCTGAGCATGATAGTACCCCTAATTTTGTCCAATTTTGCCTTTATATAAAATTCCCAATTTGGGACCTCAAAACCCTAACAATGGCATCGTGCCACTCCTGCACTTAAACTTCAATCAAACCAATCAAAAACATTGCAAATATGATAGCAAGCATGGATATAGGATCAAAACATGTTTATGATGGATAAATCATTGAAAATGAATATTGAAAAAAGATGCAAACCGTGGCACTGTGAGACGTGATTTCTAAAGGTTTTAAGGCTTGAGGATGATTGGAATGGCTTCAGAAAATGTCCAGGAACGGATTGCTGGCCTTGGAATTGCTTGAAACAGCCTATAGAATCAAAACCGACCTGCACTTTTTCCACAAAAATTTGACACTTCTTCCTTTCTTTTCACGACCCCAAACCCTCTTCTTTTTCCTTGAGAATGTTATGTCCTTATATTGGAATGAATTAGGTCAATAAAAACTAATCATATCTTTGCAAATTATGGAGATTTGATTTCATTCTTTGTCTTGTATGATTTGTTTCCAAAATAGACCAAATTAAGATCCTTTTCCAATCAATTAGCTCTTGCATGAATTTTTTGATTTGCTAGTTGTTCATGGACTCATAATATGCTCATAAAATCAAATCTTTGATTTTATTTGATTATTCTACTATTTAAATTGATTTATTTTGATTTAAATGGATAAAAAATCAAAATAAATAATAAAAATAATAAAATAATAGGTGGATAAGCTCAGGGGTCGTGGGCCATCTTAGGAACAAGTTTCAAACAATAAAACATGGGCCCATTTGGAAAAAAAGCCATTTTGATCAATGTTGACTTCATACATATTTCCAAAAATTGGTCAACTTTGACAATACATATCTCCCTCAATTTTAATATTAAGATGGTGTTATTTTACTTTTTATAAAGCTTAGGATGTTCTCTCAACAACCTTTTTGGTTTCATCTCAATTGTATCTTTCGTGTTCATGTAAGAAGCTTTGACCCAAAAGGTGTTTTTATTGACTTTTTGAAATGACCTATAATGTCTGAATTTATATCTTTTCATGAGTGCATTTCTTGAACTTGAGGGCTGAAGATGAGTTGCATGGAATTGAATACTCTTCAAAATGAGCCTTGGATGGGAAATATCTGATAAAGTATGAGAAAGTTATGCCTGGTCAAAGTTTGGTTGACTTTTCCTATAGAAACCCTAATTTAGCAACTTTTGAGTTCTGATGAATTTGGGGCATTTCTTGGGGGATCATTATCAAACCTTGATAAAATGATGGATGTTACTTCAAAATGTTGATGTTGACCAAAAATCTTGAAGTTTGACTGTATTTGGGCCACAATTGACTTTTGACCTAGTTTAGTTGATTTTTAGGCATTTGAGCAGTTGACTGAGCAAACTTCTTGTGCAAGGCATGAAACTTGACATAGATGGTCTTGAGAACATATTAAGACCATGGAAAATATTTGAGACCTTTGGATTTCATCCCTCTTGATTAAAATGGAAACCCTAGTTTGAGGTTCATTGTCTTAGAAGAGCATTTGTCTGGTTAGTTCTTGGGCATCCTTGAGCAAGTTGAAGACTTCAATGAGTATGTTTTGAGTAAAATGAGAGGGAAAATTTTGGGGTACAACAATCATGTTATCTCAGGTAGTGGCATTGTTGTAGATCCATCTAAGGTAGATGCTGTGTTGTAATGGGAAATTCCAAAGTTGGCTACCGAGATTAGAAGCTTTTTGGGATTAGTTGGTTATTATAAAAGGTTTATCGAAGGTTTTTCTAAGTTGGCACTTCCATTAACTAAGTTTACTTGTAAAGGTAGAGCTTTTGTGTGGGATGTTCAGTGTGAATAAAGTTTTTCAGAATTGAAGAAGAGATTGACGTCAGCTCCGATTTTGACATTACCTAATCTGGGAGAACCTTTTATGGTATATTGTGATGCTTCCAAGATGGGTTTAGGAGGTGTGCTTATGCAGAATGAAAAGGTAGTTGCTTATGCGTCAAGGCAATTGAGGACTCATGAAAAGAACTATCCTACGCATTATTTAGAGCTTGTTGCAGTTGTTTTTGTGTTGAAGATTTGGAGGCATTATCCCTATGGTTCTAGATTTGAAGTATTTAGTGACCATAAAAGTTTAAAATATCTATTTGATCAGAAGAAATTGAACATGAGACAACGAAGGTGGTTGGAGTTGTTAAAATATTACGATTTCGGTTTGAATTATCATCCATGAAAAGCGAATGCGATGGCTGATGCGTTAAGTCGAAAGACTTTACATATATCGACAATGATGGTTAAAGAGTTGGAATTAATTGAATAGTTCAGAGATATGAGCTTAGTTTGTGAAGTGACACCGCAGAGTGTTATGTTGAGAATGTTGAAAATTAACAATGAATTTTTGGATAGTATCAAAGAAGCTCAGAAGTTAGACGTGAAACTGGTAGATTCAATTGTTGGAATCGATCGATCTGAGAGTAATGATTTCAAGTTAGATGCACAAGGTGTGTTGATATTCTGTAATCGAATTTATATTCCTGATGATGCAAAGATGAAGAAAGTAATTCTTGAGGAAAGTCATAAAAGCAAGTTGAGCATTCATCCGGGAGCTACAAAGATTTATCAAGATTTGAAGAATTTGTTTTGGTGGCCTTGAATGAAGTGTGATGTGGCTCAGTTTGTGTATGCATGTTTGACTTGTCAGAAGTCGAAAGTTGAACATCAGAAGCCTGCAGGGTTAATGCAACCGTTAGAAGTTCCGGAATGGAAATAGGATAGCATTTCGATGGACTTTGTGACGGGATTACCTAATACTCCAAGAGGACATGATTCGATTTGGGTGATTGTTGATAGGCTTACAAATTTGGCTCATTTTATTCCTATTAACATCAGTTTTCCAATATCGAAGTTGGCAGAGATTTACACTAGTGTAATTGTAAAGCTGCATGGTGTTCCTTTGTGTATTATGTCGGATAGAGATCCAAGATTTACTTCATATTTTTGGAAGAGGTTGCAAGAGGCGTTGGGTTCTAAGTTGAGGCTGAGTTCGGCGTACCATCCTCAGATGGATGGCCAAACTGAAAGGACTATTCAGTCGTTAGAAGATTTGTTGAGAGTATGTGTTCTTGAGCAGGGAGGTTCGTGGGATACGTATCTTCTGTTAATAGAGTTCACTTATAATAACAGTTACCATTCTAGTATTGAAATGACACCTTTTGAAGCATTATATGGTCGAAGATGTAGAACTCCTTTATGTTGGCATGAATTTGGAGAAAGTGTTGTGCTTGGACTGGAAATTGTTTGTGAGACTACTGGGAAGGTGAAGTTGATTCGAGAAAAGATGAAGGCTTCCCAAAGTAGATAGAAGAGTTATCATGACAAGCAAAGAAAACATTTAGAATTTCAAGCAGGTGAACATGTGTTTTTGAGAGTTACACAGGTGACTGGTGTTGGGCGAGCATTGAAGTCTAAGAAGTTCACTTCTCGTTTTATTGGTCCGTATCATATTTTGGAAAGAGTTGGAAATGTTGCTTATAGAGTGGCCTTACCGCCTAATCTTTCGAATGTGCATGATGTGTTTCATGTGACACAACTCCAGAAGTATATTTCAGATTCATCTCATGTGATTCATATGGATGATGTGCAAGTATGAGATAATCTTACTGTGGAGACGATGCCTGTACGAATCGCGGATCATGAAATGAAGACTTTAAAAGGCAAAGAGATTGATTTGGTGAAAGTAGTCTGGCTAGGAGCTGTCGGAGAAATCATGACTTAAGAGTTGGAAATCAAGATGTGGGACTCCTATCCCGAGTTGTTTGAATAAGGTAAGTTTTCGAGGACGAAAATATTCTAAGTGGGGGAGAGTTGTAACGCCCGTTTATTTAATTAATTATTTAATTAAATTATCTTTGGATTATTTGTTGAAGTTGTGAGATGTTGAGAGTTGTTGGTATAAGTTGTTAGATTATTATTAATTAATTTATTAGTTGATTAATAATAATAATAATAATGTTGGAATTAATAGAATAATTGTGTTATACCTATTTTATTGGTTGGAAGTAGTAAAGTGGGGGTGTGAAAGTTAAGACCAATAGGATTGATGATATAAGGTTAAGATGACACACCGATTTGATTTAGTTGGTGTGTAAGGAGTTCTATGCGCTGACCGTGTGAAGCTGCACGAAGAGAGGAGCAGTTTCCCGGTGTCGAGCAGAGAAAAACAAGGATTACGGCCGAAGCTTTGGTTGAGCGAACTTCAATCCAGGTAAGGGTGAGATTCTAACCTTATAATGGGATTTATGATATGTATTATATAGGAATTGTTCGTTTGTATGACTGTGTGCGTTGATGTTTCTGGATTTGTTATCGAAGTTTCCCATTTCTCTATGTTGTGGTCATTTATGGAATCACCGTACGACAGTTTAAGGAACCTGTTTTAGGAAGTTTTCCGGTTGTTATGTTATGGGCGATTTGAGTGGTCGTATCATTTCCTGGTAGAATCAATGATTAAGTTAGTGTAGTTTATCACTGGGTGGGGTGGTCGTTATGATGATGTGGTGTTCCGAGCAGTTGGTAGGAAATTAGGGATTGTAGTTATGGTCGTTTTAGGAGGGTTTCTGCGTGACTATTTTGTACAAGTAACGAATCTGTTGATAGGAACTATAGTTTCCCATTACGGTGGTATTCCAAGAAGTTGGTCGAAAATTATGAATAGTATTGATGTGGTCGTTATGATGTTGTGTTGTTCCATGCTGTTGGCCAGAACTAGTTGTCGAGGAGGATGTTGATGGTGTTAGGTGTTGAGCGGCATTTAGGCTGCGAAGTGTGTCAGAGAATATATATGTTGGATGTCGAGCGGTATTAGACTGAAAGGCGTGTCGAGGAGCACGGTACTAATGTCGAGCAACACGGAGTTGCAGGTTGGGCCGAGGAGTATAAGTTAGTTGTTATTCTTCTTTGTTATTGTGCATGTCGAGGGGCACGTAGTTTCCTAACCCTTTTGCATGTATATGTTATTTTGGTCGATACCAGTGTTGTATAAGTTGTTATGAATTGAGAATTGCAGGTTGATGAATTATGTTGAGATGCCTCTAATTATGGGTAGATATTATGTTGTAGGCTTATGCCAACGTTGCATTAATTATTGTTGTTGAAATACCAAGTTGTAGGCCTATGGCCAGGTTTGAATTATTATTAAGTTGTAGGCTTATGCCAATGTTGTTATGTTGTTATTGTTGATGTTGCATTTAATCATGTTGTCGCATACATCGCATATCAAGTTGGAGCTGATGCTTGTTAAGTTGGCCTGGATTGGCAAAATATTAAGTTGAAGGCTTATGCCTTGTTGATGCCTCTATTAATTGGCAATTTTTAAGCTGGGAGTTCTGCTTTGCTGGTACCACATGCATGTGTATAGTAATGAGTCGCATTTCACGTTGCATATTGAGTTGTCGTGTTGATGAATTAATTATTATGTTTCGTTGATGTTTTTTTTGTGATTGATGTTGTTTAAAGTTGTGAAGTGGTGATTTTGCATAGAATAATTCTAATGTAATAATGATCATACATTCGATTATATTGTTCGATATCTCACCCCTTCTATTTGAATGTTACCCCGATGTTGGTAAAGTGCTGGTAATCCAGAGTGAAGGCGATTTAGCTTAAGTAGTTCGAGTCAGTGTCATTGCTCTGATACGTAACACTCAGGGGGCTGAACACTTGCTATTTCATTGTTGTTATTATTTAGTTGTTGCACTTTAAGTTGTTATTCGTTAAATAATTATTATTTGAAATTGTTTCAGTTGGATAGAGATGTTATACTCTTTTAAGTTGAATATTTGATTCTGTTGCGAAGTTATGAAAGTTGTTGATTTTTAAAAAGATTAATTTATGTTATTGTTGGTTCATCCAAGTTAATGTGTTATGTATCTTTAATGAATGTTGTTGTTTTAAGTTGAAATTGAAGCATCCTGATTTAGTTGTGGAATTTTTATAACTCTGATTTAATAATAATTGTCGGGTAGAATTGGGATGTTACATTCATCTTCAGCAGGAGCATTGTTTATCCATGACAGGGGAGTTAAGTAATTGTTTATGAATTGTTGTTGCATGGTGCAAACCTTATGAAGCCTGCGTGCTCTTCAAGCTTGTGGAGATTGCATACCTCTTGTGAGGTTATGATGTAAGACAATATGTCGTGACATAGGGGTACTAGATGTAGTTCTTGGTGCTTTTGACAGGGTATGTATGGTTCTAGCCATGTGAACCTGATTGATTGAATCATGTGTACACATGCCTCTTAGGAGTACTCTGAGGGACAATGTTCTTGAATGGGAGAATTTTATCTTTCTACAGATTTAAGTGGGATTCAATGGATGGCTTGGCTAATGAATGAGAGATCTCACACATGATGTCCCGATATCTTGGTATATTTCACTAATTCTGGATGAAAGGAGTTTATTTAGAATTCAGTGGAAGGCATTGGGAGTATGCTTCAGAGCATATGCGTCTATAGTTGATTACTGGACATCTCTGTGAAACTTACTTTATTGATTGTGAAGACAAGGGAAAGCAGACAATGTTTGAATGGATGTCAGGACATTGTTCAGGACTTGTTTCGTTTGAGACTAACAAGGGAGTATTTTGGACCGTGTAATCAAGTACATGTCAGGAGGGAATTTAATATGTGTTTTTGACTATGCATGTGCAGGAGAGTCACTCCAGAGTCAATAAAGGCATTCAAAACTGACTTGGACGGTGCACATTTGTTTTTGGTGCAGTTATCTTCCTAAAATAACACTCTCTTTGACCGAGATCATTGTCACAATCGAGGATCATTAATTCCTAAGTAATTGCTCGGTTATTTAAAGAGGTCATCTCTTCCCTTGTATCATCTTGTGTTTGGCTGTCTTCAAAATAGTACTTATGGATTTTGTCCGGGTATTGGGTGAGTAATGTTTGGGTATGGTTTTGTGATGGCTTTGTTTGTCAATTTTTGGCTAAAAAGGGGGATAAAGGTTATGTTTCTATTTCTCTTGTTCTTCCTTTAAGTCTGGAGTCTGTTAGCAGTTGTTTTGGTTTAGCAATGATGTTGGGTAGGATACTCGTATCTTTGGTTCTTTTTGTGTTTTATGATCTGAGTTATAAACACAATTGTGTCTTGTGTTCTAAGTTACCCGAAGCTAGAATCTGCATAGTACATGTTGGTGTTTGGTTGCTTCTTAAGGGTTCTCTTATGCCCCCTGGGAGGATGATTTGTCTCTCCGTTGCAAGAAAAGGTTCCTGGGTTAAGGGGGGAGTGTTAGCTATCTTGTTCCTCATGTACACTAAATGACTTCATGACTTTCTTCTCCTTTCATCATGAGTCTGCTGCTAATGGTGTTAAGTTTTATGTGCTGTAATGGAGTTGTTTGGACTGGTGCGAAAAGATGTTGAACATGATGTCCTGACATCAACCAGACTTAAAATATCATGTTGTTGTGTTTAATAGCTTCTGAAGACTAACTCTCTGATTCTCTTGTTAATGTCTCAAGTTGAAAGATATATTTGATGAGTGTATGATCACTTGGATTTCTGATTTTTGTATTTTTTTTCAAGTTTGTCGTTGAAATCTGAATTGTAATTTGTTAATTTGTTTTAGTCAAAATTTTCCAAAGGGGGAGATTGTTAATTGTCTATTTTATGATTTGCATTAATTTTAGTAAAACAAATTAGGTAGCAACATGTTATGAAGTATGCTCTAAAACATATAGAATAAGATGTCCTATGCATAATCATCTGACACTGACTATTACAGCTGGACATTTAGATTATGTTAGTTTGTTACATATGTTAAATATTTTGGGATATTTAGTAATCTTATGTGGCTTCCAAGACTGAGAAATCATAGATATATGTTAGTATTCAAGTTATCCAAGTTTTCTAAATGTTGAGGCATTTTAGGAAAGTTATGATTGAAGACCTTTTTTAATGGAGAAGATTTTGCAGACCTTGTGCAGTATTTTTGCTACGGTTTTTTAAGCCCAATCCAGTCCAGAAAAATGGTTATAAAAAGAAGACTCTATACCTAAAGAAGGTACGAGGCAGAGTTGTAAAAGTATTAGTCTTTAGGGCTTCGTCTATTTTTGTTGTGAGACACTCTTGTATTATTTGTTAATTGAGTTAGACTGTTAGTTGAGTTATAATTGTGAATCACTCATAAGCTGTTAAGCAAGAGTGAATTATGTTTACCGAAGGATGTCTCCTTCTTGATTTTCAATCACTCTTAAGCTTCTAAGTATAGAGTGATTGTGGGTTTTTAAAGTTTGTCTTCTAACTCGTTTGAATTTTGTTCTTGTCATTGTTATGACTGTGAGGGAAGTGAGAGAGGGGTCTCATACCTAGGTGAGTCTTATATAGAAATATAGAACATGGTAGTGATTAAAAGAGAAGTTGTAAACGAGGAAGTTTAGCTTTGAATTGATACTATTTAGTGTATTTTCGTCCCTGGCTTGGTAGCCCTCAGAGTAGGTTTTGTTGTACACCGAACTGGGTTAGCAATTATGCGTGTTGTTTACTTTATGCATTATTTTATATTGTTCATTGTGTTGTTGTTCAGAGATCAGTATCTCGACATATCTTAGGACATCTATGATCTGAATACTAGAATTTCGCCAACCATTTCATGATTGATGTCATCCATTTGTTGTCAAAATGCCGCTGCAGAATTCGTTGTTAGGTTAGGTAATTGCACAACGGATCCTGAGGGTGGTACATTTCGACCCATGTTGTTAACTCCTGATCCTGATCCTTGTAGTGGCGAAAATGTTTACATTTTTAGGTCAAGAAATATGGATGCACTATTATTTGGGCTAGCCATCACAGATGTTGGCATGCCATAAATTTGTTCATGGCCATCTATTGACATTGTGAATCCAGACACAAAATTCCTGAAATTGTTCGTCCATGGTGGTCTTGTGTTCGGTGGGGAACCCTGCAAACGCACTCGGGATATAATTGGATCGCTAAAAGAATTTGTCGAGATTCCTATTGTGTTTTCTTGAACAGGTATCGATTCGGTTGCAGATAACACAACTGTACTTTCCCTTGTTGAAGGGGTGGTTGTTCTTCATTGTTATTGGGTGGGTTAACCATTTTCTTAGTGTACTTCCTTTTTGGTATTGGTTCGCTAGATTTGGCTAATTTTCCACCCCTTAATAGCATACAACAATGTTAAACAATTGAAACGAAGAACACAACACACAAATTTGTGAAAAAATTTATAGTCACTGGTCTCATTGGGCGTGTCAATTTGTTTACCGTGAAATTTGGTAAACAACCGCTAGTCTTCTAAAACAAAGATAATTTATTGATTACTCGCATGATCGACTAGATTATTCCTAGAACATATGTCTAAAATTGTTTTACTAGTGTTCTGGATATTTGTTCTATATCGAAAAGATAAATGTAACAAAGGTAAAAGTAAAGACAAAAGCTTGAAGATAAGGTAGAAAAGGTTTTTAAGTAAAACTGGAATGTAAAGAATTTGACTGAAACTTTAAACGAAAAGTAAAAGAATTGATTTAAATGTAAATGACTTTGAATATAAATTGGTTTTTCTATACGTATATTCTCAATGACTATTTTCTTTAACAACGATACTTCAAGTTTGTATAAGTAATTTTTACAAAAGTGAACACTCTGAATCCTAATACAAAGATCCTTATTTATACTACTTCGACCCTAACAGTCTTTCTCAACAAAAGTGTCACGTTCGAGTCTTGCATACTTCTTACAATCATCAGGCTTCCATGCATCCTTTTGAATAAGATCAAACCATTTGAATTCAAATCTTTATTCAATTCGAAGCGGCAAAACAACATGACATGTCGAAACGATTCAAATTCAAATCTTCACATAACTTAAGTCCCATCCATTTTTCAATAGTAGAACCTTTGTAATTTATTTAACATAACCAAATTATCAATAGTTTGGTAAGTCGAAGACCATATGAAATATTCTCATATTTCTCTTCCAAAGCTAGACTTCTTTCGATTTCTTTATTTTCCTTAAAATCACATGTCGTCGAAATTCTCAGCTAACACCATCATGATAAAGCATTTATTTCTCTTGTTCCCCATGATAGTAACACGACATAAGAACACTTCGCCTACTTCGGCTAGTAGTTGGTCTATGAGCGTGCACGACAAAGTCATTATCCTACAGAGCAAAGACAAGGGCTTGTGAGACAACTATTTTGGCTTGCTCACAAGGTTCATGGCTATAAGCCCATTTCGTGGAACATGTGAACTTTCACTCTCACTAGAGACAAGTGATTCCTCCCTCTAGATGCATTTTCCAGTATCCAGATCAATCAGGCAGTTATTTGCATAACATGTCTCGTACCTCGCAGACGGTTCTTTTCGATTCCACAATATATTAGAGAAAACTCGTCATTCTCAGGTATTCAAATTTATTCTCATTCTCACATTCTTTTTATTCTCTCACAAACTTGAATGTTGGAGCTCTAATCTTGTAGATCCATCCCCACTCCGTCATACCAGAAGATTAGTGCACTTTTCCAAGATCTACTTAATTGTTTTATCAATCATTTCTAATTTTCAAACAAAACAAATTTGTTTTTTAGTCTTATAAATATAAAATTAACTACCAAGATACTCGTGCGTCCGTACGGGTAAATTTATTTAATATAATATAAATTTTATTTAAATATACATGTAAATTTGAAATGAGTTATTTAATTATAAAATGAATAATAATAATAATAATAATAATAATAATAATAATAATAATAATAATAATAATAATAATAATAATATAAATTTAATTTGAATATTTGAAAATAAGAGTTTTTTAATCAAATAAAGACAATTGTTAATTAAAATAAAATAGGTATTTTGTTGATAGTAGCCCGTGAGAAAAATAGAAAATTTGACATTTGAAAATAAGAATTTTGTGTCTTAAATAAAGACAACTATTAATTAAAATAAAATATGTATTTTGCTGACAGTGCTCCGTGAGAAAAATAAAAATTTTGACATTTGAAATTAAGACTTTTGTGTCTCAAATAAAGACAATTATTAATTAAAATAAAATAGGTATTTTGTTGATAATGACCCGTGACAAAAATATAAATTTTGACATTTGAAAATAAGAATTTTGTGTCTCAAATAAATATAATGTTAATTAAAATAAAATGTGTATTTTGCTGACAGTGCCTCGTGAAAAAAATAGAAATTTTGAGATTTGAAAATAAAAAATTTGTGTCTCAAATAAAGACAATCAACCATCAACTATCTAGTCATTAATAGAAAATGCTACCACTTTTTCTGAATTGTCCTTCTTTGTCAAATTTTTTACACTCACAAAAAGACATTTATAAAAGATTCAATTTATTAATCCATTTATGTTTAGAAAAATAAAAAGGGAGAGAAAATTGATAGAGAAAAAAATTAAAATCAAAGTGAAAATATTAAAGAGAGAAAGGTAAGAGAGAGAAGTGTAAGTAAAAATGAGATAAAAAATAAATGTGTAAAGAGAAGTGGGATATGATAGGAATTAGAAAAATGAAAAATAATAATTTGAATTTCAAAATTTAGAAAGAGAAGAAAAAAAAGAGGGAAATGTGTTACCACATGGCATCTTAGGATTGAGTATGCAATGTGATTAAAATTATCTTTATGTTATTAAATAAATGTCATTTTATAAGTGTAAAAAAGTTGACAAAGAAATACAATTTAGAGAAAGTGATAGCTCTTCTATTAATGACTAGATAATTGATTCTTAAAAAATATTTATAATGAAATTGATCTTCACAATATCAAAAATCTTAAATTAAAGACAAATTTTAAAACATGAATAAATTTTAAAAAGATTAAATCTCTTAAATGAGAACTGATCCGTCTATATTGTCTTACCAGATTTAAGAGATTAGTCTCTGCAGTTACGTGCAAAGGATATTCCTGATTAATACAAAAAATATATATATATAATTATTTATTTCTGACAATATTTAAATATATAAGCCCTAAAATAAATAAAAAAATGATATAATTTTAAGGATTAAAATTTATTTAAACAATATTTTTATTAAAAGAGAGAGAAACTTTTTATCATAAAGAAAGCGATATTAAATACTCTATCTGATTCTATATGTAAAAGAAAATATACATCTGATTCTAATGAGATTTGAACTTCATCTCTTTCTGTTACAGAGTAAAACCATAATTACTTTCAAATTTTATAAAAGTAATAATAATAAAAAAAGTCATATTCCAGTCAAAGTTAATCATATTTCAAAGATCCATTTCTAAAAAAATATTATACTATACTATTTAACTTCTCTAGTCATCTTAAGTAGCCTATTGCAAGTTGATTTATATCAAACTTTCATAGTAGAATGGCAATCCGGTTAAATCCCCTCCTTTTTATTTTTGCAATTATGTGCATTGCTTCACTCATGGTTGCAGGTAATAAACTAGTTTTATAACTCAACTTTGTTACATTCAATGACAATACATGCAACTGAAGTATTAAGATCCATCTTTTTTTTTTTTTTGATAAAATTGGGATTCATGTTTTTCATTGAAAAACTGTCAATATTTCTCCAGAATATTAAATCATAACTGTAATGTCATTGTAGCAGGATTTCAAGATTTGCAACATTCTGATACATTACAGTGCTTTAATTCTGGTGCATGTCCAAATGATATTGAAGCTTGTCGACATTCTTGTATATCAAAGGGTTTTCCTAAAGGTGGTAAGTGTGGAGCCAAATTATCCACATGCTGTTGCTATGGAGATTAGAGAGATCTAACTTGTCAATTTTCAATGTGTTTGTGAAAAAGTATGTCTACAAATAAAAGCTTTAAGACTTTTACAAAAGAAGTTAAAAAATCAATTGTAATTTCTTTTAAATAATACTGCTATGAATTTTTTCTTTCTATTTTGGGTTAAATATGATTTCTTTCCATTAATGAAATTTATGTTTAATTATATATAGTAGTTATTAGTTATATAATAATGACAAAATTATATTATAATTCATTCTGATTTTATTTTATATATTTTTATTTTATTTTTCAGATTCATAAAATAAAATCAAAGGAGTATAATTTTGATCCACAATAAGTTTTTATTCCATATTATGAACTACTCCTTCCGTTTCAAAATAATTGTCATTTAAGATTTTTGTACACAAATTAAAAAAATATAATGATATTGTCGTAAGACATTACACTTTTACAAAATTAACCCTATAAATATATTGAAAGTAGTGTAGAGACTAAAAAGTAAATAGCACAATTGAAAAAATAGTAACCATTACTATATTGAAAAGTGAAAATGACAGTCATTTTAAAACAAAATTTATTTGCTAAAACGACAGTCATTTTGAAACGGAGGGAGTAATTTCAGATGATCATTTTCTAAGAATTTCTCTTTACATCTAGTAGTGGTGATTTTCACCACTGAATACCCGAAAATACCCTTCGGATATGCACATCCGAACGCACGTCTCAGCATGAATTGGATATGCATATCCGAAGACACTTTTTTTAAACATGTTTTGATATTTAAACGTTGGATGCAAAATTTTAGAGGTTGTTTCAGATATGCACTTCCGAAACAACCTGTACAAACGTTTCGCATATGCATATTTGAAACTTCCTTTATTTCTGTCATTTTTGTTTAAAACTACATCAATGCAGATACCTTATAAATAGACAAAAAATTTATGATTTCTTCGAAAATATGAAAGAACATAACAATACGGACATAACAATTAGATTAGATGTTCAGACATTAGGGAAATATAATTTAGTACACAAGTTGTTTGGAAAGTGCGTAATATCAAAATATTACATCGATAACAAAAAATATACATAACATAGGCTACTGCTACTGCGTATGCCTAATCCTAATCTCTTGTGACCTCCTCTGCCTCCTATACTGCGCTGCACTGGATACCTCCCTAACCATCCTCTCAACAATGGCAACCGCCTCAGGACCACCCATCTCGATAATCCCAGCATCCAATACCTCCTGCCCAAGTAGGTGTATACTATGACAGATCGACAAAAGATCAGTGACATGGTCATCCTCGACATGTTGGTTCTCCAAGAGCTCCTCATGAGCTGGCCTAGGTAGACGACCAAGATCATCTGGTGTCATGATAAGGTATGACACGTTAAAGAACCACGTCACGTAACTCTCTACATAATGTCAACTCTGGGATGCCGATATCATCCGATACTCCTATGGCACCAAATGATTCTCCAAATCTTGGAAGATGTCATCAAGATCCCGCCGGACTATGGTGTCAGGAGCAGCCTGAAAAGGAGATCACAAACTTAATTGGTAACCGTTCCTAAAATAAATAAAAAGTAATAACCGTTAAATTGATATTTTTGAGTAAAACTTTAAAATGACAAAATGTAACAAACAATATACCTCTCCATCTCAAACATGTCGAGCGGTATGATCGTTATAGTAGATCAAGAAGGAGGTGTCATAAGGCCCTTCTGGATAGCCCTGGTTCACCTCCTTGGGTACCTTAACATTCTCGGGTACCTCAAAATTCTCGGGTACGTCATCCCCCTCGGGTACATCATCGGGTACCTACTCATGCGCACAAGAGATAGACACGTGAGACAGACGACTCTTTGGTGCAGAAGAAGAAGCAGCTCCAGACAAATCATCCCTTTGTACCTGACCCCGTCCTCGAGGCCTATTAACCAGCTGCTTAGTTCTCTCTTGCCGAGCAGAGGCAGTCTGGCTTGGTCGGCCTTGTCTCAAATGATTGGATGTTCCCTGATTGTCAGTCATCTTCCTGAAAAATTAATTATAATTGTTAATATCAAGGGGTTTAAAAAAAGCAACTCAGGCAAGAATTCACATGTGCACTTTCGAAACTGGTCTAGGGGGATTTCGGATGTGCACATACGAAGTCACCTGCGAACAACCATTATCAAGAAGCAGCAACTTCTTGCCCTAAATCATTCAAATACCTTTTTTTGTGACCCAAACACCAACATTAAACTATTCTAACAACAATCTACACAATGTCATTTCTACTAACTAATCTAATACACTATTATAACATTGCTTATTGAATCAAATAAAAATGTAAGAAACTTACACAAAGTTGGAGCCTGGGAGATGAGTTGGAATCACTTGAAAAGAGTTGAAATGGGAAGATGGTTGAAAATGACTGAGTTGTTCAACTTTAGATAGTAGAAATATAGGGTTTGGAGTAGAAATGTAATTTTTTTGTATTTGAATAGAAATGAGTATGTTATGTTCGTGGTTTTGAAAACAACATGGTGACTTCGGATGTGCATCTCCGAAATTATAAATTTGAGTGAATTCGGAAATGCACATACGAAATTACTCTTTTTGATAAAATTAAATGACTTCAGATACGCACATGTGAATACACCTATTATTGTTAAATACAGTACACTCTGATATGCATATCCGAAGTGTGAGATATTTTGAAATTTTCGTCGAGAGATTTAGAAAAAATGCACATTTTAGCATTTTTTTCACTACAACAAATATGAGCTGTAGTAAGAAGATTTTGCGTTGGGTTAAACCACCTCACAAATTATATGGCAATATTACTAGAGTTAACCTTTGCAAAGCAGAAAATAAAAAATAAAAATAAAATGAAATTATTAATCCTTACAAAAGAGTAAAAATAAAAATAAGTGCACGAGATGCACCCCCTTACAAAAATTGAGGAGAAAAAATAAAGTTCTGAAAAATTCTCACACTTTAAAATTTGTGAGGCGTAGTCCAAACAAACTAGAGAAATACTTATATGAAAACATACATAAATTCATATTTTTATGAACAACTAATAAAAAAAGAGAAAATTTTAAATTTATTTAAAATTTAATTTATTTTTTAATTGAGATCATGGAATGACTGTGAAGGAGAGATAAAAATTTATTTTATTTTTTAATTAATAAAAAAATTATAATTGATTGTTTCTAAATCCATTTGTTATCACATTGTTTATGTAAGTATTTTCCAACAAACTATTAAATTTGCGTTAGTGAGGGGTGTTCTCTCGCAAAAGAGAAAAAATAAAATAAAATAAAATAGATTTTTTTAAAGTTACTATTTTTAGTGAAGAAATTAACTTGTCATCCCCATGTTATACATGACACTTCTTCAAATGGTATGAAAAGATCAAATTATTCAAACTCAAATTATTCACCACAAATTCCAAAATTACATGACCAACCGAATTTTTCAAATTTTTGGGCGATACCGAAAATTTCAAAGGCGATACCGGAAATTTCGTGAACAAGTAAGAATTTACTGTAGATTTGTGAAATTTATGGTATTTTCTACCAGGAATTTCAAAATAACTGGTATTCTCATTTACCATTTATATCGGAAATTTTGAAATTTCTGATATGACATAGAGTACCAGAAAATTTAAAATTTTCAGTAGTTCAATTTTTAATTGAAAAATACCAAAAATTTAGAAATTTCCGGTAGTTTATATTATCTTAATATTATCTTATTTTGCAGTGAGGACCAGAGGCATAAATGGTTCTATTGTGGGACAAACCACTAATAGAGTTGATGTTGAAGCTCGGGCTGACGAGGCGCATGCTTCAGAGCTACGGGTTGGACGTCGTCCTCCGACTGGTTCTCACTGGAAACAGATGGTTGAGCAGTAGCCACAGTTCTGCTCACCCCATTGTCAGAGTGTTAGAGTATCCATTGCTGAGGAGGTACATGATCATAAGGAGGAGGTACAGGCTCCTACTAAGGAGGTACTGACTCCTATTCCTATTATGGAGTCAGTAGTTGAGGAGCACATTGTGGAGCATGTGGTGCAGGAGGCTGAGCACGAGGTTGTTGCTGAGTGAGTTGATGAGGTGTCCCTCGTTGATACAAACACCATGACTCGTACATCTACAGAGCCATCAGTACACACTGATGGAGGTTTCCCTTGAGGACCTTCAGACAAGTCTGTGCTGACAGGACTTACGGACCATGTTGCTTATATGATATGGCATGGCGAAGTATATATTTCTGGTTTTGGTAATAGGACAGCCGCCTCCAGTTTATTGCAGTTCATGCTTACAGTCTCATGCGTTTGGTAAACCCATATGGTGAGATCTATAGAGGTTTATCTAGATTAGCCGACGTAGCCCGTGGAGGGCCTATGTAGATTTGTTTTATTTTGGTTGTATTATATGTATATGTTGTGACACACAGACTTCTTATTTATTGCATAATATTTTGGCGATTACATATTTCGAATTGATGATGAACATAACATAAAATAATACAACAAACATAAGTCTAAAACAACTAAACATGAAAACCTAGGCACTTCCAGATGACTCTGGACATTTCAGCATCTTCATTATGTCATCAACAGATTTTTGGATCTGCGCATCCAACTCGATCGGACCTTTAGTTATCCTACGGCGAAATAATTTCCACGTGACCTTCACATCTTTGTCATTCTTCACCTCGATTAGGTTGTATTTCACCCTTCCATTTGCATCAATCAAATCCTCCCGAAACTCTACCTTTGTCACCCATATGTTATTGGAATCAGACAGCAAATTATTCAATGTTTCTTTCAAGGGGGCAAAGGATTTGGAGCCATCTCGATGTTTGAATTCAACAAGAGGGTTGTTGCAGTTGTAATACACTTCTGCCTTAATCAGAAATTAAGGAAGAGACATTTTTTTGAGATGTATTTTCTCTATAACACATGTCCCTATTTATATAAATGGTGATGCATTCTAGACCACACAAATGTGTCAGGGTAATCAGAACCATTCAAATATGTCGACAAAATCCCAACCGTTTAAAAAACCATATTTTTATAACTATTAGAAATTTCAGTTAATTTGAAAATTCCAGTACAACGAAAATTTTAAATAGAAATTTACGCATACCAGAAATTTTGTAAAGGTGTGCCGAAAATTTGGATGGTATCTGAAATTTCAATCATTTTATTTAAAATTTCATCTAAAAATAATATACATCTCATCCAAAAATAAAAGTGAAATAAAAAAATTAAAGAATAACATTTAATTTAGAGTGACATGTTAATTTCTCTTTTCAATGAATAGTTGACATATGACAAAGATTTTTTTTCGTGAGAGATAGTCCTCAACAAAATTTTGGTGTTTTGAAGGGTGTTTATTCTCTGTCAGAAAAATAAGTTTGCACATACTCATTTCTCTTTCTTCTTCATTTGCATGTTAACAACTTTTTTCCTCTTCTTCCGTATCTTCTACAACTCTATTTCTCCCTTTCATGTCTTTTTTTTTTGTCCTCAAATCTTCATTAATTTCTTTCAATTTTTTTTATCTTCCTTATATCAACTCTCAACTTCAAATACATGTTTAATTGCTTTCATTTTTCAATTATTTTTCTTATAAAATGATTATAATTTAGATTGGTTGTAAAAAACGTAGTTAATATTATTAATTATGGATGAATGTGCTGTTAGTTAATTATTTATTTTAAAAAACGATATCTATTTTTAAAAACATTATATTTTATTTTAAAAGACTGTATATATTCAAAAATATATTTATTTATTTAAGAAAGAATAAAAGTTTGAAAAATACAATCTATATATTCTGTTTATATAATAATTTTTATATATTAAAGTAGAAATATAAGAATGATAATTTGACCCATCTTCAATGGATATCCACAAAATAATTCATAACAGATAGGGTAAAAACTCACACAAATGAATACGGATAGGGGATCGGGTAATTAAGTATTTAAATAAGCGGATATGGGTGCGAATATGGGCACCTTAGTATCCAACACCCCCCATACCTGCACAATATATATATATTTATATACTTTAATTTATATTAGGCTTAATTGCAATTTTGGTTCTCTTGCTAAACATTTTTCTTGATTTTGGTCCCCCACTTTAAAATCCACTATTTTAATCACTTTTTAAAGTTCTCAGATGAATTTTGGTCCCTTTCAAATCTGGGTGTGTTTTTGTATGACATGACATTATTTTTGATGATGTGTTAGTTTCTCTTTGTACAATTATATTTCCACGTGTTTTAATGTCCATTTAAAATGAAATAGTTTTTTAACTTAATTATTAAACATTTTAATTTGCAGAAGTAATTAAAATGCATAATGGAAATATCATTTCTCAAAATTCATTTCATAAAACAAGAACACAACTAGCTCTGCATTTGTTCGTCTCTCTATTTCATTTCCTAAAGAACCCTAAATCGCCATTGCAAATCTTCGTTATCTCCGCACATCTCCAAAATGGAAAACACAAGCTACGTTACAAGGCCGATGTCGCTATGTTCGTCTCTCTTATTTATGTTGATGTTGTGGTTTTAGGTTAGGTTTTTTGTCTGATGTTATGGTCCCATCCCATATTTCATTTGTTTGTTGTTGTAGTCCCTTCCCAGATTTCTTTATCTTGTTGTTGTGGTCCCATTCCTGATTTCTTTATGTTCTATTGCCTTTACTGATTACTTTATGTGATTTGTCTATGTCGTGGTCCCCAATATCTGTGAGTGGTCCCTAATGTTTGTGAATCTTTCATGTTATGTTCTGTTGTAGGCCACCCGACACCCAACTTGTCAGACTGAGATTACATCATTAGGGACGTTTTGTAGATAACCCAGTGAAATTGTATGTTGGTGGGGTTGTTACTGAAATGGATTGGGATTGGGATGTAGATTTCCTGTCGTATATGCAAATTGAAGACTTGATCAAAGCATAAGGGTATTGTAACATAAAGTGCCTATGGTATTGGAATCCCAACTTTTCCTTTTCACGCGGACTTCGGCCTCTGAATAGTGACAACGATGTGTTAAGGTTAGTGAAATATGTTAAAGGAATTTAACTAGTTGACATCTATGTAGAACACAAAGTTGAAGAAGTATGTATTGATGATGTTATTTTTGAGGAGGGAAGAAAATGTTGAGGAAACTGTGGAGGTTAATGGTGAGGAAGCAACTATGGAGAAACTATGGAGGTTAATGGTGAGGTAGAAACTGTGGAGGTTAATGGTGAGGGAGCAACTATGGAGGAAATTATGGAGTGAGCAGTGAAGATGATGAGGATGATGATGATGATGAAGCTGACTTAGATGAGTTGGATTTAGGTTCTGATGTTGTTGTTGATTGGCAGGTCATTCTCCCTACAGTTACAACAGAAAAACCTTCAAGGATGAATGATATTTCTGATAATGAAAGTTGTGATTCAGATGTGCTTTATACTCCACGAATAGTGATGCCGAAGTTGATATGGAAAGGTTTCCAACTTTTAAAGAAACTACAAAACTTGAAGTAAGGATGATGTTCAAGGATAAAGAGCAAATAAGAAATTCCATAAAGGAGTTTGCTATGGAGAATAATAAGAGTCTCAAAATCATGAAAAATGACAAGAAGAGAGTGGTTGCCAAATGTATTGAAGGTTGTCTATTTCATATTAGGTTTAGCATGAGGTCTACCAACCAAATTTGGCAAATTGTTAGCTTCACTGATGAACATAATTGTCATAGGACAACCAAGAATAGACAAGCGACAATGTAATGGTTACCTCGCAAATTTGTAGATCCCCTAAGACACACTCCCGAAATGAAGAATAAAGGGCTGATTATAGAAGGTGTTAAGAGATGGGGTGTGAAGCTGTCAAGCCATCAAGCTTATAGAGTTGATTCAAGGTGCCGGTCGAGAACAGTTCAACCATCTTAGGAGTTATGCTGAGGAGTTGTTAAAGTCAAATCCAAATTCTACTGTTAAAATTAAGTGTGTTGATTCAGATGTTGGACCTATGTTTGAAAGAATATATGTATGCTTAGAGGCGTGTAAGGCAGCATTTGCAACCACTTGTAGGACTTTAATTGGATTGGATGCTTGTTTTTTGAAAGGGGATTTTGGAGGTTAGTTAATAGGGGTTGTTGGGAAGGATATAATTAAGAGGTTTATCCAATCACTTATTCCGTAGTGGAAGCTGAAATAAAGGACTCTTGGCAATGTTTCCTTAAGTTATTACTTGAAGACTTGCAGTCCATTCAAGACATATATTACAGATTTATATCTGATTAACAGAAGGTTAGTTTTATTGATATATTATGTCTTTAAATATGTCATCTTATGTCCTAAAATATCACTTGCATATGTCTAGGGTCTGGTACCACCTATTCTAGAGACAAGCAAACATGTTAAACATAGGCTGTGTGTTAAACACTTGTATGGCAATTAGAGGAAGAAATATTATGGGATACTTATGAAGGAAGCTTTATGGAGGGAATCTAGGGCCACAACAATACCTGGATATGAAAGAGCAATGAACTTGATGAAAGAGCTCAATGATAATGCTTGGAAAGACATGATGTTTGTACCTGCTGCATGTTGGAGTAGATCGCATTTCAACACAAACATACAGTGCGATTTGCAAGTCAACAACATGTGTGAAGATTTTAATCAAGCGATATTGGAATATAGAGACAAGGAAATCATTTCACTTCTAGAGGGAATCAAACATTATATAACAGTTAGAATTTCAACTCAAAAGGAGAAATTACGTAGGTACGATGGTGTAATAAGTCCTAACGTTCAAAAAGTCTTGGAAAAAACAAAGAGGGCAGCAAAAGAGTGGATTGCGACATGGAATTCTGATGATGACTTTGCTATTTTTGGGGTTTCAAACAGTGTTGAGACATATTCTGTTAACTTGATGCAAAATAAGTGTGGTTGTAGGAAGTGGGATTTAACCGAAATCCCACGTTGCCATGTTATCGCTTGCATATGGTATGCCAAGAAAGAGCTCGAAGATTTCATTTCATCGTTCTATAGGTAACGCTACTTCTCATATTATGTTAATTAGTCATAAAATATTAACTAACTAATGCATAGTTTTTATGTGAATAAGAATTCTACTGTGTTGGCTACTTATGGCCATACCATTATGCCAACTAATGGCCCACAACTATGGCCCACTAATGTTACTAATGCAGTCAACCCTCCAGTCATGAAGAGGTCTATCGGTCGTCCAAATAAAAATCGCAACAAGGTAAATGATGAACCAAGAACAAGAAATACATTGTCTAGAAGTCATCAAACTGTCAAGTGCAAGAAATGCAATAGCTTTGGCCATAACAATTGAACGCGTAAAGGGAAGAGAGCAGCAGAGAGAGCGATTCTTAAAAGTGGCAATAAAAAGGCGGAAAAAAAGGTTGACAAAGTGGCTGGACAAACAATAATTGTAGGAGGATCACAAGCACCGCCATCAACCTAAGAATAATCACTCTGTTATGTTGCTGTTTATTTTATGTTGTATGTTGTCTCTTTTGTAATGACCAAAACACTTTGGGTCATGTTTAAGTTATTATGCTGGTAGTCTATTATACTGCTAAACTGTTATGTGGCTACTATGTTTTGTAAAATGCCCAAACATTAAGGTGAATTTTTATGTAAAAAGTTAGGTTGCTATGTTTTATGAAATGCCCAAACATTAAGGTGCATTTTTATGTTAAAATTAGGCTGCTATATTTTGTGAAATGGCCAAACATTAAGATGCATTTTTATGTAAAAATTAGACTGCTATATTTTGTGAAATGGTTATAAGTTATTACATGTTTGAAAATTATGGTTACAAGTTATTACATGTTTGTGAAATTCCCAAACAATTTAAGCTTTTATTTATGGCCAAATTATGGTAAAATGTTTAGTACACAACATTGGAAAATTATGGCAATAGTCATATGAAAATTTTTAGTATACCACAATTACAGATACAATAACGATTAAAGTACATAGACTTATAGCAAAATTATGTCAATTTTCATTCCATAGAAAATAACGATTCAAGTACAAGAAGAGAAATTACATTAGATCTAATTTCAGTTAATACAATACAACCAACTTCATTTGAGTACATGTGTTAGAACCAATGTAAACACAAGTAAGAATACAAACACCATAGATAAACCAATAAAATAAGACATATACTTAATCTTCATCTTAAGAAAATCTTCACTATTCTTGGTCCCTAAGTAAATCTGCAATCTCGTCATTCTTGTCCTTCAAAGTTCTAATAAAATCTTTTGCTTTGTTGCTCATGTCTTCATCAAACCATTTAAAGTAATTACAACCTTTTTTTCAACACCTTGAAGTTACCACAACCATGAAATATTCTTCTTGGGTTATCGTAAGTCCATAACGTCATCAATAGAGACTCAAGCTCACACCAACATCTACTCCCTCTTCTTCTTGCATCAGACTGATTTGTTGAGGCAAATAAAATATTTGTTTCAGACATACCTGGTGGGTGTAGAAGACGTCGACGAATTTAGAAATACTGGGTGAAAGAGGCGCTGGATAAATACTGGGTATGTTAGAGGTGCTGGATTTGGAGACTGAAGAAGAAGACGATGGGAAAAAATAGTGGGTGAAGAAGGCGCTATAATGAGGATAAATATTGGGTGATTAGGGTTTACGCACATATCAATATTAATATAGTAATATTTTCATAAAATTAAAATTAAAATAATTATGAAATTAAAAAAAACTGAATTATATTAATATTTGAATGAGATGGTACTAACACATCATCAAAATTAATGCCATGTTATACAAAAACACACCTAGATTTGAAGGGGGACCAAAATTCACCTGAAAACTTACAAAAAGGACTAAAATAGTGGATTTTAAAGTGGGACGGGGTTGCCAAAATCAAGAAAAGTATTAAACAGGGAGATCAAAGTTTCAATTAAGCCTTTATATTATTATATTTAAATAAATGTCTATCAATTTCTAAAAATACATCGATGTTAAACCATTACATATGTAACACAAGTGTTCGTTTATTTTATAATTCAACAATAATTTTTTTTGAAAACATTTAAATGTTTTTAAAAACTAAAAATAATATGATATTTTATAGTTGATATATTTATTTCTTATTAGAAACGCGGGTAACGGGTACGGGTATATGTACTTACATACCCAGAGGGTGTAACGCCCTCTAACCCCATATAGACATAAATAGCATAATTAGAGTAAATTAGCATACATCTCAAAGAGGACGTCACAATTGACCTCACAAAATGATAAAGAAACTTCAAACTTGCATACTGGTCATGATCATAACACGTATTCAAATTCACGTTTCATACACCAATAAAAAATATGCATCTCACAACGGAATAATTATCTCAAGATAAAGATATAAATGATTGAAATCTCATACTGACAATCATATCATAAGTATTAGGCACTGAGGCCAAACATCACATGATCTTATACATATCCAAATAAATAGAGTAATAACAAATATCTCTTAAAACAAATCAAAACATGAGTTTGAATATCCCCCGTGTTACATAGACCAGATCAATGACTCACTATCTAGGAATAAGAAGATAAATAAGGATTTAGATCCTCCTTTAATCCTGGCAAGAAGCACCGCTATCTTCGGTACCTGAGCGATGTTGTATAAAACATCATTCCAACAGAAGGGTGAGAATTCATATCAATATGAAAATATATAATCATAAGCAATGTAAAATATACGTACAATGATAGAATTCACCATACTTCACATAGTCATGCATTTGGCATAAACATAAATCATCATACATGTTCTCATATACAATATAGCTCATTCATTCATATTTCAAATGTAATCAATCACCATTATCACAAGTATATCAATCAATTCAATCATCATAGATTTCACACCAACCACAACATTCACACCAACATCACATAATGCGCAATAAATCAACAATTCACATCGACACATGTGACTCCAATGCAACTCAAATATATTATAGATATGGTACAAATGTTATCCTTGTCGGTCTTGTCGGATCCACATCTCCAAGACAGATAACCACCAATAAAAGCCCAATTAAGCCTTAAGCTTTCAAGCCCCATTTAGTGTTAGGTTTGGGACAAGTCAATAGTTTCCATGGAATTACCAAACCTTGCCTCTTGACACAAATGATGCATGTACATGTGCAATCTCAACAACTCATCACAACAATTCATCACATAATTAAACACATTTTGAATTATCTTCACAATATTGCACAACATACATCTTTCATGCCAATCAATCACATATACACAATATCATAGTATTAATCATCTCAACACATCATTATAACATGTAGAAATTAGATACATGTAATACAGTGGGAGAACTGACTTGGTTGTTTTGCGTTTTATTGCAATTGTTGTGGATAACAAGAGTCGCCACTAACTTTTATTTTATCCAATAAAGGAAAGGGTGAAAAGAATAGGAAAGACCTTTTGAGATATTTCTTGGGTTAGGGGGATAGGTTATGAAAAGGAAAGGTGTTAGCACCCTTTTCATCCGTAGTTATCTACAGACTCTTAGTTGATAGCTCACTTCGAAATGCTTCGCAAAGAGTGTTTGTGTTTGTTTGAAAGTATTTTTGAAAAGTGCCTTTGTTTAGGCAAACTTTGTATTGATTCTCATCTCTATAAGAATGTATACAAAGTGTTGACTTTTGAAAATATTTCATGAAAGTGTTGGTGTGTTTGAAAGATGTTTTATTTTAAATGTTTATGAGAAAGCAACTACGAGCGTTCTACCTACTCAAAAAGTCTTTGTTATTTTCCTCATCCTTTAGATAGTGTTATCTTACCATTAGTTAGTAAGCAACCATATCATTGGGTGTGAAGGGACGGGCGTGGGTCATCGTATAGTCATGGAAAGAAACTTGTAGAATATTTTAGCAATTGTCATAATAGACTAAGATCATTTACCAAAGACAACTTTGAAGGGTCATTTGAGGGACTATGATCTTATAATCTAGGTTATTTTGCTAAAACAATCCATGTTTGAGGGGCATGACTATTTATATTCGAGACAACAAGTGTGGGTTACCGTAGAGGTGCAAGTGTGCAAAGTGTGTTTGATTCAATTATTTTATCTTGAATTAGGGTTTTCTAAGATTGATTTTATCTTGCCATACAAACCCTAATTATTAGCAATAATGGGAAAGCGTTAAATTGTGGAATTTAAATGTCCTACGCTATTACAACCCTTTTAGGGGATGAGGATACAAGTTTATGAATAGGGGATGAAAGCAATAAACCCTAAACTGCTATTACAAATTGATGAATAACTGCATAAATGTACAATAATGCAAAAAAGTAAATAATGTACAAAGATAGGAAAAAGGGTAATATAATAAACTCTAAAAAGATTTTAAATATTTTGAAAGATAAATGTTTTTGTTTGTTGTTTGAGAAAAGATGTTTGAAATTTGAAATGAAAAATAATCAGAAATGAAACGCTAATTCTATTTTATTTACAAAATAAAAATGAAAAGAAAGGTGTGATAATTTAATTTATTTATGAGAATAAATTAAATAATAAAAATTCTAAATATTTTTTTAGAAAATAATATTTTGGATTTTTGTTTTTGGAAAATATTTTTAATGTGTAAAAGAAAATAATCAAAACCCTAATTTCTAATTAATTTACAAATTAATTAATAAAATAAAGGGTGATTAAAATAAATTAATTTTCATGCAAAAAATTATATTAATTAAATAAAAAACCTAAGTCTATTATTTTTTTATGATTTTAGGATTTTATGATTTAAAATAAAAATGATAAAACAAAACAAATAAATTAAAATAGTAAAAGAAAATAATTTGGGCCTGGTGTGTGCAAAAGTGAAATGGGGGGTTAGAGAAAATAAAATAAGTCAGGCCTAATGCTGGAGGCCCAAGCGCCTGTTCAAACAAAAAAATAAGGAAAAATGTTAGAAAAAATGACAAAAGGTTTCGCTGGGGCTCGAACCCAGGACCTTCTATAGTAATACCTCACGTGCACGCTCTCTACCATTGGGGTGGTGGCTATACATATATTAATTTATGCACAACTAACGCATTATATTACAAACTCCTTCCTGAAGACAACTTCATCTTAATCCTCGCGCCATAAGCCATTGATATAATTTTGAATTTTGTAACTTCCTAATTTCTCAACCAAATAAGAAAATGTAAACATGAAACTTGCTTGAAATTTCAATACGAATCTAATCATATAAATTTTATGAACTATAAATCAAAGATGAATGAGAATTTATGTTCGTACCAAATAAAACCTAACTTTTTCAGAAAGTTCAAACTTAAAATTCACACAACTCAGGCAACATAAACGAATTATAAGGACATGGTTAGTTTCAGGGCTATGATATCTACATTTTATCTTTGAAAATGGAAGCCAAATGATACTTGTATGAAGAGATAGAAGTTCAGAAAACTCACCTTGCAGATGAAGATCGTGTTTTAAGTTAGAGCAATTTTCAAGGTGTTGTAATGATCTGGTTAGCTTCCTTGAACCTCCAGGAAGCTATTGCAATAGTTACTTTGAGCTGAGGATGGATGAATCGTGCTGGAGAAGTCCAACTGCAAGGTTTTGTTTTTGAAAATGGAAGATAGTGGAGATGGATTTACAGTTGGAAAACAGGGATTGGGATGAGTTGTATTTGATGTATGGAAGCTTTGATAATGATTTAGAGGGAAAACGCACGAGTGGATTATGAGATTGAAGTTTTTGTCCAGAAATGACAAGTTATAGAGTTGTGAATGCACTTCTTGTTTAGAGAGAGCTTCAAGGTGTTTGAGGACTTGTCCATTCGTGTCTGGCTTGCAAATAAAATATTCTATTTATATGGAAAGGTTTGGAGACTTGGAGTAATCAGAATCACAAGATCACAAGTTTTGGGATTTTGACTTATTTTTGAAGCAAGCTTGACAAACATGGTTTCAAGGCAAGGTACAAGGCTTGTAGGGTGGCTAGAAACTTTAAACATGTTTGTTCTAAGTTTGTAGAGGATGCTTGTGCAGAAAGAACAAGTGCAATGCTCAAGACAAGTTGACTTTGTGATTAAAGCAACTTTTCAAGAATAACAATGGTGCCTTTCTTCCTAAAATGGCAATGTAGCTTGGACAATGGCTTAATTTCTTGGATAATTGCTCTATTAGTTGTGTAATTAATTAATTATGGAGTGAAACACAAGTTAGAGACCTGAAAAGTACGGTTATGCAGCATGGCTATGAGATTGGATCAAATGTTCATCAAGAAAATGACCTATAATTCAAGTTTATGAGGCCATCTTCATCTCTTCGAAACTTCTAGCTCAAGCATGATCTCTTCAAGTTATTTAACATTTTGGAAAGCATGAAAAGTCCTCTATAATCCTAATGTTGACCATTTTGACAAAATCATCTTAGATCTTAGTGAAAATTGGACAAGAAGTTAGGTCAAAATTTTGCCTAAACTAGGTCAATATTTCACTAAGTGTTTTAGAAAAAGTGCATGACTTCATGAATTTATAACTCAAAATCCAAACACTTCTAGGACTTAATCAGTAAAGCAAAGTTGTATATATCATCAAGATCTACAACTTTCATGTTGAAAGTTTTCTTTTAATCATCTTGCATCTTGGTGAAAAAATAGCATGAAGTAATGAAATTATCATGTATAAAACACTTAGAAAAATTTCTAAGTCTTGAAAAGTTTGACTTTTCACATTGAATTTTGACTTTCTTGATTTCTTGATGATAAAGCTTAACATTTTTGAATGTATTGATGAATTATGATCTTTGGAATCAAATCTTGATCAAAAAGTCGAAGTTTGACTTTTTTGTGCATCAGTTGACTTTTCATCAGTTGATCAAATTTCAACTATCAATCTATTGATCTTGAGAAATGATTTGAGCCATGAAATTAGGTCAAAATGTTGTTTTTGAGTCCTTGAGATTATGCTTCAATCCATTAGATCATGTATTAGGTCACAAGTCATTGATCAGTCAATTACAGTCAAAACCCTAATTTTGACCATTTTGCCCCTTTGGTAAATTGAGTGCTTTTCTTGAGGGGTTGTGATCAATACTTGATCACATGATGAATAGAACTTTAAAATTAATGTTGGCCAAAAATCATGAAGTTTGACTGTAGGTTGACTATAGTTGACTTTTTGTCTAATATAGTTGATTTTTAGTCATCTGGTCAATTGATTGAGAAAATTTGTGATTCAAGACATGAAACTTATCATGAGGATTATTAGAGGTCTACAATGATCCATGAAGGTCATTTGAGGCATTAGAAGTCCAATTATCCCTGTGAACATCAAAACCCTAATTTGAGGCATCATTTTTTAGGAGATGGTTTGACCTAATCAACACTTGTGCAAACTTGAGTTATTGGAGATCTTGTGTGAAATGTCTTGAGAAAAGAGAGGGAAATTTTTTTGGGTATAACATATGTCACAGTTCAATCTTATTAAACATGAAGAGGTATATTGGCGAGTTGTCCATTCGTGACTTGAATGTGAAAGATGTTTGAACACTAGAGTGCCCAAAAATTCGCACTCGCTGGTGCACGAAGTAATGTGTTAGTTGATTGCGTCGGTAATGGGCCTAAAGATGCCATTTGGAGAGGTGATGAAATGTTGTCGGAGATGGGCTTATAGATTCCATCCAAGGTGATTGTTGATAGGGATTGGAAGAAGTATCAGAATAAATCTTTGATCGATTTATACTGAATCAAGTAGAGGTTTTAAGTAATCTTCAACTGGATAACAAATCAATATAAATCTTCGGAGCGATTTAACTGAACCAGAGAAAGTGTCTACAAGAACAAAATCAGGATAAATCATTGGTCGATTTAAACTGAACCAGCAGAGGTCTTGAATAATCTTTAACTAGATAACGAATCAATATAAATCTTAGGAGTGATTTAACTGAACCAGAAGTGGTCTTGAATAATCTTTAACTGGATAAAGAATCACTATAAATCTTCAGAGCGATTTAACTGAACCAGAGAAAGTGTTTGCCGGAACGGAATCAGGATAAATCATTGTTCGATTTAAATTGAACCAGCAGAGTTCTTGAATAATCTTTAACTGGATAAAGAATCGGTATAAATCTTACAAGTGATTTAACTGAACCATAATGAATCTTGAAAAATCTTTAACTGGATAATGAATCAATATAAATATTCGGAGCGATTTAACTGAACCGGAGAAAGTGTCTACTGGAACGGAATCAGGATAAATCATTGGTCAATTTAAACTGAACCAGCAGAGGTCTTGAATAATCTTTAATTGGATAATGAATCAGTATAAATCTTCAGAGTGATTTAACTGAACCAGAGAAAGTGTCTACCAGAACAGAATCAGGATAAATCATTGATTTATTTAAACTGAACCAACAAAGGTCTTGAATAATCTTTAATTGGATAACAAACCAGTATAAATCTTCGGAGCAATTTAACTGAACCAGAGAAAGTGTCTACCGGAATGGAATCAGAATAAATCATTGGTCGATTTAAACTGAACCAGCTGAGGTCTTGAATAATCTTTAATTGGATAACGAATCAGTATAAATCTTCGAAGCGATTTAACTGAACTAGAGAGAGTCTACCGGAACAGAATCAGGATAAATCATTGGTCGATTTAAACTAAACCAGCAGATAAAATATTTGTCACTGATGGTATTCATCTGGTGATTGTTCTTTCCTGAAAAGGTAAAGAATTAGTTGTAATGCAATGTCATGATGCATGCATTATGTAATGATGTTATCAAAGTAAATGAGATTGTGCTATGTGCATTTTGTATGCATATGTCATGATGTATGAATGTGAAATGTTATTTGAAGTGTATCTTTGTCTGGGAAAATAAATCCTTGATAAATGCTGGGGAGTTTTTGGGAAACTAAATCCAGAATTACTGTTGGAGATGAAGAGTGTGTATCTATTCAACCTTGTTTAGAATGTTTCCGCTGAGACTTATTGTTTGCTGTTTGAGGAAACTCTGCAGGGAGTGTTGATTTTTATTTGGGGAGTAGAGTTTAGGAACCTTGGTTATCCATTGCTCTACTGGGGAATTTAATTATCATATACTCTGACTGGGGATAAAAGAGATGATAATACTTTTGATCGTCCGGGGAGGATGAAGTTAACTGGTATTTGGTCGGATTCCAGGCTTCGCAGCAACTTTTTGGTGATAATATCAATTCTGCTGAGGACGAGGGGTGTTGTCCGTTGATTTATAATAGTCTGAGAAGTAAACTTAAGTTGGGGAGATTATAGTCTGTTGGGGAAATAAACCCTGTTAAGGAAGGTATTCTGAAGACCTTATAGGGGAAATGTATTCATCTGAGGAAGAATTTTTGCAGAGAATTTCCAGGAAATATGATGATTGGAACTCTAGATGTATAAATTCACTCTGTGGGGATAATCTCATTGAAGTAACTCTGTAGGGATACCACGAACCCTTGAGTAAATGCTTATTACTATTCTTGTGCGTACATTTATTAACAGTTGATCATGTTCATATGCATATGTTCATTCAATTTTAGTCATTGGACGTTTTTGCAATCAAAATAGAAAAACTAAAAAGCTCACACTTCAAAGTATATTTGTATTGATAATCTGCCTATAAACAAGCGTTTTTTGTATAGGGAGACGTAAATCCTAGTAAGAGGAAGTCTTCAAAAATGAAAAGAATACAAAGTGAAAACAAGAATTATATAGCCATGTGGAAGTGATCTCATTAGGTTCCAACTCCGCTATTGCCTCTATGTCTTCGAACATCACTTTTGTTGTTGAAAGAAGTTGATTGAATTGATCTCGTATCATTTGAACTTTTGACCTTGGTAATAAAGCTGGTTGTAGTGATTCAACGAGACATAGTCGTACGCTTTAATACTTAACTTTTTCCTGGACCGCCCTTTCGGGTTTTCAGTCCACCGGGATACCCATTTTTTCCCAAGTCGCCCATTCAGGTTTTTGACTTTCCGGGTGTACAATATTTTGTATATATCCCTAATTTTTGTTTGAACCCTTTTGGTTCGCCGATATGCCCTCATTTTTCCTAGGTATGTCAACCTAGCAGGTCATTCTTTATGTGTAGTATGTTTTGACTATGTCTGCGTTCACAGGGTGTGGGAAATCTTCACCGTCCATAGTGGTTAGCATCATAGCACCACCAGAGAATACTTTCTTGACAACAAACAACCCTTCGTAAGTGGGAGTCCATTTTACCATAGGATCGCCTTGTGGTAGAATGATGCGTTTCATTACCAAGTCGCCAACCTAGTATACCCGAGGTTTCATCTTTTTGTTGAATGCTTTGATCATACGCTTTTGATACATTTGACCATGACAAACAACAACCAATGTATTTTCATCAATCAAATTCAATTGTTCCAATATTATCTGAATTCATTCATCTTCTCCTAAGCCAGCTTCTTTCATAATCCTAAGATAAGGAATATGCACTTTAACAGGAAAGATAACTTCCATGCCATAGACTAAAGAGAAAGGGGTTACCCCAGTTGATGTTCGAGCCAAAGTATGGTAGCCATTAAGAGCAAATGGTAGCATCTCATTCCAATCTTTGTAGTTCACCACCATCTTCTGCACAATCTTCTTTATGTTCTTATTGGAAGCTTCCACTGCACCATTCATCTTGGGTTTGTAAGGAGAAGAGTTATGATGCTTGATTTTGAACTGCATACAGAGTTCAGTAATCATGGCATTTTTGAGGTTGGTTCCATTGTCAGTGATGATCCTTTCAGGGATGTCGTACCAGAAGATGAGGTTATGCTTGATGAATCGGGCTACAACATTCTTAGTGACTGAGGCAAATGAAGTAGCTTCGACCCATTTAGTGAAGTAATCAATGGCGACGAGGATGAAAAGATGTCCATTAGAGGCAGTGGGTTTGATCTCTCAAATCATGTCAATGCCCCACATTGCAAATGGCCACGGAGCAGTCATGACATTCAAAGGTATTAGAGGCACATGAACCTTGTCGACATAGATTTGACACTTATGGCAAGTCCTCTAATGATGGTGGCAATCAGTTTCCATTGTCAACCAATAGTAACCAGTCCTCAGAATCTTCTTGGCCATAGTGTGCCCGCTAGAGTAAGTTCCAAAGATACCTTCATGCATGTCCTCTATGATCTTCTCTGCCTCCTTCTTGTCCATACAATGGAGTAGGGTAGAATCATGATTGCGCTTGTACAAAGTCCTATTGCTTAGGAAAAATTTGGCTGAGAACCTTCGCAAGAATTTCTTTTTGTTGATGGAGGCCCCCTCATGATACTCTTGTGCTTCAAGGTACCTTCTCACTTCATGATACCATGGCTTTTCTTCATCAGTGTCCATCTCATAACAATGCGCAGGTTCGTCGAATCTTTCTATGGTAATTCTGGGAGATTTTTTGTCCCAATTGACCTTGAACATAGACGACATAGTTGCTAAGGCATCTGCCAACTGATTTTCTTCCCTTAGAAAGTGTTCAAAGGTGACTTATTCAAAGTATGGGATCAAGATTAGCACAAGCTCTTTCCAGGGGATCAAATTTGGATGTTTAGTATCCCACTCTCCTTTAACTTGACTGATCACCAGAGTTGAGTCTCCCTACACGCTTAAAAATTTGATTCTTAGGTCAATGGTAGCCTTTAGACCCAAGATACATGCTTCATACTCGGCCATGTTGTTTGTACAGTCGAAACAAAGTCTGGCAGTGAAAGGTGTATGGAAACCTTCACGAGAAATGATCACAACACCAATTCCATTACCCAATGCATTGGAAGCTCCATCAAAAACCATAGTCTATCTGGATCCTTATTCAGGTCCTTCATACGGTCCAGGCTTTTCACAATTAGTTATCAGCATGATATTCTCGTCCAGGAATTAAAAGTTCATGGATTGGTAGTCATCAACATCTTGATGGGCCAAATGATCCGCCAATACACTTCCCTTTATTGCTTTTTGTGTAGTGTACTAGATATCGTATTCAGTCAATATCATTTGCCATCTAGCTATTCGTCCGGAGAGAGCTGGCTTCTCGAAGATATACTTGATGGGATCCATCTTAGAAATCAATAAAGTGGTGTGAGTCAACATATACTATCTTAGCCAGAGAGATGCCCATGCCAAAGTGCAATAAGTTTTCTCGAGCAGTGAATATCTGGTTTCACAGTCGGTAAACTTTTTGCTAAGGTAGTATATCACATACTCTTTTTGGCCAGACTCGTCATGTTGGCCCAACACACACCCCATTGAATTCTCTAATACAATCAAGTACATAATCAGAGGTCTTCCTTCAACTGGAGGCATCATGATTGGAGGTTCTTGCAGGTACTCCTTGATTTTGTCAAAAGCTGCTTGGCAATCGTCATTCCATTTGACAACTTGATCTTTCTTTAATAGTTTGAAGATTGGATCACAAGTAGAAGTTAAGTAAGATATGAATCGGGTAATATAGTTGAGTCGACCTAAGAAACCCCTGACCTCCTTCTTAGTGCAGGGAGTTGGAATTTCTTGTATGGCTTTCACTTTTGCAGGGTTGACTTCAATACCTTTTCCACTGACGACGAAGCCTAGGAGTTTTCCAGACCTCACTCCGAAGATGCACTTGTTGGGATTCAACCTCAACTTGTATTTCTTAAACCTCTCAAATAGCTTGTGTAGATGATCAAGGTGTTCTTCCTCAGTTTGCGATCTTACAATCATATCATCGACATAGACTTCTACTTCATGATGAATCATATCATGAAATAAAGCTACCATAGCCCATTGATAGGTTGTGCATGAATTCTTCAAACCGAAAGGTATGACCTTATAGCAGAAGGTGCCCCACTATGTAAGAAAAGTGGTTTTCTCCATGTCTTCGGGTGACATTTTGATTTGGTTGTAATCGGAGAATCCATCCATGAAGGATAAAACTTTGTGTTGAGCAGTTTTTCAACCAAGACATCGATATGAGGTAATGAGAAATCATCTTTGGGGCTTTCCCTATTCAAATACCTGTAGCCTACGCACATACAAACTTTACCGTCTTTCTTCGACACTGGAATAACATTTGCCACCCATTGAGAGTATGATGTCACTTCCAGGAAACCTACATGGAACTGTTTCATTACCTCGACTTTTATTTTCTCGGACATGTCTGACCACATGAAACGAACTTTTTTCTTGGCCGGAGGACAATCTTTCTTCATTGGAAGACGATGAACTACAATATCAATATCAAGCCCCGACATATCTTTATATGACCAAGCGAACACTTAGAAATAGTCGTGTAACATCTGGACCAATCTTCTCTTGACACAGTCTTTCAAATTGGCACCGATCTTGACTTCCTTCTTGTCTGCCTCAGTACCTAGATTTATCACTTCAACTTACTCCTCATGTGGTTGAATAACCTTTTCCTCTTGTATCAGAAGTCTGGAGAGTTCCCCAGGTATTTCACAATCTTCATACCTTCGTCTTCGGCTTGATAGATTGGATTTTCAAAGTCATAGATGGCAATAACAGAGTCATTGTTAATGAGATCTAGAGTGGATGTGGATTTGCAAATGTGTGTGTGTGTGTGTGTGTGTGTGTGTGTGTGCATGTAAGATAACATGGCTATTTTTTTTGAAAAGGCAATAAAGTAAAGAAAGACAAAGAGCTCAAAATTTGAATGCAAAATAGTCCAATGTTTTTTCATTAAAATGAGCATATTGCATATGATAATGACAAACCCTTAACAAATGGACCACTGTACCCGGGTAAGGCACATGGCTTAAAGTCATTGTTTTAATGGAAATTATAGACAAAGTTCTCAAAGTAATAAAACAGTAAATGGAAATTACTCCCGGTTGAAGGAGATTGAAATGAAGTCCTTGGTCTGCCAGTTGTCGAGCCCTCTGTTAGCAGTCGGGTAGATCAAGTCATCAAAGTATCTAATAACATTAGAGTCTTCAAGGGCATTAACCTCATGGTTAGTAATGCGGAGAGGTGGTTTCCCTGCACGAGCATGTCGAACCTCCTTTTGAGCTTTGGAAGTGAAGCCCAATCCCGATTTGTGTGAATTGAAAGGGAAATCAGGAAGTTGTCCCCAAATGGTACAACCTCCTTCTTCAATAACAGCACATGCATCTTTGAGAGAAGCCATCCTTGGTGTATCTTTAGCAACTCCGGGAGTGTCAAGGATGGCCTTGGCAACAACAACCATCGGAGAGACCACTTCAAAGGCTTGCCAAGGAGTTTCAATGAACTCACCATCCATTTCAACATATTCGAATGAATTTAGATGACTAATCATAAAATCTTCTTCACCATAGACGGTAAAAATTTTCCCTTGACCGAATATTTCAACTTTTGATGTAGTGTGGAAGTTACCGCGCCTTCCCCATGTATCTATGGGCGTCCTAGAGGGAAAGAATAAGCAGGACAGATATCCATCACATAGAATGTTGAGTTTAAGACTTGAGACCCAACCTTGATAGGGAGATCAACTTCTCCATGGACCATCCTTTTAGAACCATCGAAAGCCCTTACTACAATGTCGCTGGGTTTTAAAACCAGTCCATCAAAGTCTAGCCTATCCAAAGCTCCTTTAGGTAAGACATTGAGAGGAGATCCAATATCCACTAATACATGTGCCATGGTAGTACCCTTGCATTCTATGGATATGTGGAGAGCTTTGTTGTGATTATTCCCCATCGGGGTCAAATCTGCATCAGAGAACCCTAAACCATTATCGGTAGTCAAGCTTGGTACATAGTTTTCAAATTGGTCAGCCGTAGTCTCTTGTGGGACATGTGCATTCTTCAAGAATTTTATCAGGGCTTGAGCACGAGCCTCAGAGCATAGCAACAAAGACAACATGGAAATATTCGAGGGTGTTTTCCCCAACTGTTCCACTATCTTGTAATCATTTTTTCTGATGATTTTTAGAATCTCCTCCGTCTCTTGGGTAGATGGGTCCTCAATGGTAATATCTTTTACGGGCGCCTCCGTCAGGGTAGGCTCAGTCAATTTTTCCTTTCCTCGGGTATCAGCAACATGTTTAACAACAGTAATATGAACATGTGTATTAGTATTTGTCGGAGGTGAAACTTCTAGAGAGAAGATCCTCCCCGTCATAGTAAATTTACTTGATCCAACAATGTTTGTAATGTCAGCAGTTTCATCTTCATCAATCAATCTTGTTTGATACCATGGTAGTACACTTCCGCCCATATTTCCAGGGCACATCCTTATCAGAAGAGTAGGGGACTGACCCCGGTGTGCTAATAATTAGTGGAGCTATTTTTGGTTCAATGGGAATCCTAATAGTACCTTTTAAGGTGATCCTAATAGGTTTGTTTGAGAGATTAATGATGGACACGTTTTCAAATTCTTGAGATACAGCTTCGGTCAAACTTTTCACAGATGGAATTATTTCAAATAGAATCTCATGGCTATCTATCAGGTGTTGGACACCTTTCTTCAGCCATTTACAACCATTAATTTGTATAGCACAGAAACAACAGTCTTCAAGGCAGCCAGGGAATACCCCAACCTTCAACAAATTCTTTTTAATAGTCTTCAAAAGAGTGGTTAAATATTTGACGGAGGCGACAAAATAGGCATCTTCAATAGCATTGACACCTTTACCATGATATGGCATGGGTGCGATGATCACATTTGGAGTTGGAGGAAGGTCGAATTCAATTGTCTTATTATTAATCAGGTCTTGGATTTTATTCTTTAGAGACCAACAATCATTGGTATCGTGTCTGGTGCTGTTTGAATGGTAAGCATATTTGGCATTGGGGTTGTATTTTGGAGAAGCAGTGTTAGCGTTGGAAGGAGGACCTCGCAAGGTCACCAAATCAGCTTTAAATAGGTGTTGCAGAGCTTGAGATAGTTGCATATTGATTTTATTAAACTGTCTTATTTTAACATCCGGTCTTTGTTGATTATTTTGTCTACGCGGTCGTTGAGTTGGAGTTGGATTGGAAATCAGTACAACCTCTACTAAATGATGACGGCCATTCTTAGCATGGCTTCTTGACCCATACACAAAATTAGTCTCTTTTTTACCAATAAATGGCTTTTTAACAGCATTTGAGGTGGAGACCATGGGTATCTTCCCGCTTTTGATCCCGCTTTCAACCCTCTCACCAGTCAAGATCAATCCAGTGAATCTGGATGATGAACTTCCAATTAGCAAGTCGAAAAATGGTCCAGTCAATGTTCCCATAAACATATATACCAACTCTCTATCAGTTAAAGGTGTATCCTTTGATGCCCTCATTTGATCCCATGGTCATTCCTTGCAATTGCACCCTAGTTGGCGCAAGATCAACGTTATATTGATACTGGCGGTAAAAATAAGTGGCCAAATCCTCCCAAGTATGGATGTTAGTCCCTTCCAATTGGTAAAACCACTCCAAATGCATCCCAGATAGACTTTCTTGAAAAAAGTGCACCCACCGTTTCTTATCAGCGGTATGCGGCTGAATTTTACAAACATAAGATCTTAGGTGAAGCTTAAGACATGAGACATCACCGTACTTGGAAAAAGAAGGGATTTTGAATTTGTGGGGATTGACTACCCCAAGCACAAAACCCAAGTCACCAAAGTCCAAGCCAGGCACAACTTGAATTTCTATAGCCTTCAATCTGTCTTCTAGTTGCTTATATTTGTCGTCGGCCGGTGGATATTACTTATCAAAATAAACTTCGTCTTCAGAGAGTTGATTGTTTCCACCCCGACATGGGTGCTCCTAGCATCTTCATCTTGATTTTCATCCTCTTCAGAAGAATCTTCTTCACTTGGACTTGTCGGACGGGGCCTTTAAATCTCTTCCCCATGTTGATTACAACTTTCTTCTTTGTCTTCTTTTTCGTGACAAGAAGTGTCTTCATTTCTTGTCGCCCCTTTGTTAAGTTGAGCAAAGTTTCTTGAAACTGAGAATTTTGAGTCTGCAAGTCCTTCACAGTTTGCTCGAGATCCATCTTATACTGAAATAAACAGTAGAAAGATGAGAAAACCCGTGTCAGAAACCCTGCTTATGATATGATGCATGTTATGCGTATGCAATGCTTTCAAGGGCCTTTAAGATTTAAATTTACTTAAACAAAAAAGGAAACAAAAATATTAGTTGTATTAATAAGTTCAAAGGTTATAACCTACCTCTTAGGCTTACAACAAAATAAAATTATACAACAAAATACTTAGGTCTCCCATGTACGCTTCCTCTTTGGACTGATGTAGGCATTCAAGTTCCGCTCCTCATGGAGTTGCCTTGTGAGCTCCAATACTTTCTTCTTTCTTGAGTAGGACTGGGATTCAAAGGTGTCTCGCTCCCCATTTAGTTTAATCCATGACCTTTGCAATTCCTTAAGAGTAGTAGGCATGTCTGGATGAAGAATGGTGTAAGGAGCATCTCCTTTGGCAATAGGCTCCATAATGATTGGTAGGATGGCCACATACTAAATCATGAGGTTTTGAGCGCGAGCTCGCACCCAATTGAGATAAGGTTCCAAAGGAATGGAATTCTTATACCCTAAATTTTTTCTATCAACCTTGTTCACCATGCCCCAAGCTCGTACAAATCTTTGTCGATAACCTTGGACATCGTTCTCATAGTCAAACACAATACCTTGGACAAGCGCGTCAAGCGGACCATCCCTATGAGCGTAACCAAATTTTCGTAGATCCAAGCAAGGATTATAAGTGATACCTCCCCTAATGCCAAGGAGTGGGACATTAGGTAATTCCCCATAACGGTCAATAATGGTGACATCCTCCAAAGATCGAGAACACCTATGAATATCTGAATGCGAGAGTGACATCAACCTTTGAGACCACTTCATGCCTTGTTCATTCTTCAAAACTGACTGAGGAAGGTGAAAAATAAACCACCTAGCCAACAGAGGAGTGCAACATATAAGAATTCCCCTTCTCTTCATGGTACAGGTGTGAAGAGAATGCAAAATGTCTCCGAGTAAGGTAGGCACCGACTTACAAGATAGGAAGATTTTGACCGTATTCACATCTATAAGTTGGTATAGATTAGGGAACAATACCACCCCATAGATTAGAAGAGCCAAAACTTCTTCAAAAGCTTGCAAATCTAGAGCATCCCAAAATATTTGAGCCTTCTCAAACAGAAACTTGGCTAAAAAACCTTTAACACCACTTCTAGTTTCCCAATTGGCCACAATGTTGGTCCATTGAAAATGTAAGGCTAGAGCAATCTCCTCAGATCTTGGGTCTTTCTCAATACCGGTGAAGGGTAATTAATCAAGAATAGGAACTCCCAATAGTTGAGAGAACTACTCCATGGTAGGCACTAATTGGTAATCAAGAAATGTAAAACAATGATGTTTAGGGTCAAAGAATTGAAAAAACACATGTACCATGTCTTCTTCAAAGTTTGAGGTAACCAAGTTGAAGAGTCGACCATACTTCTTGATGAACAAAGAATTTTCTGCGAATGGAAGCCATATCCTACAAAACAGAACAGAGATAAATCTCTAGGTCCTTGAAATGGTTAGTGTAAATGATATGGTATGATGTCATGATGTTATGTACAAATAATCATATACAAGCAAAGCAAACAAACCCTTAGGTTTAGTATTGCATGGGTTTCATAGGTAAGTACCCACTTGAAGTTTAGTTGGTCCAACCTGTCCTAAAAAGTAATCAGGTTCTAGGGAATCTAAATATCATTGATCTTTCTTCACCAGGCATTGTTTCAGCGCAAGCCTCTTTATTAGAGACCGAAATTTCCCAAAATTCCGATCTCAATGAGCGCAGTATCGAGTATCAACCAACTTCTTACTGCACCAAAGCCGGCTACCTCACTACTTCCTAATGGCCAAGTTATTCAACTAAAGGTTCTAAGGTCAGTTAGTTCTTCATGACACCACACAGCGGCCCCGTATTCTCCTCGATTCGCCACAAGGGATACCGGTACCAAGAAATGTGTCACACTAATGTAGTCATCGCTTTAACTATATCGATCTACGTGTACAATCTCCATGATCTTTACTATTTACCTAATAATGTTCCCAGATCTGGGTAAAGGATTTATACAAAACCCAAACATAACCTATAATGTAAAGCAATCAAGTCAAACAATGAAAGCATTTAAAGGTGATCTAGTCTCTAAGGTAACCCCACTTTTAAGATTCCCCAGCAGAGTCACCAGTTCTGTAATACGGTGGGAGAACTGACTTTGGTGTTTTGCATTTTATCGCAGTTGTTGCGGATAGCAAGAGTTGCCACCGACATTTCTTTTATCAAATAAAGGAAAGGGTGAAAAGAACAGGAAATACCTTTTGAGATATTTCTTGAGTTCCAGGTGTTGCGACTGATTTTTAAATTAGAGTCACCACTATTAGTTTTTATCCTAGGGAAGGGAATCTAACAGAAAACCCTAATTCGCAGACAAAGATTCTAGGTTTCGGACTTATTTAGACGAAAGAAAGGTGTTATGCGCCTTTCATCTACCTTGTTCACAAGGATACTAGGTTTTAGGTTTGAGTTGGGGAAACAGGATATATTTTATTAGGGGAAGGCTTTAAATTTTTTATAGGGGAAAAGTGTCTTAATTTTTTAATAGGGGAACTCGCTACGATTTTTGATCGTATGCCTACGTATCCTCTTATGAGGAATCGGAGTCTCAATTCGTAGTTCGTATGGGGTTGGTGTTTTTTAGGGGTTGCAAACATACTTTGAATCACCTTGCATTTTGGCCGAGAGTAGTGATTGCAGAGATTTTGACTAAATGCGCAGTAAGTCAAAATCTGCTCGAAACCCTTTGCAAAAAAAGTTGTTTAGATTATTTGATTGCGAAAAAAATAGTTTGAGATTTGTTGAGTGTTTTTTATAGATATTAATTGCAAAAATTCTTATTAATGCATGATATATAAAAAATATTTAATGCAAATAATATAGGAAAATAATATGCAAATTTTGATGTAAAAATAATTTAAGTGATATAATAAATAATATTAATATTCACAATAAAAATTAATAATTATAACAATTATAAATAATAATAATAATTACAAAAAAAAAAATTTAATCAAAACAGGAGGGTGTATCTTCTGGTTGTTAAGCCCTAACGCAAATTCTGGAAAGGGGACATTCTGAAAGGGACATAAGTTCTGCAGGGGATGAAGGGAAATTGATTGGGTTTTGGCCCCAGCCGCAGAACTTCTAAAAAGGTACGCTGTAAGCTGGTTAGTAAAGTCAGAAAATAGGGGTGTTAACTTCTAAGCTAAGCCCACTACGCAGAATTTCTGGGAAGGCCAGACAGATCAGGTGCTGTGAAAATGTATAAGCCTAAGGCTGATTCTGGGCAGGGGAAAGCTCTGAAAGGGAAGTTCTAACAAAGGAAGAGGCTTATCAGAACATAACAAAACAACTCGCGCATGTGCACTTGCATTAGAACATTAAATATGAATTTACCCTTACTAATTCTGTTTCTGTTGTGCTACAGTAAGATCGATGTTCCACCCCTATTCACCACAATCCCAGCATAAAGTACAGTAAAGAAACAAACTAAAATTTGTTACCCCTTTGGCGCTTTTGCCTCTGATTATAGTGCTTGTTTGCTATCCTTTCCTTCTCCTTCTGCGGATTCTAGTGACAACAGCGACATAAGGTAGAGTGACGGTGATTGAAACTAGGGTTCCAGATATTGGAGCCTCAGTTACTCTTATACGTGTTCTTCTTCTGGGTTTTACAGAAATTCTACTCTCCTTGCTCTTCCTTCAAGCGCTACCGTATCGCTTTTCTCTGCAAATTCATCTCTCTCCTCGTATTCTTTTTTCCTCCTTTTTTTGCGTTTGTTTCTGTAAAGACGAACTTCTGGGATTTGTTTCAGAAGTTCTGATCGGTCAGCGCTTGATCCATATAGCCTAGCACTTCTTCGTTTGCAGTCAGAACTTCTCCTTTAATTCAATTGGGCCTAACTTTAATTCTTCCCCTTTCTTTTACATATTCTCGGATTTAATTTTCACCCCTCATTTTCTAAATAACAACTAAAACTTCTTGATTTAAAATACACCCCCCGATCTTGAATAAATATAGTCCATCAGATATTGTTGTACCATCTTTAATTAAATAATTCTTTAAAAAAAGATTGCTGAGGTAGGGAAAATTTGGGGTATGGCAACTGCCTCTATTCAATTATCTTCCAATCGAATAGCGCGAGAAAACACAGGTCTAGTGCATTTTGATTGGGAGTTTATTGAATACTTGAAATATCCAAAATTTGTCCGAGCCACTCATAAGGTTATGATGATATAGCACAACCTCATGAGTCTTGAGAAAATAAGCGAAGCCGATGATATATCGCTCACAAGGGTTTGAAGTAGTGGATTGGATGAGGAAAGTACATTGAGGTCAGAAGCAATGTACCGAGTTTTTACGAATACGTTGAGGCTTAGAGGCAATGTAGGGAGATGGGAGAGTACATTGAGGCTTAAAGGCAGTGTACGGGATTTTTGCGAATACGTTGAGGCTTAGAGGCAACGTAGTGAGTTTTTGGAAAGTACGTTGAGGCTTAGAGGCAATGTACGGAATTTTTGCGAATACGTTGAGGCTTAGAGGCAACATAGTGAGTTTTGGAAATTACATTGAGGGTTAAAGCCAATGTACAAAGTTTTGCGAATATGTTGAGGCTTAGAGGCCACATAGTGAGTTTTGGAAAGTACATTGAGGCTTAGAGGAAATGCACGGAGTTTTGTGAATACGTTGAGGCTTAGAAGAAACGTAGTGAGTTTTGGAAAGTACATTGAGGCTTAGAGGCAATGTACGGAGTTTTGTGAATACGTTGAGGCTTAGAGCCAACATAGTGAGTTTTGGAAAGTACATTGAGGCTTAGAGGCAATGTACGGAGTTTTGCGAATACGTTGAGGCTTAGAGGCAACATTGTGAGTTTTGGAAAGTGCATTGAGGCTTAGAGGCAATGTACAGAGTTTTGCAAATACGTTGAGGCTTAGAGGCAACATAGTGAGTTTTGGAAAGTACATTGAGGCTTAGAGGCAATGTACGGAGTTTTGCGAATACGTTGAGGCTTAGAGGCAACGTAGTGAGTTTTGGAAAGTACATTGAGGCTTAGAGGCAATGTACGGAGTTTTGAGAATATGTTGAGGCTTAGAGGTAACACAATGAGTTTTGGAAAGTACATTGAGGCTTAGAGGCAACGCACGGAGTTTTGCAAATACGTTGAGGCTTAGAGGCAACGTAGTGAGTTTTGGAAAGTACATTGAGGCTTAGAGGAAATGTATGGAGTTTTGCGAATACGTTGAGGTTTAGAGGCAACATAGTGAGTTTTGGAAAGTACATTGAGGCTTAGAGGTAATTGTTGTACCCCAAAGTTTTCCCTCTCATTTATCAAGAATTTTCTCACAAGATCTCCTTTGGCTCAAGACTGCACTAGGGTTGATTAACTCAAGACACCTCTTTAAACACTGATGACCAAAATTAGGGTTTGAGATTGCACAAGGATATTTGAACTTCCAATGCCCCGTGTGACTTTAATAGATCATTATGGACCCTCAAGATCACTCATGTCAAGTTTCAAGCCTTGGATCACACTTTTGCTCAGTCAATTGAGCAGTTGACCTAAAAATCAACTGTATTGGGAAAAAGTCAACTGTGGCCAATTTACAGTCAAAATTCATAGTTTTTGATCCACATCAACATTTTAAACTCATATGTATCATTTGATCAAGTTTGGACCATAATTCCTCAAGAAATTTGATCAAATCTTCAAAAGGGCAAAATGGTCAAAATTAGGGTTTTGACTAGGAAAGGACAATTTCTGATTTTTGACCTAGAAAATGATAAATTGGTTTGAGGCATGATCTAAAGAGTACAATTGCATCATTTTTACCTAATGACATGTCTCAAAACATTGCTCAAGTCCAATGGATTGACAGATGAATTTTCAGTCAATTGATCAAAAGTCAAATGTATACTAAAAAGTCAAACTTTGACTTTTTGGTCAAAATCAAATGTCAAAGATCACAATTCATCAAAGCATGTCAAAATATGAAACTTATTCATCAAGAAATAAAAAATTCAAGATTTCATTTTGAATAGTTAAAATATCTAAACTTAGAAATTTTTCTAAGTGTTGGAAATTTCTTATTTTTTCACAACTTTGAACAAAATTTTCACCATGATGCAAGATGATTAAAAAGAAACTTTCAACATGAAATTTGTAGATCTCCATGAAATCTAAAATATTGTTTTACACAACTCCTTCCAAAAGTGCTTGGATCTCAAGCTATAATTTTAAGAACACATGGTCATGAAACAAAACACTTAGTGAAATTTTGCCCTAATTTAGTCAGGATTTTGACCTAACTTCATGACACTTTTTCATATAGTTCTAAGGGGAATGTTCAAAAGTGATTCAAAGAGGGGTTGTAGAGCACACTACAAGCTTCCCAAAATGTCAAAGAAATCCTTGAGATCATTTTTGAGTAGGGAGAATCGAATAGATGGAGTTAGGGTTTTCACACTTGAATTACAAGTCATTTTGTGATGAACACGATTCAAAATTCAAAATTATTCTGCATAACCTCTACTTTGCAGGCCTCAAACTTGTTAGGCACTCTATAATTAATTGCTTGCAGAGCTGTTAGAGGTCTCAATTCAAGCATTCAATTCAAGGCCATGCTTTATATCCATTTTGGGAAGAAAGTGCACAATGCCATTTTGATAAAGTAGCTTTTTGCACAAAACTTGTTCTTGAGCCTTGCAATTGATTTCTTATGATGATATAAGTCCCATAACTCAAGAGAATCTTATCTAGACACTTAAAATCACCCATCCCATGCTTGTACTTCCTCTTGAAACTTGTTTTCCCACTTTTCTTGAAAATCAAGTAACATAGTCATTAGCTTGTAACTTGTACTTCTGACTCTCAAGAGCACTCAAGCTTTTTGCTTATACATACACAAGTTATTTGCCACAAATCCCATGCATACTGGAGCCCTAAAAACACCAAGAACACAGAATCACCAAGAACACCTAAAAACTTGCCATTTCGGAGTTTTGAATCCAATCTCCAAATTTGCTCGTGAGTTTCTTAGCCTTTTACTTTCAAAAGCTTCTAAATAATATACACACACAATTCCAACACCTGCAACATAACTGTAACACCTCCATCATCATCCACCATTTTCAAAAACAACACCTTGCACCTTGAATTCTCCAGAACTCCTAAGCTACTTTCAGCTCAAGCCAAGCATCACATTAGCTTCCTGGGAACTTGAGGAAGCTAACCCAATCATTGGAACTCATCAAAAGATGCTCAAACTCAAAACACGATACCCTCTTGCAAGGTGAGTTTTCTGACTTTTGAACTCTTCATACAAGCATCATTAATGGTTTATTTGTGAATAAGAAGTGTAGATATCATTGTCCTGAAGCTAACCATATCCTTAGATTTCATTATGGTTTCTTAGGTAGTTAGAATTTTGAATCTGAACCTCTGAAAACAATTAGGTCAGAATTTGGTACTTTCAAAAAATCTCATTCATCTTTGATTTATAATTTATGATATTTATATGGTTGGATTCGTATGAAAAAATGGAACAACTTTCATGTTTGCATTTTCCATTTTTGTTGAGAAATGGTGAAGTTACAGGTGGTCTGGCTGGAGGTTGAAGATGAAGTATGTTCAAGACTTGTTTTACATTATATATTTATCATTTCAGTTATATAAACTGATGTATAGCCACCCCAGTGGTAGAAGCGCGCGCCTGTGACTATAGGGACTTGGGTTCGAGCCCTAGTGGTACCCTTTTAGATTTTTTTTCTTCATATTTTTCACATATTCTGACCTTTTTTTGGCAGCGCTGGGCCTCATCCCCTTGGGCTTTATTTTTTTACTTCTGACCTCCCTTGCTGGCTATTCACACCCTGGCCCATTTTATTTTATTTTTCTCATTTTTATTTATTTGTTTTCTTAAATATATTATCTAACACTAAAAAAATCAAAAAATATAAAAATATTAGATTTATATTTTGATATAGTTTATTTATTTTTTTTTACACAAAAATTATTTTATTTAATCATACTTTTTATTTCACTAATTGATTTGTAAATTTAATTAGAAACTAGGTTTTTTAGTTATTTTCTTTTACACAATTTAAATATATTATTTTAAAATATAAAACGACCAAAAATATTTTATAATACTATAAATTATTTTTAAGACAAAAATATCAAAAATATTCTTCTTATAAACTTAATTTCTTTTTTAATCAATTAATAGATTAGGGTTTTATTTAAATTATTTTCCTAGCAAATTTATGTTTTACTTTTTTACTAATTTAATTAATTTTTTTTCTTTTAGTTAATTAGGTTAAAACAAAACCCCCTTTTTCCTAAAAAATCCAAATAAAGTCCATTTTCTTTCCATTTTACATTCTTGTATATTTACTCATTTTTGTACATTATTTATCCAAATTCAATATGGTTGTAATAGATAATTAGGTTTATTTTCTAGCAATCCCCATTTGTAATTTGTACACCCCCTCCCACAAGCATTGTAATAGTGTAGTAATTTTAAATTCCACAATTTATCGCTTTATATATAAATGCTAGTAATTAGGGGTTGTATGAAAAAACTAAAACCAATCAATTAGAAAACCCTAATCAAAGACAAAACCAAGCATGAAAAACAATACACTTGCACACAAGCACCCTTAGGGTAAAATCCACTTGGTTGCCTTATAAAAATGGCCATATTACGCATGTGAGGTATCTTAGCAAATACATGCAAAATACAAGATCATAGTCCCTCGATGACGCTATCTATGTCGCCTTTCAAATGATCTTAGTCCCTAAAAGAGAATGCTAAGATATCTTGAAACATTGCTGAAAATTCTGGCAGCAGATACTCAATGTCACAGTGAATGTTATGACACCGTATCTGACTTTCTATAAAACAGTAAATAAAAACAGTAAAGAACACAGTCAATTGTTTACCCAGTTCAGTGTGAAACAACACCTACTCTGGGGGCTACCAAGCCAGAGAGGAAATCCACTATAAGAGATATTAATTCAGGAATAAACCAACCAGTTTATCTCCTTCACTTAAGACCTACCCAATGCAACTTCAATCTAAGTTCTACTTAAACCTGAGTTCCTACTCACTCCCCCTCAATCACAGCAGTGATACATAAAACAATTGACTAATGAATTAATGAAGACACTCTTCAGAACATACACTTGATTATGCTTCACAGCTTTTTAATCAAGTAACACAAACACTCTTGCTTCACAACTTTGAGTGATACATAAACCTAACTTGACTTTGCTTCAAAGCTTTAGTCAAGAGACACAAAACACTCTTGCTTCAAAGCTTTGAGTGGTACAAAAACCCTTACAAATAAAACCTATTCCAAGTCACTTATCACAATCATAATTGCTTGGATTACATCAGTTAAAACTATACAGTTTCTGATTGATCTTCAGTCCAAAAGGTTATTTTCCAAATAGCAATCCTGTTGAATATATAGCAGCTGTTTCTTCAGTTAGGGTTTCCACAAAAAGCTAGGGTTAATTAGGTTTAACCATAAGACTTGGTTACAAGACTTTATCAACCAGTTTAGGGTTGAGCTAGGTTAACCCAAAGACAACGGGAGATTCTGTTCTGGAAGGAATGAGCCAACTTCCTGAAAAATCTCAGAATTAACCAAACTGCACTACTGTTAGATCAGTACAGGATGTCTTAACATTTGTTATGACATCAAAATTCCTGTTTACTGATTTTGGTAGAAGGCAATAAATGTGATCTTTTGCAAAATGCTCAGATACACACTCATACACAGTAGCTACTGTATGCCATAATTTTTCTGCATAAAGTACCTAATAAACCAGAATGTTATGACATCAGTCATGACATTCGCACACCTGGTTTTACCAAAAATACATGCCAATAACTAAACACTTACAAACTCCCCCTTTGGAAGATTTTTGGCTAAAGCCCCTAAGCAATCAGAGAATATAGAGCAGCAGAATGAATATGACTGCAGAAAAAATATGAGGTCTACCAAGTGATTAACACAGAAATTATCTCCCCCTCTTTAGCCACAAATGGGCCAAAGAAACATGTACTTAAATGTTATACAGTTATCCAAAATAGGTAATAAAAACAACAAATAAAATCTGAAGACACTTGCATCAACAACATCAACATCAGGCTTGACAATTCCACCAGACTTTAAGCACTGTCACCTTCAGAGGAGCTACTTTCTTCAGCATTGAGCTGATCTTTAGCAGCACCCTCTTCCCTTCTGTTTCCTTCAGTCTCCTCCTGTTCTAATTTGGCAATTATGTTTTCTAGAGTCTTTTTCCTGGTCTCCAGCTCTTTGCAGGTCTCTTTCAATACAGCTATAACATCAGATGTCTTGGACTGAGTTTTTGCAGATGATGTCTCAGCTGATGTTATGACAATGTCAGGAACATGAGATCCCTGAAACAACTTGTAGTGTAACCCAAGAGCAGGAGCTCTTTTGCAAGCAGTGTCTCTTTCCACCAGGATATCAGGGTACTGAGCAAGAATGATTCCACATAGGAGGGAGGGAAAGGCAATTGGGCCTTTAACAGCATATCTACCAGCATGTTTTAAGGTTTGATAAAAAATGTACCTGCCATAGTCAAATTCAGTCTTGGTACCAACAACATAAATGAATCTCCCCAATCCTGTAGAGATGGTTGATTTATGGTTTGTAGGGACCCAATTGGCTGCACCAATCTTGTGCAGGATGGAAAATTTTATGCTTAGCTTGCTAGCATTTAGCTTGCCTTTTGAGGGCCAGCACTTAACTTGTCTTGCTGTGATGGTTTGGCAAACTTCATTGTCAGTAACTTCCAGTTCAGGGCAGGCCTCATTTGATTTTCCAAGGAATTTGTTAATTTCAGATGAAGAGAAATTAACCCTTCTTCCTCTCACATATACACATTCAAAGTCAGCTGACCTTCCATCAGCATATTCATCAGACAAATTCACTATGAATTCCTTGACCAGATTTTCATAGCATTTGGTAAATTTTACCACAGTCTTCATTAGTCCAGCATCTTTTATCAGGTCCATGATTTCCTTGCAATCCATGGCACCATTGTTTAGTTCTCTTTCCAAGGCTATTCTCTTCAAGCAAACATACTTCCATCTGTTGGCATTTTCAGGGTGGTGAAATGAAATGTTGTCAGTGGGGACTTCAGGAACTCTAGCCATTTTGCTGGAAGGGAGTTTCCTTCTAAGGGGAATGTCTTCAGTATCAATTTCAAAATCTGACTCCTCATCAGAATCAGTAGGCTCAGGTTCTTTTCTCTTCTTTGTTATTGGTTGCCTTGCAGGTTTTGAGAGACTCCCAACATGCACTTGGGCTTTCACCTTCCCTTTGGACAGTCCAGTCTTCACAGTACCAGTCTTCCCTTCAGACCTGGTTTTCTTATCAGCAGGTTTCTCTTTGTTCAGACCTTTTGCAGCATCTTGATTACCCTTCCTGTTCATCATTCTCCTAGCTATGCTAGGGTTGATATTTGCAATCAGGTCATTATCTGAGTATTCCTCATCCACATCAATAACAGGTGGTTCAACATTCTTCTCTGAAGGGTTCTGAATATCATCCAGGTTTTCAGATGTTTTTTGAATGTTGTCATTTGGTGTCTCAACATTCTCAGAAACATCTGGATTTGCTTCAACATTTGGGCTTGCTGATTCTTGATTTAATGGAACAGAAATCCCCGGTACAGAGTGGTTCTCACTCAGGATTCTTGTAACAAGCCTAGCTATTGCTTGATGTACATAAGCTGATCCTTCCCTATTAGGTACAGAAGATGAAGGTTGAGAGGGATTACCGGATGACGTAGCCTGAGACCTTCCTGCATGCCTTGTTCTCAGCTTTTTGACCTTGGAAGGGTTAGTTGCTATTTCTCTGAGAGGAGTAATCTCCAGGACTTCAGAGTCCATGCATGAGGTGATTGCTCGAGAATCTTGATCAGATGATGAAGATGAAACGGTTGTCTTGGATGAGGATGAAGTTTGAGACATTTTGATTGACTTGGAAAACCAGTAGCAACCAGGTAGAAAACTTTGATTGAGAGAAAAAGAGATGTTGCAAAGTCGAGAGTGGAAGGAGGCAAATGTGTGTCTATTCAACTTCTTAATACTTTTGAAAGAATTGGGGAAATATATGATTAACCCACTTAAAATAGACTTAACAAAAATAACTCCTTCAGCCCTTGTTTTGAGCAAAATTAATTGCTATAATTTCTCAAGTTGGCAAATACCCAACTTGCCCCTCAAGTTTTCAACTTGATTTGCATCAAGAGCCTTGGTAAAAATGTCAGCCAGCTGTAGCTTAATGGCAACATGTTCCATTTTAATTGTCTTCTCCTCTACAAGGTCTCTGATAAAGTGATTTTTAAGGTCAACGTGCTTGGTCCTGCTATGCTGAATAGGGTTCTTGGAAATATTGATTCTACTCAGATTGTCACAGTACAATGTCACAACATCTTGTGAGACATTATACTCAGTGAGCATTTGTTTTGACCAGATAATTTGAGAACCGCTACTACCAGCTGTAACTATTTCAGCACAGAGTTGAAAAGGAATTCTTTTGACATGAATCATAGCTCTGGCAGATTCCTGTATGATCCTATTTTTCCTTTTGTCAACTTCATTTAGTTGAGGAGTTATAGGAGAAGAGAATTCATGACTAATTCCTTCTGAGAAACAGAACTTATTAAACTTGCTGTTTCCAAATTCCTTGTCATGATCACTTCTGATTCTGACAATACACCCTTCTTTTCGAGTTCTTTTGCACAGTTCTTTAAAAACTTCAAAGTTATTCACCACAACATAGGCATATCTCTTTTCACCAAGACTTTCCACCTGATATTCACCACAAACTCTCCCTTTATCAATTTGCAGTTTTGGAATCCCTCTGACTGCTTCCATGGAGATAATCCTTTTCATTCCTCTTAGATGAAGATGGCCAAGTTTTTGGTGCCACAGTTTCACCTCTTTTTCTTCTTTGGCAATAGAACACATAGTGGAGTTATTAGTGTTCTCAGGCTGCCACAAGTAACAGTTGTCTTTAGATCTGACTCCTTTCATTACAACTTCTTGTTTTTCATTAATTACAAGACATTCAGATTTTGAGAAGTTGACCTTGAATCCTAGATCACATAATTGACTGATACTAATGAGATTAGCAGTCAGGCCTTTTACCAATAGTACTTCATTCAGATTTGGAACTCCAGGGCAGTCCAAATTACCAACTCCTTTGATTTCACCTTTAGCACCATCTCCAAAGGTCACATAACTAGTGGTGTGAGGTTTAACATGATTGAGAATGTTCTTGATTCCAGTCATGTGCTTAGAACACCCACTGTCAAAGTACCAGTCTTCCTTTGTAGAGACTCTCAGGGAAGTGTGGGCTATCAGGGCAGTAGCCTTTTTCTTCCATTGAGGAGTATGTGGTACCCTGTTAGCCTTAGGTTTGACACCTGGGTTCTGATTAGGGTATCCATACAGTCTGAAGCAGAAAGGCTTTATGTGACCAAACCTCCCACAATGGTGACATCTCCATCTTTGGTACCTTTTCTTCATATTTCTCTGTTCCCGATGTTGAGTGTTATGTTGTGACATCTGCTTTGACATTTGTTTATCAGACCTGATCTTCTTGTCTGCACCAGATTTCTTTGCTTCCACAAATCCTAGTCCAGACTTGTTTCCCACATTTTGTCCAACCTGAAGGATTTCTTCCAATTTGTCAGTTCCATTTGTCAGCATCTTGACAGATTTGGTCATCCGGTTCAGTTGTGAGTTCAGCAATTGAACTTCCCCTTCTAGATGACTTATAGTTTCAAGGTCTGCCCTTTTTTCAGCCTCCAACTTTATGATGAGCTTTGTTTGTCTCTCATTTTGCACACAGACTTCAGCACTTCTGATACACAATTTCTTGTAAGTATCAGCCAGTTCTTCAAATGTCACTTCCTCATCACTGGTGTCACTTTCAGAGGTACAAACACCAGTTAGAGCAGTAACTAGTTTGGCAGATTCTTCTTCAGAATTACTTTCTGAATCACAGTCAGACCAGGTAACAATCATTCCTTTCTTTTGTTTCTTAAGAAAGGTAGGGCATTCAGCTCGAATATGCCCATATCCTTCACAACCATGGCATTGAATTCCTCTGCCTTGATTTCCCTTCTCTTCAGACCTTGGTCTTCTGCTGGAGTCATAAGATCTGTTAATGTCAGAGGGAATGTTATCAACATTTGACATTGACTTTGGATCCATTCTCTTGATGAGTTTGTTGAATTGTCTTCCAAGCATGGCAATAGCTTCTGAAATATTTTCTTCTTCATTCTCCTTGTTTTCATCTTCAGTGTTGGATACAAGTGCTATGCTCTTGTTTTTCTTGTCAACATTGTCACTGATCCCCATCTCAAAAGTCTGAAGAGACCCAATGAGTTCATCCACTTTTAAGTTGCTGATGTCCTGTGCTTCCTCTATAGCAGTTACCTTCATTGCAAATCTTTTAGGCAGGGATCTGAGAATCTTTCTCACCAGTTTTTCTTCAGACATCTTTTCACCCAATGCTCCTGAGGTGTTGGCAATCTCCAAGATGTTCATGTGAAACTCATGAATGGTTTCATCTTCTTTCATCCTTAGGTTCTCAAACTTTGTAGTCAGCATCTGAAGCCTTGACATTTTTACTTTGGATGTGCCTTCATGGGTAGTTTTGAGAGTGTCCCACACTTCATTGGCCAGTTCACATTGATGCACTAGTCTGAAAATGTTTCTATCAATTCCATTGAACAAGGCATTTAATGCTTTGGAATTTCCCAGGGCTAACTCATCTTCTTATTTGCTCCATTCTTCCTCAGGCTTCAGAGTGATTGTCCCATCTTTCTAAGTTATGGTGGGATGGTTCCATCCTTTGTCAGCAGCTCTCCAAGCCTTTTTGTCCAGAGATTTTAAGAAGGCAATCATACGAGGTTTCCAGTAGTCATAATTTGTTCCATCCAGAATGGGTGGTCTATTTCCAAAAACTCCTTCTTTGTCCATAGTGCCAGAAAGTGATATCCCTAGATCTCACCCAGTAATACAGGCAGGGTGCCTGCTCTGATACCAATTGAAAATTCTGGCAGCAGATACTCAATGTCACAGTGAATGTTATGACACCGTATCTGACTTTCTATAAGACAGTAAATAAAAACAGTAAAGAACACAGTCAATTGTTTACCCAGTTCAGTGTGAAATAACACCTACTCTGGGGGCTACCAAGCCAGGGAGGAAATCCACTATAAGAGATATTAATTCAGGAATAAACCAACCCGTTTATCTCCTTCACTTAAGACCTACCCAATGAAACTTCAATCTAAGTTCTACTTAAACCTGAGTTCCTACTCACTCCCCCTCAATCACAACAATGATACATAAAACAATTGACTAATGAATTAATGAAGACACTCTTTAGAACATACACTTGATTATGCTTCACAGCTTTTTAATCAAGTAACACAAATACTCTTGCTTCACAGCTTTGAGTGATACATAAACCTAACTTGACTTTGCTTCAAAGCTTTAGTCAAGAGACACAAAACACTCTTGCTTCAAAGCTTTGAGTGGTACAAAAACCCTTACAAACAAAACCTATTCCAAGTCACTTATCACAATCATAATTGCTTGGATTACATCAGTTAAAACTATACAGTTTCTAATTGATCTTCAGTCCAAAAGGTTATTTTCCAAACAGCAATCCTGTTGAATATATAACAGCTGCTTTAGTTAGGGTTTCCACAAAAAGCTAGGGTTAATTAGGTTTAACCATAAGACTTGGTCACAAGACTTTATCAACCAGTTTAGGGTTGAGCTAGGTTAACCCAAAGACAACGGGAGATTCTGTTCTGGAAGGAATGAGCCAACTTCCTGAAAAATCTCAGAATTAACCAAACTGCACTACTGTTAGATCAGTACAAGATGTCTTAACATTTGTTATGACATCAAAATACCTGTTTACTGATTTTGGTAGAAGGCAATAAATGTGATCTTTTGCAAAATGCTCAGATACACACTCATACACAGTAGCTACTGTATGCCATAATTTTTCTGCATAAAGTACCTAATAAACCAGAATGTTATGACATCAGTCATGACATTCACACACCTGGTTTTACCAAAAATACATGCCAATAACTAAACACTTACAATTGCTAATCATGGTTATACGATGACCCACGCCCGTCCCGTTTACTTCCAAAGATATGGGTACTTACAAAATCAATGGTAAGATAACAATGTCAAAGGAAAGAGGAAATGAACATGAAATACTTTTGAGTAGGTAGAATGCCCCTAGTTACTTGCTCACTTTCAAAACAAAACATCCTTGCTATTTTCAAAACAAACACCTACACTTTCAAAACATCTTACAAACTTTAAAACATTTTCAAAAGATCAACATATTTGTATACATTTTTACCAACGAGAATCATTACAAAATTTTCCTAAACAATGGCCTCTTTACAAAATACTTTCAAAAACCACATAAAGCATAATTTCAAACAAAAGCAAGTGATCTAGAAAGTAACTAAGAGCCCATGGAAAACCATGAATGAAAAGGGTGCTAATTCCTTCCCTTCTCATAACCTACCCCCCGAACTCAAGAAATAATCTCAAAGGTCTTTCCTGTGCTTTTTCACCTTTCCTTTTGGATAAAAGAAAAGTCGGTGGCGACTCTTGCTAACCGCTACATTTGCAACCAAACGCAAAACACCCAAGTCAGTTCTTCCACCGTATCACAGAACTGGAGACTCTGCTGGGGAGAAATTCTAAAAGTGGGGTTACCTTAGGGTTAGATTATACTTACTTGCTTTCTTTGTTTGACTTGTATGCTTTATATTATGGTTCTTTGTTTGGGTTTGAATCCTCTACCCGAATTTGGGATACCTTATAGGTAAGTAGCAATACGTTGTGGAAACTGTGCAGGGTATACCGATATGGTCTAAGCAATATCTATGTTAGTGCGAAGTATTTGTGAGTACCGGTTGCCCATGAGTAGTCAAGGAGAATACGGGGCCGCTGAGTGATGTCATGAAGCACTAATGAACTTTTAGAACCTTTACTTGACCAACTTGGCCATTAGGACGTAGTGAGATGACCTAATTTGGTGCTGTCCGAAGTTTGTATATACTCGATGTTGTACCCCAAAATTTTCCCTCTCATTTTATCAAGATTTCCCCTCATAAGACTCTTTGGACTCATGACCAGATTAGGATTTGCTCTGCTTAAGACATCTCCTTGCACTAATGACCTGAAATTAGGGTTTGAGTTTGCACATGGATTTTTGGACTTCCAATGCTCAATTTTACTTTCATACTTCATGTTGGACTTATAAGATTGCTCATACCAAGTTTCAAGCTTTGAATCAAATTTTTGCCCAGTCAATTGGACAATTGACCTAGAAATCAACTGTATTGGGGAAAAAGTCAACTGTGACCAATTTACAGTCAAACCTTATATTTTTTGATCCAAAACAACATTATAGACTCATATGAACCATTTGATCAAGTTTGGACCACAACTCCTCAAGAAATTTGATCAGATCATCAAAAGGGCAAAATGGTCATTTTTAGGGTTTTGACTGCAGAAAGGGCAATTTCTGATTTTTCACCTAGCCAATGGCAAATTAGGTTCAAGCATGGATTCAAGGACTCAACGGCATCATCTTGACCTATTCACAAAGTTTAAAAGATCTCAATTGCATTGGATTGACAGATGAATTTTCCAGTCAACTGATCAAAAATCAGCTATACACTAAAAAGTCAAACTTTGACTTTTTGGGCAAAATCAAGTGCGAAGGGTAATTTTTCATCAATATGTGTCAAAACATGAAACTTGTTCATCAAGAAACCTAATTTTGCAAATTAGGGTTTAAGATTGAAAATTTTCATAACTTAGAATTTTTCTAAGTTATGAAATTTTCTTATTTTTCCCCAACTTTGCCCAACATTTTCACCATGATGAAATTGGATTAAAACAAAACTTCCAACATGAAAGTTGTAGTCCTCCACAAAATCTACAACTTTGAATCACAAAGTTTTCCCGAAAGATGCTGGGATCTCAAGTTATGATTTTATGAACAAGGGTCCATGAAACTTTTAACTTAGTGAAATTTTCCCTAGTTTAGGCAGGATTTTGACCTATCTTCATGGCAATTTTTCACCTAGTTCCATTTGGAATCTCATAATGCATTTCAAAAATGTATTTTAGATCATGTTACCAGCTTTCCAAAATGTCCAAGAACTCTCCAAAATCATTTATGGTTAGGGAGAATCGAAGGTTTGAATTTGGAAAAATATCACTTTGGTCCATGGCATTTTTCACTATGCTACAAATTGCAAATTCTATCCAGCCTTGCTTGTACTTGCTTACAGGTCCTTAAACCCTTCCACACTCAAATATTTAATGCAAATACAATGGACTAAGGCATTGTTCTGATCAATGGAAGATTACACAAAGGATTAATCTAAAAATGGCAAAAAGTTAACAATGCCATTTTGATAAAGTTCACTTTATGCATTTTTGTTTCCCTTGAGCCTTGAACCCATATCTTTGCAGAAAACCAACTCCATAAACTTAGGGCAAAGGAAAACAACTTTGTGCAGCTAAGAAGGAGGCCTGTACAGGCCATAGCATGGTCACTTCTCACTTTTGCTTCAAAACCAAGAAACCTTGCAAAAGGTCAACAACTCTTGTATCTGATATAACCAAGTGTTGTAACCATTTCAAACAAGTTTTGCATATCACACTAAGTAAGAAGCAAGAGCTAACCACTTCTCAAACCTTCCAAAACACCAAAATCACATTTTCTTGCAAAACAGGGCAGATTCTGCATTTTGATTTTCAAATCACAAACCACTCGTGCGTTTTGCTTGTAATCAGTCCCAACACACTCCATACAACCTACCTAAACTATCCCAACCATTCCCAAGTGACTGTAACTCCATTTACACACTTCACCATTTTTGAAGTCATAAAGCACTAATGGACTTTTAGAACCTTTACTTGACCATCTTGGCCTTTTTAGGGGTAGTGAGATGACCGGCTTTGGTGCAGTCCGATGTTGGTAGATACTCGATACTACACTAATTGAGGGTTGTTTTCTTGGAATATTTCGGTCGCCAGTAAAGTGGCTAAACTGAAACAATGAACACATAAAATAATCCAGTGATATTGAGCTCCTTAGAACCTGGTTACTATTTATAGGACAGGTTGAGCCAACTAAACTTCAAGAGGGTACTTACCTATGAAACCCCATGCAAGCCTAAAACTAGGATCTTGTGTGACTTGTTTGTACATATATACTTGTGCATAACATCATAAACATCATAAAGCATCATATGCATCCACTAACCATTTCAAGGATTTGGATCTTCATCTTTGTTCCTATTTTGTAGGTAATGGAATCACTTCGCAGGAAAACAATCCAAGTCAACCTTGTGAGAATTCCTCCTCAACTCAAGGAGTTGAATTAAAGAATTCCTGAGAATTCTCCATTCACCGAGAGGAATGGTCGTCTTCTCAACTTAGTCAACACCAACACTGAGGAAGACATGGTGAAAGTTCTCTTCCAATTCTTTGACCCCCTACACCACTACTTCACATTTCCTGATTACCAACTGGTGCCTACTTTGGAGGAATTTTCTCAACTCCCGAGGATTCCTATTCTCCATCAACTATCCTACAACGGTACGGAAAGAGATCCAAAGCCTGAAGATGTTGCTCAAGCCCTACACTTGCAACCATCTGATGTCAAAGGTCATTGGGAAACCAGAAGTGGTATCAAGGGTTTCTTGTCGAAGTTTCTGTTTGAGAAAGCCCAAAGCTATTGGAATTCTTTGGACTTACAAGATTTTGAGGAGATTGTGGCTCTTCTCATCTATGGGTTGGTCTTGTTCCCAAACCCTGACCAGCTTATAGATGTTAGTGCTGTCAAAATTTTCATGGCTCGCAACCCGGTGCCTACATTGCTTGGGGATATCCTCCACTCATTTCACACACGAACAATAAGGAAAAGAGGTGTTCTCATGTGCTGTACTCCTCTGCTAGCAAGGTGGTTTATTTCTCACCTTCCCCAATCAGTTTTGAAGAATGAGCATGGTATGAGGTGGTCACAACGATTGATGACTCTTACACATCAGATGTTCATTGGTGTTCTCGATCCAGAGAAAATGTTATCATCATTGATCATTGTGGGGAATTCCCTAATATCCCACTACTAGGCATTAGGGGAGGCATTACCTACAACCTTTGCTTGGCTCTGAGACAGTTTGGGTATGCCCGAAGGGATGGCCCACATGACATGCTGATTCCAGACTTGGTTTTTGACTTCAACAACGATGATCAAGGACTTCGACAAAGGTTTATCCGAGCTTGGAGGATGCCCAACAAAGTGGACAGTAAGACCTTGGGAAACAAGAATTCCATCCCCCTTGAGCCTTACCTCAAGTGGGTACGAACCCGCGCCCAAACTCTTATGATGCCCTACCCCTACATTCTGCCTGTGATCAAAGAGCCTGTTATGGAAGGAGAGGTTCCATACACCCTCCTACATCCTGACATGCCAACATCACTTGAAGATTTGCAAAGGAGTTGTATATAGCTCAAGGAGAGCGCGATACTTTTGAAGCCCAATTCTACGCCAGTAAGAAGAAGGTTTTGGAACTTACTCGCCAACTTCATGAAGAGCAGACTCTCAACACCTACATAGCACCAAAGAGGATGCGCAACGTCTTTTTACATTAGAATTTTGTATTATTTTGCCCATGGGGCATTTATGTACTAACAAATTCTATCTTATTAATATGACGTGCGTTCTTTTTTGTTTACAACGAATTTGAATTCCTGAGTCCTTGAATGCATTACATGAATACATCTCATTCATCATATGCATAAGCAGGTCTTCACACCAGGTTTCCTTATCTCTCTGCTATTTATTTCAGCAAGATGGATATAGAGCAGACGATTAAAGACTTACAAGCACAGAATTCGCAGTTCCAATAGCTACTCATGACCTTGGCAAAGGGTCAGGAGGAGCTCAAAGGCCTACTGGAAAAGGAAAAAGAGAAGAAGAAAAAGAAAAGGGTTGGTGTGGCTACAATGGGTAGAAGATTTGAAGGCCAAGCTAGAAGGGTCCTGGACTTCCCCTCAACATCTGATGAAGGGGTTGGAAAAGGTAAAGGAACTGCGGTGCAATCTGAATATGAGGAAGAAGAAGATGAAGATGATGAAGATTATTCTGAGCAGCAGTACCCACCTGCAGATGACAAGTACAAGAATCTGGAAGAGCGTCTGGCAGCTATGGAGGTGAAAAGAGTGCCTCGGCTGGACTTTGAGGAGCTAGGGTTGGTTGCTGGGATTGTGATTCCCCCTAAATTCAAGGTGCCTACATTTTCTAAATACGATGGTTTGTCTTGTCCAAAGATGCACCTACGGTCTTACGTCAAAAAAATTCAACCTCATTCTTCTGATAAAGACCTGTGGGTTCATTTCTTCCAGGACAGTCTTTCAGGGACGCAGTTAGATTGGTTCTACCAGCTAGAGAGGTCTGATGTGAACAATTGGGAGGATTTGGATGCTTCCTTCTACACACAATATTAATATAATGCAGATCTAGCACCAACCCGTACTCAATTACAAAGTATGGGCATGGTATCAAATGAAGGTTTCAAAGAGTATGCCCAGAAATGGAGAGATTTGGCAGGGCGAGTACAACCACCTCTATCTGAGAGGGAGCTGGTAGATATGTTCTTGGGTACACTGTCAGGCCCCTTTTTCAATCACCTGATTGGAAGTTTGTCTGCGGGTTTCACCGAGTTGATTCTGACTGGTGAGAGAGTTGAAGCCGGAATCAAGAGCAGAAAAATTTAAAAGGATGCATTTGCTTCCACTGCCATAAAAAATACCTTTCCAGCAAAGAAAGAGGTATCAGCTGTCTACTCTCAGAGAAGTCAAGGAAGAGTTGAGCGCCAGCCAGCGGTGGGGGCTGTAATGATTCAGAAGTCTGCAGCTGATCAGCCTAGAAACAATCAACCCAGAACCAACCAAGCAAGGGTGGAAAGGCCTGCACGGAAATTCACCCGGATTAATATGACACCTGCTTAGGTTCTCCCTCATCTGTTAAAGTAAAACCTTGCAAGTTTGAAAGAGGCTCCGAAGAATCCGAATACATCTTCTCCTTACTACCATGCTAATGCTAAGTGTGCTTATCATTCTGACAGTCTGGGGCATGACACCAATAATTGTTGGGCCCTTAAAAATAAGATCCATGACTTGATATATGCTAAAGAAGTTGAACTCGACGCCCCTGAAAAGCCTAACGTGATCTCTGCTCCAATGCCAAAACATGGTCACAATGTCCATGCTGTTGAAGAGGATCTTTTTGTGGCTATTATTGATGATTTGATGACTCCACTACCGATAATCAAGTTGAATTTGTTGAAGGCTGGGATTTTCCCAGGATGTGAAAAAGATTGCTACCTTTGTTCCTCCTTACCAACCGACTGTCCGTTGTTGAAGTTAGGCATCCAGCGCCTAATGGATAACCAAGAGATCCTTTTTGAGAAGACTCCTGTTATACCGACTCCTGTTAATGATGTTTTGATAATTACCATATCCGCCAATCTTTCCAAGGTCTCCAAAAGACCTGTTAAGATTACATCCGATCCGAAGATTTTACCTTTGAAGATAACTATGTCGGGGCCTATCCCGTACAAGTCCAACAAATCAATGTCGTGGAACTATGGGGGAGAGATCTTCTACCACGGTGTTAAGCAAATTGAATCGACCGAAGAGAGTTCTGATGAAGAGACTTCCGACATTGGAAACATTTCCAGAACGAGTAAAATCACCTGCAGTGGAAGAATTTTATCTCTGGAGATTGCGCCTCCAAAGGCAATCTTCGGACCCTCAGCCGCTCCTAAGGTTACTCCGGCACCGATCAACATATCTGCGAGAACTCCAATTATTGAAGAAGTTGTGACTCCTGTGGTTGTCCCCTCTGCTGTTGCTAATGATAGAGGGAAAGGGATCCAAGAAGAGCCTATCAGGACGAGGGCTCAGCCGTTGATCATCCCTGATACCTCTAAAAAAGAAATGGAAGAGATTTTGAAAATAATCAAGAAAAGCGATTATAATGTTGTTGAGCAACTGGGGCAAACCCCCTCAAAAATATCTATGCTGGCCTTGTTGCTCTGTTCAGAAGCTCATGCCAAAGCTTTGATCAAATTCTTGAAGACGGCCCATGTGCCCCAGGAAACCTCCGCGGACAGTTCCAGGAATGTGTAGATAGCCTAACAGCAGACAACGGTCTAGGGTTCTCCGACGCTGATCTAACAATCAAAGGGAGTGATCATAATGATGCTTTGCATGTCTCGGTAGAATGCATAGGGACTACTCTAGCACATGTTCTGGTAGACACTGGTTCATCGCTGAATGTCTTATCAAAGAAGGCATTGGATAGGCTAGATTGTGAAGGTTTAACTTTGAAGCCCAGCAACATCATTGTCAGAGCCTTTGATGGTTCTAAAAGGATGGTCCACGGGGAGGTGGACATCCCGATTAAAGTGGGTACTGAAACCTTCAATTCCACATTCTATGTCATGGACATCCGTCCCTCACATTCTTGCTTGTTGGGAAGACCCTGGATTTATCATGCTGGAGCCATCACTTCAACTCTACACTAGAAGCTCAAGTACCCTGTTCAGGGGAAAATTGTAACAGTTCACAGTGAGGAGGAATACATGATAAGCCATCTTAATTCTTTCCGCTATGTGGAATTAGATGGTGAGTTCATCGAGACCCCCTTTCAACACTTCGAGCAAGTTTCTGAAGATATTAAGGTAACCAAGATAGTGCCTTCTGTACCCATGATTACCCGACCTCCGCCTCCGATGTCGTCACTCAAGGATGCAAAGGCTGTGATTGAAGAAGGAGGAAGCACAATCTGGGGGCAACTTCCCGATTTTCCATTCAAATCTGATAAATTCAGCTTGGATTTCACTGCTTCTGCTCAAAAGGCTATGCGTCGCTCCCGGGCTGGAGGACCACCAATGAAGATCACCCATCATGGAGTCAATGCTTTGGAGGATGGTGAAGAGGAGAGCAACCTTGAAGACTGGATTTTCCCTACCGTTGAAGAAGGATTGTGCAATTGGGAGGCAAAGGACTTTATTCCCATTACTTTCATCAATCAGTAATTTATCTTTCAAACATTTTTGTTGGTTTATAATAATTCCTAAACAATTCGTACACTTTTAACCTTGTGCCTTACCCGAGGTACATAGGTCCATTTGTAAGGGATTGATTTTTCATCTTCATATGCCATTTTAATGAATCATGGACGTTTTCACATATAAACTTTTGTGTTCATTTTCTTTCTTTTTACATTTTATTTGTTTAAAGGTGGCTATCCCTTACACACACCCACACTCACCAATGCAGGTACCCATCCACTCCGGATTCCATGGGTAACAATTCTGCTATGGCCTTCAGTGACTCTGAAGATCTGGTCAATCATGCCGAGTACGAAGGTGATGAAGACTGTGAAGTGCCTGGAGAATTGGCTAGACTACTGCAACAGGAAGAAAGGGCTATTCTACCTCACGAGGAGTTGTTAGAGACTATCAACTTGGGTACAGAGGAAGACAAAAAAGAAGTTAGAGTGGGTGCCAACCTAAAGCCAAGTGTCAAATAGCGTTTAGTTCAGCTGTTGAATGAATATGTTGAGATATTCGCCTAGTCCTACGAAGACATGCCGGGACTTGGTACAGATATTGTGGTTCACTATCTCCCTACAAGAGAAGACTGTCCACCAATTAAATAGAAAGTTCGCCGCATGAGGCCCGACATGTTTGAAAAGATCAAAGCTGAAGTGATGAAGCAGTTCAATGCTGGCTTTCTTGCTGTTACATCCTATCCACAATGGGTTGCTAACATTGTGCCCGTGCCTAAGAAGGACGACAAAGTCAGAATGTGCATGGATTACAAAGACTTAAACAGGGCTAGCCCTAAAGATGACTTTCCACCACCGCACATTGACATTTTGGTTGACAATACAGCTCAGCATAAGGTATTTTCTTTCATGGATGGATTTTCATGGTACAACCAGATCAAAATGGCTCCTGAGGACATGGAGAAAACTACTTTTGTTACACAGTGGGGTACGTTCTGTTATAAAGTGATGCCATTCGGACTGAAGAATGCCGGGGAAACCTATCAACGCACTATGGTGGCTTTATTTCATGACATGATACATCATGAGATAGAGGTTTACGTAGACGATATGATAGCCTGTTCACAAACTGAAGAAGAACACCTCGACCATCTGCAAAAGCTGTTTATCAGGTTGAAAGAGTACAAGCTCAGACTGAACCCTAACAAGTGCACTTTCGGAGTCAGGTCCGGTAAACTCTTGGGTTTCATAGTCAGAAACAAAGGCATCGAGGTTGATCCTGCCAAAGTCAAATATATACAAGAAATGCCTGTCCCTCGCACTGAGAAGGAGGTCAGAGGTTTCTTGGGACGCCTAAACTACATCGCAAGGTTCATTTCTCACCTAACATCTACCTGTGAGCCAATCTTCAAGCTGTTGAAGAAAGATCATGTGGTTAAATGGAATGATGACTATCAAGTTGCTTTCGATAAAATCAAAGAGTATTTGCTATAACCTCCTATCTTGATGCCTCCCATCAAAGGAAGACCTCTAATTATGTATCTGACCGTCCTAGAGAATTCAATGGGGTGCGTATTAGGCCAACATGACGAGTCTGGCCGAAAAGAGCATGCCATTTATTACCTTAGCAAAAAGTTTAACGACTGTGAGACCCGATACTCACTGCTCGAGAAAACTTGCTACGCTTTGGTATGGGCTGCTCGCCGGCTAAGGCAGTATATGTTGACATATACCACTTTGCTGATCTCTAAGATGGATCCGATCAAGTATATCTTTGAGAAGCCTGATTTATCCGGAAGAATCGCTAGATGGAAGATGATCCTCACCGAGTATGATATACAATACACGACCTAAAAAGCTATAAAGGGGAGTGTGATATCCAATCATCTGGCCCATCAAGCTGTCGAAGATTACCAATCCATGAGGTTTGACTTCCCCGATGAGGATATCATGACTTTGGATAACATTGAAGAAAACAGACCATATGACGGACCTGAACAAGGATCCCGATGGACCCTGTACTTTGATGGAGCCTCCAACGCACTTGGAAACGGTATTGGTGCAGTACTTATCTCTCTAGAAGGTTGCCATACACCTTTCACTGCCATACTATGCTTCAGCTGTACCAACAACATGGCCGAATATGAAGCTCGTATCTTTGGTCTCAAGGCTGCCATTGACTTGGGAATCAAATCTTTGATTGTATTTGGGGACTCAGCTTTGGTTATCAGTCAAATCAAAGGAGATTAGGATACTAAACATCCAAACCTCATCCCTTACAAAGAACATGTCTTGACATTGTTACAACATTTAGAGCAAATTACCTTCGAGCACTTCCCGCGAGAAGAGAATCAGCTAGCAGATGCACTAGCTACAATGTCATCCATGTTTAAACTTAACTGGGATAATGAGGCTCCCAAGATCACCATCGAGCGGATGGACGAGCCTGTACATTGTCACGATATTAATACCGAAGAGGTAGTGAACCGACCGTGGTTTCATGATGTCAAAAGGTATCTCGAAGCACAAGAATACCCTGAAGGAGCTTCAGTCAACGACAAAAAGTTCTTAAGGAGATTCTCTACCAAGTTCTTCCTGAGAAATGGTATCCTATACAAGCGCATTCATGATTGCATCCTACTCCATTGTATGGACAAGGTTGAAGCTGAACATATTATGGCTGAACTGCACAATGGTACCTTTGGCAATCATTCAAGCAGACATACAATGGCTAAGAAGATTCTAAGGGCAGGCTACTACTGGTCTACCATGGAAGCTGATTGTCATCAACATTCCCGTACTTGTCACAAATGCCAAATCTATGCTGACATGGTACATAAACCTCCAGTTCCTCTCAATGTCTTAACAGCTCCTTGGCCATTCGCTATGTGTGGAATCGACATGATTGGAGAGATCAAGCCTACAACATCCAATGGACACCGCTTCATCTTGGTAGCCATTGATTAATTTACCAAGTGGGTCGAAGCAACTTCCTCCGCCTCCGTTACAAAGAATGTGGTTGCCCGCTTCATTAAGAAGAACCTCATTTGCCGGTACAGAATTCCTGACAGGATTATAACCGATAACGGTACAAACTTGAACAACACTATAGTCACTGCCTTGTGCGAGCAGTTCCAGATTCAACATCATAATTCATCTCCCTATCGGCCAAAGATGAACGATGTTGTCGAAGTTGCGAACAAAAATATCAAGAAAATCATACAAAAGATGACAGTCACCTACAAGGACTGGCACGAGATGTTACCATTTGCTCTGCACGGGTACCGTACCACGACACACACTTCAACTGGGGCAACACCCTATTCTTTGGTATACGTCATGGAAGTTGTTTTGCCTATCGAGGTTCAGATTTCCTCCTTGAGAATCATGAAAGATACTGGTTTGAGTGAAGACGATTGGATTCAGACCTGGCTTGATCAACTTAACTTGATTGACGAGAAGTGACTTACTGCTGTTTGCCATGGTCAGGCGTATCAAAAACGAATGATCAAGGCTTTCAATAATAAATTCAGATGCCAAGTATATCAAGTCGGGGATCTTGTAATCAAGCGGATCATCTTGCCGCAAAGTGATCCCAGGGGAAAATGAACTCCTACTTACGAAGGACCATTTGTGATCAAAAACATCTTTTCCGGTGGGGCAATGATCCTGACCACCATGGACGGTGATGACCTGCCGCACCCTGCGAATGCAGACATAGTCAAAAGATACTACGCATAAACGACCCAGCAAGTTAAAAACCCGAAAGGGCGACTTGGGCAAAAATGGGCATCCCGGTGAATCGAAAACCCAAAGGGGAAGTTCAGGCAAAAATTATGGATAAATAAAAAATTTGTACACCCGGCAAGTTGAAAACCCGAAAGGGCGACTTGGGCAAAAAAGGGTTTCCCGGTGGGCTGAAAACCCGAAAGGGCGGTCCAGGCAAAAGTTAGGGAATTAAAGCGTATGACTATGTCTCGTCAGACCACTTTAAGGATAATCTCTTCACCAGACAAGCTCCTGGATTTTGACCAGTCTAGTCATTTTTGGACAAAGTAGCGAATGGACAAGATATCCAGAGTTACGAAGGCTATAGCAGAATGGGAACCCCGTGGAATTTTTACACATAACCATCTTTCTTTGTATAAATTTTTCTCAATTTTTATGACAACATTCTCTTACTAGGATGTTTGTCTCCTTTGTACAAAATACTTACACAAAGTTAATACAAAGATACTTCAAAGTGCAGAAAACTATTTGCCTTTTCTTTTTCCTTACACTTGTGTTTTATTTGAAAATGTCCAATGGTTTATTAAATGAACATATGCATTTGAATATAATCACTGTTTACAAATAAACGAAATGTGAAAGAATAATTACTGACAGGTTGAAAGGATAGGAAAATGTCTTTAGGCTACTCCAAGAGAAATCCCCTGCAGCACATCATCTAGATCCCGAGCGAAGCTACAACCTTGAAATGCATATCTGCAGCGGAACTAAATTTCAAATCCTCGCCAGAGTCAAAACTACAAACTCCCAATCCCCATCAGAGTTATAATTTCAAATCCTTAATCCACCATCAGAGTTAAACCTCTAAGCTCCCAATCCTCAGCGGAGCTAAAAATTGGGTCATAAATCCCCAGCAAAGATGAAACCTTCTTCCCCAACGGAGTCAAGTTTACAACTACCAATCCACAGTAGAAACCATCCAGTTTCTCCAGATTCCCTAGCAAGTTGTCTTAAAATCTGAGAATCAACCAGATAAAAGTTAACTTTTATCCCCAACCTCCGGATGATTCCCCAGTAGATTGGCATACAACACAAAATCTTGAACTTTTTTCCAAACAGGAATAAGCCTTTTCCCCCAGAGTCTTGAACTTAACCTCCAGCAGGATAGCTTACTCTCCAGCAGTATAGCTACTCCCCCATAGAGTTTTTACTCCCCAACAGAATGAAGATTCTCATTCTTATCTCCCCAAGTTTGAAGTCCCCAAGGAATCAAATTCCCCTAACAGATTGGAGGTTCTCATTCTTGTTCCCCCAGTGAGGTTCTCAAGCAGACATGAAGGATCCCTATATCCCCAGGAAAGTCAGGAAGGATTCTCACATCCCTACAGAAGTTGTTAAAGTTCTTGTTAATCCCCACAAGTTGCCAAGGATTTTCTATCCCCAACAGTGGTCCAAGGATTTCTCATCCTCAACAATCAAAGATTTTAAGTCTCCAACAGTGGTCAAGGATTTATTTTCCCCGACAGCAGTCAAAGATTTCATTATCTCCGGCTATCAAGGATTTATTTTCCTCAGCAAGACAGCTAATCAGCTTACATGCGCATACATTACATTCATATGTCATAAACATCGATAAAACACATTTATTGCATCATACATTTCATGCAACATAACTCTGTGTTTCAGTTAATATTTTACCCTTTTCAGGATAAGATTAAAAGCTATCTTTAACGAATATTCAAAGATTTCAGATACAGTACATATACACTCCAAGACATGGAAGTCATTCTGTTACTCATTCAGATCTCTTATTCAGATACAGTTTGGATACACTCCAAGACATGGAAGTCATTATGTTACTCATTCATATCTCTTATTCAGATACAGTTTGGATACACCCCAGACACGGAGGTCATTCTATTACTCATTCAGAATTTCAAGTCAAGATACAATACAGATACGCTCCAAATATGGATGCCATTCTATCGCTCATTCAGACTTCAACAATCAGATACAGATTAGATACGCTCCAGACACGGAAGCCATTCTATTTCTCATTCAGACTCAACTATCAATTTCAAGTACAAATACACTCCAGACACGAAAGTCATTCTGTCACTTATTCAGACCCCAATTACCGTTCATATACACTCTAGACTTGGAAGTCATTCTGCTACTCATACAAATCTCAATTTCAGATACAGTCCAGATACGCACCAGACACGGTTGCCACTCTGTCACTCATTCAAATGTTTCCTCAGCCTGGAGATGCTCCAGACACGTACGTCATTCTGTCGCTTATTTAGATTTCGGATTCAGATACAATACAGATACACTCCAGACACGACAGTCATTCTGTTATTCATTCAAAAATCAAATATAGTTACAGCTCGGATATGCTCCAGACATGGATGCCATTCCCTTGCTCATACAGATCCAATCTCCAGATACAACTCAGATACGTTCCAGACGCGGATACCATTATGATGTTCATTCTCCTGATTTTCAACAAACATCCTTGGATGGCATCTTTAAGCCCATCTCCGACAAGATTCTTTCACCTCCCCAAATGGCATCTTTAAGCCCATTCCCTTAATTACATTCTGACGAGTGCAAATTTACGGGCACTCTAGTGTCCAATCCTCTTTTACCTTCGAGTCACGAAAGGTAAATTCGCCAATCTAACTCTTCAGGTTCAAGAAGATTGAACAGGGGTAGCTGTTGTACCCCAAAAATTTCCCTCTCATTTTATCAAGATTTCCCCTCACAAGACTCTTTGGACTCAGGACCAGATTAGGGTTTGCTCTACTCAAGACATCTCCTTGCACTAATGACCTGAAATTAGGGTTTGAGTTTGCACAGGGATTTTTGGACTTCCAATGCTCAATGTGACTTTCATACTTCATGTTGGACTTATAAGATTGCTCATACCAAGTTTCAAGCTTTGAATCAAATTTTTGCCCAGTCAATTGGACAGTTGACCTAAAAATCAACTATATTGGGGAAAAAGTCAACCGTGACCAATTTACAGTCAAACCTCATATTTTTTGATCCACAACAACATTATAGACTCATATGAACCATTTGATCAAGTTTGGACCACAACTCCTCAAGAAATTTGATCAGATCATCAAAAGGGCAAAATGGTAATTTTTAGGGTTTTGACTGCAGAAAGGGAAATTTCTGATTTTTCACCTAGCCAATGGCAAATTGGGTTCAAGCATGGATTCAAGGACTAAATGTAATCATCTTGACCTATTCACAAAGTTCAAAAGATCTCAATTGCATTGGATTGACAAATGAATTTTCCAATCAACTGATCAAAAATCAATTGTACACTGAAAAGTCAAACTTTGACTTTTTGGTAAAAATCAAGTGCCAATGGTCATTTTTAATCAAGATGTGTCAAAACATGAAACTTGTTCATCAAGAAACCGAATTTTGCAAATTAGAGTTTAAGATTGAAAAATTTCATAACTTAGAATTTTTCTAAGTTATGAAATTTTCTTATTTTTTCCCAACTTTTCCCAACATTTTCACCATGATGCAATTGGATTCAAACAAAAATTCCAACATGAAAGTTGTAGTCCTCCACAAAATATACAACTTTGATCACAAAGTTTTTCTTAAAGATGCTTGGATCGCAAGTTATGATTTTATGAACAAGGGTCCATGAAACTTTTAACTTAGTGAAATTTTCCCTAGTTTATGCAGGATTTTGACCTATCTTCATGGAAATTTTCCCCCTAGTTCCAATTGGAATATCAAAATTCATTTCAAAGATGGATTGTAGAGCATGTTACAAGATTTCCAAAATGTCTAAGAGCTCTCCAAAATCATTTATGGTTAGGGAGAATAGAAGGTTTGAATTTGGAAAAATATCACTTTGGTTCATGGCATTTTTCACTATGCTACAAATTGCAAATTCTATCCAGCCTTGCTTGTAATTGCTTACAGGTCCTTAAACCATTCCACACTCAAAAATTGAATGCAAATACAATGGATTAAGGCATTGTTCTGATCAATGGAAGATTACACAAAGGATTAATCTAAAAATGGGAAAAAGTTAACAATGTCATTTTGATAAAGTTCACTTTATGCATTTTTGTTTACCTTGAGCCTTGAACCCATCTATTTGCAGCAAACCAACTCCATAAACTTAGGGAAAAGGACAACAACTTTGTGCAGCTAAGAAGGAGGCCTGTACAGGCCATAGCATGGTCACTTCTCACTTTTGCTTCAAAACCAAGAAACCTTGCAAAAGGTCAACAACTCTTGTATCTTATATAACCAAGTGTTGTAACCATTTCAAACAAGTTTTGCATATCACACTAAGTCATAAGCATGAGCTAACCACTTCTCAAACCTTCCAAAACACCAAAATCACATTTTCTTGCAAAATAGGGCAGATTCTGCATTTTTATTTCCAAATCACAAACCACTCGTGCGTTTTGCTTGTAATCAGTTCCAACACACTCCATACAACCTACCTAAACTATCCCAACCATTCCCAAGTGACTGTAACTCCATTTACACACTTCACCATTTTGAATTCTGACTGTGCAGGTTGACTTCTACAAGCTTATTCAAGCAAGTTCAAAGATAGCTAGGCATTGGGAAAGCTCAAAGGAACTTCAAGCAAGCTCACAAGCATCTCATGCCTCACTGAAAACCCCTGCATTGCCATACTCGAGCTTAACTGAAAAAGGTAAAGTTCAAACTTCTATCTCTCTATTTAGGAATCATTAGGCTTTGGTTTGTGAATAAAAAATGTAGTACTCATTACCCTTAAGCTGTACATATGCATAGATTTCATTTAAGTTAACTGTGTTGGGAGAATTTGAATGATGACTTTCTGAAAAAAAACTAGGTTAGAAATTAGGGCTAGAGAAATTCTCTCTGGTCTTTGAGAGTTAGATTAAGTTTTTTATATGGTTAGAATCGTATGATCATGCTCTATAACTTTCATGTTGCAAGCTTTTGTTTTTAAGCACAAATACAAGAGTTAGCAGTTTGAACTATGGCGCACGTTATTTGGTTCAGAGGTTGAAGATGAAGGCCATCTGGGCTGGGCCTGTTTGTTCCATGCTGTTTGCACCCTCCATCCTACTCCCTGCACCCCCTTGGCCCATTGTTTTATATTTTCATATTTTTTCTATTTCTTTTTCATTTCTGACTTTATTTTATTTTTCTAAACATTAAAAAATATCAAAAATATTTTTCTTAAATTTTCACATTTTATTTTATTATTTTTATTATTTTTTGGACATCAAAATAATTACTTTAACAATATACTTTTATTTTCTTTAATAAAAACTTATAATTAATACAAAAAATATCATATTTTTATATTTTTATTATTTATACACTTAAATAATATTTTCTCACATTATTTTTATTTTTAACATTTGTATATATTTTATTTATTTTCTTGTACATAAATAAATAATACATAATATATATATTTTTTTAAAACAAATTAGGGTTTTCACCCTTAATAAAAATAAATCAATAATATTTTTCTTATTTTTGGTACATTAAATAATTTATTTTACATACATAAAAATAATACAAAAACATTTTTTGCGTATTTATAATATATTGCATATTTATTTAATTGTCCATTTAAATATTTGCTTATTTGTTATTTGTACAAAGAATTCAATTTGGTTGTAATAGTTGAATTAGGGCTTTTATTTTCTTGCAAATACCCCCCTATTCAAATTTGTACTCCCCTCCCCATATCAATGTTGTAATAGTCATAGATTTATTTTTACGCACTTTATTGCTTTCAAATATGCCATGATAGAAAGATTAGGGTTTGTATGCAAAAATCCAAAATCAAACAAATAGCTTGACTAATACAAGACAAAATGCATGAAAATGACAACACAATGCACACAAGCACCCCTAGGGTTTCATCCACTTGTTGCCTTTAAAATGGCCATGGTATGCATGCTAGGTGTCTTGGCAAAACAAAATCAAAACAAAAAGATCATAGTCCCTCGATGACGCTATCTTGGTTGCCTATACAAAATGATCTAGTCCCTCAAAAAATTTGCTAAAGATACTTAGCACTATTGTTATCATGGTCAATACGATGACCCGCGTCTGTCCCGTTTAACATCCAAACACAAGGTTGTTTACCAAATACAATGGTAAAACAACAATGTGAAAGGGTTAAAAATATGTAGGAAAGATCTTTGAGTAGATAGGGTAGAAAACTCTTAGTTACTTGAACAAACTTGCAAACATCCTTGCTATTTTCAAACACACATCACAACACAATTTCAAAACATTTCCCAAAACAAACTTTCAAATATTGAAACATTTTTCAAAAGACAAAACACCTTTGTATACATTCAAACAAGAATCATTACAAAGGTTGCCACAACGATGGACTCTTTTCAAAATACTTTCAAAACCACACACAAAAGCACCATTTCAAACAATTGAAAAGCAAAAGCAAGTGATCTAAAACAAGTAACTAAGAGCCCATGGAAAACCATGGATGAAAAGGGTGCTAGCACCTTCCCTTTTCATAATCTACCCCCCGAACCCAAGAAAACATCTCAAAGGTCTTTCTTGTGCTTTTTGACCTTTCCTTTGGATAAATAAAAAGTCGGTGGCGACTCTTGCTAAACCGAAACATTTGCGAACACAAACGCAAAACCTCAAGTCAGTTCTCCCACCGCATCACACTCGATACTACACTCATTGAGGTTTAGTTTTTTGGGATATTTCGGTCGCCATTTAAGAGGCTTGTGCTGAAACAATAATCATGGATCGTGGGATTTATCTTTGTTCTGTTTTGTAGGACATGGATTCTATTCGCAGGAAAACCATTCAAGTCAATCTTGTAAGAATCCCTCCTCAATTTATAGAGCTAGCATCAAGAATTCCTGAAAATTATCCATTCACCGAAAGACATGGTCGCCTACTAAACTTGGTCACCTCCAACACTGATGAAGACATGATGAAGGTGCTCTTTCAGTTCTTTGATCCTTTACACCATTGCTTCACATTTCCCGATTATCAACTTGTACCAACTTTGGAAGAATTCTCCCAACTCTTGAGGATTCCCATCCTCAGTCAGCTACCTTTCAACGGTACAGAAAGAGATCCAAAGCCATAAGAGATTGCTCAAGCTCTACACTTGCAACCATCTGATGTCACAACTAATTGGGAAACAAGGAGTGGTGTCAAGGGTTTCCTAGCAAAGTTCTTGTTTGAGAAAGCCCAAAACTGTTGGAACTCTTTGGATTTGCAAGCTTTTGAAGAAATTGTAGCTCTCCTCATCTATGGGATGGTTTTGTTTCCAAATCCTGACCAACTCATAGATGTGAACGCTGTCAAAATCTTCATATCTCATAACCCGATGCCTACTCTGTTAGGGGACATCCTACATTCTTTTCACACTCTCACTATGAGGAAAACAGGTATCCTTATGTGTTGTACTCCTCTTTTGGCAAGATGGTTTATTTTGCATCTTCCCCAATCTATATTGAAGAACGAGCAAGGTTCAAAGTGGTCACAAAGGTTGATGACGCTCAAACATTCAGACATCCATTGGTGTTCCCGATCTATAGAGAATATTATCATCATCGACCGTTGTGGAGAATTCCATAATGTCCCTTTACTTGGCATTAGGGGAGGTATCACCTACAACCCCTGCTTAGCCTTAAGACAATTTGGTTACGCCCGAAGGGATGGCCCACATGAGATGCTCATTCAAGGTTTTGTATTTGACTATGAGAATGACGATCAAGGTCATCGCCAGAGATTTATCCGAGCTTGGAGAATGTTGAACAAGGTAGATAGATAACAAGACGCTGGGGCATAAGAACTCCATCCCTCTTGAGCCTTACCTCAAATGGGTACGAGCTCGTGCTCAAAGTCTTATGATGCCTTACCCCTCCATTCTCCCAGTAATCATAGAGCCTATTGTGGAAGGAGATGTTCCATACACTATCTTACATCCTGACATGCCTACCTCTCTTGAAGACTTACAAATGGATTGGATACAACTTAAGGGGGAGCGAGACACTTTCGAGACCCAATTCTACCCCAGCTAGAAGAAGGTTTTGGAACTCACTAAGCAACTTCATGAGGAGCAGAACCTGAACGCCTACATCGCACCAAAGAGGATGCGCACAACCTTTTTATCTTAAAGTTTTTATTTCTGTGTAAGCCTAAAGAGGAATTGATGTACTCAAGCTTTAATTTATTAATATAACGTGTGTTTCCTTTTTTGTCTAAAACAAATTTGAATCTTTAAAACCCTTGAAATAATTGCATATGAATTTACCATTCATTATAACATAAGCAAGTTTCTTACGACAAGTCTCCTCATCTTTCTACTGTTTATTTTAGTAAGATGGATCTCGAGCAGACAGTAAAAGACCTCCAGGCACAAAATGCTCAGTTTCAACAAATGTTCTTGATTCTAGCCAAAGGGCAAGAGGATCTGAAAACTTTGCTGTCATACCCTAATTTCTGTCCTAAGATCCCTGTTTCATTTGCATTGTTTTATATATACATCAAGGTCACAGAATATGGTAGGTTTCGAACGTTTCGCCTTCGAGCTTTGACTGTGTAGAGATTATCGAGTGTTGTGAGCATTTTATCTTATGAATGAGTAACCACTGATCAAGCACGAAGTGTATGTTTTGTTTTTTGATTTCATGTGTAGGAAATACGTCTGAAAAAAGAGCATCGGACGTCACACATCAATTAGGGTTTCGAGTCTTGGAACAAAAATGCGGTCGATCGTTGATTCTCAAAGGCGGGTTCATCAAAAAGAATTTCATAGAATCGTGTGTTTATTTCCACACTCTGTCCAACAGATGGCCTTAAGTGTCTCTGAAATTTTTCAGAAAGAACAGTCGAAGTTCTACTGCCATTGGTTCATGTGTGTTTCACATTGCTTTAAAATACAAAAAAACCAAGCTATGCCAGTCATTTTCGATCATTTCGACCAAAAGTCACCTGCAAGTTTTCTCATGACGCGGAGTGAATTTCGTCAAATTGGGATGATTAAATTTAAAACTGTTCTAGAAGAATTTATTTGGAATACTTGGAATTTTCTTTATTTGAACTCAAGTGGTAATTAAAGAGGATCTACCAAGAGATCTCATTCAAGAATAATCATTTATCATATGAAATATTTATTCGAGATTATTTTGTGTGATTATTTTGGTGGATTTACATTATGGTTATTTGAACACACATGAAGCATTTACTAAGGAGATATTAGAGAAAGAAATTCGATTCAAATAATCGTTCATCACAAGATTAATTACATGATGGTTGCTATTTGATTACAAAATCAATTCATGTGATTTATTTGGATCTCTATTACAAAATGCAAGATTAAAGTCTAAGGCTTGCATTATCATTTATTCATCATTCAACAATTTATTCAAGTATTATTCAATTCTTTCCCAATTCAAATGGAAGATCTTGAATTTTTATCAAGACATATGAAGATTCAATTTCAAATGAAGATTCAAAGTTATTTAAAATTACAAGGGAATTGAGAATATATTGAAGAATACATATTCATTCATGTTACAATTTACTTGGATTTATTGTTACAAAGTTACCAAAAGAAATTCAAATTTTGTACATGAAAATCAAGCTATTATTCTTGCTACAAAACAGTCCCAATGCTGCCCATTTTTTCCAGCACTCTTTTAATCCAATAACAGTCCAATTTTTGAGTATAATGCTGTCCATTTTCTCCAACCTTGTTTAAAAAAAACCATGCCAAGTTGCTGTCCTAATATGCCCTGTAAAACAGTCCAAAATGCAGCCCATAAGACAAAAATCTGCACCTTTCCTGCTACAAAAACCAGTCTACAAAACTCCAAACATTGCACTAAAATGCATACTTCAAAAAGTTGTCTCATAAAACATCAAAACAGAGTCTAAAATAGTTCAAATCTCTACTATTTTACCCCTCTAAAACCCCACATATTTCACTATAAATAAGGGCCTCTATCAATATAAAAAGGAGAGAGTTTTGTCCAAGAATCACACTAAAAAAATCAGAAAGGAGTTTTTTCCAAGAATCACACTAAAAAAAATCAGCAAGTGTAACACAAAACTCAACAAGAAAAATAAAGAAATTCAAGGAGAGAAAACTTAACATTTTGAAGCCCCATCGGAGAGGCTCTGATAGATATTTTTCTTTCTCCCTATTTACTTCTGCATAATTCCTCATTCACATGTTTGAATCTTCTCTTTACACCACTTTTATGCCATGTGAATGCTTGCTTCATTATACTTTTTTTTGCTGTACTTTGAGCTGCTGCAATATGTGGACATTTAGAAATGCTTAGAATCGTAATAATAGTAATAACATAAAAATTAATTGACAAAAAAATATATACTTCAAAACTACTATTAAAACAACGTACAAACCATTATTTCTTTCACAAAAGAAAAACCTTACCACCCACTGTATCCTCGGGCTTCTTCCTCCATCATCTCCGATTCTTCCGCTTCCATTCTTCTGCCAACTTCAGACTGCTACCTCCGCGCCATAACATTACATCAAAACTCCCGTTCACCATACTTATTCTTACTGATAGCATAACACAGCTCGATGTAGCATCGATCCTCCCAAGGGAATTGGTGATTTGGTTCTAATCATCCTCCTCTCCCAAGGATAAACCAGCAGAATCTGTTTGATAATCAAAACACCTCCATCTTCAACACTCGCGACAACCATCTCTCATAATCCGTGCATCCACCTCCCTACTCCGTCCATGCGACCATCCGATCCCCTTTAAAAAACTTCCATCGTGTATCCACGTACTCACTACTTTATCTCTAGTTAACGACAACTACCAATCTCCTTCCTCTTCACTGTAGCACTCACCACCTTCTGTTAAGCCACTTCAACACAACAACCTTTATCTTCAGAAAAATAACTGTGATACCATAAAAATCTGACTTTCGTTTCTATAACTCAAGAATCCAATAACTGAGCCATCTTTCAAAACCATAGACAAGTCGTGAAATCATTTTATATATCTGTAACACCCATTCACATCTGCCTTCTACTTAACTATCCTCCACCCAGCTCACGTTATCGCATCTCCCTCTTATCCACCACCGAACAATCCCTTCCAGTACTCCCTCCGTTAGTTCATTATGTGAAACAACATAACTTACTTCCTCTCACCCGTACCAGCCGCGCTTCTGTTAATCCCGACATCATTTGCGACGAACTTGAGCCGGAGGAAGATGACGATAAAGAAGATCTATACAATGATAACTTTCTCGAGGATTATCGAGGATGGATGAAGCTGACCAGTTCGAATCTGATTGGATTAGATGATTCTATTAAAGATGATGAGAGTTCTTGAGAGATTTAAGCGCAAGAGAGAAAGAGAGAAAGAGAGAGAGAGAGAGAGAGAGAGAGAGAGAGAGAGAGAGAGAGAGAGAGAGAGAGAGAGAGAGAGAGAGAGAGAGAGAGAGAGAGAGAGAGAGAGAGAGAGATTAAAATTGGTATATAAAGTTTTTGTTGTTGTTGTTGTTTATTGAGAAGAGAGAAATCATGGAAAGAACAGAGGAAGTACTTTGAATTTCATCACATTCCCTTTGCTGTAGCCGTTTTGAGCGATGAGCATTTCCCATTAGGGTTACTTCAACTCGGTTATATTATGTTGACACCCAACGGGTCTGAGCCTGACCAGGTCCGGCCCAGCTGGGTTATTGTTTTTTTCTTTTTTTTGTTTAAACCTTTGGGCTTTAGCCCAACTTCTATCCATCAAGCCCACTCGAATCATACTTCTTCCCCCTCTAATAATTATTAGTTACACCCTTTCATGTTATTTATTTTAAATAATGATTAGTTTAGTTAATTTAGTTTTTTTTAGATTTAATCAAATAACTATGTTTTTGTTAATTATATAATTTTAATTATTTAGATTAGTTTTAGACTTTATAGTTTTAGAATTTTAATTTAGCTATATTTAGATTAGTAATTTTAGAACCTTTAATTAATTTAGGTATATTTTGACAACTTTGGAAGTTTTAATTTGTTTATACCTATTTTATAACTTTAGAACTTCTAGTTAGTTTAGATATATTCTGATAGCTTTAGAACTTTAGAATTCATACAAAAATAGTATAGGTTTATGATTATTTTTCACCTCAAAAAATACCATAAAAATTATATTAGAATTGTCTTTCTTTTATTTTGATTAAATGTTAGTTGTTTAATTTCTTTTTTTAGACTATTCAATCTTTATATTTTGTTTACGCCATAAAAATTATATTAGAATTGTCTTTCTTTTATTTTGATTAATTGTTTAATTTCTTTTCGATTATTTAATCATTATATTTTCATTTGTGTCTAATCCAAGGGAAATGTTTTAACTTTGTTGACTTCATGTCCTCAAATATATCTGTTATGATTGTGTGAAACACCTTCATATTGTTTTTTTAAATTTTGTTAATCTTAAAACAAAATTTCCTAAAAGACTCAATTTTAAAACTCACACCCTTTTAAGTCAAAACTTTGACGCTAGGTCGTTGTATCTTCAAATTCTCATTCACACCTATTTTAATCAAACAAACAATTTTAATAAACAAATATTTCAAAAGGTTCCTATAGGATACTATAAATGCATTGGGTGCTAATACCTTCCCATTGCATAACCAACCCCCGAACTCTAAGTCTCTTTTCAAAATGCATTGTATTTTCATTACTTTTAAGTATTATTTTACATTGCATATTTTAGGGTTTTATTTCGCTCTTTCCCTTTTCTGTTGGAAATAATAAAGCGCGGTGGCGACTCTTGCTTTTGTGAGTCGAGTTAATTAATAGCTCGATTTATGATTTACCCCGCTACTTTTTTTATCGCTACAGAATTGGAGACTCTGTTGGGGAAAGATTGACCTCTTGCTGGTCCATCCCTAAGTGGGTTAAGCCTAGTTTGTCTTATCTGTTTTATTATTATTTGATTGTTTGATTATATGTTTATATTGTGGTTATTTGGGTGTTAATGATATTTACAAAGGACAAGTCCTATACCCGGACTAAGTTACATTTAAGAATAGGACGGACGGTATAGTCATGTTAACTTTGAGGGAGTAATCCCGAAGAAGGAGGCATCAAATCCCCCCACTCAGTGGAAAGCCCCTTTGAACGTAGTATTTGTTTGCTGAGTAATCAGGAAGACATTATTGCTTTCGACCTGGGAGCCAGAGAAGTTGAGAACCGTAGAACCCTAACCCATCTTGGCCTTTTAGATGTAGCGCAGAGACTATAATAGAGTAATCCAGAAGTAGTTGTCATGCGATGCTACACTCGAATGAGTTTCTCTTGAGAATATTGCTAATTATTGAGTAATCAAGACGTTGGTAATATCCGAAGGAGGAATGTAGACTTTGGGAACTCTTAGAACCTTGTCTTGCAGGTGTGATTAAACCTTTAGTACATACCCTGGGGGTGGGCTTTACCTTTGACTCCATGCTCGAAGCGTTGAACCTTTGAACCCCATGTTTGTGAACTTATGTGTAATTGTTGCATTATCATTCATCCATACATCCATAAGCATTTTTTTGTAAAACATGTTTTTCAAGAAACTTAAGAATGATTTTTGCAGACATCTCAGGTACTGTTACTATGGATTTTGGAAAAAGAAACACTCAGAGTTATAGTTTTAAGGAGCCCGAGATTGAAGAGGTGAAAAGTTTGTTTCCCAAGATTGAGAACCCTACGGAGTTTCAAAATAAGTATGGATCCATTATCCCTCTCATGAAGTGCAAGATGAAGGAAGGCATCCTTAGTACATTGGTCCAATTCTATGATCCATTGTATCGATGCTTCACCTTTCCTGATTACCAGTTAATGCCCACTTTAGAAGAGTACTCCTATATAATTGGTTTGCCAATCACCAACTGTGTTCCTTTCTCTGGTTTAGAAGAGGAACCCAAATCTCATGAGATAGCAATAACCACCCACTTGAGGAAGTCGGAGATAGAAGAGAACATGACTACTAAGGGGGGAATCTGAGGCTTATCTCCATAGTTTTTGTTGAAGAAAGCTCGTCACTTCGCTGAGATAAAAGATATTGTTACCTTTGAAGATGTCTTTGCTTTACTTGCTTATGGATTGTTCTTGTTCCCTAACATCGATAAGTCCTAGGATATCAACGCCATTAGAATCTTCTTGATTAGAAATCTAGTCCCTACGCTACTAGGAGATACCTTCTATTCCATCCATATTCGAAACTCCTATCAAGGAGGGATGATCATTTGTTGTGCACTGTTGCTATACTAGTGGTATGTTTCTCATCTACCTAGGTCTGATGTTTTCTGGGATCTCGAGAAAGAGCCACGATGGGCGCCAAAAATATGGCTCTTACTCATTCCAACATAGATTGGTATAATTTAGCTTACTACAATGTGAATACCATTGATAGTTGTGGTGTTTTTCCCAACGTGCCTCTTCTTGGTACGAAGGGAGGAATTAACTATAATCTTGTTCTCGCGCGCGGCCAGTTTGGATACCCGATGAGGGACAAGCAGAATAACATTCATGTGAGTGGTTTCTTTCTACAAGAAGGAAAAGATCACCAAGCAGCTAAGGAGGAGATTAAAAGGGCTTGGGTTCACATCCATAGAAATTGGAGAGACATGTTAGGGCATAAAGGTGCTGTTTCTTTGGAGCCTTACCTTCAATGGGTTCGTGCTAGGGCTTGTTCCCTCAAGATTCCTTATAATCCCGAGAAACCTCTATTCCCTGTTGTTGCATCATCATCTATTGATATCCCTATCGAGAACATGAGAGAGTACCCAGAAATCTGGCTAGAATGAAGTCTGAAAGAGATGCTTGGAAGGAAAAGTATAATATGTCTGAATACAAAAATAGGGTCCTGACTCGACAGCTGAAGGAGAAGGAGGATATGCTATTTATTCAAGACGGTTGGTTTATTGATCATGATGAGAAGCTTCATCAAAAGGATACATTACTCAAGAAATATGCTAATGAAAGGAAGAGGAAGAAGTAAGATTTGGTAGGCGTTGCTCCTGTTCCTATTCCACAGAAGGAAATCATTGATCAACTGGTAGCTGGGAAGAAAGAGATGGAAGACTTCTATGAAGGGGAGATTAGGAAGCTCCAGTTGCAATTGGCATTTTGTCCTTCATCCGATGATGATTCTGAGTGACCTTTAGTTCATAGTTTTTTATTATTATTACTTATGTCATTTTGTAAAACTCTGTAAAAGGACTTCATGTTCCAAAGTTGTAATTTACTGTTTTTATTAATGGGTTTTGTTGTCCCAAAGTTGTAATTTACCGCTTTGATTAATGAAATGAGTTTTTGTTGTTCCAAATTCCTTTACCATTGATGTGTGCAAAGATATCAAAGTTCTAAAGCTCCTTGAAAAACTATCAAAATAAATGATCATTTGCATCGCATATCATGCATCATCCAACATTCAATTTCACATGTTTTCTAGAGTCTTATTCTTGTTTCTTTTTCTACTCAGATAGATTGTCAAGTTGTTTCACCAGTATAACACCCGAGCCAACCGTAAAAAAAGGATGGAAGATCTGGAGCAGGAAAATCACGAGCTTCGCGAAGAGGTTACTACTCTTCGTCTTGGAATGGAAAAGTTGACCGCGTTGGTAGAAAGCTTGATGGATGCTCAGAATCAGCCATCGACTTCAGCCGCTGAAATTCAAACTCCAACTACTGTGGTTTCCGAGATCGTCACCGCTCCAACATCTTTGACTCAAGTCAACTCTCCGCTCCAACATCAAATGCCGAAAGTTTTTCCGTGGGGTATGCCTTATAACTTCATGCCAGAAGGGTACCAGCCTGCTGTACAACCCATGATTCAACCTGTTGTGTCCTTTCCTCAACATGAGACAACTACTGTGCAACCTGTAATCCAGCCTATGGTATCTTTCCCTTAGCCTGTGCTGACTACTGCCGATCCTATGGTTCACACTATTCCATACACAAATGAACCCATTTACCATGCTGAACCTGCTGGAAATTTGGGCCTCTTTGATAGGATGGAGGAGTTCCAAGACCAATTCCAAGAATTGCAGAGGGAAATTAGAGCACTTAAAGGGAAAGACTTGTTTGGAAAAAATGCTCATGACTTGTGTCTAGTCCCAAACGTGAAAATTCCAGCTAAGTTCAAAATTCTGGACTTTGAAAGATACAAAGGTGACTCGTGTCCGCAAAGTCACTTGACCATGTATGTGAGAAAGATGTCCACCTACTCGTATGATCATAATTTATTAATTCACTACTTCCAAGACAGTTTGACTGGTGCCGCTCTGAAATGGTACATGGGTTTGGATAACATCCGAATCCGTAACTTCAATGACCTTAGTGAAGCTTTTGTTCGTCAATACAAGTACAATGTTGACATGGCCCCAGAACAAGATCAACTCCGGGCTATGTCCTAGAAAGATAAAGAGTCCTTTAAAGAATATGCCCAGAGGTGGCGCGAGATTTTCGCTCAGATATATCCTCCCCTTGAAGAGAAAGAAATGACAAAGATTTTCCTGAAAACTTTAGGTTCTTTATACTATGAGAGAATGATTGCGAGTGCGCCTAGAGACTTCACTAAGATGGTGAATATGGGCATGTGTTGTACCCTAAAATTTTCCCTCCCATATTTCGTAACACATGGCAAGTGAGGTCCCCAAGTTGCTCAAGGAAGTTCAAGAGTTGACTAGACAAACTCTCTCCTAAGGCAGTATACCTCAAAATAGGGTTTCCATCATCATCAAGATGTGTGAACCACAAAGGACTAAAATGCTCACCATTGTCCTAATATGTTCTCAAGATCATCCATGTCAAGTTTCAAGCCTTGCAGAAGAAGTTTTCCCAGTCAATCAATCAAATGCCTGAAAATCAATTGTGCTAGGTAAAAAGTCAACTGTTGCCCATATAGAGTAAAACTTCAAGATTTTTGGTCAAAATCCTCATTTTGAAGTATTATTCATCATTTGATCAAGGGTTGATCATGATTCCTCAAGGATTGCTCACAATTCATCAAAACCCAAAAGTTGCTAAATTAGGGTTTTGCAGGAAAAGTTAACTCAACTTTGACCAAACATAACTTTCTCATACTTTATCAGAAATGACCCATCCAAAGATAATTTTGAATAGGATGCAATTACCTACAATTCATCTTCATCTCCCAAGTTCATAATATGCACTCACAAAAAGATATGAATTTTGACATTGTAGGTCCTTTTGGGAAAGTCAACAAAAACACCTTTTGGGTCAAAGCTTCATACATGAACATGGAAGACTCAATTGAGATGAGACCAAAAGGGTTGCTTAGAGTACATACTAATATTTCTAAAAGGTACAAGAACACCTCTCTAGGTTCAAAATTGAGAGATTTATACATTGGCCAAGTTGACCATTTTTTGCAAAATTGCCAAAAGTCAAATGTGCTCAAATTTGCATTTTTTGCTAAATGGGCCTAACTTTTTATGCTTACACCTCACTTATAATGTGGTCAACGACCCAAAGGTTTGCTCACATGTTATTTGCTTCATTATTTATTTTATTTTGATTTTTTATTTATTAAAAATTGAATTAAATCAAATAATTGGTAAATAATAGTAAAGATTTGTTTTGACTGGATTTTTGAACAAAATCAGAAGCTCATTATACTGGCATATCATAATCAAATCATATCAATGGCAATTGGTACAATAAAGGCATGATTGACATGATTATGGAAAGATATCATATGGCTTAAAAATCAAATATTCCAATCATGAATTCTCCAGATTGGATCCAAAATTGTTAACCTAATTGGATTCAATACATATACTGAAGTTTATGGAACCCTAAGGACAAGGTTTTTCGTTCACAACCTGCCTCCAAGAACCAGAATAAAACTTGAAAATTTCCAAGAAAAGTGTGAAATGAATCTCCTTCCACAGGCCAATTCAAGGTCTGTTGAGGTTCCCAATCACTTGCTAGACATCTCAGGAAGCATTCCCAATCATTTGCAGGCGCCAAAACATCCATAATCACTCCCTATCACTCTCACGGTTTGCAAAATTATCCAAATTCAACTACTGTAATTCTTGCATCTTTAGCATGTTTAAGTTACATATTTGTGATCATCGTCATGTTTGCAACGTTTCTGGATAGTTTGATTTAAGTTACAGTGCAGGAACAAGCTTTTGCCATTGTTAGGGTTTCGTGCTCCAATTTAGGGTTTTGGGTTTCAAGCAAAATTAGGATTGATAATGGGTACCATGATGATCAGAGCTTCAAACCCAGTTGATTCATGGTCCCCAATGGAATTTATATTGTGTATACTTGATTTTTGAATGACACAGGCTTTCAGCAACAGACCTGCGTCTGTAGGTAAAGGTCCATAGCCTAAAACGACGATTCCAGGGAAGAAGACAACAACGTGTCACAACCTGACTGGCTGGTTTAAATTCTGGCGCGTTATTCTGGCCACTAACTTGTTTTCCAATATATTATTTGTTTTTATTATATTAATAAGCTAACATCCAGCGTAGTTGGTCAGAAGAAGGAAGTCAGAAGCTCATGTTCTGGGTTCGATCCCAGGCACGAGCTTCTGGTATTTTCTCCATTGTTTTCACCAGATCCAGCACGCGCACCTTCTGATGGTCATCATCTTCTGGATCCATCAGCCAGAGCCAGATCCAGTGCACATACACCTTCTGAGGGTCATCATCTTCTGGATCCATCAGCCAGAATCAGATCCAGTGCACCTCACCTTCTGAGGGTCATCATCTTCTGGATCCATCAGCCAGAGCCAGATCCATTGCACCTCACCTTCTGAGGGTCATCATCTTCTGGACCCATCTCCTGCCAGATCTGCTGACAGCATGCCCATTTGGTTATTTCTACTATTTTTCTTTAATTTCTCTTCTTTAATTATTTTGTTTTTTTTAAATCAACACAAATTATTTTATTAAATTAACCAATCAAAGAACACAAAAAAAGATTTATTTTCTTAATAAATGTTTTTTTAATTAATTAGTTTATTTAATTTAGGGAAATTTAAATTTGTTTTTTTTTTCACAAATAAAATCAAAATAGAAAATTAGGTTAACTCTTGATTTAATTTTCTCTTTTTTTCTCAAATAAATAAAAGTATAAAAATAGGTTGTTAACTTAATTAATTTATTTTCAAAAATTAATATTAATTAGAACTTAGGATTTTCTTTTAATTATTCATTATTTCCTCAAATAATAAAACATGATAAAAAGCATTTTTTTAATCAATCGCAAGTAGGATTAGTCAAAGGGTCAAAACCATAATCGCCTCACATTTAATTCGCCGCGCGCTTGTTAATTATTTTGCCAATATTTTTGTAATTGTTCATGGTTTATAATATTTAATTTAGGATTTTTATTTACTGTTAAATCCCCGGGTTTTTTGGCTATGTAATTAACCCCCCTCCCCGAAGCCTTGTAATAGCGTAGATTTATTTTCTCGCATTTTTCCCCACAAATATTTAACTGTTTAGATGTATGCTAATAGGATTGTATGACAAGAATGCATGACAAATTAACACGGTTAGAAAACCCTAATGTGCAAAGATAAATAACTGAAACAAATCACTCGTACATATCACTCTTAGGGTATACTCTCACTTCGGTTGCCTTCGGTAAACGATCATCAAGCATAGGGTGTCTTAGTGGTTTCCCTCCTGTCTAAAAAGATCTAATGTCCCATTTGAATGTTGCCTCAGAAATGTTGCCTCAGAATTGTTTCCTCAAAAGATCTTAAGACTCTAAGGTTACTACTAAGGTGTCCTAATATTGCTTTAGTGATCGTACGTCCCTTTCAAATTGACCCTTACAAGTTCCAACGACGGTGCTACCTATTTCTCAATAGTAGGATAACGTTGTCTAAAGGAAACAAGAATAAAAACGATCCTTTTTTTGAGTAGGTAGATGCTAGTAGGTACTTGCTCAAATAAATTTTTTTCACACTTACACTTTTCAAACAAATTTTCAAAACAACTTCGTCACATCCTTGAGGACTGATACAAGGGTTATCACGAAGTAAAACTTTTCAAAACAAAGCACACACACAAGCAATTTAAAAAGATGATCAAGTACCTAAGAGCCCTTGGAAAACCATGGATAGAAAGGGTGCTAACACCTTCCCTTTCTATAATCTACCCCCCGTACTCAGAATATCTCAAAAAAAGGATTTTTTTTTGTACTTTTTTCCTTTCCGGTTGGATGAAATAAAATTCGGTGGCGACTCTTGCTTACCGCGACATTTTGCAAATGCAAAACGCAAACCAGTATTAAACAATTAGTTCTGCCACTGTATTACAGAACTGGAGACTCTGTTGGGGAATGTATAAGTGGGGTATACCTTAGGATCTAGGCCATCATAATTGCTTCTCTTGATTGCTTTGTTTGCTTTACTTTTAAGGGTTTTGTTTGGGGTTACTATAGATCCTAAACCTGGATCTGAGGAACACCTTTTAGGTAAGTAGCAATAGACTGTGAGGGAATTGTACAGCGTAGACTGATACAGTTGAAGCAGTAGCTACGTTGGTGTGGCACTTCGGTTGGTACCGGTATCCCTTATGGAGAAACAAGGAGAATACGGGGCCGCCACGTGGTGTCGTTAAGCATCAACTGACTTTAGAACCTTTAATCACCCAACTTGGCCATTAGAAAGTAGTGAGATAGCCGACCTCGGTGTAGAGCGGAGAACTGGTTGATACTCGATGCTACACTCATTGAGATCATACTCTCGGAATAATTTCGGCTGCAAGAAAAGATTGCGTGAGCTGAAACCATGACCGATTGAGGATGATGAGTGATATTGAGATCCTCTAGAACCCGGTTACTTTTCTAGGATAGGTTGAACCAACTAAACTTCAAGAGGGTACTACCTTAAAACCCATGCAAGGCTAAAGCTAAGGCTGTTTATGTGACTTGTATGCTTTCAACTTGAACTACTTGCACAATTTTATTATCTGACAACATAAGTGCCTTGCAGGTTTTATTTACAGTCCTTATCCAATAACTTGGATGTCTTGCCGGGTTTACTTGCTTACATCACCTCGCACTTTTTCTTAAACGCATAACATACACATCATAACATCATGCCTTAACATTTCCTTAACCATTTCAAGCATCTCAAGGGTTTGTGATGCAGGTTATGGTAAATCAGACGTCTAGCAAGGGGATTTATTTTCCTCTAGCCAATGTCGTCTAGAGATGAAAACACGATAACTTGAGTCAGTGGCTATGACCCACTCAATATGGTGAGCTTGACTCTCGAAGAAGGACTCTTAACGACACGAAGTTTCTTCAATCAAGCTGCAACCAAATTCTAACAATTTCTTGTTTACCCTGTGAGATCTTTGAAAACATTGCATACATGTATCATACATATCATTGCATAACAGGTCTTCCAGTACTGGTCTCTCATGTTATCGCTGTTTATTTCAGCAATGGCTCTCAAACAAGACAACAGAGATCTTAAAACTCAAGAAGCTCAGTTCAGGGACATATTCCTAAACCTATCCAAGGGGCAAGAAGAGTTTAAGACACTCCTCGTTGGGAACTTGGTCAAGAAAAGTCCTGAAGACAATAAAGACGAACGACTGGAACAACTGCAAGCTGAGGTAGATGCAATGAGAGCCCAAATGTTGGGGCATATGGCTCTTATCCAAGGCCTAGCCCAAAGATAAGAAGAGCTGAAAGCCATCATCAACCAACTTCATCAAGACGGATACAACAATATGAAGCAAGCAGCCGAGGCTGGGGACCAAGTCATTGATCAACCTCCAAGAAGACAAGAGTTTGGTTTGGTGAAGAGTGGACCTTTCCAAATTTATACTACCTCACGGGTCCAACACCAACCTCACCAAAAACAACGGGTTAATCAGAGTAAACCAGATACACCCAAGAGGCAATTTACCAAACTCAACATGCCGCTGTCCCAAACTTTACAACACATGTTGAGGATGAATCTGGTTACGTTGATAGGACCTCATCCAAATCCCAAGACTTCTTGGCCTAACTACAATCCTGATGCAAGGTGTGCCTATCACTCCAACAGTCCGGGGCATGATACTGACGACTATTGGAGGTTGAAATACAAAATTCAAGACCTGATTAATGAAGGGGCATTGGAATTCACACAAGATGGTCAACTGGAATGTTTCTGTCAATCCTCCAAGGCCCAACATTTGAAGTGACAAGTTATAACAAGAGGTTTTTTTGTGTTAATTAGAAATTTCAATTTGTAATTTTCTTTTGATTGTTCGAATATTTATCCATGTCAAACTTTGTTACTTTATCAATGCATTGCATATGTCTATTTTGAATCAATCCATTCGTATTCACTATTTCAAAATGAATTCTTATTTCCTTTTGTGATATTCAACTCTCGATTAAAAAACTCTAAGCCTTTAGAGGGAGGATGATGAAAATGATACCAGAATCTCTACAGTATGCTTTTGAACAGACCCCGCTGACGATGTACATGTGTTGTTTCAAATCCTAAACAGTGGAGTTATAAGGAAGATAATCCCTAGTAAACCCCTTCGAGCTAAAGAAGTAGGAGTTTTTCTTTTCACATACATTAAAACCCTTAATCATAACCTGGGGGAGGGTAGTTTTCTCAGTTAATTCAGAGGCGCATTCAGTCATAATCTACCGCTTCGTACATAATGAATGACATCAAAGACGTCCTTCCAAAACAAAAGATGGTGATGGTTACCTAGACAGGCAGTCATTATCTCTCGAAATAAAAGCCCATTAAGTCAAAACCTATGAAGGAGACTTAAGAAAAAAACTGGGGCATCCCGCTGACTGTAATCACAAAAAGAAACAGTTCAAGCAAAAGACAGGGATAATAACAAAAAGAGAAAGAGGTCCTACAAACCCTCAACAAAAAATGACTGCCTATTCAAAATAAATTGTCAGTATCCGAACCATCACTGGAATATCAGAGCAAAGACTCAAACGGGATCTAAATGCAAAATTAACTGAGTATAGGACTGAAGAACATCACGAAGAGCGGGTGGGTACAAATAAATTTTGAGCCTTTATCCTTTGTTTTCTTGAACCTTGAACCAGACCACGTTATAACCCTTAAAAGTCCTAGCTGAAGCATGGGTTAGTTCGAAAGCATATTGTTACAAAAGGTATCCTGACTCCTATAAGGTTTGCTATAAATCTTGAGTTGACATCACACTTTTACAAAATTTGTTTGTTTTACTGAAAAAATGAATTTTCAAACTTCAAGACAGACATAAGCTTTGCATTCTTAAAATAAAATTGTTTGCATATGACTATTTGTTCAGCAGCAGAGAAATTCGCATGACGAATATCTAGTGAACAAAAACCTTCTCAATAAAAAGGATCACCTCAAGTGGAAAAACACTTCCAACCAAGGGGCATGACATGATCATTGTCCATCATCTGGGGCAGTCAAGTCAAGATTCAAGGAATTTCTCAAAGATGCCAAATAGCTAGGGGTGGATGTCCATCTGAATCACTTGTGGCATTGGGCATGAATTCCAGCAACGAATCCTGTACGATCAAAAAAACATATTCTGGTAGTGTGGCAACACAACAATACCGATAGTGACAACTCCCTACACCCTGAGAGCATGGACATAGTCAGCAAATACTGCGCATGAACAAAGACCCGCTAGGTTGACTGGCCTAGGCAAAAATAAGGGCATCCCGACGAACCAAAAGGGTTCGGGAAAAAGTTAGGGATAAAAACAAAAAAGATATGTACACCCGGCAAGTCGAAAACCTGAAAAGGCGACTTGGGCAAGAAAGGGTATCCCGGTGGACTGAAAATCTGAAAAGACAGTCCAGGCAAAAGTTAGGGATTAAAGCGTACGACTATCTTGTCACTTGCCTGCCAGTAGAAGACTTATCATTCTGATCGACAGTTACCAAGCACCTCATAAGTTGGGATGACACTCAATCCACAAGGCCTCCGCAAGCACTTTCTCCAGCAGGTACTGGGGCAGAAAAGTCTTGATGCGAAGTCATTGTCATATCCTCAACATGCGTCCCAGTAATATCTACACTCCCCACATGAGTAGAAACAACCAAAATTTTGATCTCTGCTTCCCTAAACAGGAGTTACTTTCCCCAACCAAGCTCTTTCGGAGAGCCGACGTCTATATTCCCTAGCCGAATTTTGTAATCGCAAGCGGTTCATATAGTTTTTCCCCAAGCAGAGTTTATTTCTCTCACAAGCAGAAATTTAATCTCCAACGGAATTCATTATCACCAGCAACGGAAATTCATCCCCAGCTGAGTTTATTTCCCCAAATCAGCAGATCTATCATCATAGCATCTCCTCTCCAATAGAGTTATTCTCCCGCAGAGTTGTTCTCAAATAGAGTCTCTACTCGGAAGAATATCCGTAAACGAGGGGCAAATCCCCAGCATAGTCATCTTTGTTCACCATCCCCAACAGAAGTAGAGGAACTATGATTTTTTTTATAGCAGTCAAGAATACAATTTCTCAAACTCTCCAAAACAAGCAGTCAAGGATTTCTTTTCCCAGACTCAGATATTACGTCAGAATTCCATGATCATACATCAAGACATGTGCATACATTACACATAACATAGTCTCATTTATTTTGAGAACGACATCATACAATGCATCTCATACATCGCATATAACTAATCATGTATTTCTTTCAGGAAAGACAATTATTATCAACTATTTCCAGCCTGGTCCATGATCAAAACTCGAAGCTAAATAGAGTAATCATCAGCGACAAATGCAACCTTATGCAGGTTCCTTATCACAACCCTACTATCCAGGCTTTCATATCTAAGTAACCCTACCATCCAGGTTCCTTCTCACAGCCCTACTATCCAGGCTTTCATAGCGAAGTAACCCTACTATCCAGGTTCCTTCTCACAGCCCTACTATCAAGGCTTTCATATCGAAGTAACCCTACTATCCAGGTTCCTTCTCATAGCCCTACTATCCAGGCTTTCATATCAAAGTAACCCTACCATCCAAGTTCCTTCTAAAAGCCCTACTATCCAGGCGTTCATAGCGAAGTAACCCTACTATCCAGGTTCCTTCTCATAGCCCTTACTATCCAGGCTTTCATATCGAAGTAACCCTACTATCCAGGTTCCTTCTCACAGCCCTACTATCCAGGCTTTCATAGCGAAGTAACCCTACTATCCAGGTTCCTTCTCACAGCCCTACTATCCAGGCTTTCATATCAAAGTAACCCTACTATCCAGGTTCCTTCTCACAGCCCTACTATCCAAGCTTTCATATCGAAATAACCCTACTATCCAGGTTCCTTTTCACAGCCCTACTATCCAGGCTTTCATATCGAAGTAACCCTACTATCTAGGTTCCTCCTCACAGCCCTACTATCCAGGCTTTCATAGGGAAGTAACCCTACTATCCAGGTTCCTTCTCACAACCCTAATATCCAGGCTTTCATATCAAAGTAACCCTACTATCCAGGTTCCTTCTCACATCCCTACTATCCAGGCTTTTCTTATCAAAATAACCCTACTATCCAGGTTCCTTCTCACAACCCTACTATCCAGGCTTTCATATCGAAGTAACCCTACTATCCAGGTTCCTCCTCACAGCCCTACTATCCAGGCTTTCATAGCGAAGTAACCCTACTATCCAGGTTCCTTCTCACATCCCTACTATCCAGGCTTTCATATAAAAGTAACCCTACTATCCAGGTTTCTTCTCACAGCCCTACTATCCAGGCTCTCATATCAAAGTACCCCTACCATCCATGTTCCTTCTTACAGCCCTACTATCCAGGCTTTCATAGCGAAGTAACCCTACTATCCAGGTTCCTTCTCACAGCCCTACTATCCATGTTTTCATATTGAAGTAACCCTACCATCGAGGTTCCTTCTTACAGCCCTACTATCCAGGCTTTCATAGTGAAGTAACCCTACTATCCAGGTTCCTTCTCACAGCCCTACTATCTAGGCTTTCATAGAGAAGTAACCCTACTATCCAGGTTCCTTCTTACAACCTTACTATCCAGGCTTTCATAGTGAAGTAACCCTACTATCCAGGTTCCTTGTCACAACCCTACTATCTAGGCTTTCATAGAGAAGGAACCCTACTATCCAAGTTCCTTCTCACAGCCCTGCTATCCAGGCTTTCATATCGAAGTAACCCTACCATCCAGGTTCCTTCTTACATCCCTACTATCCAGGCTTTCATAGAGAAGTAACCCTACTATACAGGTTCCTTCTCACAACCCTACTATCCAGGCTTTCATATCGAAGTAACCCTACCATCCAAGTTCCTTCTTACAACCCTACTATCCAGGCCATTATAGTGAAGTAACCCTACTATCCAGGTTCCTTCTCACAACCCTACTATCCAGGCTTTCATATCGAAGTAACCCTGCTATCCAGGTTCCTTCTCACAGCCCTACTATCCAGGCTTTCTTATCGAAATAACCCTACTATCCAGGTTCCTTCTCACAACCCTACTATCCAGGCTTTCATCTCGAAGTAACCCTACTACCCAGGTTCCTTCTCACAACCCTACTATCCAGGCTTTCATATCGAAGTAACCCTACCATCCAGGTTCCTTCTCACAACCCTACTATCCAGGATTTCATAGCGAAGTAACCCTACTATCCTGGTTCCTTCTCATAGCCCTACTATCCAAGCTTTCATAGTGAAGTAACCCTACTATCCAGGTTCCTTCTCACAACCCTACTATCCAGGCTTTCATATCGAAGTAACCATACTCTCCAAGTTCCTTCTCATAGCCCTACTATCCAGGCTTTCATATCGAAGTAACCCTACTATCTAGGTTCCTTCTCACAACCCTACTATCCAGGCTTTCATAGCGAAATAACCCTACTACCTGGGTTCCTTCTTACAGCCCTACTATCCAGGCTTTCATATCGAAGTAACCCTTCTATCCAGGTTCCTTCTCACAGCCCTACTATCCAGGATTTCATATCGAAATAACCCTACTATCCAGGTTCCTTCTCACAGCCCTACTATCCAGGATTTGATATCGAAATAACCCTACTATCAAGGTTCCTCCTCACAACCCTATTATCTAGGCTTTAATAGCAAAGTAACCCTACTATCCAGGTTCCTTCTTACAGCCCTACTATCCAGGCTTTCATAGCGAAGTAACCATACTATCCAGGTTCCTTCTCATAGCCCTACTATCTAGGCTTTCATATCGAAGTAACCCTACTATGCAGGTTCCTTCTCACAGCCCTACTATCCAGGCTTTCATAGCGAAGTAACCCTACTATCCAGGTTCCTTCACACAACCCTACTATCCAGGCTTTCATATCGAAGTAACCCTACTAACCAGGTTCCTTCTCACAACCCTAGTATCCAGGCTTTCATATCGAAGTAACCCTACTATCCAGGTTTCTTCTCACAACCCTACTATCTAGGCTTTCATATCGAAGTAACCCTACTATCCAGGTTCCTTCTCAGAGCCCTACTATCTAGGCTTTCATATCGAAGTAACCCTACTATCCATGTTCCTTCTCACAACCCTAGCATCCAAGCTTTCATATCGAAGTAACCCTACTATACAGGTTCCTTCTTACAGCCCTACTATCCAGGCTTTCATATCGAAGTAACCCTACCATCCAGGTTCCTTTTTATAGCCCTACTATCCAGGCTTTCATATCAAAGTAACCATACTATCTAGGTTCCTTCTCACAACCCTACTATCCAGGCTTTTACATCGAAGTAACCCTACTATCCAGGTTCCTTCTCACAGCCCCACTGTCCAGGCTTTCATAGAGAAGTAACCCAACTATCCAGGTTCCTTCTCACAACCCTACTATCCAGGATTTCATAGCGAAGTAACCCTACTATCCAGGTTCCTTCTCACAGCCCTACTATCCAGGCTTTCATATCGTAGTATCCCTACTATCCAGGTTCCTTCTCACAGCCCTACTATCCAGGCTCTCATATCAAAGTAACCCTACCATCCATGTTCCTTCTTACAACCCTACTATCCAGGCTTTCATAGCGAAGTAACCCTACTATCCAGGTTCCTTCTCACAACCCTACTATCTAGGTTTTCATATCGAAGTAACCCTACCATCGAGGTTCCTTCTTACAGCCCTACTATCCAGGCTTTCATATTGAAGTAACCCTACTATCCAGGTTCCTTCTCACAGCCCTACTATCTAGGCTTTCATAGAGAAGTAACCCTACTATCCAGGTTCCTTCTTACAGCCCTACTATCAAGGCTTTCATAGTGAAGTAACCCTACTATCCAGGTTCCTTCTCACAACCCTACTATCTAGGCTTTCATAGAGAAGTAACCCTACTATCCAGGTTCCTTCTCACAGCCCTGCTATCCAGGCTTTCATATCGAAGTAACCCTACCATCCAGGTTCCTTCTTACAGCCCAACTATCCAGGCTTTCATAGCGAATTAACCCTACTATACAGGTTCCTTCTCACAGCCCTACTATCCAGGATTTCATATCGAAGTAACCCTACCATCCAGGTACCTTCTTACAGCCCTAATATTTAGGCCTTCATAGTGAAGTAACCCTACTATCCAGGTTCCTTCTTACAGCCCTACTATCCAGTTTTTCATATCGAAGTAACCCTGCTATCCAGGTTCCTTCTCACAACCCTACTATCCAGGCTTTCATATTGAAGTAACCCTACTATCCAGGTTCCTTCTCACAACCCTACTATCTAGGCTTATATCTCGAAGTAACCCTACTATCCAGGTTCCTTCTAACAACCCTACTATCCAGGCTTTTATATCGAAGTAACCCTACCATCCAGGTTCCTTCTCGCAACCCTACTATCCCGGATTTCATAGGGAAGTTACCCTATTATCCAGGTTCCTTCTCACAGCCCTACTATCCAAGCTTTAATAGTGAAGTAACCCTACTATCAAGGTTCCTTCTCACAACCCTACTATCCAGGCTTTCATATCGAAGTAACCATACTATCCAAGTTCCTTCTCATAGCCCTACTATCCAAGCTTTCATATCAAAGTAAACCTACTATCCAGGTTCCTTCTCACAACCCTACTATCCAGGCTTTCATAGAGAAATAACCCTACTATCTAGGTTCCTTCTTACAGACCTACTATCCAGACTTTCATATCGAAGTAACCCTACTATCCAGGTTCCTTCTCACAGCCCTACTATCTAGGCTTTCATATCGAAATAACCCTACTATCCAGGTTCCTTCTCACATCCCTACTATCATGGATTTATTATCGAAGTAACCCTACTATCCAGGTTCCTCCTCACAGCCCTACTATCTAGGATTTAATTGCAAAGTAACCATACTATCCAGGTTCCTTCTTACAGCCCTACTATCCAGGCTTTCATAGCGAAGTAACCCTACTATCCAGGTTCCTTCTCATAGCCCTACTGTTGTACCCCAAAATTTTCCCTCCCATATTCTTCAAGGTTTGTCAAGAATCATCTTCAAATGGTTCAAGATTTCTCAAGGGTTGCACAGTCCAACCACCTCCTAAGCCAGCTGAAATTAGGGTTTTGGTTCTTTCATGGAATTTGAGGTTTTCAATGGCTCAATCAAGTCTCATAGGCCTATAAGCATCCTTAAGCATCTACATGTCAAGTTTCAAGACTCACAGTGCCAAATTCCACAGTCAAAAGCCTCATTTGATCTACAGTCAACTGCAGGGGCAAAATGGTCATTTTGCAGTCAAAATGTATCTTGACCAGGGCATAACTTTTTCATGGTTCATCAGAAAAATCCCATCCAATGCTCATTTTGAAGGGGATGACATTTCCTACAACTCATCTTCACATTCCAAGTCCAAGAAATGCTCTCATAAAAAGTTATCAATTTCTACATTATAGGTCAATTTCAAAAGTCAACAAAAATGCACTTTAAGTCAAAGGCCATAACTTGCGATTGGTAAATCCAAATGACATGGTACAAAAGGAATTGGTTAGAGGACTTCAAGACCTTTCCAAAATGTCCAAGAACATGTTCATATGATCAAAATTGAGCAAGATATGCATTGGAGAAGTTGGGAAATTTTCATGAATTTGCAAAAGTCAACTTTGCTCAAAACACCTTGTTTTTGCTAATGGGCCTCAAATTTCTTCTTGAAACTTTATCCAAGGCCTATGCACGACCCATCAAGCTTAAATTGAATTATTTTCTTATTTTTTATTAATTAATTGGATTTTTAATCAATTTTAATTCATTTAATTAATTTAAATTGTAGGAAATACAAAGATTTGATTTTTCAATCTTTTTGTGAAGAAAAAGTGGTCAATATATGCTGGAAATTTCGTGTGCAAATCAAAGGGACAAGAATCTCCAAGTTTGGCAAGTTTTTCTAATAAAAAAGATTCAAAAATATTTTATTTTCAATCAAATATACAAACATCAATTCCATGGATTTCTTGGCAAAGATTTGACCTAGTTTCATTCTACTATAAGTACACAAGCCAACCATACTCATGCAGACGTGAATTTGCTACAAGAAAGCCATAACCACATTAAAAAAAATCAAAGAAAAGTGAAAATTATTTTCCAAGTTCCAGCACGATTCAAAGCAATTGGTGGATTCTAATACATTACTGGAACTCTCAGGGACGTGTTGCAATCGAAACGAAGCCTTAAAGCTACAGAAATCCTCAAGAACAGTCACACGGTTTGCTTGATTTTTTCAAAATCGTAACTCATATTTCATGCATAATTAACATGTTCTAATAATTGTTTTGCATTTCTTGAATCTATACAAAGCTAATGGTATTGGTTAATTGCATTATGATGCCCAGAATCACAAGTTACCATTGAAGAATTTTAGGGTTCATAAATGTTCAAATTAGGGCTTTGCTGTACAGGAAAAATCAAGCCTTGAGAGACCCATGGTTGGAACAGTTGCATTAAGACGAATCAAAAGACACCATCATGGAATATTTCTGTAGCCTGTAGGGCTAATCGCTATTATTCCTCATCATGTTTTGTGGGGATTAAAAACCCCCGCTATCCATTTGTTTTTTTACAGGTATGCAGGATGAAGATGAAGACGTGTTAGCATATGATTATCCAATTCAAATAACGCGCATGATTTTGTTTTGTCCAGCATATTGATTATTTCTTAATATTATATTTGTTTGTTAGTATATTAACAAAGGCGTGCAGATGGCTCAGTGGATGTTGTGCTGGCTGGTAACCATTGGGACCTGGGTTCGAATCCCAGGTCCACCCAAAACTCTATAATATTTTTCTTAACATGATTACATGCAGGAATTTAAAGGCGTTCCACCACGCACTTTCCAATCCCAGGCGCCAAGTGGCCACAAGCATAAATCTGAAGGTCATGAGTGGATGACCATGGTGTTGCCTAGTCAACCATGCGCTGGGCAATCAAAAAAGTCAAGTGGACTGGCAAACAAATGGGCCAGAATTTCCAAACAAACCTCCAAAAAGGCCCAGCACCCCCCTGGTTCATCCATACTTTTATTTTTGTTTTCTTTTACTAATTATTATTATTAATTATTATTATTATTATTATTATTTAATTAACTTAATATTTTTCATAATTAATTCAGACAACTAAAAAATGTAAATATTTTTATTATTAATTTCACTTTATTTTTTGTAAATAAATTCTAAATATAATTAATTTAGTTAATTAGGTTAACTTTGACTTTTTCACAATAAATAAAATCAACCTAGAATTAGGGTTTTTCTTTTGACAACTTTTAATTTCTTTTATTTTTATTTTCATTAAAACATAAAAAACATAAAAAAATATTTTTTTTCTTTTAATTATTTAATTAATTAGTATATTAGGTTTAATATTAATTAATTGCAAAAAGGACCAAAATTCCATTCTTTTCTCAAAAAGGGTCAAAACCCTAAGACCTTTCCCGATGCAATCTTGTTTCGCGCATATTTTTTTGATTATATTTATGTAATTGTTCCGAGGATGTAATAGATAATTAGGACTTTTACCGCTTTCTTTATTTTCTCGCATTTACTTTTCCAAGGGTTATGTTTTTGGCGACGTAAATACCCGACGCCTTGTAATAGCGTAGATTTACTTTCCGCAATTTACTTTCCGCATAATTATTAACTATTAACTATGTATGACAAGACTTGCCTGAAAAATAAAATCAACCCGTAGCTCACCATAATACATGTGCAAAGATAACTTAATATGAAACCTGACACACTCGCACATGCCACTCCTAGGGTACGCCTCACTTGGTTGCTCGACGTGGTCATTGAGTATAGGTTGTTTTAGAGTTCGCCCTCCTGTCTAAATATCCAAGTTGCCTCGAAATGGTTGCCTCGGATAAAAAGGATCTAGGACATTAGGGTTACCGCTAAGGCGTCCTACTATTGCTTTGGTGACCACATTTCCCTATAATCAAATTGACCCGAAACTCCAACGACGGTGCTACCTACTCCTCAATAGTGGGATAATACTGTCTAAAGGACATTTACACAGCTTAATTCCTTAGAGTAGGTAGATTTATCCTGGGTACTTGCTCTTTCAAAAAACAAAAACAACTTTTCGCACCTACACTTTCAAAAAGTTTTCAAACAAATACTTCATACACTCTTGAGGAATGATACAAGAGTTACCTAGAAGTTTTCAAAACAAACTTTTTCAAAACCCACAAACACAAGAAAAGCAAACAATTTTTGAAAACATAGTGAGCAAGTACCTAAGAGCCCGTGGATAACCACGGATAGAAAGGGTGCTAACACCTTCCCTTTCTATAATCTACCTCCCGAACCGAGAAACATCTCGAAAAGGAATTTTGCTGTGCTTTTGTCCTTTCCTTGTTGGAGAACATAAAAGACGGTGGCGACTCTTGCTTACCGCGACATTTCGCGAACCAGCATTCAAAAACAGTCAGTTCTATTTCCACCGATCACAGAACTGGCGACTCTGCTGGGGACATTATAAGTGAGGTGTACCTTAGGATTAGATTATTTTTATGTTTTCAATTGAATGCTTTGTTTGCTTTAATATTGTGGGCTTGCATTGGAGTTTCATAGATCCTAACCCGGATCTGGGGAATACCCTTTAGGTAGTAATAAGCTGTGACGAACCTGTCCGGCGTAGACCGACACGGGTGAAGCAGTAGCTACATTGGTGTGACACCTTGGTCTGTACCGATATCCCTTGTGTTGGAACGAGGAGAATATAGGTCTTTTGAGGAGTCATTAAGAACCAACCGACCTTAGAACCCTAAATTGACCCAACTTGGCCATAGAACAGTAGCAGTATGCTACACTCATTGAGGCTAAACTCTCGCGATGGTTCCGGCTGCAAGAAAAGATTGCGAAGCTGGAGTTATGACCGATTGAGGGTAGTAAGTGATATTGAGATCCTCTAGAACCCGATTACTATTTTCTAGGACAGGTCTTAACCAACTGAAACTGAAAGAGGGTAGTACCTAAACTTCATGCCAGCCTGAAATCTAAGGGCTCTTTTGTGTGACTTGTGTGCCTTCAAACTTGAACTACTTGCACATTCTTGTTATCTGACACGTGAGTTCCTTGCAGGTTTTGTTTACAGTCCTTAATCTGGACTTATTACAGGGCTTACTTACACCTCACACCTTTGCATCCACGTACATAACATCATACGCATCATAACATCATACCATATCATTTCCTCAACCATTTCAAGGATCTCAAGGGTTTGTGATGCAGGTCATAATGGACCAAATGTCTAGCAAGGGGAAAAGAGGATTTATTTTCATCTAACTAAGGTTGTCCAGAAATCCAAGCATGATAACTTGAGTCAGGGGCTATGACCCACTCGATATGGTGAGCCTTGACTCTTGAAGAAGGACTCTCAACAACATGAAGTTCCTTCAATCAAGCTACCAAATTCAAATTCTAACAATTTTCTTGTTTACCCCGCGAGATCCTTGAAAACATTGCATACATACATATCATTGCATTACAGGTACCCTTTTTACAGGCCACTTATCTTCTTCGCTGTTTATTTCAGCAATCATCATGTCTACTGAACCTTCTGCTGAACAAGCTATCAAGGCCCTCCAGGCCTAGAATGCCCAGTTCCAGGAGTTGGTTATGAGCCTAGCCCAGGGTCAACAGGATTTGAAGACTTTGATTCTGAAAGAGAGGAAGAAGAAGAAGAAGAGGACTGTTTTGTTCAACACTAGACGCAAATCTGGGAATGGATTACAGAATGAGGCTGAGCTGACCACCTCATTTGTAGGCAAATACAACCCCCAAGAGAGAAGGGTTCCTAGTCCCGTGGTCTCCGACAACGAGACGGATTACAATGATGAACAGTACCCTCCTGCTGAGGATAGGTACAAACAGCTGGAGGACCGCCTAAGTGCTATGGAGATTCAACATGTGCCCGGGTTGGACTTTGGAGACCTAGGCTTATCCTCTGGGGTGGTGATCCCACATAAGTTCAAGGCACCTGCCTTTGCAAAGTACGACGGAGCTTCCTGTCCTAAGCTGCACCTCCGGTCGTATGTAAGGAAGATCCAACCTTACACTGCTGACAAGAATTTGTGGATCCATTTCTTCTAGGATAGTCTTTCAGGGACTCAACTCAAATGGTTCTATCAGCTGGATGGAGCCAGTATCCGTAACTGGGAGGACTTAGCTACTGCGTTCTACAAGCAGTATCAGTATAATTCCGACCTCGCTCCCACGCGTACCCAACTCCAGGGTATGTCACTAGGGACGGGTGAAGGATTTAAGGAGTACGCTCAAAAGTGGAGAGACCTGGCTGGAAGGGTGCAGCCACCTTTAAGTGACCGTGAACTTGTTGATATGTTTCTGGGGACCCTGTATGGTCCGTTCTTCAACCATCTGATTGTGAATTCTTCAGCCGGGTTTACAGACCTTATCTTGACTGGGGAGAGAATTGAAGTTGGTATCAAGTCTGGGAAGATACAGAAAGGTGACTCCTCGAACACTGAGAAGAAACCATTCAAGAAAGAATCTAGTGCTGTCTGTGGTTCAAGAGGGAAGAATAGGTCCGAGCACCGCCAAGCTGTCAACGCGATAGTTATTTCAAAACCGGCCAGTGATCCTCAACATCGCAACCAACAAAGGGAGGAAAGACCTAGAAGGCAATTCACTCCCCTCAGCATGACCTTGTCCCAGATATTGCCACAGTTGCTGAAGACCAATTTGGTAACTCTAAGGGACCCTCCTAAGAATCCGAGAAAAACACCTTCAAGGTATAACCCCAACGCCCGCTGCGCTTATCATTCTGACAGCCCGGGGCATGCTACAGATGATTGTTAGACTTTGAGGAATAAGGTTCAGGACCTAATCGATGCAAAGGAGGTCGAGTTCGACGCGCCCGAGACTCCCAATGTGATCACTGCTCCCTTGCCAAAACATGGCTAGGATTGAGAGACTTTTATTCATTTGAATTCTGATATTGTATTTTTCTTTGCTTATTCAAACAATTATCATGTCAAACTCTCTTATTGTATTAATGCATTACATGTGTCTGTTTTGAAGTAATTGTGTTCACTATGCTTAAAATTGCTTTCATTTTTCGATGTTCAGCTCTCGATTAAAAAAAATTCTAAACCTTTTCAGGGAGGATGACAAAAATGATACCACGATTTTACAATATGCTTTTGAACAAACCCCGCTGATGAGGTATGGGCATTATTTCAAATCCTAAACAGTGGAGTTATAAGGAAGATAATCCCTCGTCAACCCCTTCGAGCCAAAGAAGTTGGAGTTTTTCTTTTCACAAAAATTAAAACCCTTAAATACAACCCGGGGCAGGGTAGTTTTATCAGTTGATCCAGGTGTACAATGAATGGCATCAAAGGAGTCCTTTCAAAGCAAGAGACAGTGATGGTTCCATACAATCGTCAAGATAGGCAGTCGTTATCTTTCAAAAAAAAAACAAAGCCCAATAAGTCAAAACCTATGAAGGAGACTTACAAAATCTGGGGTATCCCGCTGACTGTAATCACAAAAGAAACAGTTCAGGCAAAAAACAGGGATAACGAAATCAAAAAGAAAGAGGTCCTGCAAACCCTCAACAAAAAAGAAATGACTGCCTGTTCAAAATAAATTGTCAATATCCGAACCATCACTGGAATATCAGAGCAAAGACTCAAACGAGATCTAATGCACGATTAGCTGAGTTTAGGATCGAAGAACATCACGAAGAACGGGTGGGTACAAATAAATTTTGAGCCTTTATCCTTTGTTTCTTAAACCGTGAACCAGGCTACGTTATAACCCTTAAAAGTCCTAGCTGAAGCATGGGTTAGTTCAAAAGCATACTGTTACAAAAGGTATCCTGACTCCCATAGGGCTTGCTGTAAAATCTTGAGTTGACATCACATTTTACAAAAATTGGCTTGTTTTATTGAAAATTGCATTTTCAAAAAACTTCAAGACAGACATAAGCTTTGCATTCTTAAAATAATATTGTTTGGATATGACTATTTGTTCAACAGCAGAGAAATTCGCACGACGAATATCTAGTGAACAAAAATCTTCTCAAGGGTCCCATCAAATGGAAAAACACTTCCAACCAAGGGGAAGACATGATCATGGTCCGTCATCTAGGGCAGTCCAGTCAAGATTCAAGGAATCTCTCAAAAATGCCAAATAGCCAGGGGAAAATCTCCGCCTGAGTCACTTGGGGCATTGGACATGAATTCCAGCAAGGAATCTTGCACAATCCAACATCTTCTAGTAGTATGGAGACACAACACTACTGACAGTGACAACTCCCTGCGCTCTGAGAACGTGGATATAGTCAAAAGATACTACGCATGATCAAAGACCCGCTAGGTCGACTGGCCTAGGAAAAAACAAGGGCTTCCCGGCGAACCAAAAGGGTTCGGGAAAAAATAAGGGATGAAAATGAAAAAAATCTGTACACCCGGCAAGTCGAAAACCTGAAAAGGCGGCTTGGGCAAAAATGGGTATCCAGGTGAACTAAAAACCCGAAAGGGCGGTCCAGGAAAAAGTTAGGGATCAAAAGCGTACGACTATGTCCTGGCATCTCGTCACTTGCCTACCAGAAGAAGATTTGTCAAACTGGCAGTCATCAAGCGCCTCCACAGGTACCTTCTCCCGTAGAAACTAGGGCAATAAGAGTTGTCCAAACTGTACAGCTGCTTTGCTCACCAGGTACAAAGGTAGATTCAGCTGAAGAATTTGACCAGGATATCTTCACTCCCCGCAGAGTAAGGCAAGACTCAACAATACTCTCTCCAAGCAGAGTTGATCTCCCATTAGCCCTACAAAGGCACAGTATCTCCAGCAAATCAGCAATACTCTCCCCGAGCAGAGTTAGGCTACTGTCAGCCCCAAAGAAGTTGGGTATCCTCAGAAGATCTCAATATTCCATAGCAGAGTATACAAATATTCCCTAGCAAGCATCCCCGGCAGTCTCAATATTCGTCAACGAAATATAAGATTGTTCCCCGGCGGAATACAGACACCCCAGTGGAGCCATTTCCCCAGTGCAGTCCAAAAGTTTCCCTAGGAGAGTTAAACCATCTCCTCAATAGATTCTGGAAGCTTGTCCCATGCAGAGTGCAAATATCTCTCCCCGGCCATATTCAGGAGGTTATCCCCACCAGAGTCTAACTGGGTTATCCTCAGCAAATTGCAACAGAAAGATCGTCCTCAGCGAAGTTCTTCCTATCCCCAGCGGAATTCATCAAAATCCCCAACAAAGCTTATCAACGGAATCCCCGACGGAGTTATCATTAAAATCTCAGCGAAGCATCTCTCCCCACAGAGTAATCCCCCACAGAGTAATCTCTTCAACAAGTTTATTCCCCAACAGAGTCATCCTCTCCTACAGGTTATTCGTGCAATCATCTTTGTTCATCATCCCCAGCGAAAGCGAAGAACTCTACTCTTCAACATCAGCCCAGGATTCAACGAACTTCCCGGCATTCGCCAAGGATTTATTTTCCTAGACGAAGATACATTCATAAACATCACATTATCATACCTCATGATACATGCATATACGCATCATAACACACAATCTCATTTATTTTGAGAACATCATGACATCATGCATTTCATACATCATGACATTGCATACAACTAATGTTTTGCCTTTTCAGGAAAAGGTCAATCAAAAGATATTACCATAAACTTTTGAAGTTCCAGATTCGATACCTGTATCTAGCCAGGGCATATCTGTAAGCGATTGATTGTAGATCTATACCTGTATCTAGCCAGGAAAGTTATCTGCATGAAGAGACTGAAGATCAATACCTGTATCTAGCCAGGAAGTCATCTTTCTTTCTCAGGTCAGAGGTATACACCTGTATCCAGCCAGTAAAGTTATCTCGACCAACCTTTTGAAGTTCCAGATTCGATACCTGTATCTAGCCAGGGCATATCTGTGAGCGATTGATTGTAGATCTATACCTGTATCTAGCCAGGAAAGTATCTGCATGAAGAGATTAAAGATCAACACCTGTAACAGGCCAGGAAATTATCTTTCATTCTCAGGTCAGAGGTCTACACCTGTATCTAGCCAGGAAAGCTATCTCGACCAACCTTTTGAAGTTCCAGATTCGATACCTGTATCTAGCCAGGGCATATCTGTGAGTGATTGATTGTAGATCTATACCTGTATCTAGACAGGAAAGTATCTGCATGAAGAGATTAAAGATCAACACCTGTAACAGGCCAGGAAGTCATCTTTCATTCTCAGGTCAGAGGTCTACACCTGTATCCAGCCAGGAAAGCTATCTCGACCAACCTTTTGAAGTTCCAGATTCGATATCTGTATCTAGCCAGGGCATATCTGTGAGCGATTGATTGTAGATCTACACCTGAATCTAGCCAGGAAAGTATCTGCATGAAGAGATTGAAGATCAATACCTGTATCTAGCCAGGAAGTCATCTTTCATTCTCAGGTCAGAGGTCTACACCTGTATCCAGCCAGGAAAGCTATCTCGACCAACCTTTTGAAGTTCCAGATTCGATACCTGTATCTAGCCAGGGCATATCTGTGAGCGATTGATTATAGATCTATACCTGTATCTAGCCAGGAAAGTATCTGCATGAAGAGATTGAAGATCAATACTTGTATCTAGCCAGGAAGTCATCTTTCATTCTCAGGTTAGAGGTCTACACCTGTATCCAGCCAGGAAAGCTATCTCGACCAACATTTTGAAGTTCCAGATTCGATACCTGTATCTAGCCAGGGCATATCTGTGAGCGATTGATTGTAGATCTATACCTGTATCTAGCCAGGAAAGTTATCTACATGAAGAGTTTGAAGATCAACACCTGTAACAGGCCAGGAAATTATCTTTCTTTCTCAAGTACGCAAGTTCTCGCTAAGGAATCTCTTACGCGATCGACACCCCTGGATGGCATCTTTAAGCCCATCTCCACAACTATCCATTACATCTCCAAATGTCATCTATAAGCCTATTCCCGACAAGATTCTGTCACATCTCCAAATGGCATCTATAAGCCCATTCCTGACAAGATTGTGTCACGTCTCCAGATGGCATCTATAATCCCATCCTCCTATCCACCATCTCTCCAAATGGCATCTGTAAGCCCATTCCCGACATCACATTGCTGATACTACACCATGCGAGTGCAAATTTCTGGGCACTCTAGTGTTCAATCATCTTCCACCTTCGGATCACGAAAGGCATGCAAGCCAATCTACATCCTCAAGTCTAAGAAGATTGAACAGGGGCAACTGTTGTACCCCAAAATTTTCCCTCCCATATTCTTCAAGGTTTGTCAAGAATCATCTTCAAATGGTTCAAGATTTCTCAAGGGTTGCACAGTCCAACCACCTCCTAAGCCAGCTGAAATTAGGGTTTTGGTTCTTTCATGGAATTTGAGGTTTTCAATGGCTCAATCAAGTCTCATATGCCTATAAGCATCCTCAAGCATCTACATGTCAAGTTTCAAGACTCACAGTGCCAAATTCCACAGTCAAAAGCCTCATTTGATCTTTAGTCAACTGCAGGGGCAAAATGGTTATTTTGCAGTCAAAAGTCAGAATTTTTGGTCAACATCTTATTTTGAGTCCACAATCATCATTTGATCAAGTATTGATCATGATTCCTCAAGAATGGCTCAAAAATCCTCAAAGATGCAAAAGTTACTATTTTTGGGTAGTAGAAAAGTCAACTGTATCTTGACCAGGGCATAACTTTTTCATGGTTCATCATAAAAATCCCATACAATGCTCATTTTGAATGGGATGACATTTCCTACAACTCATCTTCACATTCCAAGTCCAAGAAATGCTCTCATAAAAAGTTATCAATTTCTACATTATAGGTCAATTTCAAAAGTCAACAAAAATGCACTTTAAGTCAAAGGCCATAACTTGAGATTGGTAAATCCAAATGACATGGGACCAAAGGCATTGGTTAGAGGACTTCAGGACCTTTCCAAAATGTCCAAGAACATGTTCATATGATCAAAATTGAGCAAGATATGCATTGGAGAAGTTGGGAAATTTTCATGAATTTGCAAAAGTCAACTTTGCTCAAAACACCTTGTTTTTGCTAATGGGCCTCAAATTTCTTCTTGAAACTTTATCCAAGGCCTATGCACGACCCATCAAGCTTAAATTGAATTATTTTATTATTTTTTTATTAATTAATTGGATTTTTAATCAATTTTAATTCATTTAATTAATTTAAATTGTAGGAAATACAAAGATTTGATTTTTCAATCTTTTTGTGAAGCAAAAGTGGTCAATATATGCTGGAAATTTCGTGCGCAAATCAAAGGGACAAGAATCTCCAAGTTTGGCAAGTTTTTCCAATCAAAAAGATTCAAAAAGATTTGATTTTCAATCAAATATACAAACATCAATTCCATGGATTTCTTGGCAAAGATTTGACCTAGTTTCATTCTACTATAAGTACACAAGCCAACCCTACTCATGCAGACGTGAATTTGCTGCAAGAAAGCTATAACCACATTAAAAAAAATCAAAGAAAAGTGAAAACTGTTTTCCAGGTTCCAGCACGATTCAAAGCAATTGGTGGATTCTAATACATTGCTGGAACTCTCAGGGACGTGTTGCAATCGAAACCAAGCCTTAAAGCTACATAAATCCTCAAGAACAGTCACACGGTTTGCTTGATTTTTTCATATCGTAACTCATATTTGATGCATAATTAACATGTTCTAATCATTGTTTTGCGTTGCTTGAATCTATACAAAGCTAATGGTATTGGTTAATTGCATTATGATGCCCAGAATCACAAGTTACCATTGAAGAATTTTAGGGTTCATAAACGTTCAAATTAGGGCTTTGTTGTACAGGAAAAATCAAGCCTTGAGAGACCCATGGTTGGAACTGTTGCATTAAGACGAATCAAAAGACACCATCACGAAATATTTCTGTAGCCTGTAGCGCTAATCGCTATTATTCCTCATCATGTTTTGTGGGGATTAAAAACCCCCGCTATCCATTTGTTTTTTTACAGGTATGCAAGATGAAGATGAAGACGTGTTAGCATATGATTATCCAATTCAAATAACGTGCGTGATTTTGTTTTGTCCAGCATATTGATTGTTTCTTATTATTATATTTGTTTGTTAGTATATTAACAAAGGCGTGAAGATGGCTCAGTGGATGTTGTACTGGCTGGTAACCATTGGGACCTGGGTTCGAATCCCAGGTCCACCCAAAACTCTATAATATTTTTCTTAACATGATTACATGCAGGCATTTAAAGGCGTTCCACCATGCACTTTCCAATCCCAGGCGCCAAGTGGCCACAAGCATAAATCTGAAGGTCATGAGTGGATGACCATGGTGTTCCCTAGTCAACCATGCACTGGGCAATCAAAAAAGTCAAGTGGACTGGCAAACAAATGGGCCAGAATTTCCAAACAAACCTCCAAAAAGGCCCAGCACCCCCTGGTTCATCCATACTTTTCTTTTTGTTTTCTTTTACTAATTATTATTATTAATTATTATTATTATTATTTAATTAACTTAATATTTTTCATAATTAATTCAGACAACTAAAAAATGTAAATATTTTTATTATTAATTTCACTTTATTTTTTGTAAATAAATTCTAAATATAATTAATTTAGTTAATTAGGTTAACTTTGACTTTTTCACAATAAATAAAATCAACCTAGAATTAGGGTTTTTCTTTTGACAACTTTTAATTTCTTTTATTTTTATTTTCATTAAAACATAAAAAACATAAAAAAAATACTTTTTTTCTTTTAATTATTTAATTAATTAGTATATCAGGTTTAATATTAATTAATTGCAAAAAGGATCAAAATTCCATTCTTTTCTCAAAAATGGTCAAAACCCTAAGACCTTTCCCGATGCAATTTTGTTTCGCGCATATTTTTTTGATTATATTTATGTAATTGTTCCGAGGATGTAATAGATAATTAGGAATTTTACCGCTTTCTTTATTTTCTCGCATTTACTTTTCCGAGGGTTATGTTTTTGGCGATGTAAATACCCAACGCCTTGTAATAGCGTAGATTTACTTTCCGCAATTTACTTTTCTCACAATTATTAACTGTTAACTATGCATGACAAGACTTGCCTGAAAAATAAAATCAACCCGTAGCTCACCATAATACATGTGCAAAGATAACTTAATATGAAACCTGACACACTCGTACATGCCACTCCTAGGGTACGCCTCACTTGGTTGCCTCAACGTGGTCATTGAGTATAGGGTGTTTTAGAGGTCGCCCTCATGTCTAAAGATCCAAGTTTCCTCGAAACGGTTGCCTTGGATAAAAAGGATCTAGGACATTAGGGTTACCGTTAAGGCGTCCTACTATTGCTTTGGTGACCACATGTCCCTATAATCGAATTGACCCGAAACTCCAACGACGGTGCTACCTACTCCTCAATAGTGGGATAGTACTGTCTAAAGGACATTTAAGCAGCTTAATTCCTTAGAGTAGGTAGATTTCTCCTGGGTACTTGCTCTTTCGAAAAACAAAAACAACTTTTCGCACCTACACTTTCAAAAAGTTTTCAAACAAATACTTCATACAATATTGAGGACTGATACATGAGTTACCTAGAAGTTTTCAAAACAAACTTTTTCAAAACCCACAAACACAAGAAAAGCAAACAATTTTTGAAAACATAGTGAGCAAGTACCTAAGAGCCCGTGGATAACCACAGATAGAAAGGGTGCTAACACCTTCCCTTTCTGTAATCTACCTCCCGAAATGAGAAACATCTCGAAAAGGAATTTTGCTGTGCTTTTGTCCTTTCCTTGTTGGAGAACATAAAAGACGGTGGCGACTCTTGCTTACCGCGACATCTCGCGAACCAGCATTAAAAAACAGTCAGTTCTATTTCCACTGATCACACCTACTATCTAGGCTTTCATATCGAAGTAACCCTACTATCCAGGTTCTTTCTCACAACCCTACTATCCAGGCTTTCATAGCGAAGTAACCCTACTTTCCAGGTTCCTTCTCACAGCCCTTCTATCCAGGCTTTCATAACGAAGTAACCCTACTATCCAGGTTCCTTCGCACAACCCTACTATCCAGGCTTTCATACCAAAGTAACCCTACTATCCAGGTTCCTTCTCACAACCCTATTATCCAGGTTCCTTCTCACAGCCCTACTATCCAAGCTTTCATATCGAAGTAACCCTACTATCCATGTTCCTTCTCACAGCCCTACTATCCAGGCTTTCATATCGAAGTAACCCTACCATCCAGGTTCCTTCTTATAGCCCTACTATCCAGGCTTTCATATCGAAGTGACCCTACTATCCAGGTTCCTTCTCACAACCCTACTATCCAGACTTTCATATTGAAGTAACCCTACTATCCAGGTTCCTTCTCACAGCCTAATGTCCAGGCTTTCATAGAGAAGTAACCCTACTATCCAGGTTCCTTATCACAGCCCTACTATCCAGGCTATCATAGCGAAGTAACCCTACTATCCAGGTTCCTTCTCATAGCCCTACTATCCAGGCTTTCATATCGAAGTAACCCTACTATCCAGGTTCCTTCTCACAGCCCTACTATCCAGGCTTTCATATCGAAGTAACCCTACCATCCAGGTTCTTTCTAACAGCCCTACTATCCAAGCTTTCATATCGAAGTAACCCTACTATCCAGGTTCCTTCTCACAGCCCTACTATCCAGGCTTTCATCTCGAAGTAACCCTACTATCCAGGTTCCTTATCACAACCCTACTATCCAGGCTTTCATATTGAAGTAACCCTACCATCCAGGTTCCTTCTTACAACACTACTATCCAGGCTTTCATAGCGAAGTAACCCTACTATACAGGTTCCTTCTCACAGCCCTACTATCCATGCTTTCATATCAAAGTAACCCTACCATCCAGGTTCCTTCTTACAGCCCTACTATCCAAGCTTTCATCGTGAAGCAACCCTACTATCCAGGTTCCTTCTTACAGCCCTACTATCCAGGCTTTCATAGCGAAGTAACTCTACTAACCAGGTTCCTTCTCACAAACCTACTATCTAGGCTTTCATATCGAAGTAACCTTACTATCCAGGTTCCTTCTCACAACCCTATTATCAAGGCTTTCATAGCGAAGTAACCCTACCATCCAGGTTCCTTCTTATAGCCCTACTATCAAGGATTTCATAGAGAAGTAACTCTACTATCCAGGTTCCTTCTCACAGCCCTACTATCCAGGCTTTCATATCTAAGTAACCCTACTATCCTGGTTCCTTCTCACAGCCCTACTATCCAGGCTCTCATATCAAAGTAACCCTTCCATCCATGTTCCTTCTTACAACCCTACTATCCAGGCTTTCATAGCGAAGTAACCCTACTATCCAGGTTCCTTCTCATAGCCCTACTATCTCGGTTTTCATATCGAAGTAACCCTACCATCGAGGTTTCTTCTTACAGCCCAACTATCCAGGCTTTCATAGTGAAGTAACCCTACTATCCAGGTTCCTTCTCACAGCCCTACTATCTAGGCTTTCATAGAGAAGTAACCCTACTATCCAGTTTCCTTCTTACAACCCTACTATCCAGGCTTTCATAGTGAAGTAACCCTACTATCCAGGCTACTTCTCACAACCCTAATATCTAGGCTTTCATAGAGAAGTAACCCTACTATCCAGGTTCCTTCTCACAGCCCTGCTATCCAGGCTTTCATATCGAAGTAACCCTACCATCCAGGTTCCTTCTTACAACCCAACTATCCAGGCTTTCATAGCGAAGTAACCCTACTATACAGGTTCCTTCTCACAGCCCTACTATCCAGGCTTTCATATCGAAGTAACCCTACCATCCAGGTTCCTTCTTACAGCCCTACTATCCAGGCCTTCATAGTGAAGTAACCCTACTATCTAGGTTCCTTCTCACAACCCTACTATCAAGTTTTTCATATCGAAGTAACCCTGCTATCCAGGTTCCTTCTCATAACCCTACTATCCAGGCTTTCATATTGAAGTAACCCTACTATCCAGGATCCTTCTCACAGCCCTACTATTCAGGCTTTCATCTCGAAGTAACCCTACTATCCAGGTTCCTTCTAACAACCCTACTATCCAGGCTTTCATATCGAAGTAACCCTACCATCCAGGTTCCTTCTCACAACCCTACTATCCAGGATTTCATAGCGAAGTAACCCTACTATCCAGGTTCCTTCTCACAACCCTACTATCCAAGCTTTCATAGTGCAGTAACCCTACTATCAAGGTTCCTTCTCACAACCCTACTATCCAGGCTTTCATATCGAAGTAACCATACTATCCAAGTTCCTTCTCATATCCCTACTATCCAAGCTTTCATATCGAAGTAACCCTACTATCCAGGTTCCATCTCACAACCCTACTATCCAAGCTTTCATAGCGATATAACCCTACTATCTAGGTTCCTTCTTACAACCCTACTATCCAAGCTTTCATATTGAAGTAACCCTACCATCCAGGTTCCTTCTTACAACACTACTATCCAGGCTTTCATAGCGAAGTAACCCTACTATACAAGTTCCTTCTTAGAGCCATACTATCCATGCTTTCATATCAAAGTAACCCTACCATCCAGGTTCCTTCTTACAGCCCTACTATCCAAGCTTTCATAGTGAAGTAACCCTACTATCCAGGTTCCTTCTTACAGCCCTACTATCCAGGCTTTCATAGCGAAGTAACCCTACTATCCAGGTTCCTTCTCACAAACCTACTATCTAGGCTTTCATATCGAAGTAACCCTACTATCCAGGTTCCTTCTCACAACCCTACTATCCAGGCTTTCATATCGAAGTAACCCTACCATCCAGGTTCCTTCTTATAGCCCTATTATCCAGGATTTCATAGAGAAGTAACCCTACTATCCAGGTTCCTTCTCACAGCCCTACTATCCAGGCTTTCATATCTAAGTAACCCTACTATCCAGGTTCCTTCTCACAGCCCTACTATCCAGGCTCTCATATCAAAGTAACCCTTCCATCCATGTTCCTTCTTACAGCCCTACTATCCAGGCTTTCATAGCGAAGTAACCCTACTATACAGGTTCCTTCTCACAGCCCTACTATCCAGGTTCCTTCTCACAGCCCTACTATCCAGGTTTTCATATCGAAGTAACCCTACCATCGAGGTTTCTTCATACAGCCCTACTATCCAGGCTTTCATAGTGAAGTAACCCTACTATCCAGGTTCCTTCTCACAGCCCTACTATCTAGGCTTTCATAGAGAAGTAACCCTACTATCCAGGTTCCTTCTTACAGCCCTACTATCCAGGCTTTCATAGTGAAGTAACCCTACTATCCATGCTTCTTCTCACAGCCCTACTATCTAGGCTTTCCTAGAGAAGTAACCCTACTATCCAGGTTCCTTCTCACAACCCTGCTATCCAGGCTTTCATATCGAAGTAACCCTACCATCCAGGTTCCTTCTTACAACCCAACTATCCAGGCTTTCATAGCGAAGTAACCCTACTATACAGGTTCCTTATCACATCCCTACTATCCAAGCTTTCATATTGAAGTAACCCTACCATCAAGGTTCCTTCTTACAGCCCTACTATTCAGGCCTTCATAGTGAAGTAACCCTACTATCTAGGTTCCTTCTCACAACCCTACTATCCAGCTTTTCATATCGAAGTAACCCTGCTATCCAGGTTCCTTCTCACAGCCCTACTATCCAGGATTTCATATCGAAGTAACCCTACTATCCAGGTTCCTTCTTACAGCCCTACTATCCAGGCTTTCATCTCGAAGTAACCCTATTATCCAGGTTCCTTCTAACAACCCTACTATCCAGGCTTTCATATCGATGTAACCCTACCATCCAGGTTCCTTCTCACAACCCTACTATCCAGGATTTCATAGCGAAGTAACCCTACTATCCAGGTTCCTTCTCACAACCCTACTATCCAAGCTTTCATAGTGAAGTAACCCTACTATCAAGGTTCCTTCTCACAACCCTACTATCCAGGCTTTCATATCGAAGTAACCATACTAACCAAGTTCCTTCTCATAGCCCTACTATCCAAGCTTTCATATCGAAGTAACCCTACTATCCAGGTTCCTTCTCACAACCCTACTATCCAAGCTTTCATAGCGATATAACCCTACTATCTAGGTTCCTTCTTACAGCCCTACTATCCAAGCTTTCATATTGAAGTAACCCTACCATCCAGGTTCCTTCTTACAACACTACTATCCAGGCTTTCATAGCGAAGTAACCCTACTACACAGGTTCCTTCTTATAGCCATACTATCCATGCTTTCATATCAAAGTAACCCTACCATCCAGGTTCCTTCTCACAGCCCTTCTATCCAGGCTTTCATAACGAAGTAACCCTACTATCCAGGTTCCTTCGCACAACCCTACTATCCAGGCTTTCATATCAAAGTAACCCTACTATCCAGGTTCCTTCTCACAACCCTATTATCCAGGTTCCTTCTCACAGCCCTACTATCCAAGCTTTCATATCGAAGTAACCCTACTATCCATGTTCCTTCTCACAGCCCTACTATCCAGGCTTTCATATCGAAGTAACCCTACCATCCAGGTTACTTCTTATAGCCCTACTATCCAGGCTTTCATATCGAAGTAACCCTACTATCCAGGTTCCTTCTCACAACCCTACTATCCAGGCTTTCATATTGAAGTAACCCTACTATCCAGGTTCCTTCTCACAGCCTAATGTCCAGGCTTTCATAGAGAAGTAACCCTACTATCCAGGTTCCTTATCACAGCCCTACTATCCAGGCTATCATAGCGAAGTAACCCTACTATCCAGGTTCCTTCTCATAGCCCTACTATCCAGGCTTTCATATCGAAGTAACCCTACTATCCAGGTTCCTTCTCACAACCCTACTATCCAGGCTTTCATATCGAAGTAACCCTACCATCCAGGTTCTTTCTAACAGCCCTACTATCCAAGCTTTCATATCGAAGTAACCCTACTATCCAGGTTCCTTCTCACAGCCCTACTATCCAGGCTTTCATCTCGAAGTAACCCTACTATCCAGGTTCCTTATCACAACCCTACTATCCAGGCTTTCATATTGAAGTAACCCTACCATCCAGGTTCCTTCTTACAACACTACTATCCAGGCTTTCATAGCGAAGTAACCCTACTATACAGGTTCCTTCTCACAGCCCTACTATCCATGCTTTCATATCAAAGTAACCCTACCATCCAGGTTCCTTCTTACAACCCTACTATCCAAGCTTTCATAGTGAAGCAACCCTACTATCCAGGTTCCTTCTTACAGCCCTACTATCCAGGCTTTCATAGCGAAGTAACCCTACTAACCAGGTTCCTTCTCACAAACCTACTATCTAGGCTTTCATATCGAAGTAACCTTACTATCCAGGTTCCTTCTCACAACCCTATTATCAAGGCTTTCATAGCGAAGTAACCCTACCATCCAGGTTCCTTCTTATAGCCCTACTATCAAGGATTTCATAGAGAAGTAACCCTACTATCCAGGTTCCTTCTCACAGCCCTACTATCCAGGCTTTCATATCTAAGTAACCCTACTATCCTGGTTCCTTCTCACAGCCCTACTATCCAGGCTCTCATATCAAAGTAACCCTTCCATCCATGTTCCTTCTTACAGCCCTACTATCCAGGCTTTCATAGCGAAGTAACCCTACTATCCAGGTTCCTTCTCATAGCCCTACTATCTCGGTTTTCATATCGAAGTAACCCTACCATCGAGGTTTCTTCTTACAGCCCAACTATCCAGGCTTTCATAGTGAAGTAACCCTACTATCCAGGTTCCTTCTCACAGCCCTACTATCTAGGCTTTCATAGAGAAGTAACCCTACTATCCAGTTTCCTTCTTACAACCCTACTATCCAGGCTTTCAGAGTGAAGTAACCCTACTATCCAGGCTCCTTCTCACAACCCTAATATCTAGGCTTTCATAGAGAAGTAACCCTACTATCCAGGTTCCTTCTCACAGCCCTGCTATCCAGGCTTTCATATCGAAGTAACCCTACCATCCAGGTTCCTTCTTACAACCCAACTATCCAGGCTTTCATAGCGAAGTAACCCTACTATACAGGTTCCTTCTCACAGCCCTACTATCCAGGCTTTCATATCGAAGTAACCCTACCATCCAGGTTCCTTCTTACAGCCCTACTATCCAGGCCTTCATAGTGAAGTAACCCTACTATCTAGGTTCCTTCTCACAACCCTACTATCAAGTTTTTCATATCGAAGTAACCCTGCTATCCAGGTTCCTTCTCATAACCCTACTATCCAGGCTTTCATATTGAAGTAACCCTACTATCCAGGATCCTTCTCACAGCCCTACTATTCAGGCTTTCATCTCGAAGTAACCCTACTATCCAGGTTCCTTCTAACAACCCTACTATCCAGGCTTTCATATCGAAGTAACCCTACCATCCAGGTTCCTTCTCACAACCCTACTATCCAGGATTTCATAGCGAAGTAACCCTACTATCCAGGTTCCTTCTCACAACCCTACTATCCAAGCTTTCATAGTGCAGTAACCCTACTATCAAGGTTCCTTCTCACAACCCTACTATCCAGGCTTTCATATCGAAGTAACCATACTATCCAAGTTCCTTCTCATAGCCCTACTATCCAAGCTTTCATATCGAAGTAACCCTACTATCCAGGTTCCTTCTCACAACCCTACTATCCAAGCTTTCATAGCGATATAACCCTACTATCTAGGTTCCTTCTTACAACCCTACTATCCAAGCTTTCATATTGAAGTAACCCTACCATCCAGGTTCCTTCTTACAACACTACTATCCAGGCTTTCATAGCGAAGTAACCCTACTATACAAGTTCCTTCTTATAGCCATACTATCCATGCTTTCATATCAAAGTAACCCTACCATCCAGGTTCCTTCTTACAGCCCTACTATCCAAGCTTTCATAGTGAAGTAACCCTACTATCCAGGTTCCTTCTTACAGCCCTACTATCCAGGCTTTCATAGCGAAGTAACCCTACTATCCAGGTTCCTTCTCACAAACCTACTATCTAGGCTTTCATATCGAAGTAACCCTACTATCCAGGTTCCTTCTCACAACCCTACTATCCAGGCTTTCATATCGAAGTAACCCTACCATCCAGGTTCCTTCTTATAGCCCTATTATCCAGGATTTCATAGAGAAGTAACCCTACTATCCAGGTTCCTTCTCACAGCCCTACTATCCAGGCTTTCATATCTAAGTAACCCTACTATCCAGGTTCCTTCTCACAGCCCTACTATCCAGGCTCTCATATCAAAGTAACCCTTCCATCCATGTTCCTTCTTACAGCCCTACTATCCAGGCTTTCATAGCGAAGTAACCCTACTATACAGGTTCCTTCTCACAGCCCTACTATCCAGGTTCCTTCTCACAGCCCTACTATCCAGGTTTTCATATCGAAGTAACCCTACCATCGAGGTTTCTTCATACAGCCCTACTATCCAGGCTTTCATAGTGAAGTAACCCTACTATCCAGGTTCCTTCTCACAGCCCTACTATATAGGCTTTCATAGAGAAGTAACCCTACTATCCAGGTTCCTTCTTACAGCCCTACTATCCAGGCTTTCATAGTGAAGTAACCCTACTATCCATGCTTCTTCTCACAGCCCTACTATCTAGGCTTTCATAGAGAAGTAACCCTACTATCCAGGTTCCTTCTCACAACCCTGCTATCCAGGCTTTCATATCGAAGTAACCCTACCATCCAGGTTCCTTCTTACAACCCAACTATCCAGGCTTTCATAGCGAAGTAACCCTAATATACAGGTTCCTTATCACATCCCTACTATCCAAGCTTTCATATTGAAGTAACCCTACCATCAAGGTTCCTTCTTACAGCCCTACTATTCAGGCCTTCATAGTGAAGTAACCCTACTATCTAGGTTCCTTCTCACAACCCTACTATCAAGCTTTTCATATCGAAGTAACCCTGCTATCCAGGTTCCTTCTCACAGCCCTACTATCCAGGCTTTCATATCGAAGTAACCCTACTATCCAGGTTCCTTCTTACAGCCCTACTATCCAGGCTTTCATCTCGAAGTAACCCTATTATCCAGGTTCCTTCTAACAACCCTACTATCCAGGCTTTCATATCGATGTAACCCTACCATCCAGGTTCCTTCTCACAACCCTACTATCCAGGATTTCATAGCGAAGTAACCCTACTATCCAGGTTCCTTCTCACAACCCTACTATCCAAGCTTTCATAGTGAAGTAACCCTACTATCAAGGTTCCTTCTCACAACCCTACTATCCAGGCTTTCATATCGAAGTAACCATACTAACCAAGTTCCTTCTCATAGCCCTACTATCCAAGCTTTCATATCGAAGTAACCCTACTATCCAGGTTCCTTCTCACAACCCTACTATCCAAGCTTTCATAGCGATATAACCCTACTATCTAGGTTCCTTCTTACAGCCCTACTATCCAAGCTTTCATATTGAAGTAACCCTACCATCCAGGTTCCTTCTTACAACACTACTATCCAGGCTTTCATAGCGAAGTAACCCTACTACACAGGTTCCTTCTTATAGCCCTACTATCCATGCTTTCATATCAAAGTAACCCTACCATCCAGGTTCCTTCTTACAACCCTACTATCCAAGCTTTCATAGTGAAGTAACCCTACTATCCAGGTTCCTTCTTACAGCCCTACTATCCAGGCTTTCATAGCGAAGTAACCCTACTATCCAAGTTCCTTCTCACAAACCTACTATCTAGGCTTTCATATCGAAGTAACCGTACTATCCAGGTTCCTTCTCACAACCCTACTATCCAGGCTTTCATATCGAAGTAACCCTACCATCCAGGTTCCTTCTTATAGCCCTACTATCCAGGATTTCGTAGAGAAGTAACCCTACTATCCAGGTTCCTTCTCAGAGCCCTACTATCCAGGCTTTCATATCTAAGTAACCCTACTATCCAGGTTCCTTCTCACAGCCCTACTATCCAGGCTCTCATATCAAAGTAACCCTTCCATCCATGTTCCTTCTTACAGCCCTACTATCCAGGCTTTCATAGCGAAGTAACCCTACTATCCAGGTTCCTTCTCACAGCCCTACTATCCAGGTTCCTTCTCACAGCCCTACTATCCAGGCTTTCATATCGAAGTAACCCAACCATCGAGGTTTCTTCTTACAGCCCTACTATCCAGGCTTTCATAATGAAGTAACCCTACTATCCAGGTTCCTTCTCACAACCCTACTATCTAGGCTTTTATAGAGAAGTAACCCTACTATCCAGGTTCCTTCTTACAGCCCTACTATCCAGGCTTTCATAGTGAAGTAACCCTACTATCCAGGTTCCTTCTCACAGCCCTACTATCTAGGCTTTCATAGAGAAGTAACCCTACTATCCAGGTTCCATCTCACAGCCCTGCTATCCAGGCTTTCATATCGAAGTAACCCTACCATCCAGGTTCCTTCTTACAGCCCAACTATCCATGCTTTCATAGGGAAGTAACCCTACTATACAGGTTCCTTCTCACAGCCCTACTATCCAGGCTTTCATATCGAAGTAACCCTACCATCCAGGTTCCTTCTTACAGCCCTACTATCCAGGCCTTCATAGTGAAGTAACCCTACTATCCAGGTTCCTTCTCACAACCCTACTACCCAGTTTTTCATATCGAAGTAACCCTGCAATCCAGGTTCCTTCACACATCCCTACTATCCAGGATTTCATATCGTAGTAACCCTATTATCCAGGTTCCTTCTCTCAGCCCTACTATCCAGGCTTTCATCTCGAAGTAACCCTACTATCCAGGTTCCTTCTAACAACTCTACTATCCAGGCTTTCATATCGAAGTAACCCTACCATCCAGGTTCCTTCTCACAGCCCTACTATCCAGGATTTCATAGTGAAGTAACCCTACTATCCAGGTTCCTTCTCACAGCCCTACTATCCAGGCTTTCATCTCGAAGTAACCATACTATCCAAGTTCCTTCTCATAGCCCTACTATCCAAGCTTTCATATCGAAGTAACCCTACTATCCAGGTTCCTTCTCAAAACCCTACTATCCAGGCTTTCATAGCGATATAACCCTACTATCTAGGTTCCTTCTTACAGCCCTACTATCCAGGCTTTCATATCGAAGTAACCCTACTATCTAGGTTCCTTCTCATAGCCCTACTATCCAGGCTTTCATATCGAAATAACCCTACTATCCAGGTTCCTTCTCACAGCCCTACTATCCAGGATTTCATATCGAAGTAAACCTACTATCCAGGTTCCTCCTCACAGCCCTACTATCTAGCCTTTAATAGAAAAGTAACCCTACTATCCAGGTTCCTTCTTACAGCCCTACTATCCAGGCTTTCATAGCGAAGTAACCCTACTATCCAGGTTCCTTCTCATAGCCCTATTATCTAGGCTTTCATATGGAAGTAACCCTACTATCCAGGTTCTTTCTCACAACCCTGCCATCCAGGATTTCATATCGAAGTAACCCTACCATCCAGGTTCCTTCTTACAGCCCTACTATCCAGGCTTTCATATCGAAGTAATCCTACTTTCCAGGTTCCTTCTCACAACCCTACTATCCAGGCTTTCATATCGAAGTAACCCTACTATACAGGTTCCTTCTCACAGCCTAATGTCCAGGCTTTCATAGAGAAGTAACCCTACTATCCAGGTTCCTTCTCACAGCCCTACTATCTAGGCTATCATAGCGAAGTAACCCTACTATCCAGGTTCCTTCTCACAACACTACTATCCAGGCTTTCATATCGAAGTAACCCTACTATCCAGGTTCCTTCTCACAGCACTACTATCCAGGCTTTCATATCGAAGTAACCCTACTATCCAGGTTCCTTCTCACAGTTCTACTATCCAGGCTTCCATATCGAAGTAACCCTATCATCCATGTTCTTTCTTACAGCCCTACTATCCAAGCTTTCATATCGAAGTAACCCTACTATCTAGGTTCCTTCTCACAACCCTACTATCCAGGCTTTCATCTCGAAGTAACCCTACTATCCAGGTTCCTTATCACAACCCTACTATCCAGGCTTTCATATTGAAGTAACCCTACCATCCAAGTTCCTTCTTACAACACTACTATTCAAGCTTTCATAGCGAAGTAACACTACTATCCAGGTTCCTTCTCACACCCCTACTATCCAGGCTTTCATATCAAAGTAAACCTACCATCCAGGTTCCTTCTTACATCCCTACTATCCAAGATTTCATATTGAAGTAACCCTACTATCCAGGTTCCTTCTTACAACCCTACTATCCAGGCTTTCATAGTGAAGTAACCCTACTATTTAGGTTCCTTCTCACAAACCTACTATCTAGGCTTTCATATCGAAGTAACCCTACTATCCAGGTTCCTTCTCACAACCATACTATCCAGGCTTTCATATCGAAGTAACCCTACCATCCAGGTTCCTTCTTATAGCCCTACTATCCAGGATTTCATAGCGAAGTAACCCTACTATCCAGGTTCCTTCTAACAGCCCTACTATCCAGGCTTTCATATCGAAGTAACCCTACTATCCAGGTTCCTTCTCACAGCCCTACTATCCAGGCTCTTATATCAAAGTAACCCTTCCATCCATGTTCCTTCTTACAGCCCTACTATCCAGGCTTTCATAGCGAAGTAACCCTACTATCCAGGTTCCTTCTCACAGCCTTACTATCCAGGTTTTCATATCGAAGTAACCCTACCATCGAGGTTTCTTCTTACAGCCCTACTATCCAGGCTTTCATAGTGAAGTAACCCTACTATCCAGGTTCCTTCTCACAGCCCTACTATCTAGGCTTTCATAGAGAAGTAACCCTACTATCCAGGTTCCTTCTTACAGCCCTACTATCCAGGCTTTCATAGTGAGGTAACCCTACTATCCAGGTTCCTTCTGACAACCCTACTATCTATGCTTTCATAGAGAAGTAACCCTACTATCCAGGTTCCTTCTCACAGCCCTGCTATCCAGGCTTTTATATCAAAGTAACCTTACCATCCAGGTTCCTTCTTACAGCCCAACTATCCAGGCTTTCATATCGAAGTAACCTTACTATACAGGTTCCTTCTCACAACCCTACTATCCAGGTTTTCATATCGAAGTAACCCTGCTATCCAGGTTCCTTCTCACAGCCCTACTATCCAGGCTTTCATATTGAAGTAACCGTACTATCCAGGTTCCTTCTCACAGCCCTACTATCCAGGCTTTCATCTCGAAGTAACCCTACCATCCAGGTTCCTTCTTACAACACTATTATCCAGGCTTTCATAGCGAAGTAACCCTACTATACAGGTTCCTTCTCACAACCCTACTATCCAGGCTTTCATCTCGAAGTAACCCTACTATCCAGGTTCCTTCTAACAACCCTACTATCCATGCTTTAATATCGAAGTAACCCTACCATCCAGGTTTCTTCTCACAGCCCTACTATCCAGGATTTCATAGCGAAGTAACCCTACTATCCAGGTTCCTTCTCACAGCCCTACTATCCAAGCTTTCATAGTGAACTAACCCTACTATCAAGGTTCCTTCTCACAACCCTACTATCCAGGCTTTCATATCGAAGTAACCATACTATCCAAGTTCCTTCTCATAGCCCTACTATCCAAGCTTTCATATCGAAGTAACCCTACTATCCAGGTTCCTTCTCACAACCCTACTATCCAGGCTTTCATAGCGATATAACCCTACTATCTAGGTTCCGTCTTACAGCCCTACTATCCAAGCTTTCATATTGAAGTAACCCTACCATCCAGGTTCCTTCTTACAACACTACTATCCAGGCTTTCATAGCGAAGTAACCCTACTATACAGGTTCCTTCTCACAGCTCTACTATCCATGCTTTCATATCAAAGTAACCCTACCATCCAGGTTCCTTCTTACAGCCCTACTATCCAAGCTTTCATAGTGAAGTAACCCTACTATCCAGGTTCCTTCTTACAGCCCTACTATCCACGCTTTCATAGCGAAGTAACCCTACTATCCAGGTTCCTTCTCACAAACCTACTATATAGGCTTTCATATCGAAGTAACCCTACTATCCAGGTTCCTTCTCACAACCCTACTATCCAGGCTTTCATATCGAAGTAACCCTACCATCCAGGTTCCTTCTTATAGCCCTAGTATCCAGGATTTCATAGAGAAGTAACCCTACTATCCAGGTTCCTTCTCACAGCCTTACTATCCAGGCTTTCATATCTAAGTAACCCTACTATCCAGGTTCCTTCTCACAGCCCTACTATCTAGGCTTTCATAGAGAAGTAACCCTACTATCCAGGTTCCTTCTTACAACCCTACTATCCAGGCTTTCATAGTGAAGTAACCCTACTATCCAGGTTCCTTCTCACATCCCTACTATCTAGGCTTTCATAGAGAAGTAACCCTACTATCCAGGTTCCTTCTCACAGCCCTGATATCCAGGCTTTCATATCGAAGTAACCCTACCATCCAGGTTCCTTCTTACGGCCCAACTATCCAGGCTTTCATAGCGAAGTAACCCTACTATACAGGTTCCTTCTCACAACCCTACTATCCAGGCTTTCATATCGAAGTAACCCTACCATCCAGGTTCCTTCTTACAGCCCTACTATCCAGGCCTTCATAGTGAAGTAACCCTACTATCCAGGTTCCTTCTGACAACCCTACTATCAAGTTTTTTATATCGAAGTAACCCTGCTATCCAGGTTCCTTCTCACAGCCCTACTATCCAGGATTTCATATCGAAGTAACCCTACTATCCAGGTTCCTTCTCACAGTCCTACTATCCAGGCTCTCATCTCGAAGTAACCCTACTATCCAGGTTCCTTCTAACAACCCTACTATCCAGGCTTTCATATCGAAGTAACCCTACCATCCAGGTTCCTTCTCACAGCCCTACTATCCAGGATTTCATAGTGAAGTAAACCTACTATCCAGGTTCCTTATCACAGCCCTACTATCCAGGCTTTCATAGCGAAGTAACCCTACTATCCAGGTTCCTTCTCACAGCCCTACTATCCAGGTTCCTTCTCACAGCCCTACTATCCAGGCTTTCATATCGAAGTAACCCAACCATCGAGGTTTCTTCTTACAGCCCTACTATCCAGGCTTTCATAATGAAGTAACCCTACTATCCAGGTTCCTTCTCACAACCCTACTATCTAGGCTTTTATAGAGAAGTAACCCTACTATCCATGTTCCTTCTTACAGCCCTACTATCCAGGCTTTCATAGTGAAGTAACCCTACTATCCAGGTTCCTTCTCACAGCCCTACTATCTAGGCTTTCATAGAGAAGTAACCCTACTATCCAGGTTCCATCTCACAGCCCTGCTATCCAGGCTTTCATATCGAAGTAATCCTACCATCCAGGTTCCTTCTTACAGCCCAACTATCCATGCTTTCATAGGGAAGTAACCCTACTATACAGGTTCCTTCTCACAGCCCTACTATCCAGGCTTTCATATCGAAGTAACCCTACCATCCAGGTTCCTTCTTACAGCCCTACTATCCAGGCCTTCATAGTGAAGTAACCCTACTATCCAGGTTCCTTCTCACAACCCTACTACCCAGTTTTTCATATCGAAGTAACCCTGCAATCCAGGTTCCTTCACACATCCCTACTATCCAGGATTTCATATCGTAGTAACCCTATTATCCAGGTTCCTTCTCTCAGCCCTACTATCCAGGCTTTCATCTCGAAGTAACCCTACTATCCAGGTTCCTTCTTACAACTCTACTATCCAGGCTTTCATATCGAAGTAACCCTACCATCCAGGTTCCTTCTCACAGCCCTACTATCCAGGATTTCATAGTGAAGTAACCCTACTATCCAGGTTCCTTCTCACAGCCCTACTATCCAGGCTTTCATCTCGAAGTAACCATACTATCCAAGTTCCTTCTCATAGCCCTACTATCCAAGCTTTCATATCGAAGTAACCCTACTATCCAGGTTCCTTCTCAAAACCCTACTATCCAGGCTTTCATTGCGATATAACCCTACTATCTAGGTTCCTTCTTACAGCCCTACTATCCAGGCTTTCATATCGAAGTAACCCTACTATCTAGGTTCCTTCTCATAGCCCTACTATCCAGGCTTTCATATCGAAATAACCCTACTATCCAGGTTCCTTCTCACAGCCCTACTATCCAGGATTTCATATCGAAGTAAACCTACTATCCAGGTTCCTCCTCACAGCCCTACTATCTAGGCTTTAATAGAAAAGTAACCCTACTATCCAGGTTCCTTCTTACAGCCCTACTATCCAGGCTTTCATAGCGAAGTAACCCTACTATCCAGGTTCCTTCTCATAGCCCTATTATCTAGGCTTTCATATGGAAGTAACCCTACTATCCAGGTTCTTTCTCACAACCCTGCCATCCAGGATTTCATATCGAAGTAACCCTACCATCCAGGTTCCTTCTTACAGCCCTACTATCCAGGCTTTCATATCGAAGTAATCCTACTTTCCAGGTTCCTTCTCACAACCCTACTATCCAGGCTTTCATATCGAAGTAACCCTACTATACAGGTTCCTTCTCACAGCCTAATGTCCAGGCTTTCATAGAGAAGTAACCCTACTATCCAGGTTCCTTCTCACAGCCCTACTATCTAGGCTATCATAGCGAAGTAACCCTACTATCCAGGTTCCTTCTCACAACACTACTATCCAGGCTTTCATATCGAAGTAACCCTACTATCCAGGTTCCTTCTCACAGCACTACTATCCAGGCTTTCATATCGAAGTAACCCTACTATCCAGGTTCCTTCTCACAGTTCTACTATCCAGGCTTCCATATCGAAGTAACCCTATCATCCATGTTCTTTCTTACAGCCCTACTATCCAAGCTTTCATATCGAAGTAACCCTACTATCTAGGTTCCTTCTCACAACCCTACTATCCAGGCTTTCATCTCGAAGTAACCCTACTATCCAGGTTCCTTATCACAACCCTACTATCCAGGCTTTCATATTGAAGTAACCCTACCATCCAAGTTCCTTCTTACAACACTACTATTCAAGCTTTCATAGCGAAGTAACACTACTATCCAGGTTCCTTCTCACACCCCTACTATCCAGGCTTTCATATCAAAGTAAACCTACCATCCAGGTTCCTTCTTACATCCCTACTATCCAAGATTTCATATTGAAGTAACCCTACTATCCAGGTTCCTTCTTACAACCCTACTATCCAGGCTTTCATAGTGAAGTAACCCTACTATTTAGGTTCCTTCTCACAAACCTACTATCTAGGCTTTCATATCGAAGTAACCCTACTATCCAGGTTCCTTCTCACAACCATACTATCCAGGCTTTCATATCGAAGTAACCCTACCATCCAGGTTCCTTCTTATAGCCCTACTATCCAGGATTTCATAGCGAAGTAACCCTACTATCCAGGTTCCTTCTAACAGCCCTACTATCCAGGCTTTCATATCGAAGTAACCCTACTATCCAGGTTCCTTCTCACAGCCCTACTATCCAGGCTCTTATATCAAAGTAACCCTTCCATCCATGTTCCTTCTTACAGCCCTACTATCCAGGCTTTCATAGCGAAGTAACCCTACTATCCAGGTTCCTTCTCACAGCCTTACTATCCAGGTTTTCATATCGAAGTAACCCTACCATCGAGGTTTCTTCTTACAGCCCTACTATCCAGGCTTTCATAGTGAAGTAACCCTACTATCCAGGTTCCTTCTCACAGCCCTACTATCTAGGCTTTCATAGAGAAGTAACCCTACTATCCAGGTTCCTTCTTACAGCCCTACTATCCAGGCTTTCATAGTGAGGTAACCCTACTATCCAGGTTCCTTCTGACAACCCTACTATCTATGCTTTCATAGAGAAGTAACCCTACTATCCAGGTTCCTTCTCACAGCCCTGCTATCCAGGCTTTTATATCAAAGTAACCTTACCATCCAGGTTCCTTCTTACAGCCCAACTATCCAGGCTTTCATATCGAAGTAACCTTACTATACAGGTTCCTTCTCACAACCCTACTATCCAGGTTTTCATATCGAAGTAACCCTGCTATCCAGGTTCCTTCTCACAGCCCTACTATCCAGGCTTTCATATTGAAGTAACCGTACTATCCAGGTTCCTTCTCACAGCCCTACTATCCAGGCTTTCATCTCGAAGTAACCCTACCATCCAGGTTCCTTCTTACAACACTATTATCCAGGCTTTCATAGCGAAGTAACCCTACTATACAGGTTCCTTCTCACAACCCTACTATCCAGGCTTTCATCTCGAAGTAACCCTACTATCCAGGTTCCTTCTAACAACCCTACTATCCATGCTTTAATATCGAAGTAACCCTACCATCCAGGTTTCTTCTCACAGCCCTACTATCCAGGATTTCATAGCGAAGTAACCCTACTATCCAGGTTCCTTCTCACAGCCCTACTATCCAAGCTTTCATAGTGAACTAACCCTACTATCAAGGTTCCTTCTCACAACCCTACTATCCAGGCTTTCATATCGAAGTAACCATACTATCCAAGTTCCTTCTCATAGCCCTACTATCCAAGCTTTCATATCGAAGTAACCCTACTATCCAGGTTCCTTCTCACAACCCTACTATCCAGGCTTTCATAGCGATATAACCCTACTATCTAGGTTCCGTCTTACAGCCCTACTATCCAAGCTTTCATATTGAAGTAACCCTACCATCCAGGTTCCTTCTTACAACACTACTATCCAGGCTTTCATAGCGAAGTAACCCTACTATACAGGTTCCTTCTCACAGCCCTACTATCCATGCTTTCATATCAAAGTAACCCTACCATCCAGGTTCCTTCTTACAGCCCTACTATCCAAGCTTTCATAGTGAAGTAACCCTACTATCCAGGTTCCTTCTTACAGCCCTACTATCCAGGCTTTCATAGCGAAGTAACCCTACTATCCAGGTTCCTTCTCACAAACCTACTATATAGGCTTTCATATCGAAGTAACCCTACTATCCAGGTTCCTTCTCACAACCCTACTATCCAGGCTTTCATATCGAAGTAACCCTACCATCCAGGTTCCTTCTTATAGCCCTAGTATCCAGGATTTCATAGAGAAGTAACCCTACTATCCAGGTTCCTTCTCACAGCCTTACTATCCAGGCTTTCATATCTAAGTAACCCTACTATCCAGGTTCCTTCTCACAGCCCTACTATCTAGGCTTTCATAGAGAAGTAACCCTACTATCCAGGTTCCTTCTTACAACCCTACTATCCAGGCTTTCATAGTGAAGTAACCCTACTATCCAGGTTCCTTCTCACATCCCTACTATCTAGGCTTTCATAGAGAAGTAACCCTACTATCCAGGTTCCTTCTCACAGCCCTGATATCCAGGCTTTCATATCGAAGTAACCCTACCATCCAGGTTCCTTCTTACGGCCCAACTATCCAGGCTTTCATAGCGAAGTAACCCTACTATACAGGTTCCTTCTCACAACCCTACTATCTAGGCTTTCATATCGAAGTAACCCTACCATCCAGGTTCCTTCTTACAGCCCTACTATCCAGGCCTTCATAGTGAAGTAACCCTACTATCCAGTTTCCTTCTGACAACCCTACTATCAAGTTTTTCATATCGAAGTAACCCTGCTATCCAGGTTCCTTCTCACAGCCCTACTATCCAGGATTTCATATCGAAGTAACCCTACTATCCAGGTTCCTTCTCACAGTCCTACTATCCAGGCTCTCATCTCGAAGTAACCCTACTATCCAGGTTCCTTCTAACAACCCTACTATCCAGGCTTTCATATCGAAGTAACCCTACCATCCAGGTTCCTTCTCACAGCCCTACTATCCAGGATTTCATAGTGAAGTAAACCTACTATCCAGGTTCCTTCTCACAGCCCTACTATCCAAGCTTTCATAGTGAAGTAACCCTACTATCAAGGTTCCTTCTCACAACCCTACTATCCAGGCTTTCATATCGAAGTAACCATACTATCCAAGTTCCTTCTCATAGCCCTACTATCCAAGCTTTCATATCGAAGTAACCCTACTATCCAGGTTCCTTCTCAAAACCCTACTATCCAGGCTTTCATAGCGATATAACCCTACTATCTAGGTTCCTTCTTACAACCCTACTATCCAGGCTTTCATATCGAAGTAACCCTACTATCCAGGTTCCTTCTCACAGCCCTACTATCCAGGCTTTCATATCGAAATAACCCTACTATCCAGGTTCCTTCTCACAGCCCTACTATCCAGGATTTCAAATCGAAGTAAACCTACTATCCAGGTTCCTCCTCACAGCCCTACTATCTAGGCTTTAATAGCAAAGTAACCCTACTATCCAGGTTCCTTCTTACAGCCCTACTATCCAGGCTTTCATAGCGAAGTAACCCTACTATCCAAGTTCCTTCTCATAGCCCTACTATCTAGGCTTTCATATGGAAGTAACCCTACTATCCAGGTTCTTTCTCACAACCCTGCCATCCAGGCTTTCATATCGAAGTAACCCTACCATCCAGGTTCATTCTTACAGCCCTACTATCCAGGCTTTCATATCGAAGTAATCCTACTATCCAGGTTCCTTCTCACAACCCTACTATCCAGGCTTTCATATCGAAGTAACCCTACTATCCAGGTTCCTTCTTACAGCCTAATGTCCAGGGTTTCATAGAGAAGTAACCCTACTATCCAGGTTCCTTCTCACAGCCCTACTATCCAGGCTATCATAGCGAAGTAACCCTAATATCCAGGTTCCTTCTCATAATACCACTATCCAGGCTTTCATATCGAAGTAACCCTACTATCCAGGTTCCTTCTCACAGTTCTACTATCCAGGCTTTCATATCGAAGTAACCCTATCATCCATGTTCTTTCTTACAGCCATACTATCCAAGATTTCATATCGAAGTAACCCTACTATCCAGGTTCCTTCTCACAACCCTACTATCCAGGCTTTCATCTCGAAGTAACCCTACTATCCAGGTTCCTTATCACAACCCTACTATCCAGGCTTTCATATTGAAGTAACCCTACCATCCAGGTTCCTTCTTACAACACTACTATCCAGGCTTTCATAGCGAAGTAACCCTACTATACAGGTCTTTTCTCACAGCCCTACTATCCATGCTTTCATATCAAAGTAACCCTACCATCCAGGTTCCTTCTTACAGCCCTACTATCCAAGCTTTCATAGTGAAGTAACCCTACTATCCACGTTCCTTCTTACAGCCCTACTATCCAGGCTTTCATAGCGAAGTAACCCTACTATCCAGGTTCCTTCTCACAAACCTACTATATAGGCTTTCATATCGAAGTAACCCTACTATCCAGGTTCCTTCTCACAACCCTACTATCCAGGCTTTCATATCGAAGTAACCCTACCATCCAGGTTCCTTCTTATAGCCCTAGTATCCAGGATTTTATAGAGAAGTAACCCTACTATCCAGGTTCCTTTTCACAGCCCTACTATCCAGGCTTTCATATCTAAGTAACCCTACTATCCAGGTTCCTTCTCACAGCCCTACTATCCAGGCTCTCATATCAAAGTAACCCTTCCATCCATGTTCCTTTTTACAGCCCTACTATCCAGGCATTCATAGCGAAGTAACCCTACTATCCAGGTTCCTTCTCACAGACCTACTATCCAGGTTCCTTCTCACAGCCCTACTATCCAGGTTTTCATATCGAAGTAACCCTACCATCGAGGTTTCTTCTTACAGCCCTACTATCCAGGCATTCATAGTGAAGTACCCCTACTATCCAGGTTCCTTCTCACAACCCTACTATCTAGGCTTTCATAGAGAAGTAACCCTACTATCCAGGTTCCATCTTACAGCCCTACTATCCAGGCTTTCATAGTGAAGTAACCCTACTATCCAGGTTCCTTCTCACATCCCTACTATCTAGGCTTTCATAGAGAAGTAACCATACTATCCAGGTTCCTTCTCACAGCCCTGATATCCAGGCTTTCATATCGAAGTAACCCTACCATCCAGGTTCCTTCTTACAGCCCAACTATCCAGGCTTTCATAGCGAAGTAACCCTACTATACAGGTTCCTTCTCACAGCCCTACTATCCAGGCTTTCATATCGAAGTAACCCTACCATCCAGGTTCCTTCTTACAGCCCTACTATCCAGGCCTTCATAGTGAAGTAACCCTACTATCCAGGTTCCTTCTCACAACCCTACTATCAAGTTTTTCATATCGAAGTAACCCTGCTATCCAGGTTCCTTCTCACAGCCCTACTATCCAGGATTTCATATCGAAGTAACCCTACTATCCAGGTTCCTTCTCACAGTCCTACTATCCAGGCTTTCATCTCGAAGTAACCCTACTATCCAGGTTCATTCTAACAACCCTACTATCCAGGCTTTCATATCGAAGTAACCCTACCATCCAGGTTCCTTCTCACAGCCCTACTATCCAGGATTTCATAGTGAAGTAAACCTACTATCCAGGTTCCTTCTCACAGCCCTACTATCCAAGCTTTCATAGTGAAGTAACCCTACTATCAAGGTTCCTTCTCACAACCCTACTATCCAGGCTTTCATATCGAAGTAACCATACTATCCAAGTTCCTTCTCATAGCCCTACTATCCAAGCTTTCATATCGAAGTAACCATACTATCCAGGTTCCTTCTCAAAACCCTACTATCCAGGCTTTCATAGCGATATAACCCTACTATCTAGGTTCCTTCTTACAACCCTACTATTCAGGCTTTCATATCGAAGTAACCCTATTATCCAGGTTCCTTCTCACAGCCCTACTATCCAGGCTTCCATATCGAAATAACCCTACTATCCAGGTTCCTTCTCACAGCCCTACTATCCAAGATTTCAAATCGAAGTAAACCTACTATCCAGGTTCCTCCTCACAGCCCTACTATCTAGGCTTTAATTGCAAAGTAACCCTACTATCCAGGTTCCTAATTACAGCCCTACTATCCAGGCTTTCATAGAGAAGTAACCCTACTATCCAGGTTCCTTCTCATAGCCCTACTAACTAGGCTTTCATATGGAAGTAACCCTACTATCCAGGTTCTTTCTCACAACCCTTCCATCCAGGCTTTCATATCGAAGTAACCCTACCATCCAGGTTCCTTCTTACAGCCCTACTATCCAGGCTTTCATATCGAAGTAATCCTACTATCCAGGTTCCTTCTCACAACCCTACTATCCAGGCTTTCATATCGAAGTAACCCTACTATCCAGGTTCCTTCTCACAACCTAATGTCCAGGAATTCATAGAGAAGTAACCCTACTATCCAGGTTCCTTCTCACAGCCCTACTATCCAGGCTATCATAACGAAGTAACCCTATTATCCAGGTTCCTTCTCACAACACCACTATCCAGGCTTTCATATCGAAGTAACCCTACTATCCAGGTTCCTTCTCACAGTTGTACTATCCAGGCTTTTATATCGAAGTAACCCTATCATCCATGTTCTTTCTTACAGCCATACTATCCAAGCTTTCATATCGAAGTAACCCTACTATCCAGGTCCCTTGTCACAACCCTACTATCCAGGCTTTCATCTCGAAGTCACCCTACTATCCAGGTTCCTTATCACAACCCTACTATCCAGGCTTTCATATTGAAGTAACCCTACCATCCAGGTTCCTTCTTACAACACTACTATCCAGGCTTTCATAGTGAAGTAACCCTACTATACAAGTTCCTTCTCACAGCCCTACTATCCATGCTTTCATATCAAAGTAACCCTACCATCCAGGTTCCTTCTTATAGCCCTACTATCCAAGCTTTCATAGTGAAGCAACCCTACTATCCAGGATCCTTCTTACAGCCCTACTATCCAGGCTTTCATAGCGAAGTAACCCTACTATCCAGGTTCCTTCTCACAAACCTACTATCTAGGCTTTCATATCGAAGTAACCCTACTATCTAGGTTCCTTCTCACAACCCTATTATCAAGGCTTTCATAGAGAAGTAACCCTACCATCCAGGTTCCTTCTTATAGCCCTACTATCAAGGATTTCATAGAGAAGTAACCCTACTATCCAGGTTACTTCTCACAGCCCTACTATCCAGGCTTTCATATCTAAGTAACCCTACTATCCTGGTTCCTTCTCACAGCCCTACTATCCAGGCTCTCATATCAAAGTAACCCTTCCATCCATGTTCCTTCTTACAGCCCTACTATCCAGGCTTTCATAGCGAAGTAACCCTACTATCCAGGTTCCTTCTCACAGCCCTACTATCCCGGTTTTCATATCGAAGTAACCCTACCATCGAGTTTTATTCTTACAGCCCAACTATCCAGGCTTTCATAGTGAAGTAACCCTACTATCCAGGTTCCTTCTCACAGCCCTACTATCTAGGCTTTCATAGAGAAGTAACCCTACTATCCAGTTTCCTTCTTACAGCCCTACTATCCAGGATTTCATAGTGAAGTAACCCTACTATCCAGGCTCCTTCTCACAGCCCTACTATCTAGGCTTTCATAGAGAAGTAACCCTACTATCCAGGTTCCTTCTCACAGCCCTGCTATCCAGGCTTTCATATCGAAGTAACCCTACCATCCAGGTTCCTTCTTACAGCCCAACTATCCAGGCTTTCATAGCGAAGTAACCCTACTATACAGGTTCCTTCTCACAGCCCTACTATCAAGGCTTTCATATCGAAGTAACCCTACCATCCAGGTTCCTTCTTACAGCCCTACTATCCAGGCCTTCATAGTGAAGTAACCCTACTATCTAGGTTCCTTCTCACAACCCTACTATCCAGTTTTTCATATCGAAGTAACCATGCTATCCAGGTTCCTTCTCACATCCCTACTATCCAGGATTTCATATCGAAGTAACCCTACTATCCAGGTTCCTTCTCACAACCCTACTATCCAGGCTTTCATATCGAAGTAACCCTTCCATCCAGGTTCCTTCTCACAACCCTACAATCCAGGATTTCATACCGAAGTAACCCTACTATCCAGGTTCCTTCTCACAACCCTACTATCCAAGCTTTCATAGTGAAGTAACCCTATTATCAAGGTTCCTTCTCACAACCCTACTATCCAGGCTTTCATATCGAAGTAACCATACTATCCAAGTTCCTTCTCATAGCCCTACTATCCAAGCTTTCATATCGAAGTAACCCTACTATCCAAGTTCCTTCTCATAACCCTACTATCTAGGTTCCTTCTCACAGCCCTACTATCCAAGCTTTCATATTGAAGTAACCCTACCATCCAGGTTCCTTCTTACAACACTACTATCCACGCTTTCATAGCGAAGTAACCCTACTATACAGGTTCCTTCTCACAGCCTTACTATCCATGCTTTCATATCAAAGTAACCCTACCATCCAGGTTCCTTCTTACAGCCCTACTATCCAAGCTTTCATAGTGAAGTAACCCTACTATCCAGGTTCCTTCTTACAGCCCTACTATCCAGGCTTTCATAGCGAAGTAACCCTACTATCCAGGTTCCTTCTCACAAACCTACTATCTAGGCTTTCATATCGAAGTAACCCTACTATCCAGGTTCCTTCTCACAACCCTACTATCCAGGCTTTCATATCGAAGTAACCCTACCATCCAGATTCCTTCTTATAGCCCTACTATTTGGATTTCATAGAGAAGTAACCCTACTATCCAGGTTCCTTCTCACAGCCCTACTATCCAGGCTTTCATATCTAAGTAACCCTACTATCCAGGTTCCTTCTCACAGCCCTACTATCCAGGCTCTCATATCAAAGTAACCCTTCCATCCATGTTCCTTCTTACATCCCTACTATCCAGGCTTTCATAGCGAAGTAACCCTACTATCCAGCTTCCTTCTTACAGCCCTACTATCCAGGTTCCTTCTTACAGCCCTACTAACCAGGTTTTCATATCGAAGTAACCCTACCATCGAAGTTTTTCTTACAGCCCTACTATCCAGGCTTTCATAGTGAAGTAACCCTACTATCCAGGTTCCTTCTCACAGCCCTACTATCTAGGATTTCATAGAGAAGTAACCCTACTATCCAGGTTCCTTCTTACAGCCCTACTATCCAGGCTTTCATAGTGAAGTAACCCTACTATCCAGGTTCCTTCTCACAGCCCTACTATCTAGGCTTTCCTAGAGAAGTAACCCTTCTATCCAGGTTCCTTCTCACAGCCCTGCTATCCAGGCTTTCATATCGAAGTAACCCTACCATCCAGGTTCCTTCTTACAGCCCAACTATCCAGGCTTTTATGGCGAAGTAACCATACTATACAGGTTCCATCTCACAGCCCTACTATCCAGGCTTTCATATCGAAGTAACCCTACCATCCAGGTTCCTTCTTATAGCCCTACTATCCAGGCCTTCATAGTGAAGTAACCCTACTATCCAGGTTCCTTCTCACAACCCTACTATCCAGTTTTTCATATCGAAGTAACCCTGCTATCCAGGTTCCTTCTCACAGCCCTACTATCCAGGATTTCATATCGAAGTAACCCTACTATCCAGGTTCCTTATCACAGCCCTACTATCCAGGCTTTCATCTCAAAGTAACCCTACTATCCAGGTTCCTTCTAACAACTCTACTATCCAGGCTTTCATATCGAAGTAACCCTACCATCCAGGTTCCTTCTTACAGCCCTACTATCCAGGCCTTCATAGTGAAGTAACCCTACTATCTAGGTTCCTTCTCACAACCCTACTATCCAGTTTTTCATATCGAAGTAACCCTGCTATCCAGGTTCCTTCTCACAGCCCTACTATCCAGGATTTCATATCGAAGTAACCCTACTATCCAGGTTCCTTCTCACAGCCCTACTATCCAGGATTTCATCTCGAAGTAACCCTACTATCCAGGTTCCTTCTAACAACCCTACTATCCAGGCTTTCATATCGAAGTAACCCTACCATCCAGGTTCCTTCTCACAACCCTACAATCCAGGATTTCATAGCGAAGTAACCCTACTATCCAGGTTCCTTCTCACAACCCTACTATCCAAGCTTTCATAGTGAAGTAACCCAATTATCAAGGTTCCTTCTCACAACCCTACTATCCAGGCTTTCATATCGAAGTAACCATACTATCCAAGTTCCTTCTCATAGACCTACTATCCAAGCTTTCATATCGAAGTAACTCTACTATCCAAGTTCCTTCTCATAACCCTACTATCTAATTTCCTTCTTACAGCCCTACTATCCAAGCTTTCATATTGAAGTAACCCTACCATCCAGGTTCCTTCTTACAACACTACTATCCACGCTTTCATAGCGAAGTAACCCTACTATACAGGTTCCTTCTCACAGCCTTACTATCCATGCTTTCATATCAAAGTAACCCTACCATCCAGGTTCCTTCTTACAGCCCTACTATCCAAGCTTTCATAGTGAAGTAACCCTACTATCCAGGTTCCTTCTTACAACCCTACTATCCAGGCTTTCATAGCGAAGTAACCCTACTATCCAGGTTCCTTCTTACAAACCTACTATCTAGGCTTTCAAATCGAAGTAACCCTACTATCCAGGTTCCTTCTCACAACCCAACTATCCAGGCTTTCATATCAAAGTAACCCTACCATCCAGATTCTTTCTTATAGCCCTACTATCAAGGATTTCATAGAGAAGTAACCCTACTATCCAGGTTCCTTCTCACAGCCCTACTTTCCAGGCTTTCATATCTAAGTAACCCTACTATCCAGGTTCCTTCTCACAGCCATACTATCCAGGCTCTCATATCAAAGTAACCCTTCCATCCATGTTCCTTCTTACAGCCCTACTATCCAAGCTTTCATAGCGAAGTAACCCTACTATCCAGGTTCCTTCTTACAGCCCTACTATCCAGGTTCCTTCTCACAGCCCTACTAACCAGGTTTTCATATCGAAGTAACCCTACCATCGAGGTTTTTCTTACAGCCCTACTATCCAGGCTTTCATAGTGAAGTAACCCTACTATCCAGGTTCCTTCTCACAGCCCTACTATCTAGGATTTCATAGAGAAGTAACCCTACTATCCAGGTTCCTTCTTACAGCCCTACTATCCAGGCTTTCATAGTGAAGTAACCCTACTATCCAGGTTCCTTCTCACAGCCCTACTATCTAGGCTTTCCTAGAGAAGTAACCCTTCTATCCAGGTTCCTTCTCACAGCCCTGCTATCCAGGCTTTCATATCGAAGTAACCCTACCATCCAGGTTCCTTCTTACAGCCCTACTATCCAGGCTTTCATATCGAAGTAACCCTACCATCCAGATTCCTTCTTACAGCCCTACTATCCAGGCCTTCATAATGAAGTAACCCTACTATCCAGGTTACTTCTCACAACCCTACTATCCAGGCCTTCATATCGAAGTAACCCTGCTATCCAGGTTCCTTCTCACAGCTATACTATCCAGGATTTCATATCGAAGTAACCCTACTATCCAGGTTCCTTCTCACAGCCCTACTATCCAGGCTTTCATCTCAAAGTAACCCTACTATCCAGGTTCCTTCTAACAACCCTACTATCCAGGATTTCATATCGAAGTAACCCTACCATCCAGGTTCCTTCTCACAGCCATACTATCCAGGATTTCATATCGAAGTAACCCTACCATCCAGGTTCCTTCTCACAACCCTACTATCCAAGCTTTCATAGTGAAGTAACCCTACTATCAAGGTTCCTTCTCACAGCCCTACTATCCAGGCTTTCATATCGAAGTAACCATATTATCCAATTTCCTTCTCATAGCCCTACTATCCAAGCTTTCATATCGAAGTAACCCTACTATCCAGGTTCCTTCTCAAAACCCTAATATCCAGGTTCCTTCTCAAAACCCTAATATCCAGGCTTTCATAGCGATATAACCCTACTAACTAGGTTCCTTCTTACAACCCTACTATCCAGGCTTTCATATCGAAGTAACCCTACTATCTAGGTTCCTTCTCACAGCCTTACTATCCAGGCTTTCATATCGAAATAACCCTACTATCCAGGTTCCTTCTCACAGCCCTAATATCCAGGATTTCATATCGAAGTAAACCTACTATCCAGGTTCCTCCTCACAGCCCTACTATCTAGGCCTTAATAGCAAAGTAACCCTACTATCCAGGTTCCTTCTTACAGCCCTACTATCCAGGCTTTCATAGCGAAGTAACCCTACTATCCAGGTTCCTTCTCATAGCCCTACTATATAGGCTTTCATATGGAAGTAACCCTACTATCCAGGTTCTTTCTCACAACCCTTCCATCCAAGCTTTCATATCGAAGTAACCCTACCATCCAAGTTCCTTCTTACAGCCCTACTATCCAGGCTTTCATATCGAAGTAATCCTACTTTCCAGGTTCCTTCTCACAACCCTACTATCCAGGCTTTCATATCGAAGTAACCCTACTATCCAGGTTCCTTCTCACAGCCTAATGTCCAGGCTTTCATAGAGAAATAACCCTACTATCCAGGTTCCTTCTCACAGCCCTACTATCCAGGCGATCATAGCAAAGTAACCCTACTATCCAGGTTCCTTCTCACAGCACTACTATCCAGGCTTTCATATCTAAGTACCCCTACTATCCAGGTTCCTTCTCACAGTTCTACTATCCAGGCTTTCATATCGAAGTAACCCTATCATCCATGTTCTTTATTACAGCCCTACTATCCAAGCATTCATATCGAAGTAACCCTACTATCTAGGTTCCTTCTCACAGCCCTACTATCCAGGCTTTCATCTCGAAGTAACCCTACTATCCAGGTTCCTTATCACAACCCTACTATCAGGGCTTTCATATCGAAGTAACCCTACCATCCAAGTTCCTTCTTACAACACTACTATTCAAGCTTTCATAGCGAAGTAACCCTACTATCCTGGTTCCTTCTCACAGCCCTACTATCCAGGATTTCATATCAAAGTAACCCTACCATCAAGGTTCCTTCTTACATCCCTACTATCCAAGCTTTCATCGGGAAGTAACCCTACTATCCAGGTTCCGTCTTACAACCCTACTATCCAGGCTTTCATAGTGAAGTAACCCTACTATCTAGGTTCCTTCTCACAAACCTACTATCTAGGCTTTCATATCGAAGTAACCCTACTATCCAGGTTCCTTTTCACAACCATACTATCCAGGCTTTCATATCGAAGTAACCCTACCATCCCGGTTCCTTCTTATAGCCCTACTATCCAGGATTTCATAGCGAAGTAACCCTACTATCCAGGTTCCTTCTTACAGCCCTACTATCCAGGCTTTCATATCGAAGTAACCCTACTATCCAGGCTCTTATATCAAAGTAACCCTTCCATCCATGTTCCTTCTTACAGCCATACTATCCAGGCTTTCATAGCGAAGTAACCCTACTATCCAGGTTCCTTCTCACAGCCTTACTATCCAGGTTTTCATATCGAAGTAACCCTACCATCGAGGTTTCTTCTTACAGCCCTACTATCCAGGCTTTCATAGTGAAGTAACCCTACTATCCAGGTTCCTTATCACAGCCCTACTATCTAGGCTTTCATAGAGAAGTAACCCTACTATCCAGGTTCCTTCTTACAGCCCTACTATCCAGGCTTTCATAGTGAAGTAACCCTACTATTCAGGTTCCTTCCCACAACCCTACTATCTAGGCTTTCATAGAGAAGTAACCCTACTATCCAGGTTCCTTCTCACAGCCCTGCTATCCAGGCTTTCATATCGAAGTAACCTTACCATCCAGGTTCCTTCTTACAGCCCAACTATCCAGGCTTTCATAGCGAAGTAACCTTACTATACAGGTTCCTTCTCACAACCCTACTATCCAGGTTTTCATATCGAAGTAACCCTGCTATCCAGGTTCCTTCTCACAGGCCTACTATCCAGGATTTCATATCGAAGTAACCGTACTATCCAGGTTCCTTCTCACAGCCCTACTATCCAGGCTTTCATCTCGAAGTAACCGTACTATCCAGGTTCGTTCTAACAACCCTACTATCCAGGCTTTTATATCGAAGTAACCCGACCATCCAGGTTCCTTCTCACAGCCCTACTATCCAGGATTTCATAGTGAAGTAACCCTACTATCAAGGTTCCTTCTTACAACCCTACTATCCAAGCTTTCATAGTGAAGTAACCCTACTATCAAGGTTCCTTCTCACAACCCTACTATCCAGGCTTTCATATAACGTAACCATACTATCCAAGTTCCTTCTCATAGCCCTACTATCCAAGCTTTCATATCGAAGTAACCCTACTATCCAGGTTGCTTCTCATAACCATACTATCCACGCTTTCATAGCGGTATAACCCTACTATCTAGGTTCCTTCTTACAACCTTACTATCCAGGCTTTCATATCGAAGTAACCCTACTATCCAGGTTCCTTCTTACAGCCCTACTATCCAGGCTTTCATATCAAAATAACCCTACTATCCAGGTTCCTTCTCATAGCCCTACTATCCAGGATTTTATATCGAAGTAACCCTACTATCCAGGTTCCTCCTCACAACCCTACTATCTAGGCTTTAATAGCAAAGTAACCCTACTATCCAGGTTCCTTCTTACAGCCCTACTATCCAGGTTCCTTCACATAGCCCTACTATCCAGGCTTTCATATGGAAGTAACCCTACTATCCAGGTTCTTTCTCACAACCCTACTATCCAGGCTTTCATAGCAAAGTAACCCTACTATCGAGGTTCCTTCACACAACTGTACTATCTAGGCTTTCATATCGAAGTAACCCTACTATCCAGGTTCCTTCTCACAACCCTACTATCCAAGCTTTCATATCGAAGTAACCCTACTATCCAGGTTCCTTCTCATAGCCCTACTATCCAGGCTTTCATATCAAAGTAACCCAACTATCCAGGTTCCTTCTTACAACCCTACTATCCAGGCTTTAATATCGAAGTAACCCTACTATCCAGGTTACTTCTCACAGCCCTACTATCCAGGCTTTCTATCGAAGTAACCCTATCATCCAGGTTCCTTCTTATAGCCCTACAATCCAGGATTTCATATCGAAGTAACCCTACTATCCAGGTTCCTTCTCACAACCCTACTATCCAGGATTTTATATCGAAGTAACCCTACTATCCAGGTTCCTTCTCACAGCCCTACTGTTCAGGCTTTCATAGAGAAGTAACCCTACTATCCAGGTTCCTTCTCACAGCCCTAATATCCAGGCTATCATAGCGAAGTAACCCTACTATCCAGGTTCCTTCTCGCAGCCCTACTATCCAGGCTTTCATATCGAAGTAAACCTACTATCCAGGTTCCTTCTCACAGCCCTACTATCCAGGCTTTCATATCGAAGTAACCCTACCATCCAGGTTCTTTCTTACAACCCTACTATCCAAGCATTCATATCGAAGTAACCCTACTATCCAGGTTCCTTCTTACAGCCCTACTATCCAGGCTTTCATCTCGAAGTAACCCTACTATCTAGGTTCCTTATCACAGCCCTACTATCCAGGCTTTCATATTGAAGTAACCCTACCATCCAGGTTCCTTCTTACAACACTACTATCCTGGAATTTATAGCGAAGTAACCCTACTATCCAGGTTCCTTCTCACAACCCTACTATCCAGGCTTTCATTTCAAAGTAACCCTACCATCCAGGTTCCTTCTTACAGCCCTACTATCCAAGCTTTCATAGTGAAGTAACCCTACTATCCAGGTTCCTTCTTACAGCCCTACTATCCAGGCTTTCATAGCGAAGTAACCCTACTATCCAGGTTCCTTCTCACACACCTACTATCTAGGCTTTCATATCGAAGTAACCCTACTATCCAGGTTCCTTCTCATAACAGTACTATCCAGGCTTTCATATCGAAGTAACTCTACCATCCAGGTTCCTTCTTACAGCCCTACTATCTATGCTTTCATCTCGAAGTAACCATACTATCCAGGTTCCTTATCACAGCCCTACTATCCAGACTTTCATATTGAAGTAACCCTACCATCCAGGTTCCTTCTTACAACACTACTATTCAGGCTTTCATAGCGAAGTAACCCTACTATCCAGGTTCCTTCTCACAGCCCTACTATCCAGGCTTTCATATCAAAGTAACCCTACCATCCAGGTTCCTTCTTACAGCCCTACTATCCAAGCATTCATAGTGAAGTAACCCTACTATCCAGGTTCCTTCTTACAGCCCTACTATCCAGGCTTTCATAGCGAAGTAACCCTACTATCCAGGTTCCTTCTCACAAACCTACTATCTAGGCTTTCATATCGAAGTAACCCTACTATCCAGGTTCCTTCTCACAACCCTACTATCCAGGCTTTCATATCTAAGTAACCCTACCATCCAGGTTCCTTCTTATAGCCCTACTATCCAGGATTTCATAGCGAAGTAACCCTACTATCCAGGTTCCTTCTCACAGCCGTACTATCCAGGCTTTCATATCGAAGTAACCCTACTATCCAGGTTCCTTCTCACAACCCTACTATCCAGGCTCTCATATCAAAGTAACCCTACCATCCATGTTCCTTCTTACAACCCTACTATCCAGGCTTCCATAGCGAAGTAACCCTACTATCCAGGTTCCTTCTCACAACCCTACTATCCATGTTTTCATATTGAAGTAATCCTACCATCGAGGTTCCTTCTTACAGCCCTACTATCAAGGCTTTCATAGTGAAGTAACCCTACTATCCAGGTTCCTTCTCACAACCCTACTATCTAGGCTTTCATAGAGAAGTAACCCTACTATCCAGGTTCCTTCTTACAACCCTACTATCCAGGCTTTCATAGTTTGGTAACCCTACTATCCAGGTTCCTTCTCACATCCCTACTATCTAGGTTTTCATAGAGAAGTAACCCTACTATCCAGGTTCCTTCTCACAGCCCTGCTATCCAGGCTTTCATATCGAAGTAACCCTACCATCCAGGTTCCTTTTTACAGTCAAACTATCCAGGCTTTCATAGCGAAGTAACCCTACTATACAGGTTCCTTCTCACAGCCCTACTATCCAGGCTTTCATATCGAAGTAACCCTACCATCCAGGTTCCTTCTTACAGCCCTACTATCCAGGCCTTCATAGTGAAGTAACCCTACTATCCAGGTTCCTTCTCACAACCCTACTATCCAGTTTTTCATATCGAAGTAACCCTGCTATCCAGGTTCCTTCTCATAGCCCTACTATCCAGGCTTTCATATCGAAGTAACCCTACTATCCAGGTTCCTTCTCACAGCCCTACTATCCAGGCTTTCAACTCGAAGTAACCCTACTATCCAGGTTCCTTCTAACAACCCTACTATCCAGGCTTTCATATCGAAGTAACCCTACCGTCCAGGTTCCTTCTCACAGCCCTACTATCCAGGATTTCATAGCGAAGTAACCCTACTATCCAGGTTCCTTCTCACAGCCCTACTATCCAAGCTTTCATAGTGAAGTAACCCTACTATCAAAGTTCCTTCTCACAACCCTACTATCCAGGCTTTCATATCGAAGTAACCATACTATCCATGTTCTTTCTCATAGCCCTACTATCCAAGCTTTCATATCGAAGTAACCATACTATCCAGGTTCCTTCTCACAACCCTACTATCCTGGCTTTCATAGAGATATAACCCTACTATCTAGATTCCTTATTACAGCCCTAATATCCAAGCTTTCATATCGAAGTAACCCTACTATCCAGGTTCCTTCTCACAGCCCTACTATCCAGGCTTTCATATCGAAATAACCCTACTACCCAGGCTTTCATATCGAAGTAACCCTACTATCCAGGATTTCATATCGAAGTAAACCTACTATCCAGGTTCCTCCTCATAGCCCTACTATCTAGGCTTTATTAGCAAAGTAACCCTACTATCCAAGTTCCTTCTTACAGCACTACTATCCAGGCCTTCATAGTGAAGTAACCCTACTATCCAGGTTCCTTCTCACAGCCCTACTATCCAGTTTTTCATATCAAAGTAACCCTGCTATCCAGGTTCCTTCTCACAGCCATATTATCCAGGCTATTATAGCGAAGTAACCCTATTATCCAGGTTCCTTCTCATAGCCCTACTATCTAGGCTTTCATATCGAAGTAACCCTACTATCCAGGTTCTTTCTCACAACCCTACTATCCCGGCTTTCATAGAGAAGTAACCCTACTATCCAGGTTCCTTCTCACAGCCCTACTATCCAGGCTTTCATAACGAAGTAACCCTACTATCCAGGTTCCCTGCACAACCCAACTATCCAGGATTTCATATCGAAGTAACCCTACTATCCAGGATCCTTCTCACAACCCTACTATCCAGGATTTCATATCGAAGTAACCCTACTATCCAGGTTCATTCTCATAGCCCTACTATCCAAGCTTTCATATCGAAGTAACCCTACTATCCAGGTTCCTTCTCACAGCCCTACTATCCAAGCTTTCATAGTGAAGTAACCCTACTATCAAAGTTCCTTCTCACAACCCTACTATCCAGGCTTTCATATCGAAGTAACCATACTATCCATGTTCCTTCTCATAGCCCTACTATCCAAGCTTTGATATCGAAGTAACCATACTATCCAGGTTCCTTCTCACAACCCTACTATCCTGGCTTTCATAGAGATATAACCCTACTATCTAGATTCCTTCTTACAGCCCTAATATCCAGGCTTTCATATCGAAGTAACCCTACTATCCAGGTTCCTTCTCACAGCCCTACTATCCAGGCTTTCATATTGAAATAACCCAACTATCCAGGTTCCTTCTTATAGCCCTAATATCCAGGATTTCATATCGAAGTAAACCTACTATCCAGGTTCCTCCTCATAGCCCTACTATCTAGGATTTATTAGCAAAGTAACCCTACTATCCAAGTTCCTTCTTACAGCACTACTATCCAGGCCTTCATAGTGAAGTAACCCTACTATCCAGGTTCCTTCTCACAGCCCTACTATCCAGTTTTTCATATCAAAGTAACCCTGCTATCCAGGTTCCTTCTCACAGCCATATTATCCAGGCTTTCATAGCTAAGTAACCCTACTATCCAGGTTCCTTCTCATAGCCCTACTATCTAGGCTTTCATATCGAAGTAACCCTACTATCCAGGTTCTTTCTCACAACCCTACTATCCCGGCTTTCATAGAGAAGTAACCCTACTATCCAGGTTCCTTCTCACAACCCTACTATCCAGGCTTTCATAACGAAGTAACCCTACTATCCAGGTTCCTTCGCACAACCCAACTATCCTGGATTTCATATCGAAGTAACCCTACTATCCAGGATCCTTCTCACAACCCTACTATCCAGGATTTCATATCGAAGTAACCCTATTATCCAGGTTCATTCTCATAGCCCTACTATCCAAGCTTTCATATCGAAGTAACCCTACTATCCAGGTTCCTTCTCACAGCCCTACTATTCAGGCTTTCATATCGAAGTAACCCTACTATCCAGGTTCCTTCTCACAGCCCTACTATCCAGGCTTTCATATCGAAGAAACCCTACCATCCAGGTTCCTTCTTATAGCCCTACTATCCGGGCTTTCATATCTAAGTAACCCTACTATCCAGGTTCCTTCTCACAACCCTACTATCCCGGATTTCATATCGATGTAACCCTACTATCCAGGTTCCTTCTCACAGCCCAACTGTCCAGGCTTTCATAGAGAAGTAACCCTACTATCCAGGTTCCTTCTCATAGCCCTACTATCTAGGCTATCATAGCGAAGTAACCCTACTATCCAGGTTCCTTCTCATAGCCCTACTATCCAGGCTTTCATATCGAAGTAACCCTACTATCCAAGTTCCTTCTCACAACCCTACTATCCAGGATTTCATAATGAAGTAACCCTACCATCAAGGTTCTTTCTAATAGCCCTACTATCCAAGCTTTCATATCGAAGTAACCCTACTATCCAGGTTCCTTCTCACAGCCCTACTATCCCTGCTTTCATCTCGAAGTAACCCTATTATCCAAGTTCCTTATCACAGCCCTAGTATCCAGGCTTTCATATTGAAGTAACCCTACCATCTAGGTTCCTTCTTACAACACTACTATCCAGGCTTTCATAGCGAAGTAACTATACTATCCAGGTTCTTTCTCACATCCCTACTATCCAGGCTTTCATATCAAAAGTAACCCTACCATCCAGGTTCCTTCTTACAGTCCTACTATACAAGCTTTCATAGTGAAGTAACCCTACTATCCAGGTTCCTTCTTACAGCCCTATTATCTAGGCTTTCATACCGAAGTAACCCTACTATCCAAGTTCCTTCTCACAAACCTACTATCTAGGCTTTCATATCGAAGTAACCCTACTATCCAGGTTCCTTCTCACAACCCTACTATCCAGGCTTTCATATCGAAGTAACCCTACCATCCAGGTTCCTTCTTATAGCCCTACTATCCAGGCTTTCATAGCGAAGTAACCCTACTATCCAGGTTCCTTCTCACAACCCTACTATCCAGGCTTTCATATTGAAGTAACCCTACTATCCAGGTTCTTTCTTATAGCCCTACTATCCAGGCTTTCATATCGAAGTAACCCTACTATCCAGGTTCCTTCTAACAACCCTACTATCCAGGCTTTCACATCGAAGTAACCCTACCATCCAGGTTCCTTCTTATAGCCCTACTATCCAGGCTTACATATCGAAGTAACCATACTATCCAGGTTCATTCTCACAACCCTACTATCCAGGCTTTCATATCGAAGTAACCCTACTATCCAGGTTCCTTCTCACAGCCCTACTGTCTAGGCTTTCATAGCGAAATAACCATACTATCCAGGTTCCTTCTCACAGCCCTACTATCCAGGCTTTCATATCGAAGTAACCCTACTATCCAGCTTCCTTCTCACATCCCTACTATCCAGGATTTCATATTGAAGTAACCCTACTATCTAGGTTCCTTATCACAACCCTACTATCCAGGCTTTCATATCGAAGTAACCCTACCAACCAGGTTCCTTGTTACAGCCCTACTATCCAGGCTTTCATAATGAAGTAACCCTACTATCCAGGTTCCTTCCCACAACACTACTATCGAGGCTTTCATATCAATGTAACCCTACTATCCAGGTATCTTCTTACAGCCCTACTATCCAGGCTTTCATTCCAAAGTAACTCTACCATCCAGGTTCCTTTTTACAGCCCTACTATCCAAGCTTTCATAGCGAAGTAACCCTACTATCCAGGTTCCTTCTCATAGCCCTACTATCCAGGCTTTCATATCGAAGTAACCCTACTATCCAGGTTCCTTCTCATAGCCCTACTATCCAGGCTTTCATATCGAAGTAACCCTACTATCCAGGTTCCTTCTCACAGCCCTACTATCCAGGCTTTCAACTCGAAGTAACCCTACTATCCAGGTTCCTTCTAACAACCCTACTATCCAGGCTTTCATATCGAAGTAACCCTACCGTCCAGGTTCCTTCTCACAGCCCTACTATCCAGGATTTCATAGCGAAGTAACCCTACTATCTAGGTTCCTTCTCACAACCCTACTATCCAGGCTTTCATATTGAAGTAACCCTACTATCCAGGTTCTTTCTTATAGCCCTACTATCCAGGCTTTCATATCGAAGTAACCCTACTATCCAGGTTCCTTCTTACAGCCCTACTATCCAAGCTTTCATAGTGAAGTAACCCAACTATCAAAGTTCCTTCTCACAACCCTACTATCCAGGCTTTCATATCGAAGTAACCATACTATCCAAGTTCCTTCTCATAGCCCTACTATCCAAGCTTTCATATCGAAGTAACCATACTATCCAGGTTCCTTCTCACAACCCTACTATCCTGGTTTTCATAGAGATATAACCCTACTATCTAGATTCCTTCTTACAGCCCTAATATCCAGGCTTTCATATCGAAGTAACCCTACTATCCAGGTTCCTTCTCACAACCCTACTATCCAGGCTTTCATATCGAAATAACCCAACTATCCAGGTTCCTTCTTATAGCCCTACTATCCAGGATTTCATATCGAAGTAAACCTACTATCCAGGTTCCTCCTCATAGCCCTACTATCTAGGCTTTAATAGCAAAGTAACCCTACTATCCAAGTTCCTTCTTACAGCACTACTATCCAGGCCTTCATAGTGAAGTAACCCTACTATCCAGGTTCCTTCTCACAGCCCTACTATCCAGTTTTTCATATCAAAGTAACCCTGCTATCCAGGTTCCTTCTCACAGCCATATTATCCAGGCTTTCATAGCGAAGTAACCCTACTATCCAGGTTCCTTCTCATAGCCCTACTATCTAGGCTTTCATATCGAAGTAACCCTACTATCCAGGTTCTTTCTCACAACCCTACTATCCAGGCTTTCATAGAGAAGTAACCCTACTATCCAGGTTCCTTCTCACAGCCCTGCTATCCAGGCTTTCATAACGAAGTAACCCTACTATCCAGGTTCCTTCGCACAACCCTACTATCCAGGATTTCATATCGAAGTAACCCTACTATCCAGGATCCTTCTCACAACCCTACTATCCAGGCTTTCATATCGAAGTAACCCTACCATCCAGGTTCCTTCTCATAGCCCTACTATCCAAGCTTTCATATCGAAGTAACCCTACTATCCAGGTTCCTTCTCACAGCCCTACTATTCAGGCTTTCATATCGAAGTAACCCTACTATCCAGGTTCCTTCTCACAGCCCTACTATCCAGGCTTTCATATCGAAGTAACCCTACCATCCAGGTTCCTTCTTATAGCCCTACTATCCGGGCTTTCATATCTAAGTAACCCTACTATCCAGGTTCCTTCTCACAACCCTACTATCCAGGATTTCATATCGATGTAACCCTACTATCCAGGTTCCTTCTCACAGCCCAACTGTCCAGGCTTTCATAGAGAAGTAACCCTACTATCCAGTTTCCTTCTCACAGCCCTACTATCTAGGCTATCATAGCGAAGTAACCCTACTATCCAGGTTCCTTCTCATAGCCCTACTATCCAGGCTTTCATATCGAAGTAACCCTACTATCCAGGTTCCTTCTCACAACCCTACTATCCAGGATTTCATATCGAAGTAACCCTACCATCAAGGTTCTTTCTTATAGCCCTACTATCCAAGCTTTCATATCGAAGTAACCCTACTATCCAGGTTCCTTCTCACAGCCCTACTATCCCTGCTTTCATCTCGAAGTAACCCTATTATCCAAGTTCCTTATCACATCCCTACTATCCAGGCTTTCATATCAAAGTAACCCTACCATCCAGGTTCCTTCTTACAGCCCTACTATACAAGCTTTCATAGTGAAGTAACCCTACTATCCAGGTTCCTTCTTACAACCCTATTATCTAGGCTTTCATACCGAAGTAACCCTACTATCCAGGTTCCTTCTCACAACCCTACTATCCAGGCTTTCATATCGAAGTAACCCTACCATCCAGGTTCTTTCTTATAGCCCTACTATTCAGGCTTTCATAGCGAAGTAACCCTACTATCCAGGTTCCTTCTCACAACCCTACTATCCAGGCTTTCATATTGAAGTAACCCTACTATCCAGGTTCTTTCTTATAGCCCTACTATCCAGGCTTTCATATCGAAGTAACCCTACTATCCAGGTTCCTTCTAACAGCCCTACTATCCAGGCTTTCACATCGAAGTAACCCTACCATCAAGGTTCCTTCTTATAGCCCTACTATCCAGGCTTACATATCGAAGTAACCATACTATCCAGGTTCATTCTCACAACCCTACTATCCAGAATTTCATATCGAAGTAACCCTACTATCCAGGTTCCTTCTCACAGCCCTACTGTCTAGGCTTTCATAGCGAAATAACCATACTATCCAGGTTCCTTCTCACAGCCCTACTATCCAGGCTTTCATATCGAAGTAACCCTAATATCCAGCTTCCTTCTCATAGCCCTACTATCCAGGATTTCATATTGAAGTAACCCTACTATCTAGGTTCCTTCTCACAACCCTACTATCCAGGCTTTCATATCGAAGTAACCCTACCATCCAGGTTCCTTGTTACAGCCCTACTATCCAGGCTTTCATAATGAAGTAACCCTACTATCCAGGTTCCTTCTCACAACACTACTATCCAGGCTTTCATATCAATGTAACCCTAATATCCAGGTATCTTCTTACAGCCCTACTATCCAGGCTTTCATTCCAAAGTAACTCTACCATCCAGGTTCCTTTTTACAGCCCTACTATCCAAGCTTTCATAGCGAAGTAACCCTACTATCCAGGTTCCTTCTCATAGCCCTACTATCCAGGCTTTCATATCGAAGTAACCCTACTATCCAGGTTCCTTCTCATAGCCCTACTATCCAGGCTTTCATATCGAAGTAACCCTACTATCCAGGTTCCTTCTCACAGCCCTACTATCCAGGCTTTCAACTCGAAGTAACCCTACTATCCAGGTTCCTTCTAACAACCCTACTATCCAGGCTTTCATATCGAAGTAACCCTACCGTCCAGGTTCCTTCTCACAGCCCTACTATCCAGGATTTCATAGCGAAGTAACCCTACTATCCAGGTTCCATCTCACAGCCCTACTATCCAAGCTTTCATAGTGAAGTAACCCTACTATCAAAGTTCCTTCTCACAACCCTACTATCCAGGCTTTCATATCGAAGTAACCATACTATCCAAGTTGCTTCTCATAGCCCTACTATCCAAGCTTTCATATCGAAGTAACCATACTATCCAGGTTCCTTCTCACAACCCTACTATCCTGGCTTTCATAGAGATATAACCCTACTATCTAGATTCCTTCTTACAACCCTAATATCCAGGCTTTCATATCGAAGTAACCCTACTATCCAGGTTCCTTCTCACAGCCCTACTATCCAGGCTTTCATATCGAAATAACCCAACTATCCAGGTTCCTTCTTATAGCCCTACTATCCAGGATTTCATATCGAAGTAAACCTACTATCCAGGTTCCTCCTCATAGCCCTACTATCTAGGCTTTAATAGCAAAGTAACCCTACTATCCAAGTTCCTTCTTACAGCACTACTATCCAGGCCTTCATAGTGAAGTAACCCTACTATCCAAGTTCCTTCTCACAGCCCTACTATCCAGTTTTTCATATCAAAGTAACCCTGCTATCCAGGTTCCTTCTCACAGCCATATTATCCAGGCTTTCATAGCAAAGTAACCCTACTATCCAGGTTCCTTCTCATAGCCCTACTATCTAGGCTTTCATATCCAAGTAACCATACTATCCAGGTTCTTTCTCACAACCCTACTATCCAGGCTTTCATAGAGAAGTAAACCTACTATCCAGGTTCCTTCTCACAGCCCTACTATCCAGGCTTTCATAACGAAGTAACCCTACTATCCAGGTTCCTTCGCACAACCCTACTATCCAGGATTTCATATCGAAGTAACCCTACTATCCAGGATCCTTCTCACAACCCTACTATCCAGGCTTTCATATCGAAGTAACCATACTATCCAGGTTCCTTCTCATATCCCTACTATCCAAGCTTTCATATCGAAGTAACCCTACTATCCAGGTTCCTTCTCACAGCCCTACTATTTAGGCTTTCATATCGAAGTAACCCTACTATCCAGGTTCCTTCTCACAGCCCTACTATCCAGGCTTTCATATCGAAGTAACCCTACCATCCAGGTTCCTTCTTATAGCCCTACTATCCGGGCTTTCATATCTAAGTAACCCTACTATCCAGGTTCCTTCTCACAACCCTACTATCCAGGATTTCATATCGATGTAACCCTACTATCCAGGTTCCTTCTCACAGCCCAACTGTCCAGGCTTTCATAGAGAAGTAACCCTACTATCCAGGTTCCTTCTCACAGCCCTACTATCTAGGCTATCATAGCGAAGTAACCCTACTATCCAGGTTCCTTCTCATAGCCCTACTATCCAGGCTTTCATATCGAAGTAACCCTACTATCCAGGTTCCTTCTCACAACCCTACTATCAAGGATTTCATATCGAAGTAACCCTACCATCAAGGTTCTTTCTTATAGCCCTACTATCCAAGCTTTCATATCGAAGTAACCCTACTATCCAGGTTCCTTCTCACAGCCCTACTATCCCTGCTTTCATCTCGAAGTAACCCTACTATCCAAGTTCCTTATCACAGCCCTAGTATCCAGGCTTTCATATTGAAGTAACCCTACCATCTAGGTTCCTTCTTACAACACTACTATCCAGGATTTCATAGCGAAGTAACTCTACTATCCAGGTTCTTTCTCACATCCCTACTATCCAGGCTTTCATATCAAAGTAACCCTACCATCCAGGTTCCTTCTTACAGCCCTACTATACAAGCTTTCATAGTGAAGTAACCCTACTATCCAGGTTCCTTCTTACAGCCCTATTATCTAGGCTTTCATATCGAAGTAACCCTACTATCCAAGTTCCTTCTCACAAACCTACTATCTAGGCTTTCATATCGAAGTAACCCTACTATCTAGGTTCCTTCTCACAACCCTACTATCCCGGCTTTCATATCGAAGTAACCCTACCATCCAGGTTCCTTCTTATAGCCCTACTATCCAGGCTTTCATAGCGAAGTAACCCTACTATCCAGGTTCCTTCTCACAACCCTACTATCCAGACTTTAATATTGAAGTAACCCTACTATCCAGGTTCTTTCTTATAGCCCTACTATCCAGGCTTTCATATCGAAGTAACCCTACTATCCAGGTTCCTTCTAACAGCCCTACTATCCAGGCTTTCACATCGAAGTAACCCTACCATCCAGGTTCCTTCTTATAGCCCTACTATCCAGGCTTACATATCGAAGTAACCATACTATCCAGGTTCATTCTCACAACCCTACTATCCAGGCTTTCATATCGAAGTAACCCTACTATCCAGGTTCCTTCTCACAGCCCTACTATCCAGGCTTTCATATCGAAGTAACCCTACTATCCAGCTTCCTTCTCACAGCCCTACTATCCAGGATTTCATATTGAAGTAACCCTACTATCTAGGTTCCTTCTCACAACCCTACTATCCAGGCTTTCATATTGAAGTAACCCTACCATCCAGGTTCCTTGTTACAGCCCTACTATCCAAGCTTTCATAATGAAGTAACCCTACTATCCAGGTTCCTTCTCACAACACTACTATCCAGGCTTTCATATCAATGTAACCCTACTATCCAGGTACCTTCTTACAGCCCTACTATCCAGGCTTTCATTCCAAAGTAACTCTACCATCCAGGTTCCTTTTTACAGCCCTACTATCCAAGATTTCATAGCGAAGTAACCCTACTATCCAGGTTCCTTCTCATAGCCCTACTATCCAGGCTTTCATATCGAAGTAACCATACTATCCAGGTTCCTTCTCACAGCCCTACTATCATGGCTTTCATATCGAAGTACCATACTATCCAGGCTTTCATAGTGAAGTAACCCTACTATCCAGGCTTTCATCTCGAAGTAACCCTACTATCCAGGTTCCTTCTCACAACCCTACTATCCAAGCTTTCATATCAAAGTAACCCTACCATCCAGGTTCCTTCTTACAGCCCTACTATCCAGGCTTTCATATCGAAATAACCCTATTATCTAGGTTCCTTCTCACAGCCCTACTATCCAGGCTTTCATATCAAAGTAACCCTACTATCCAGGTTCCTTCTCACAGCCCTACTATCCAGGCTTTCATATCAAAGTAACCCTACCATCCAGGATCCTTCTCACAACCCTACTATCCAGGCTTTCATATCGAAGTAACCCTACTATCCAGGTTCCTTCTCATAGCCCTACTATCCAAGCTTTCATATCGAAGTAACCCTACTATCCAGGTTCCTTCTCACAGCCCTACTATTCAGGCTTTCATATCGAAGTAACCCTACTATCCAGGTTCCTTCTCACAGCCCTCCTATCCAGGCTTTCATATCGAAGTAACCCTACCATCCAGGTTCCTTCTTATAGCCCTACTATCCGGGCTTTCATATCTAAGTAACCCTACTATCCAGGTTCCTTCTCACAACCCTACTATCCAGGATTTCATATCGATGTAACCCTACTATCCAGGTTCCTTCTCACAGCCCAACTGTCCAGGCTTTCATAGAGAAGTAACCCTACTATCCAGGTTCCTTCTCACAGCCCTACTATCTAGGCTATCATAGCGAAGTAACCCTACTATCCAGGTTCCTTCTCATAGCCCTACTATCCAGACTTTCATAGTGAAGTCACCCTACCATCCAGGTTCCTTCTTACAGCCCTACTATCCAGGCTTTCATATCGAAGTAACCCTGCTATCCAGGTTCCTTCTCAGCCCTACTATCCAGGCTTTCATATCGAAGTAACCCTGCTATCCAGGTTCCTTCTCACAACCCTACTATCCAAGCTTTCATAGAGAAGTAACCCTACTATCCAGGTTCCTTCTTACAACCCTACTATCCAGGCTTTCATAGTGAAGTAACCCTACAATCCAGGTTCCTTCTCACAGCCCTACTATCTAGGCTTTCATAGAGAAGTAACCCTACTATACAGGTTCCTTCTCACAGCACTGCTATCCAGGCTTTCATATCGAAGTAACCCTACCATCCAGGTTCCTTCTTACAGCCCTACTATCCAGGATTTCATAGCGAAGTAACCCTACTATACAGGTTCCTTCTCACAGCCCTACTATCCAGGCTTTCATATCGAAGTAACCCTACCATCCAAATTCCTTCTTACAACCCTACTATCTAGGCCTTCATAGTGAAGTAACCCTACTATCCAGGTTCCTTCTCACAGCCCTATTATGCAGGCTTTCATATCGAAGTAACCCTGCTATCTAGATTCCTTCTCACAGCCCTACTATCTAGGCTTTCATATCGAAGTAACCCTACTATCTAGGTTCCTTCGCATAACCCTACTATCCAGGATTTCATCTCGAAGTAACCCTACTATCCAGGTTCCTTCTCACAGCCCTACCATCCAGGCTTTCATATCGAAGTAACCCTACAATCCAGGTTCCTTCTTACAGCCCTACTATCCAGGCTTTCATAGCGAAGTAACCCTACTATACAGGTTCCTTCTCTCAACCCTACTATCAAGGCTTTCATATCGAAGTAACCCTACCATCCAGGTTCCTTCTTACAGCCCTACTATCTAGACTTTCATAGTGAAGTAACCCTACCATCAAGGTTCCTTCTCACAGCCATACTATCCAGGCTTTCATATCGAAGTAACCCTACTATCCAGGTTCCTTCTCAGCCCTACTATCCAGGCTTTCATATCGAAGTAACCCTGCTATCCAGGTTCCTTCTTACAGCCCTACTATCCATGCTTTCATAGAGAAGTAACCCTACTATCCAGGTTCCTTCTTACAACCCTACTATCCAGGCTTTCATAATGAAGTAACCCTACAATCCAGGTTCCTTCTCACAGCCCTACTATCTAGGCTTTCATAGAGAAGTAACCCTACTATCCAGGTTGCTTCTCACAGCACTGCTATCCAGGCTTTCATATCGAAGTAACCCTACCATCCAGGTTCCTTCTTACAGCCCTACTATCCAGGCTTTCATAGCGAAGTAACCTTACTATACAGGTTCCTTCTCACAGCCCTACTATCCAGGCTTTCATATCGAAGTAACCCTACCATCCAAATTCCTTCTTACAACCCTACTATCCAGGCCTTCATAGTGAAGTAACCCTACTATCCAGGTTCCTTCTCACAGCCCTACTATGCAGGCTTTCATATCGAAGTAACCCTGCTATCTAGGTTCCTTCTCACAGCCCTACTATCCAGGCTTTCATATCGAAGTAACCCTACTATCTAGGTTCCTTCGCACAACCCTACTATCCAGGCTTTCATCTCGAAGTAACCCTACGATACAGGTTCCTTCTTACAACCCTACTATCCAGGCTTTCATATCGAAGTAACCCTACCATCCAGGTTCCTTCTCACAGCCCTACTATCCTGGCTTTCATATCGAAGTAACCCTGCTATCCAGGTTCCTTCTTACAGCCCTACTATCCAGGATTTCATCTCGAAGTAACCCTACTATCCAGGTTCCTTCTCACAGCCCTACCATCCAGGCTTTCATATCGAAGTAACCCTACAATCCAGGTTCCTTCTTACAGCCATACTATCCAGGCTTTCATAGCGAAGTAAACCTACTATACAGGTTCCTTCTCTCAACCCTACTATCAAGGCTTTCATATCGAAGTAACCCTACCATCCAGGTTCCTTCTTACAGCCCTACTATCCAGACTTTCATAGTGAAGTAACCCTACCATCCAGGTTCCTTCTCACAGCCCTACTATCCAGGCTTTCATATCGAAGTAACCCTACTATCCAGGTTCCTTCTCAGCCCTACTATCCAGGCTTTCATATCGAAGTAACCCTGCTATCCAGGTTCCTTCTTACAGCCCTACTATCCATGCTTTCATAGAGAAGTAACCCTACTATCCAGGTTCCTTCTTACAACCCTACTATCCAGGCTTTCATAATGAAGTTACCCTACAATCCAGGTTCCTTCTCACAGCCCTACTATCTAGGCTTTCATAGAGAAGTAACCCTACTATCCAGGTTGCTTCTCACAGCACTGCTATCCAGGCTTTCATATCGAAGTAACCCTACCATCCAGGTTCCTTCTTACAGCCCTACTATCCAGGCTTTCATAGCGAAGTATCCTTACTATACAGGTTCCTTCTCACAGCCCTACTATCCAGGCTTTCATATCGAAGTAACCCTACCATCCAAATTCCTTCTTACAACCCTACTATCCAGGCCTTCATAGTGAAGTAACCCTACTATCCAGGTTCCTTCTCACAGCCCTACTATGCAGGCTTTCATATCGAAGTAACCCTGCTATCTAGGTTCCTTCTCACAGCCCTACTATCCAGGCTTTCATATCGAAGTAACCCTACTATCTAGGTTCCTTCGCACAACCCTACTATCCAGGCTTTCATCTTGAAGTAACCCTACGATACAGGTTCCTTCTCACAACCCAACTATCCAGGCTTTCATATCGAAGTAACCCTACCATCCAGGTTCCTTCTCACAGCCCTACTATCCTGGCTTTCATATCGAAGTAACCCTGCTATCCAGGTTCCTTCTTACAGCCCTACTATCCAAGCTTTCATATCGAAGTAACCATGCTATCCAGGTTTCTTCTCACAACCCTACTATCCAGGCTTTCATAGAGAAGTAACCCTACTATCCATGTTCCTTCTCACAGCCCTACTATCCAGGCTTTCATAGAGAAGTAACCCTACTATCTAGGTTCCTTCGCATAACCCTACTATCCAGGCTTTCATCTCGAAGTAACCCTACTATCCAGGTTCCTTCTCACAGCCCTACCATCCAGGCTTTCATATCGAAGTAACCCTACTATCCAGGTTCCTTCTTAAAGCCCTACTATCCAGGCTTTCATAGCGAAGTAACCCTGCTATCCAGGTTCCTTCTTACAGCCCTACTATCCATGCTTTCATAGAGAAGTAACCCTACTATCCAGGTTCCTTCTTACAACCCTACTATCCAGGCTTTCATAATGAAGTAACCCTACAATCCAGGTTCCTTCTCACAGCCCTACTATCTAGGCTTTCATAGAGAAGTAACCCTACTATCCAGGTTGCTTCTCACAGCACTGCTATCCAGGCTTTCATATCGAAGTAACCCTACCATCCAGGTTCCTTCTTACAGCCCTACTATCCAGGCTTTCATAGCGAAGTAACCTTACTATACAGGTTCCTTCTCACAGCCCTACTATCCAGGCTTTCACATCGAAGTAACCCTACCATCCAAATTCCTTCTTACATCCCTACTATCCAGGCCTTCATAGTAAAGTAACCCTACTATCCAGGTTCCTTCTCACAGCCATACTATGCAGGCTTTCATATCGAAGTAACCCTGCAATCTAGGTTCCTTCTCACAGCCCTACTATCCTGGCTTTCATATCGAAGTAACCCTACTATCTAGGTTCCTTCGCACAACCCTACTATCAAAGCTTTCATCTCGAAGTAACCCTACGATCCAGGTTCCTTCTCACAACCCTACTATCCAGGCTTTCATATCGAAGTAACCCTACCATCCAGGTTCCTTCTCAAAGCCCTACTATCCAGGCTTTCATATCGAAGTAACCCTCCTATCCAGGTTCCTTCTCACAGCCCTACTATCCAGGCTTTCATATCGAAGTAACCCTGCTATCCAGGTTTCTTCTCACAACCCTACTATCCAGGCTTTCATAGAGAAGTAACCCTACTATCCATGTTCCTTCTCACAGCCCTACTATCCAGGCTTTCATAGAGAAGTAACCCTACTATCCAGGTTCCTTCTTACAGCCCTACTATCCAGGCTTTCATAGAGAAGTAACCCTACTATCCAGGTTCCTTTTCACAGCCCTACTATCTAGGCTTTCATAGAGAAGTAACCCTACTATCCAGGTTCCTTCTCACAGCCCTGCTATCCAGGCTTTCATATCATAGTAACCCTACCACCCAGGTTCCTTCCTATAGCCCTACTATCCAGGCTTTCATAGCGAAGTAACCCTACTATAGAGGTTCCTTCTCACAGCCCTACTATCCAGGCTTTCATATCGAAGTAAACCTACTATCCAGGTTCATTCTCACAACCCTACTATCCAGGCTTTCATATCGAAGTAACCCTACCATCCAGGTTCCTTCTTACAGCCTTACTATCCAAGCTTTCATAGTGAAGTAACCCTATTATCCAGGTTCCTTCTCACAGTCCTACTATCCAGGCTTTCATATCTAAGTAACCCTACTATCCAGGTTCCTTTTCACAGCCCTACTATCCAGGCTTTCATATCGAAGTAACCCTACTTTCCAGGTTCCTTCTCAAAGCCCTACTATCCAGGCTTTCATATCAAAGTAACCATACTATCCAGGTTCCTTCTTACAGCCCTACTATCAAGGCTTTCATAGCGAAGTAACCCTACTATCCAGGTTCCTTCTCATAGCCCTACTATCCAGGCTTTCATATCGAAGCAACCCTACTATCCAGGTTCCTTCTCACAACCCTACTATCCAGGCTTTCATATCGAAGTAACCCTACCATCCAGGTTCCTTCTCACAGCCCTACTATCCAGGCTTTCATATCGAAGTAACCCTGCTATCCAGGTTCCTTCTCACAGCCCTACTATCCAGGCTTTCATATCGAAGTAACCCTGCTATCCAGGTTCCTTCTCACAGCCCTACTATCCAGGCTTTCATATCGAAGTAACCCTGCTATCCAGGTTTCTTCTCACAGCCCTACTATCCAGGCTTTCATAGAGAAGTAACCCTACTATCCAGGTTCCTTCTCACAGCCCTACTATCCAGGCTTACATAGAGAAGTAACCCTACTATCCAGGTTCCTTCTTAGAACCCTACTATCCAGGCTTTCATAGTGAAGTAACCCTACTATCCAGGTTCCTTCTCACAGCCCTACTATCCAGGCTTTCATATCGAAGTAACCCTGCTATCCAGGTTTCTTCTCACAACCCTACTATCCAGGCTTTCATAGAGAAGTAACCCTACTATCCATGTTCCTTCTCACAACCCTACTATCCAGGCTTTCATAGAGAAGTAACCCTACTATCCAGGTTCCTTCTTACAGCCCTACTATCCAGGCTTTCATAGAGAAGTAACCCTACTATCCAGGTTCCTTTTCACAGCCCTACTATCTAGGCTTTCATAGAGAAGTAACCCTACTATCCAGGTTCCTTCTCACAGCCCTGCTATCCAGGCTTTCATATCATAGTAACCCTACCACCCAGGTTCCTTCTTATAGCCCTACTATCCAGGCTTTCATAGCGAAGTAACCCTACTATAGAGGTTCCTTCTCACAGCCCTACTATCCAGGCTTTCATATCGAAGTAAACCTACTATCGAGGTTCATTCTCACAACCCTACTATCCAGGCTTTCATATCGAAGTAACCCTACCATCCAGGTTCCTTCTTACAGCCTTACTATCCAGGCTTTCATAGTGAAGTAACCCTACTATCCAGGTTCCTTCTCACAGTCCTACTATCCAGGCTTTCATATCTAAGTAACCCTACTATCCAGGTTCCTTCTCACAGCCCTACTATCCAGGCTTTCATATCGAAGTAACCCTACTTTCCAGGTTCCTTCTCAAAGCCCTACTATCAAGGCTTTCATATCAAAGTAACCATACTATCCAGGTTCCTTCTTACAGCCCTACTATCAAGGCTTTCATAGCGAAGTAACCCTACTATCCAGGATCCTTCTCATAGCCCTACTATCCAGGCTTTCATATCGAAGCAACCCTACTATCCAGGTTCCTTCTCACAACCCTACTATCCAGGCTTTCATATCGAAGTAACCCTACCATCCAGGTTCCTTCTCACAGCCCTACTATCCAGGCGTTCATATCGAAGTAACCCTGCTATCCAGGTTCCTTCTCACAGCCCTACTATCCAGGCTTTCATATCGAAGTAACCCTGTTATCCAGGTTCCTTCTCACAGCCCTACTATCCAGGCTTTCATATCGAAGTAACCCTGCTATCCAGGTTTCTTCTCACAGCCCTACTATCCAGGCTTTCATAGAGAAGTAACCCTACTATCCAGGCTTACATAGAGAAGTAACCCTACTATCCAGGTTCCTTCTTAGAACCCTACTATCCAGGCTTTCATAGTGAAGTAACCCTACTATCCAGGTTCCTTCTCACAGCCCTACTATCTAGGCTTTCATAGAGAAGTAACCCTACTATCCAGGTTCCTTCTCACAGCCCTGCTATCCAGGCTTTCATATCGAAGTAACCCTACCATCCAGGTTCCTTCTTACTGCCCTACTATCTAGGCTTTCATAGTGAAGTAACCCTACTATAGAGGTTCCTTCTCACAGCCCTACTATCCAGGCTTTCATATCGAAGTAAACCTACTATCCAGGTTCATTCTCACAACCCTACTATCCAGGCTTTCATATCGAAGTAACCCTACCATCCAGGTTCCTTCTTACAGCCTTACTGTTGGCTCCTAAATTCGACACCTTTGTTTTGATTGATGTCAGCCATTAAAAGCTGAAAGATGCTTTCGACTGGCTAAGTCTGTCGAAGTGCCCGTCGAAAGATGGCAAAATACTTAGAAGATTTCTTCCAAGGAAGAAGGCTGATTGCCTTCGACGTCGAAGGAGTTTTTCGTCGAAGATGTCTCTTGACGAAAGTGTTCGATGGTTCAGAGTGGAGCAGTTTGAAATTCAAGCGTTTGGAGGGAAAACGGTTTCCAGCAGTTACCACGTGCAAACGTGCAAGGATCTGGAGCGTCGAGCATGGAGAACGTGCCAAGTGGATTGATCTCGAAGCAGTGTAACTGCCCGACGGTTACTTGGGATGTTTTAGTATAAATAGGAGTAGACATGTAGTTTCTCGCGTGTGTTCACAATTCTATACAAAGTCACTCATATAGATTCGAGTACCCAGCGTGTGAGAAAGAATTGTTGAGAAATGTATGTGTGAAACACCAATTTTATCAATTAAAGTCATTTACTTTCCCAGAATTTTACTTGCTTTTCTCCTTTAAATTCCTGTCGAACCTTTACTTTAAAGCCTTGTTTATTTTACCAAGTCTTTCCTTTATGTAATTCATTTAAAACCAATTTATTTAAAGCCTTATCCACCTTAATCAAACTTCAAAATCAACCTATGTCCTAGGATCAATCTGATCGATCCTGCGAGTAACCAAATAAGTAACCATTTGGAGGATCAGCGGTTGTTTACTAAAACCCAAGGTAAACAAATTGGCACACCTGGTGGGACTGTGTGTTGATTGTTGAAAATAATCTCATCTTTTCGAGTTGTATGTTATTGAGAAGTGGTAGAATATACACTAACGATAACAATACTGCCAGAGGAAGGGAAGAGATGGCGAATCCGCCAAACACTAACGAAATCCCACAAACGAGTGTGGGAGCAACGGTTAGTATGACCGTAAGTGAAGCGACAAATGTTGGTTCGACACCAGCAGTGTCAGTCACAACCACGGGGCCAATACCTTCGTTAACAGGCCCCAAAATACCTTTGGGAACTCCCCCACCAAGGGGAAATTTAGGCACAAGGCCTGTGGTTCCCCCAGGATTTATTCCATTCTATGGTATGCCAACTTCTGAAGTGGAAAGCCTGACGAATGCTGCGTCCACTTTTTCAGACCCTTTTGTGAGTGCCTCTTCGCCACTCCAAGGCTCTGGAGTAGGCATGGCGAATAGAAATAGGACCCAACTCTTAGGAGGAACGTCCCAAGTAGCCCATGGCCTTACAAATGCCTCGACAGCAGTCTTGAGGCAACAGATGGACGAAAGCAACCATGATATGGTGCAAATGTTGGCACAAACTTTGAGTACAGTGCTAAACCCTCTAATACAAAACACTACTCAATCGAATCAGCAAGTGACAGCGCAAATGACGCGCTTGGCTGATTTCTTTGGAGTACCCCCACCTGTTCGACAGCCTCAAAGGGCGCAAATAAGGGGAAACCAGGGGATATTTGTAGAGGAAGAAACCACCATTAACCAGGCTCAACAGCCTGTCGAAGAAAACCTTAGGGCACGATTGGAACAACCTGTCGAAGAACCTAGGGTAATAACCCCAGAGGTAAGGTTAGTTAACAGAAACCAAAATGCTGACGAAGTGGTTCAGCATATCCAATACCAAAACATGGGTTTGGAAAACAATCTGGCAACCATGATCGAAAGGATTATGACTCAGAATGGGATGAACATGGGCTTTCGAAGGCCCAACTTTACATCTCCATTGTCAGAATACGTGTTACAAACGGACTTACCTCCTAGATGCAAAGTCCCCAAATTTACTAAGTTCTCTGGGGACACGACAGAATCTACTGTCGAGCATGTGGCGAGATACTTGATCGAAGCAGGAGACATTTCGAATAACGAAAACCTAAGGATCAAGTACTTCCCAAGTTCTTTAACCAAGAACGCTTTTACTTGGTTTACAACTCTCCCCCCCAATTCGATCCATCATTGGACCCAGTTGGAAAGATTGTTCCATGAACAATTCTACATGGGGCAAACCAAGATAAGCCTGAAAGAACTGGCCAGTGTGAAGAGACGTTTCACTGAACCTATAGACGAATATCTGAATAGGTTTAGGTTGCTCAAGGCGAGATGTTTTACACAAGTGCCAGAACATGAGTTGGTCGAAATAGCCGCAGGCGGTTTAGATTATTCCATTAGGAAGAAGCTAGACACTCAGTACCTAAGAGACATGGCCCAACTGGCCGATAGAGTTCGACAGGTCGAACGCCTCAAAGCTGAAAAAGCTAAGGCAGCGAAAACTCACAAGAGAGAGAGAATAGCGTACGTTGAGATGGATGACGAAGATCTAGAATCCTTCGACGATACTTTAACTGTCGAAGAAGGAGAAGTCGATTTAGCAGAACTGAAACAAGGGCCACCATACTCTTGTAAACTGTTAGTCCCCTCAAATGGGAAAAATCCCATTGGTCCAGAAAGGACCAACGATAGGTTCCCAAAAAAGACTTATAGTTTTGACATCACAAAATGTGATGAAATATTCGACTTGCTAGTTAAAGATGGCCAAATGATAGTACCCCCTGGGGTAAAAGTGCCTCCTCTTGATCAAAGAAAGAAGAGAGGTTTTTGCAAATATCATAATTTTTTGGGCCATAAAACTTCTCAATGTTTTCTTTTCAGGAATCTTGTGCAAGACGCTATTGAGGAAGGGAGATTAAAGTTTGCTGACAAATCCCCCATGGCTATCGACTCCAATCCACTGAAGGCTGAAGCCCACTATGCTGAACCCTCTGAGGTGAACATGATAGAGGCAACCAGGATCCAGTCGAAGAAGCCAGGAATTACCATGGTCGAAGTCTCAAAGGACCACATCAACATGCCAATCTTTGGCAGTTTTTCTGGAAACTTATCCAGGAAGACAATTGAAGCTGTCCAGAAAGCGGTCGAGAACCCGAAGTCGAAGACTGCTGAAGCACACAAAACTGGATCAAAGCCCAGTTCCCACTTGGCCACTGTTCAAGGCCAGACGGAGAATCTGGAGACACAAATGAAGCAGTTAACTCTTGCTAATAAAGATACAATGAATATCAACATGGTCGAGATTTCTGACCCTAAAGCATCAGAAGAGGCCATAAGGCAAGAGCAGGCTAATAAGACGGCTTTCCCTCGGGAAAACGAAAACTTGGCAGATTTTTTACAAAGATGCCAGAAGAAGAAATCAGAGGTGATGCTGTGTCCAAGATGCAGTTCCATCTTTGATAAAAAAGCTGCTGAGCACATTCAAGGCGTGAGAACAGCGAACAAGAGAAGGGAGAATGCTGACCTTCGACATGATCCCAGAAGGGGTTCTAACCAAGACAAGAGGCCATTGACTTTTAGGCCTCCAACAAATGTGCCAGTAGACACTTGGTACAAAACCTCTGGCCGGAAAAGGCCAAGTGAGGAGAAATGGCATTCTTTCGATGTGCCAAGAGGTTCCTCTTTGACTCAAAAGAAAGAGCCTCAAGTTGCTGCACCTAAGGTTGCTCAAGTGTCCAGCAACTACAAGGGTAAAAATCCTATGTCTCGATCCCAATGGAGGAGATATCAAAGGAGACGAAAAGCTGAAAGGGAGGCTGCCAACGAACCTAAGGCAGAAACTAGTTCGAATGTTCCTCAAAGGAAACAAAGGAAGCCTCTCGAGAGAGAGCCAGTTACCAACAGGCTAGTTTGGCCTAACCAAAGTGAAGTCGAAGACGAAGATGATGCTGAGTCTGACGATACTTTGGATATAATGGTGAATATTGTTTCAGTACTGCCCAGGGAATTCAATCGACAGGTAGAAGTCGAAGCAAGTGACTGGGAAGTGGAACAAGAAATGGCCAAACATAGGCCAGTGTGCTATTTTGTCATGGACAATGGCACTACTGAGGAACAAAATGGCTTCTTCGAGCCACCTACAGAGGCGATGAAGAATCACCTCAAGCCTTTGTTCATAAGGGCTAAGCTCGAAGAAACTACTGTGAATAAAATATTGGTCGATTGTGGGGCAACTATCAATATTATCCCTCACTCTATGCTAAGGAAGATTGGCAAAAGAGATGAGGAAATTAAACCTCACAATATGGTCCTGTCGAACTATGAGGGCGGCATTGGGACCACCATGGGAGTGATCCATCTAGATATCAAAGTTGGGTCCATCCTTCGACCAACGATGTTCATGGTCATATCGGCCAAACCTAACTACAACCTTTTGTTAGGCCGTGAGTGGATTCATGGTGTAGGCGATGTGCCTTCATCGATGCACCAAAGACTGCTGCTATGGCGTCCAGATGGGATGGTCGAAAACATAGAGGCAGATCAAAGCTACTACCTTGGCGAAGTGAATCACTTGGGTGTGGCAGATTTCGACAAAAACTTGGCTCACATAGGGCCATGTCCAACACCTGACTTCGACATGGCGCCAGCGCCAAACACCTTTTGTTCCCTATACCTTCATCCTGAGCATGGTTTCCAATGGGACAGAGAAGACTTGTCCCACATAGACTTCAGTGGGTTAACTGATATCCAACCAACTGGTTGGGGAAGTGAATTCAGTGATAATGACTGAGTCACAATCTTTGAAGCGAATTTCGGCTTATGTGGCCGAAACCACGATGATAACGGCTCTCGAAGCCGAAGTAAAGTACATGGCCACACAGGCCAACGATCAACAATTATCTGCTGTTGGCCCAGGAAAGGATTTCGATCCAAAACCTCCTGATATCATGCCAGAAGAAATGCAGGAACAGAGGCTCGACGCCATCTATGACGATGAGCCTTTGGGCTTCGAAAAGGATCCCTTGGCGAACAACATTAAAATGTTAGCACAAGACCCTTTAGAAGAAATCAACTTAGGCGAAGGATCAGAGAAAAGGCCAACTTACATCAGCGCCAAAATCGATCCAGAACTTAGGTTGGAAGTAATCCAATTGCTGAAAGAGTTTAAAGACTGTTTTGCATGGGATTATGACGAAATGCCTGGTCTCGACAGAGGATTGGTAGAACTTCAGTTGCCAATCAAACCTGGGAAGAAGCCTATCAAGCAAAATCCAAGGCGCTTCGCTCCAGAAATACTGTCGAAGATCAAAACGGAGGTCGAAAGACTTCTGAAATGCAAATTCATCTGTGTTACAAGGTATGTCGAATGGATTGCAAATATTGTGCCGGTAATTAAGAAAAATGGTACGTTAAGGGTGTGCATAGATTTCAGAGATTTGAATGCTGCCACCCCCAAAGATGAATATCCTATGCCTGTGGCGGAAATGCTAGTTGATTCTGCCGCTGGCTATGAATACCTGAGTATGCTCGATGGTTATTCAGGATATAATCAAATATTCATTGCTGAGGAGGATGTGTCGAAAATAGCTTTTCGATGCCCTGGGGCCTTAGGCACTTACGAATGGGTAGTGATGCCTTTTGGCCTAAAAAACGCTGGGGCAACGTACCAGCGAGCAATGAATACTATCTTCCATGATTTTATTAACACTTTTATGCAAGTCTATATTGATGATATTGTTATAAAATCTGTTTCCAGGAAGAATCACATTGACCACCTTCGACAATCATTCGAAAGAATGAGAGAACATGGTCTGAAGATGAACCCTTTGAAGTGTGCGTTCTGTGTGAAAGCTGGAGATTTCTTGGGCTTCGTTGTCCACAAGAAAGGAATCGAAATCAACCAGAACAAGACGAAGGCAATTCTGGAAGCGAAAGCGCCATCGAATAAGAAGGAATTGCAATCTCTCTTAGGCAAGATAAATTTCTTAAGGAGGTTTATATCTAATCTAAGTGGGAAAGCTCAGGCCTTTTCACCCTTACTTCGACTGAATAAAGAGGGGTTCGAATGGGGGCAGGAGCAACAAGAAGCCTTCGACAAAATCAAAGGGTACCTCACTAAGCCACCTATTTTGGTGCCTCCTTGTAGCAATAGGAGTATGAGATTGTACATAGCTGCATCTGACAAAACTCTGGGAAGTATGTTAGCCCAAGAGGATGAGAATGGAGTCGAAAGACCCATTTACTATCTCAGTCGAGTTTTGAATGATGCAGAAACTAGATATAGCGAAGTTGAAAAATTGTGTCTATGTCTGTATTTTTCTTGTACAAAACTCAAGCAATATATAAAACCAGTTGATGTTTATGTTTCGTCTCATTTTGATGTTTTCAAATATATGTTGTCGAAACCTATCTTGCATAGTCGAATTGGCAAGTGGGCATTAGCATTAACTGAATACTCCTTAACCTTTATGCCTCTTAAGGCAGTAAAAGGACAAGTGGTTGCAGACTTCATAGTCGACCACTCAATTCAAGTCGAGGATATTAATTATGTGGAGATAGAACCTTGGAAATTCTACTTCGATGGTTCCAGCCATAAAGATGGAACAGGGGTAGGAGTCTTGATTATTTCTCCAGATAAAATTCCAACAACATTCAAGTACAAAATAGCAGGTTCTTGTTCGAACAATGAGGCTGAGTATGAAGCTCTAATTACTGGCCTTGAGATATTGTTGGAATTGGGGGCAACTCGAGTCGAAATAATGGGAGACTCAGAGTTAGTCATCAAGCAAGTCACAAAGGAATATAAATGCATAAGGGAGAATCTCATTATGTACTTTGTGATAGCAAATCGTTTATTGAAACAATTTGAAACGATCAATATTCGACACATACCCAGAGTCGAAAATCAAATAGCCAATGACTTGGCACAAATTGCATCTGGGTATAAGATTTCAAAAACGAAACTACAGAGAGCAATCGAAGTTCGAGAAAAGATAAAAGCAACTTGTCTATCACCATCAGACTTGGAATCGACGAGACTAGGATATGCTGATCACAGTAACTTCGAGATTTCGTTCATTGATAATTTGTCAGAGCAAGATTGGAGGAAACCTATTGTGGACTATCTTCAAAATCCAGGAGCTTCGACAGAACGAAAAACAAAATACAGGGCGTTGAGTTTTGTACTCATGGGTAATGAATTATTCAAGAAGACGCCTGAAGGGGTGTTGCTGAAATGTTTAAGTGAAACTGAAGCATACATAGCCCTTTCGACGACGCATGCTGGGGCATGTGGGGCTCACCAAGCAGGCCATAAGATGAAATGGTTGTTGTTTCGACAATGACTATATTGGCCCACTATGCTGAAAGATTGTGTTGAGTTCGCCAAAGGTTGTCAAGAGTGTCAAGTTCATACAGGCATCCAACATGTACCAGCAAGCGAACTTCACTCGATAGTGAAGCCTTGGCCCTTTAGAGGATGGGCGTTGGATCTCATTGGAGAAATTCGACCAGCATCATCAAAGAGTCAAAAATACATATTGGTAGGCATTGATTATTTTACTAAGTGGATCGAAGCTATCCCTTTAGTCAATGTGGACCAAGAAAATGTCATTGAATTTATTCAAAAGAACATTATCTTTAGATATGGAATCCCTGAGACGATAACAACTGATCAAGGGTCAGTTTTCACTGGTCGAAAGATGCAGGAATTTGCTCAGGAAACAGGTTTCAAACTCCTAACATCCACGCCTTATTATGCACAGGCGAATGGTCAAGTCGAAGCAGCTAACAAAGTGGTGATTGGCTTGATAAAGAAACATGTTGGGAAGAAACCAAAGAATTGGCATAAGACGTTAGACCAGATTCTGTGGGCTTGTCGAACGTCCCCAAAAGAAGCCACTGGTACAACACCGTATAGGCTAACTTTTGGCCATGATGCAGTGTTGCCAGCAGAAATTTGTCTTCAATCTGCAAGGGTTCAGAGGCATTATGATATTCCTTCTGAAGTTTATTGGAACATGATGTTAGATGAACTGGTGGATTTAGACGAAGAGAGATTACACGCTCTCGACCTACTCAGGCTTCAGAAGAAAAGAGTAGAAGACTCTTATAATAGAAAGGTAAAACCTAAGGTATTTTTGCCTGAAGAACTAGTTTGGAAGGTAATTCTTCCCATGGATCGAAGGGATCGAAGCATGGGGAAATGGTCACCCAAATGGGAAGGACCCTTCAGAGTTATCCAAACTTTTTCTGGTGGAGCCTATGAAGTCGAAGAGTTAGGTGGAGATAAAAGGCTCTTGAGAGTAAATGGTAAATATTTGAAAAAATACAAACCTATACTTCAAGAGATAAAAATAAAATAATAAAAGAGCAAGTCTAAATTAACCATAAAAATGCCAAAACAGAAATTTTATTAATTTCAGCCAAGATGGCAATTGTTGTCGAATAACGATTACAGAATATGGTTACAAAAGAGAATCAATCAAAAGGTAAGAGAATTCTTGAGTCGAAGATACTTGGCGTACTGCAGCTCCAACCTCTTCTTGCACCAGGAGTTTTCCTGCACTAGTTTGGCAATTTGAGCGTCGAGGCTTTGGGCCCTCTCAGCGAATTCCAGGCCTTGTTTGATCTCAGTCTGGCTCTCGGTGTTTGAGATGGTCGAAAGAAGTTCTTCCTTGAGTACAGTATTGGCGTTTATCTTCGCCTCTATTTCTGCGATTTGTGCCCGGAAGGAAACATTCTCTCGATCAATGGCATCGACTCTTTCCTGCGCAGACGCTTTTTGTTTCGACAACTCAGCAATTCGAGAAGTCGAATCTGAGACAGCAGTCCACGCAGATGAGCTTTTGCCATACAATACCTCAAGCTGACTGTTGAACCCTCTTTGGCGCCTGTAATCTGATGAAACTTGATCAATCATAGAGTGTAACTCCATGATCAAGTCTGAGATTTCTGGGGCTACAGCTTCAAAGTCGACAGCATTCAAGACCTCTTTTAAGCATGATGGAGCAGTGGGGTCCTCCTCTAAAGCCTTCATCAAGTCCCTCTTGAAGAACTGGGCCTTAACCTTCGCCAAAGCATCATCAAGGGGAGAAGTTTCAGTAGACTTCCCCGACAGGGTAGGCACTTCCTGACTCGCGTCAGACGAACTTTTGCTCTCGATGATGGCATTGAGGTAGCTAACAGGGTCAGTTTCTTTCAAGAGTTCCAAGTCCTCTTTTGACCTGTGCTTCGAGGAGGTAACCCTTGCAACAGTATTATCTTGGGTTTGAGGTTCTTGAGTGTTAAGTGCTTCGACTGGTTGCTCTTCGACTCGGACTGAGGCAGTACCAGCGTCGACTTGTGGTTCTTCGTTAGCATCACCCTGGGGTCCTTCGCCAGCGTCATTTTGTGGCTCTTCGCTAGCGTCACCCTGGTGTCCTTCGCCAGTACCACCTTGGTTCTCTTCGTCGACAGCATTTTGATTCTCTTCGCCGTCATTGCCTTGGTCCCTTTCTTCATGATTCTCTTCTGACAAATCCACCACCTGAACTGTTTATGGCTGTTGTTCCTCCACCAGAGGTTCCTCTGTTGTTTTCTCCACTGTTTCAGCATTGGCCTCATTCTCAGTATGGGCTTCGTCATTGCCCAAGTCTTTTTCCTGAGGCCTGCTAAGTTCAGCAGATTCCAGCGTTTCTGAGGTCCTTGGTGGAGAACTTTCAGTAGTGTCCTGAAAAGGGAAAGAAGACAAATCGTCAGATGTCGAAAGAGACACAATCGAATACGGGTATTTATGCCTAAGTTATAAAAAAGGTCTAAGGGATTACCTGTGGATTAACTTCAGCCCCAGGGCTGGAATTGTCACTTTCGACAGGCTTGTTAAGAAGAACGTTCAGTTCCTCCTCAGTTGGCTCCTCGATGATCACTGGAGGTGGCCTAGGCTTTCTCACAGCGACCTTTATTCTGACGGTTCGACCTTCAGGAGCAGGAGCAGGAACAGAAGCATCCTTCGTCAACTTTCGCCTTTTTAAGGGGGCAGGAGGGGAATCACTTTCGTCATCACTCCCAGATTCGACCACCAGTCCTGGCCGTTTCTTGGGCGAAGGTTCCTAGAAAACCAATAGGAATTCGATTGAATAATTGCATCGAAAATAAAAAATCGAAAGCCAGAAGAAAAATGAAGAAAATCTGGTTACCGATACAGGAGGCTTCCTCGAAGAGCCTTCCCCCTGTTGGTTGCTTATGGTCTTCGCCGGCGCCGTAGTCTTCGCCGGCGGTGGAGGTTTTGTTGAAGGGCCTCCTCCTTGTTGGCCTTCTGTAGCCTTCTTGGCTACAGGCTTTCGAACAACTGAAAGCAAAGGAAAAGTTAACAGGCTAGCAGTCGAAAAGAAAGACAAAAAGTAATGTGAGAGCATGAACTTACATTTCTTTACTTTGTCCAACACAAGGACAAAAGACTTCTGCAACTCAGCCATGAAGTCCTTCTCGTCGAAGAAGTACTCAGCATAATAGCTTCTCCACCACTCCTCGAAGGATGGTGAGCAAAGGAAATTGAGCTGGTAGTCAAACAGCGAGAGGATTGTTCGACCAGCATATCTTCCGATATGCTTGATGGCAGCTTCTTCTGTATAATCGTTGCAGAAGTACAACATTGACTTCTCTCTTTGAAAAATCGGAGAAGGCAGGGTTTGGATAATACCAAACTGGCGAGATACCAGATTTGGTTGATAGGCAATCAGACTCAAATGAGTCTTTGAGCTCTTGAATCGAAGAGGCATGATCCTTGGTGTAAGGAACGCCTCCCAAAGTATTGTATGCTCATCGACATTGGGACCACTCGACTCCTTTGGATGTGGCCTAGTGAACCATGCTGGCCCCACCCGCCGTTGAGCAAATGGAGCCATAGTTGAAACAAACTCCTTCCTTCGAGCAAACATTAGAACGAAGTTGGTGAAGGTTTATTGAAACTCCAGTCCATCGTCCGTAGGTGTCAGCAGAGCCAGCCTGATTCCTTCGATGCGTCTATTCGCTATCGCTGGAGCTTGTTCATTTATCTGAACTTTCTTGGGCAAGAAAGATTCGAAAGTGGCATTGAGCCACAGTTGAAGTAGCCAAAAAGGCCCAGCGAGTAGCAAACTGGCCCTGTCCTCGATATGTTTCAGAAGAGTGGCCCCATTGCTGATCGAGTCATAGAGACTAGCCAGAATCAGTTCTGCCAAACAGATGTTTTGGCGGTGATGCAGTTGGGTAGCAAGAGTGACCATCTTTTTGGTCACCTGTAGAGACTTCGAGCAAAACACAAAGCGAGTTAGCCATAAGGCTAGAAACGCTATGTGTTTGACATCCGACACAGTATCTGTCGACCTGTCGTGATAATGGTTGATGAAAGTGGTGTATGTTGGTTTGGTCTCAGAGAAGCCAATTTGGTCTTCCGACATCTCCTCCGGATCGAAGTAATCCCCGGTTGGTCGAAGGCCAGCAATAGCTGCCACATCGAAGAGTGTGGGGGTTAGCATCCCACATGGAAGATGAAAAGTGAAGTGGGAGTAATCCCAGAACAACAGTGAAGCTATCAGCATCTCTGGGGAGTAGTTCAAACCCGTCTTCGACAGCATCACTAAGTCGAAGATTCCCATATCCTTCCAGATTGAGGTTTGATGTTTCTCCAACTTTGTTAGCCAAGCAACATAATCGGAGGTCAGATTAGGGCAAGACCTGAAGACCCTAACCCCTCTGTTGAAGAAGCGGAGGTCGATTTTTTCACGTGTAGGGTCTTCATTGTCTTCTGCGTCTTTCTTGGCGCATGCTACTGGCTTGAGTTTCTCGACTATTGGGAAATAGCTCTTGATCTTCAGGGATTCAGAGATGCTTGGATTCATGGGGCCAGACATTGCAAAGATCTGGTTGGAGTATCCAACCGGGATCATCAAGTGGCGCGAGTAAGCATCGCGAACGGCGATGTCAGAAGGTTCAGGAACCCTTCGTTTGCCTGTAGAGTTTACTACTGGGGCAGTGACGAAAACTTTGGGTTTAACATGTTCAGTTGGTGCGTTAGCACTGGGAGCAGTAGAAGCAGAGGCCATTGTTTGAAATGAGTTTGAAGATGAAGTGAAAGAGGAAGAGTTTTCTGCGAAGATAACAAGCTTGTATGGAAGCAAGGAAGTTTGAAGGCTAGTTGGCGTAAAAAGTCCCACAATGGGATATTCACTGCTATTTATAGTAGTGGGAAAAATCCCTAATAACGAGGACATTAAATGCCATTTAATGCTGCAGGAGTTAGTGGGACGCGTGGCAGCCTCCTGTTGTTTTGGCCGTTTCTGCAGAAACAGAGGGACGCAGCGTGCGTCCTCGTTTTTGGGATTTGTCATAATGACAAATTCTGAATTGACGTTTGGTACTGCACGCCGTACTGAAAGTGACGTCCTAGGATCAAATCAATGATGGTTTCTTGGGATTGCCAATAGTTGGTAAAAAGCAACAAAAAGTGCACAAGTTAACTTGTGACTAAGCGTGGAAAGACAGGTGTCGAATGGCGTTTCAAAGAATGCCTTTTTCTTTCAGAGTCGAAATAAGGCATTCTTGGGGGGCAATTTGTTGGCTCCTAAATTCGACACCTTTGTTTTGATTGATGTCAGCCATTAAAAGCTGAAAGATGCTTTCGACTGGCTAAGTCTGTCGAAGTGCCCGTCGAAAGATGGCAAAATACTTAGAAGATTTCTTCCAAGGAAGAAGGCTGATTGCCTTCGACGTCGAAGGAGTTTTTCGTCGAAGATGTCTCTTGACGAAAGTGTTCGATGGTTCAGAGTGGAGCAGTTTGAAATTCAAGCGTTTGGAGGGAAAACGGTTTCCAGCAGTTACCACGTGCAAACATGCAAGGATCTGGAGCGTCGAGCATGGAGAACGTGCCAAGTGGATTGATCTCGAAGCAGTGTAACTGCCCGACGGTTACTTGGGATGTTTTAGTATAAATAGGAGTAGACATGTAGTTTCTCGCGTGTGTTCACAATTCTATACAAAGTCACTCATATAGATTCGAGTACCCAGCGTGTGAGAAAGAATTGTTGAGAAATGTATGTGTGAAACACCAATTTTATCAATTAAAGTCATTTACTTTCCCAGAATTTTACTTGCTTTTCTCCTTTAAATTCCTGTCGAACCTTTACTTTAAAGCATTGTTTATTTTACCAAGTCTTTCCTTTATGTAATTCATTTAAAACCAATTTATTTAAAGCCTTATCCACCTTAATCAAACTTCAAAATCAACCTATGTCCTAGGATCAATCTGATCGATCCTGCGAGTAACCAAATAAGTAACCATTTGGAGGATCAGCGGTTGTTTACTAAAACTCAAGGTAAACACTTACTATCCAGGCTTTCATAGTGAAGTAAACCTACTATCCAGGTTCCTTCTCACATCCCTACTATCCAGGCTTTCATATCTAAGTAACCCTCCTATCCAGGTTCCTTTTCAAAGCCCTACTATCCAGGCTTTCATATCGAAGTAACCCTACTTTCCAGGTTCCTTCTCAAAGCCCTACTATCCAGGCTTTCATATCAAAGTAACCATACTATCCAGGTTCCTTCTTACAGCCCTACTATCAAGGCTTTCATAGCGAAATAACCCTACTATCCAGGTTCCTTCTCATAGCCCCACTATCCAGGCTTTCATATCGAAGTAACCCTATTATCCAGGTTCCTTCTCACAACCCTACTATCCATGCTTTCATATCGAAGTAACCCTACCATCCAGGTTCCTTCTCACAACCCTACTATCCAGGCTTTCATATTGAAGTAACCCTGCTATCCAGGTTCCTTCTCACAGCCCTACTATCCAGGCTTTCATATCGAAGTAACCCTGCTATCCAGGTTCCTTCTCACAACCTTACTATCCAGGCTTTCATAGAGAAGTAACCCTGCTATCAAGGTTCCTTCTTACAGCCCTACTATCCAGGCTTTCATAGTGTAGTAACCCTACTATCCAGGTTCCTTCTCACAACCCTACTATCTAGGGTTTCATAGAGAAGTTACCCTACTATCCAGGTTCCTTCTCACAGCTCTGCTATCCAGGCTTTCATATCGAAGTAACCCTACCATCCAGGTTCCTTCTTACAGCCCTACTATCCAGGCTTTCATAGCGAAGTAACCCTACTATACAGGTTCCTTCTTACAGCCCTACTATCCAGGCTTTCATATCGAAATAACCCTACCATCCAGGTTCCTTCTTATAGCCCTACTATCCAGGCCTTCATAGTGAAGTAACCCTACTATCCGGGTTCCTTCTCATAGCCTTACTATACAGGCTTTCATATCGAAGTAACCCTGCTATCTAGGTTCCTTCTCACAGCCCTACAATCCAGGCTTTCATATCTAAGTAACCCTACTATCTAGGTTCCTTCTCACAACCCTACTATCCAGGCTTTCATCTCGAAGTAACCCTACTATCCAGGTTCCTTCTCAAAACCCTACTATCCAGGCTTTCATATCGAAGTAACCCTACCATCCAGGTTCCTTCTCACAACCCTACTATCCAGGCATTCATAGCGAAGTAACCCTACTATCCAGGTTCCTTCTCACAGCCCTACTATCCTAGCTTTCATAGTGAAGTAACCCTACTATCCAGGTTCCTTCTCATAGCCCTACTATCCAGGCTTTCATATCGAAGTAACCCTACTATTCAGGTTCCTTATTACAACCCTACTATCCAGGCTTTCATATCGAAGTAACCCTACTATCGAGGTTCCTTCTCACAACCCTACTATAAAGGCTTTCATATCGAAGTAACCCTACTATCCAGGTTCTTTCTCACAGCCCTACTATACAGGCTTTCATATCGAAGTAACCTTACTATCTAGGTTCATTCTAACAGCCCTACTATCTAGGCTTTCATATCGAAGTAACCCTACCATCCAGGGTCCTTCTTATAGCCCTACTATCCAGGCTTTCATATCGAAGTAACCATACTATCCAGGTTCAATCTCACAACCCTACTATCCAGACTTTCATATCGAAGTAACCCTACTATCCAGGTTCCTTCTCAAAACCCTACTGTCCAAGCTTTCATAGCGAAGTAACCCTACTATACAGGTTCCTTCTCACAGCCTTACTATCCAGGCTTTCATATCGAAGTAACCCTACTATCCAGGTTCCTTCTGACAACCCTACTATCCAAGCTTTCATATCGAAGTAACCCTACTATCCAGGTTCCTTCTCACAGCCCTACTATCAAGGATTTCATATCGAAGTAACCCTACCATCCAGGTTCCTTGTTACAGCCCTACTATCCAGGCTTTCATAGTGAAGTAACCCTACTATCCAGGTTCCTTCTCACAACCCTACTATCCAGGCTTTCATATCAAAGTAACCCTACTATCCAGGTTCCTTCTCACAACCCTAGTATCCAAGCTTTTATATCAAAGTAACCCTACCATCCAGGTTCATTCTTACAGCCCTAATATCTAGGCTTTCATAGTGAAGTAACCCTACTATCTAGGTTCCTTCTCATAGCCCTACTATCCAGGCTTTCATATCGAAGTAACCCTACTATCCAGGTTACTTCTCACAGCCCTACTATTTAGGCTTTCATATCGAAGTAACGATACTATTCAGGCTTTCATAGTGAAGTAACCCTGCTATCCAGGCTTTCATCTCGAAGTAACCCTACTATCCAGGTTCCTTCTCACAGCCCTACTATCCAGGCTTTCATATCAAAGTAACCCTACCATCCAGGTTCCTTCTTACAGCCCTACTATCCAGGCTTTCATATCGAAGTAACCTTACTATCCAAGTTCCTTCTCACAGCCCTACTATCCAGGCTTTCATATCAAAGTAACTCTACCATCCACGTTCCATCTCACAGCCCTACTATCCAGGCTTTCAAATCGAAGTAACCCTACTATCCAAGTTCCTTCTCAAAGCCCTACTATCCAGGCTTTCATATCGAAGTAACTCTACTATCCAGGTTCCTTCTCACAACCCTACTATCCAGGCTTTTATATCAAAGTAACCCTACCATCTAGGTTCCTTCTTATAGCCCTACTATCCAGGATTTCATAGTGAAGTAACCCTACTATCTAGGTTCCTTCTCACAGCCCTACTATCCAGGCTTTCATATCGATGTAACCCTACTATCCAGGTTCCTCCTCACAGCCCTACTATCAAGGCTTTCATATCAAAGTAACTCTACCATCCAGGTTCCTTCTTACAACCCTACTATCCAGGCTTTCATGGCGAAGTAACCCTACTATCCAGGTTCCTTATCATAGCCCTACTATCCAGAATTTCATATCGAAGTAACTCTACTTTCCAGGTTCCTTCTCACAACCCTACTATCCAGGCTTTCATTCGAAGTAACCCTATTGTCCAGGTTCCTTCTCACAGCCCTACTATCCAGGCTTTCATATCAAAGTAACCCTACCATCCAAGTTCCTTCTCACAGCCCTACTATCCAGGCTTTCATATCTAAGTAACCCTACTATCCAGGTTCCTTCTCAAAGCCCTACTATCCAGGCTTTCATATCGAAGTAACCCTACTATCCAAGTTCCTTCTCAAAGCCCTACGATCCAGGCTTTCATATCGAAGTAACTCTACCATCCAGGTTCCTTCTCATAGCCCTACTATCCAGGCTTTCATATCTAAGTAACCCTACTATCCAGGTTCCTTCTCAAAGCCCTACTATCCAGGCTTTCATATCGAAGTAACCCTACTATCCAAGTTCCTTCTCAAAGCCCTACGATCCAGGCTTTCATATCGAAGTAACTCTACCATCCAGGTTCCTTCTCATAGCCCTACTATCCAGGCTTTCATATCGAAGTAACCCTACCATCCAGGTTCCTTCTTACAACCCTACTATCCAGGCTTTCATCGTGAAGTAACCCTACTATCTAGGTTCCTTCTCACAACCCTACTATCCAGGCTTTCATATCGAAGTAACCCTACTATCCAGGTTCCTTCTCACAGCCCTACTATCCAGGCTTTCATATCAAAGTAACTCTACCATCCAGGTTCCTTCTTACAGCCCTACTATCCAGGCTTTCATAGCGATGTAACCCTACTATCCAGGTTCCTTCTCATAGCCCTACTATCCAGGATTTCATATCGAAGTAACTCTACTTTCCAGGTTCCTTCTCACAGCCCTACTATCTAGGCTTTCATATCAAAGTAACCCTATTTTCCAGGTTCCTTCTCACAGCCCTACTATCCAGGCTTTCATATCAAAGTAACCCTACCATCTAAGTTCCTTCTCACATCCCTACTATCCAGTCTTTCATATCGAAGTAACCCTACTATCCAGGTTCCTTCTCAAAGCCCTACTATCCAGGCTTTCATATCGAAGTAACCCTACTATCCTGGTTCCTTCTCACAACCCTACTATCCAGGCTTTCATATCGAAGTAACCCTACCATTCAGGTTCCTCCTTACAACCCTACTATCCAGGATTTCATAGTGAAGTAACCCTACTATCTAGATTCCTTCTCACAGACCTACTATCCAGGCTTTCATATCGAAGTAACCCTATTATCCAGGTTCCTTCTCACAGCCCAACTATCCAAGTTTTCATATCAAAGTAACTTTACCATCCAGGTTCCTTCTTACAGCCCTACTATCCAGGCTTTCATATCGAAGTAACCCTATATCCAGGTTCCTTCTTATAGCCCTACTATCCAGGCTTTCATATCGAAGTAACCCTACTATCCAGGTTCCTTCTCACAGCCCTACTATCCAGGCTTTCATAGGGAAGTAACCCTACTATCCAGGTTCTTTCTCACAACCCTACTATCCAGGCTATCATATCGAAGTAACCCTACTATCCAGGTTCCTTCTCACAACCCTACTATCCAGGCTTTCATATCGAAATAACCCTACTATCCTGGTTCCTTCTCACAGCCCTACTATCCAGGCTTTAATATTGAAGTAACCTTAATATTTAGGTTCCTTCTTAGAACCCTACTTTCCAGGCTTTCATAGCGAAGTAACCCTACTATCCAGGTTCTTTCTTGCAGCCCTACTATCCAAGATTTCATATAGAAGTAACCCTACCATCCAGGTTCCTTCTAACAGCCCTACTATCCAGGCTTTCATATCAAGGTAACCCTACTATCCAGTTTCCTTCTCATAACCTGACTTTTAGGGTTCCGCTTCTAGTATCCCCAGACAGCAGTCCATAACACTATAAGACTAGGACCCGATCAAACACAATTGATTGCATATTTCCCTAGAAAGTCGTGGTGCAGCACATACCCCGACCAGATATGCAGTTCACTGCCGCTCTCCAAACCGGAGTTATTCCCCAGTAGAGTAACGAACAACTGAATATCCTAAAACTCTATTTCTCTCAAGACAGAGACCAACATTCCCCAGTGAAGTCCTCCTCAACAATAGGTATACGGGTTCTCGCAAAGGAATCTTTTATGCGATCGACACTTCTTCGGATGGCATCTTTAAGCCCATCTCAGACAATTCTCTAGAAACTACCAAATGGCATCTATAAGCCCATTCTCGATATCACAAATCAAGTATCACTTCATGCGAGTGCGAATTTCTGGGCACTCTAGTGTTCAATCATCTTCCACCTTCAGATCACGAAAGGCAGACGAGCCAATATACATCCTCAGGTTTAAGAAGATTGAACAGAGGTAGCTGTTGTACCCCAAAATTTGCCCTCCCATATTTCTCAACACATGGCAAGTGAGGTCCCCAAGTTGCTCAAGGAAGTTCAAGAGTTGACTAGACAAACTCTCTCCTAAGGCAGTATACCTCAAAATAGGGTTTCCATATTCATCAAGATGTGTGAAACACAAAGGACTCAAATGCTCACCATTGTCCTAATATTCTCTCAAGATCATCCATGTCAAGTTTCAAGCCTTGCAGAAGAAGTTTGCCCAGTCAATCAGTCAAATGCCTGAAAATCAACTATGTTAGGTAAAAAGTCAACTGTGGCCCACATACAGTCAAACTTCAAGATTTTTGGTCAACATCCTCATTTTGAAGTATTATTCATCATTTTATAAAGGTTTGATCATGATTCCTCAAGGATTTCTCACAATTCATCAAAACCCAAAAGTTGCTAAATTAGGGTTTTGAAGGAAAAGTCAACTCAACTTTGACCAAGCATAACTTTCTCATACTTTATCAGTAATGACCCATTCAAAACTCATTTTGAATAGGATGCAATTCCCTACAATTCAGATTCATCTCCCAAGTTTAGAATATGCACTCACAAAAGATATGAATTTTGACATTATAGGTCCTTTTGGGAAAGTATACAAAAACACCTTTTTGGTCAAAGCTTCATACATGAACATGGAAGACTCAATTGAGATGAGACAAAAAGGGTTGCTTAGAGGACACCCTAAACTTTCAAAAAGGTCCAATAACACCTCTCTAGGGTCAAAATTGAGATAGTTATGCATTGGCCAAGTTGACCATTTTTTGCGAAATTGCCAAAAGTCAAATGTGCTCAAATTTGCATTTTTTGCTAAATGGGCCTAACTTTTTATGCTTACACCTCACTTATAATGTGGTCCACGACCCAAATGTTCAATCACATGTTATTTGCTTCGTTATTTATTTTATTTTGATTTTTTATTTATTAAAAATTGAATTAAATCAAATAATTGTTAAATAATAGCAAATATTTGTTTTGACTGGATTTTTGGAGAGAATCAGAAGCTCATTATGCTGGCATATCAAAATAAAATCATATCAATGGAAATTGGAAAAAGAAAGGCATGATTGGCATGATTATGGAAAGATATCATATGGATCCATCTTCTGGATCCATCTCCATCCAGATCTGCTGACAGCAGGCCCATTTGGTTATTTCTACTATTTTCATTAATTTCTCTTCTTTAATTATTTTGTTTTTTTTAAATCAACACAAAAATTATTTTACTAAATTAACCAATCAAAGAACACAAAAAAGATTTATTTTCTTAATAAATGTTTTTTTAATTAATTAGTTTATTTAATTTAGGGAAATTTTAATTTGTTTTTTTTCACAAATAAAATCAAAATAGAAAATTAGGTTAACTCTTGATTTAATTTTTTCTTTTTTTCTCAAATAAATAAAAATACAAAAATAGGTTGTTAACTTAATTAATTTATTTTAAAAAAATTAATATTAATTAGAACTTAGGATTTTCTTTTAATTATTCATTATTTCCTCACTTACACTTTAATTAGAACTTAGGATTTTCTTTTAATTAGAACTTTTCACACTTACACTTTTCAAACAAATTTTCAAAACAACTTCGTGACATCCTTGAGGGCTGATACAAGGGTTATCACGAAGTAAAACTTTTCAAAACAAAGCATACACACAAGCAATTTAAAAAGATGAGCAAGTACCTAAGAGCCCATGGAAAACCATGGATAGAAAGGGTGCTAACACCTTCCCTTTCTATAATTTACCCCCCGTACTCAGAATATCTCAAAAAAAGGATTTTTTCTGTACTTTTTTCCTTTCCGGTTGGATGAAATAAAAGTCGGTGGCAACTCTTGCTTACCGCGACATTTTGAAAACGCAAAATGCAAACCAGTATTAAACAGTTGGTTCTGCCACCGTATCAAAGCATGCGGCTTGAAGAAGGAATTCGTGAAGGACATTTGGTCAAGGAAGGAGGTACATCTAATGGTGTCAAGAAGTTTGGAAGTGTCTTCCCCAAGAGGAAAGAACAAGATGCCAGTGCAATTTTTCCTGGGAGGCCGAGGAGAGGGTATTCATATGTTGCGGCAGTCACTCCTGCTATCCGCCCAAAAATGGTGACCCCAACTTATCAAGCCCCTCCAATTCAACAACGACAATTTCAGCAACAACCTCGACAATAGGCTCATCAATTCAACAATTAGAACCGTTCGCCGAGGAAACCACAATTTGATGCAATCCTAATGACTTACACTAGGTTGTTTCCCGCTCTGATCCGAAAAAATCTCATAACGACGAAGCCTCCTCCTATTGCACCGAATAATGCTTCTCCTTGGTACAAGGCAGATCAATTATGTGCATATCACCAAGGTGTGCCAGGGCATAATATTGAAAATTGCTTTGCTTTGAAGACAAATGTCCAGAGGTTAATCAAGAACGGTATTCTGTCTTTCAAATATGTTAACCCGAATGTTCGAGATAATCCTTTGCCTCGACATGGGGCAGCGTCGGTGAATATAGTGGAATGATGTCCTGGAAAGTTTCGAGTTTACCAAGTTGAGCATATAAGGGACTCATTGATCAGGATACATCAAAGCTTAAGTAGACTTTCCTTCTTTAAACATCGACATGATTATGACGTTTGTGAATTTTGCTCAATAGAAGATGATTGCCCTATTGTGAAAGAGGATATTCATAAGTTGTTGGATCAAAGGGTTATCACCATTACATATGACAGAGATCCAGATGATGAAGTGAATGTTATAGTGCCACAGTTCAACATGCCTGAGCCAGTAGAGATTGTTTATGATAGTCAGACTTCACATGCTGCTCCTTTGATTATTTGTCCACCTGGTCTCGTGCCTTACAACTCGGACCAAACCATACCATACAAATATAATGCCATAATGATTGAGAATAGGGTAGAAGTTCCCATACCGCCAATGCCATCTTTTGTTAATATTACTGATGTGAGTAGAGTCACAAGGAGCAGACGTATCTTTGCAGCAGTACTATCGAAAAGGCCTGAAGTTCAAGTTAGAAGGCCTATACCGACAGAAATTCCGATGAGGAATGTTGAACCAAGAGTTAAGGTAGGCCGATCCAATGAACCTAACCCACATCCTGATGATGATGAGATTTTGAAACTCATTAAGAGAAGTGAATATAAGATTGTGGACCAACTATTGCAAACTCCTTCCAAAAGTTTTGTGCTTGCTTTACTAAGAGATTCTGGTGCCCATAGGGAAGCTTTGATGAAGGTATTGGACCAGGAATTCGTAGATCATGATGTGACGGTTGACCAATTTGATGGAATTGTGGGAAATATTACTTCATGTGACAATCTTGGTTTCAGTGATGAAGAGCTTCTGGAGGAGGGAAGGAACCATAATATGGATTTTCATATATCAATAAGTTGTGGAAATGATACTTTATCAAGTGTGCTGGTAGATATAGGTTCATCCTTAAATGTACTGCCCAAAACTACATTATCTTGACTTTCACATCAAGGTGCTCCTATGAGACCTAGTGGGGTAATTGTCAAAGCGTTTGATGGTTCTAGGAAAACTCTCATCGGTGAAGTGGATCTTCCTATAACAATTGGTCCTCATAACTTTCAGATCACTTTTCAAGTAATGGATATTCGTTCCGCCTATAGTTGCCTATTGGGTCGCCCATGGATCCATGATGCAGGGGCAGTCACTTCCACGCTCCATCAAAGATTGAAGTTTTTAAGGAATGGAAAGCTGGTAATAACTGGTGGAGAACAAGCTATGGTCGTAAGCCACTTGTCATCTTTCTCTTCTATTGATGCTGATGAGGATGTTGGAACCCAATTCCAAGCTCTATCAGTTGCTAGTAATGAAGTGAAGAAGCAAGGGACATCTATTTCTTATTTTGAAGATGCACGACGAGTGGTTGAGAGTGGTTCGACTGAAGGTTGGGGCCAGGTGTTGACTTTGCCTGAGAACAAGTTTGGAGAAGGTCTTGGCTTTCATCCCATGTATGCAAGAGTTAAGAAAGATACAGTTACCCGTCCAATACAAGAAGTTTTCCGAAGCGTAGGTTTTATCCATCCGACTCCGCCCGAAGTTGATGCTATAATAGGAGACGATTCTGAAGAGGATTTACCCAACTTTGTATCGCATGGAGTGGTTTTCCAGAACTGGACCGTTGTTGATATTTCTGTTATGATGCACATTTCTAAGTAATGCTTTGTTTTATTTTGAAAAACCTTTCGCTCTGCCCGAGGCGAAAGAGTATTTGTGTCGGGCTATGTTGAAAATAAATCCTTTTGCTCTACCCAAGGCAAAAGAGAAGACGTTTGGGCTCTTTTGTTTCAAGTATTGCCAATCATGAATAAAAGTGTTATTTTGTCCCATACTGTTTTTTCTTTTCATTTTTTCTGCAAAAATAGTAATAAAAGTAATAAAAATAAAAAATATAATAATCTTTTTTATATCTGTACAACATTCACATTAATCGATTTATAAAATGAAGCATAATCATATGTGCAGATTAATCCATGACTTAACCATTAAAAACAATGACCCTATGCCCCCTCCCAACTTTGAATTCCATGTGTTCAGAGTCGAGGAAGAGGATAGTGAAGAGATTCCTGATGAGATTTCCCGTTTACTTGAGCACGATGAAAAGACTATTCAGCCGTTTGAAGAGCCCGTGGAGATGATTAATTTGGGTAATGAAAAATACAAAAAGGAAGTTAAAGTTGGAGCGTTGCTTATCCCAGAGGTCAAAGAAAGAATGTTGGAGCTTCTCAGAGAGTATGCAGATGTGTTTGCTTGGTCCTACCAAGACATACCAGGTTTGGATAACAATATTGTGGAGCATCGTTTGCCATTGAGACCTGAATGTCTGCCGATTAAGCAGAAGTTGAGAAGGACTCGTCCCAATATGGCTGACAAGATCAAGGAAGAAGTTCAAAAATAAATTAATGCAGGTTTCCTAGTTACATCAGTTTATCCTCAATGGTTATCCAATATAGTGCATGTTGCTAAGAAGGATGGAAACGTTCGAATGTGTGTGGACTACAGAGATCTGAATAGAGCTAGCCCAAAGGATGATTTTCCATTACCACACATTGACGTATTGGTCGACAACACTGCAAAGTTCAAAGTCTTTTCTTTCGTGGATGGTTTCTCTGGTTACAATCAAATCAAGATGGAACCTGAAGATATAGAGAAGACGGATTTCATTACACCTTGGGGAACATTTTGTTATCGAGTAATGTCGTTTGGTTTAAAGAATACTGGTGTAACGTACCAATGAGCCATGACTTCTTTGTTCCATGATATGATGCATAAAGAGATAGAAGTTTATGTAGATGACATGATTGCCAAATCACAAACTGAAGAAGATCATTTGGAGCATTTATTGAAATTATTCCAATGTTTGAGAAAGTATAAACTTCGTCTGAATCCTAACAAGTGCACTTTTGGTGTTTGTTCCGGAAGACTTCTGGGTTTCATTGTCAGCCAACGAGGTATTGAGGTAGATCTTGATAAAGTCAAAGCTATTCGGGAGATGCCCGCACCCAAGACGGAAAAACAAGTAAGAGGATTCCTTGGAAGGCTGAGCTATATTTCTAGATTTCTATCTCATATGACTGCTACATGTTGGCCTATTTTCAAGCTTCTCCAAAAGAACCAAGGATGTGTGTGGACAGAACATTGTCAGAGAGCTTTTGATAGCATAAAAGAATATTTACTTGAGCCTCCCATATTGATTTCTCCAGTAGAAGGAAGACCTTTGATTATGCACCTGACCATATTGGAAGATTCCATGGGATGTGTGCTCGGTTAACAAGATGAGACTGGAAGAAAGGAACATGCCATATATTATCTGAGTAAGAAATTCACAGACTGTGAGTCTCGATATTCAATGCTTGAGAAAACCTGTTGTGCTTTAGCTTGGGATGCTCTCCATTTGCGCCAATATATGATTAACCACACCACTTGGTTGATCTCTAAAATGGATCTGATCAAGTATATCTTTGAGAAACCCGCCTTATCTGGAAAAATAGCCCGTTGGAAGATGTGATTATCTGAGTATGACATTGAGTATCACACTCAGAAAGCAATGAAAGGGAGTATTTTAGCCGATCATTTGGCACACCAATCAATTGACGATTATCAATCCATCAAGTTTGAGTTCCCAGATGAAGATGTTATGTACTTGACAACTAAAGATTGTGAAGAGCCATTACCTGGAGAAGGACCTGATCCCGAATCCCGTTGGGGTTTGATATTTGACGGAGCTGTAAATGCTTATGGTAATGGAATTGGGGAAATTATCGTCACCCCCCCGAGGTTCTCATATCTCGTTCACAACGAGGTTGAAGTTTGACTGTACGAACAACATGGCTGAATATGAAGCATGCATTATGGGTCTCGAAGAAGCAATGGATCTAAGGATTAAGGTTCTTGATATATACGGAGACTCGGAATTGGTAATTAATCAAGTCAAAGGAGAACGGGAGACTCGTCATCCTAGTTTCATCCCTTACAGAGATTATGCTAGAAGATTGTTAACTTTCTTCAACGAAGTGGAATTACATCATATCCCTAGAGATGAAAACCAAATGGCTGATGCTTTAGCTACTTTTTCTTCTATGTTCCAAGTGAATGATTAGAACGACATGCCTTCAATCAGAGTTATGCGCCTCGACAGACTTGCTCATGTGTTCCCAGCAGAGGAAGTCACCAACAACAAACCGTGGTTCTATGACATTAAACATGTTCTTCAAACTCAAGAGTACCCGCCTGGGGCATCCAATAAAGATAGGAAGACGTTGAGGAGATTGGCAAGTAGTTTCTTCCTCAATGAAGAAGTATTATACAAGAGGAATTATGACACGGTCTTGCTCAAATGCGTAGATAGACATGAAGAAGACATGTTGATGCAAGAAGTACATGAAGGATCCTTTGGCACTCATGCCAATGGACATGCAATGGCTAAAAAGATATTGAGGGATGATTACTATTGGATGATGATGGAATCTGATTGCTACAAATATGTGAATAAATGTCATAAATTCCAAATTTATGCGGACAAGATACATGTGCCACTGACCCTCCTCAATGTTATCTCTTCACCTTGGCCTCTCTATGTGGGGTATTGATATGATTGGAATGATTGAACCAAAAGCTTCAAATGGTCATCGTTTCATGTTGGTGGCCATCGACTATTTTACTAAATGGGTGGAAGCAGCATCATATGCTAATGTAACCAGACAGGTGGTAGTCAGATTTACCAAGAATTAGATCATTTGTCGATACGGCATCCCGAGCAAGATCATCACTGATAATGGTTCAAATTTAAATAACAAAATGATGAGAGAGCTTTGTGAAGAGTTCAAGATCGAACATCATAATTCTTCTCCCACAGGCCAAAGAAGAATGGGGCTGTTAAAGCTTCTAATAAGAACATCAAAAATATTATCCAGAAGATGGTGGTAACTTATAAAGATTGGCATGAAATGCTTCTGTTTGCTCTACATGGGTACCGTACTTCAGTTCGAACTTCAACAGGAGCAACCCCATTTTCCCTAGTATATGGCATGGAAGAAGTACTCCCCGTGGAGGTTGAGATCCCATCTATGAGAGTTTTGATGGAAGTTAAACTTTCTGAGGCTGAATGGTGTCAAAGTAGATATGATCAGTTGAATTTAATTGAATAAAAGAGATTGACAACATTGTGTCACGGTCAAATATATCAACAAAGAATGAAGAAGGCATTTGATAAGAAGGTTCGACCATGTGAATTCAGAGAAGGTGACCTCGTTCTCAAGAAGATATTATCTTTCTAACCTGATTCTAGGGGCAAATGGGCTCCGAATTATGAAGGACCGTCTGTTGTTAAGAAGGTTTTCTCTAGAGGCGCCATGATTCTCACAAATATGGATGGTGAAGAACTCCCGCACCCCGTGAATGCTGATATAATTAAGAAGTATTTCGCCTAAGTTTGAGTTGACAGTTCACTAAGTTGAAAACCCGAAGGGGCAGATTAGGCAGGCTTTTAGTCAAACCGGTCATGGCATTTGAGCACATCTCGGAATTCGAAGTTGTTAGGGAGAATTGTGATCATTGTTTTTGTGTAACCTTTTTCTTTCATGTACTATTTCCCAAACTTTTGTAAACTGTTGGAGTCACGTTGTTAGTGAACTACCATCTTATTAATGAAATTTGAGCATTTATCTTTTTGTGGGCAAAATTTTAGATTTTTATGGAAATATTTGAAACAAAGTTAATTAAAGTATTCCTATTTTGAAATGTGTCATGAATACTGGAAGGAATATTAACAGTTTCTTCGAGTATGGTTAAGCCATGAAATGCAAAAGATTACCAGTAATTCATCCTTGCATGATGAACATGTTTTCTTTCAAAATCGTCATGAGGTGTTGGTTGTGTAATATTGTGTTTCTAGTAGAGTACTAAATTTGGTGACTCCCCAGAAATCTCAGTTAAGCCTTGATTCAGTTATCTCTAATTGAGCAAATTTCCGAAGTGTAGTACATTTTGTTGTCATGTCAGTAGTTAGAAGATTGGATTTGAATACCTTTCTCCCCAGAAATACTTGAGCCTTGTAGTATGATACGCTATGATGTTTCCAGTTCCAGTTCCAGTTCCAGTTTCCAGTTTCCGGTTCCAGTTCCAGTTCTAGTTCCAGTTTTTTTTGTTCCAGTTCCAGTTATTTTCCGTCTCTTTAAGATTGGCCGAGTATCTAATTATTTTGTGGTATCTTATCATCTTCAATTTATTTCCTCTATCTATTTTGTCAGCATACACATGACATTCATTTACTCATTTACACTTATATCATGCATGCACATTCACATTTGTCGGTGATTTTGGGTTCATATTCCTTGTTTATGTCTGTTCACGCAGCATATCCTCTCTTTCCAAATAGAATGTCAACTTAGGCAGAAAGTGTGCCTTCCTTTCTAATTCCCCAGCTGAGCTAATCCTCATGGATGAATTTTTGATTTAGCCCTCCTTGTCCATCTCTGGATAGGGTGAATCCCCAATTGGGTTATTTTCTCATTGGGTGAAGTCTTGTTTGACTGTCTTCTCTCTGGTTTATTCATGGATTGAGTTTTGTCTCTTGCATAGGCTATCTCGTGGTTTTCTCCAGGCTGGGCAACCTAGATGAATGGTGCATTTATTTTGCGCATTTAAGTATCTGATCTCCTCAGGAAGGATCTATTCATGGTTCCCTTTGAAGAAGAATTTTATTCCCTGGAAGTGTTTTCACAACTTTCTTCTAGAACATCTTTGGAAAACGACAAGCGGCGGTCTCTTCATGAGCAACTTATGCGTTATTGACATCTTTGGAAAACGACAAGCGGAGGCCTCTTCATGAGCAACTTGTGCGTTATTGACATCTTTGCAAAATGACAAGTGGCGGTCTCTTCATGAGCAACTTGTGCGTTATTGACATCTTTGGAAAATGACAAGCAGCGGTCTCTTCATGAGCAACTTGTGGGTTATTGACATCTTTGGAAAACGAAAAGCGACTGTCTCTTCATGAGCAACTTGTGGGTTATTGACATCTTTGGAAAACGAAAAGCGACTGTCTCTTCATGAGCAACTTGTGCGTTATTGACATCTTTGGAAAACGACAAGCGGCAGTCTCTTCATGAGAAACTTGTACGTTATTGACATCCTTGGAAAACGACAAGTGACAATCTCTTTATTTGAGCAACTTGGGTGTTATAGTTTTCTTGGAAGACAGCAAGTGGCGGCCTCTTTATTTGAGAAACTTGTGCATTTATAGATATCCTTTGGAGACAGCAAGTGGCGGCCTCTTTATTTGAGCAGCTTGTGTGTTTATTGATATCCTTTGAAGACAGCAAGTGGCGGCCTCTTTATTTAAGCAGCTTGTGCGTTTATTGATATCTTTTGAAGACAGCAAGTGACGGCCTCTTTATTTGAGCATCTTGTGCGTTTATTGATATCCTTTAAAGATAGCAAGTGATGACCTCTTTATTTGAGCATCTTGTGCGTTTATTAATATCCTTTGAAGATAGCAAGTGGCGGCCTCTTTATTTGAGCAGCTTGTGAGTTTATTGATATCCTTTGAAGACAGCAAGTGGCGGCCTCTTTATTTGAGCAGCTTGTGTGTTTATTGATATCCTTTGAAGACAGCAAGTGGCGGCCTCTTTATTTGAGAAGCTTATGCGTTTATTAATATCCTTTGAAGATAGTAAGTGGCAGCCTCTTTATTTGAGCAGCTTGTGCGTTTATTAATATCCTTTGAAGATAGCAAGTGGTGGCCTCTTTATTTGAGCAATTTGTGCATTTATTAATATCCTTTGAAGACGACAAGTGGCGGCCTCTTTATTTGAGCATCTTGTGCATTTATTAATATCCTTTGAAGATAGCAAGTGACGACCCCTTTATTTGAGCAACTTGTGTTATTTCAGCAGCAAATGGCATCTCTCCGGAAAAATCTCGCAGAGAAGTTTGTTATGAAATCTCTACCTTCAGAAGTCAGTAGTTCACTATCAGCAAAAGTTGATACATCTTTTGTCTATCTTTGAACTTAAGTTGTGAACTCACCATCATCTTAGGTCAATAATCATCCTTTTTTTTGTGGCCTATGCAAGGTGTCTTCTTTGTTAGGGTCAGAATTTGTTTTCTCTCAAATTTATTCCCTGTTAAGAGTCTATCATTCGAAGTCGATGGCTTATTTCCCCAGTAGTGTATAATCTCTGTTCCTGTGGGTTATTTGTGCTTGGTTTCTCCATAATTATTTCGTCTCATACAATATCATTCTCCATAAAGTTTAAATACTACATTCATATCATAAACATAATGGCGGTATCTTAGGGAAAAAATTGCGTATTTTGTATTTAAGTACCTTCAATCTCGTCGAGACGAAGATTTCAATCTTCATATCTCCGGATAGAAGAAACTTAAATAGGGGCAACTGTCATACCCCAATTTTTGACCTAAGATCCCTGTTTCATTTGCATTGTTTTATATATACATCAAGGTCACAGAATATGGTAGGTTTCGAACGTTTCGCCTTCGAGCTTTGACTGTGTAGATATTATTGAGTGTTGTAAGCATTTTATCTTATAAATGACTAACCACTAATCAAGCACGAAGTGTATGTTTTGTTTTTTGATTTCATGTGCATGAAATAGGTCTGAAAAAAGAGCATCGGATGTCACACATCAATTAGGGTTTCGAGTCTCAGGACAGAAATGCGGTCGATCGTTAATTCTCAAAGGCGGGTTCATCAAAAAGAATTTGAGAGAATCGTGTGTTTATTTCCACACTCTGTCCAACAGATGGCCTTAAGTGTCTCTGAAAATTTTCAGAAAGAACATTCGAAGCTCTACTGCCATTGGTTCATGTGTGTTTCACATTGGTTTAAAATACAAAAAAACCAAGCTATGCCAGTCATTTTCGATCATTTCAACCAAAAGTTACCTACAAGTTTTCTCATGACGCGGAGTGAATTTCGTCAAAATGGGATGATTAAATTCAAAACCGTTCTAGAAGAATTTATTTGGAATACTTGGAATTTTCTTTATTTGAATTCAAGTGATAATTAAAGAGGAGCTACCAAGAGATCTCATTCAAGAATAATCATTTATCGTATGAAATATTTATTCAAGATTATTTTGGTGGATTTACATTATGGTTATTTGAACACACATGAAGCATTTACTAAGGAGATATTAGAGAAAGAAATTCGATTCAAATGATCGTTCATCACAAGATTAATTACATGATGGTTGCTATTTGATTACAAAATCAATTCATGTGATTTATTTGGATCTCTATTACAAAATGCAAGATTAAAGTCTAAGGCTTGCATTATCATTTATTCATCATTCAACAATTTATTCAAGTATTATTCAATTCTTTCCCAATTCAAATGGAAGATCTTGAATTTTTATCAAGACATATGAAGATTCAATTTCAAATGAAGATTCAAAGTTATTTACAATTACAAGGGAATTGAGAATATATTGAAGAATACATATTCATTCATGTTACAGTTTACTTGGATTTATTGTTACAAAGTTACCAAAATAAATTCAAATTTTGTACATGAAAACCAAGCTATTATTCTTGCTACAAAACAGTCCCAATGCTGCCCATTTTTTCCAACACTGTTTTAATCCAATAACAGTCCAATTTTTGAGTATAATGTTGTCCATTTTCTCCAACTTTGTTTAAAAAAAAACATGCCAAGTTGTTGTCCTAATCTGCCCTACAAAACAGTCCAAAATGCAGCCCATAAGACAAAAATCTGCACCTTTGCTGCTATAAAAACCATTCTACAAAACTCCAAACATTGCACTAAAATGCATACTTCAAAAAGCTGTCTCATAAAACATCAAAACAAAGCCTAAAATAGTTCAAATCTCTACTATTCCCCCCCCCCCCCCCCCTAAAACCCCACATATTTCACTATAAATAAAGGCCTCTATCAACAGAAAAAGGAGAGAGTTTTGTCCAAGAATCACACTAAAAAAATCAGAAAGGAGTTTTTTCCAAGAATCACACTAAAAAAAAATCAGCAAGTGTAACATAAAACTCAACAAGAAAAATACAGAAATTCAAGGAGAGAAAACTTAACGTTTTGAAGCCCCATCGAAGAGGCTCCGATAAGTATTTTTCTTCCTCCCTATTTACTTCTGCATAACTTCCTCATTCACATGTTTGAATCTTCTCTTTACACCACTTTTATGCCATGTGAATGCTTGCTTCATTATACTTTTTGTTGCTGTACTTTGAGCTGCTGTAATAATTGGACATTTAGAAATGCTTAGAATCGTAATAATAGTAATAACATAAAAATTAATTGATAAAAATATATATACTTCAAAACTACTGTTAAAACAACGTACAAACCATTATTTCTTTCACAAAATAAAAACCTTACCACCCACTGTATCCTCAGGCTTCTTCCTCCATCATCTCCCATTCTTTCGCTTCCATTCTTCTGCCAGCTTCAGACTGCTACCTCCGTGCCATAACATTAATTCAAACCTTCTATTCACCATACTTATTCTTACTGATAGCATAACACAACTCGATGTAGCATCGATCCTCCCAAGGGAATTGGTGATTTGGTTCTTGAATCATCCTCCTCTCCCAAGGATAAACCAGCAGAATTTGTTTCATAATCAAAACACCTCCATCTTTAACACTCGTGACAACCATCTCTCATAATCTGTGCAACCACCTCCCTACTCCATCCATACGACCACTCGATCCCCTTTAAACAACTTCCACCGTGTATCCATGTGCTCACTACTTTATCTCTAGTTAACGACAACTACCAATATCCTTCCTCTTCACTGTAGCACTCACCACCTTCCGTTAAGCCACTTAAAAACAACAACCTTTATCTTCAGAAAAATGATTGTGATACCATAAAAATTTGACTTTCGTTTCTATAACTCAAGAATCCAATAACTAAGCCATCTTTCAAAACCATAGACAAGCCGTGAAATCATTTTATATATCTGTAACACCCATTCACATCTTCCTTCTACTTAACTATCCTCCACCCAACTCACGTTATCGCATCTCCCTCTTGTCCACCACCGAACAATCCCTTCCAGTACTCCCTCTGTCAGTTCAGTCTGTGAAACAACATAACTTACTTCCTCGCACCCGTACCAGCCGCGCTTCCGTTAATTCCGACATCATTTGTGACGAACTTGAGCCGGAGGAAGATAACGATGGAGAAGATCTATACAACAATAACTTTCTCGAGGATTATCGGAGGATGGATGAAGCTGACCAGTTCGAATCTGATTGGATTAGATGATTCTATTAAAGATGATGAAAGTTCTTGAGAGATTTAAGCGCAAGAGAGAGAGAGAGAGATTAAAATTGGTATATAAAGTTTTTGTTGTTGTTGTTGTTTATTGAGAAGAGAGAAATCATGGAAATAACATAAGAAGTACTTTGAATTTCATCACATTCCCTTTGTTGTATCCGTTTTGAGTGATGAGCATTTCCCATTAGGGTTACTTCAACCCGATTATATTATGTTGACACCCAACGGGTCTGAGCCTTACCAGGACCGGCCCAACTGCATTATTGTTTTTTTTCTTTTTTTTTGTTTAAACCTTTGGGCTTTAGCCCAACTTCTATCCAGCAAGCCCACTCGAATCATACTTCTCCCCCCTCCAATAATTATTAGTTACACCCTTTCATGTTATTTATTTTAAATAATGATTAGTTTAGTTAATTTAGTTTTTTATTAGATTTAATCAAATAACTATGTTTTTGTTAATTATATAATTTTAATTATTTATATTATTTTTAGACTTTATAGTTTTATAATTTTAATTTAGCTATATTTAAATTAGTAATTTTAGAACCTTTAATTAATTTAGGTATATTTTGACAACTTTGGAAGTTTTAATTTGTTTATACCTATTTTATAACTTTAGAACTTCTAATTAGTTTAAATATATTCTGATAGCTTTAGAACTTTAGAATTCATACAAAAATAGTATAGGTTTATGATTATTATTCACCTCAAAAAATACCATAAAAATTATATTAGAATTGTCTTTCTTTTATTTTGATTAAATGTTAGTTGTTTAATTTCTTTTTTTCGATTATTCGATCTTTATATTTTGTTTACGCCATAAAAATTATATTAGAATTGTCTTTCTTTTATTTTGATTAATTGTTTAATTTCTTTTCGATTATTTATTCATTATATTTTTATTTGTGTCTAATCTAAGGGAAATGTTTTAACTTTGTTGACTTCATGTCCTCAAATATATCTGTTATGATTGTGCGAAACGCCTTCATATTTTTTTTTTAAAATTTTGTTAATCTTAAAACAAATTTTCCTAAAAGACTCAATTTTAAAACTCACACCCTTTTAAGTCAAAACTTTGACGCTAGGTCGTTGTATCTTCAAATTCTCATTCACACCTATTTTAATCAAACAAACAATTTTAATAAACAGATATTTCAAAAGGTTCCTATAGGATACTATAGATGCATTGGGTGCTAATACCTTCCCATTGCATAACCAACCCCTAAACTCTAGGTCTCTTTTCAAAATGCATTGTATTTTCATTACTTTTAAGTATTATTTTACATTGCATATTTTAGGGTTTTATTTCGCTCTTTCCCTTTTCCCTTGGAAATAATAAAGCGCGGTGGCGACTCTTGCTTTTGTGATTCGAGTTAATTAATAGCTCGATCTCCGATTTACCCCGCTACATTTTTTTATCGCTACATTTGCTGGTTGAAGAAAATAAGAAGAAAATAAAGAAAATAACCGGAGTTCTAAATATGGGAAGAAGATTCCAAGGACAAGCAAGAAGGACCCTAGAATTTGCAACTTCATCTCGTGAGACAGAAAATCAAGATGGGAAAGGAAAGGAAACAGTGGCCCAGTCAGATTCATAAGAGGAAGAGGAAGAAGAAGATTATTCTGAAGAACAATATCCTCCGACTGACGACAAGTACAAGCATCTGGAAGAACGGTTAAGTGCAATGGAAATTCAAAAAGTGCCTGGGCTGGACTTTGAGGAGTTGGGTTTAGTATATGGGATTGTCATTCCTCCAAAATTCAAGGCACCAGTGTTCACCAAATACGATGAAGTTTCATGTCCCAAAATGCATCTCCTATCCTATGTGAGAAAGATACAGCCTCACACTGCTGAAAGGGATTTATGGGTACACTTCTTTCAAGACAGTCTGTCTGGAACTCAACTTGATTGGTTATATCTATTAGAAAGGGGAAACATCCACAATTGGGAAGATCTTGCCGCTGCTTTCTATAAACAATATCAGTACAATGCATACCTTGCTCCTACCCATACTCAACTCCAGAGTATGGCCATGGCTTCAAATGAAGGTTTCAAAGACTATGCTCAGAAATGGAGGGACTTAACAGGAAGAGTCCAGCTTCCCCTTTCTGAAAGAGAACTAGTAGACATGTTTTTGGGTACCTTGTCCAGTCCTTTCCTTAATCATTTAATTGGAAGCTCCTCAGTAGGCTTCACTGAATTAATCCTGATGGACAAAGAGTGGAAGCTGGGATTAAGAGTGGGAAGATCCAGAAAAATGCATCCTCTGCCGCTGTAAGAAAACCATTTATAGGGAAGAAAGAGGTTGGTGTCGTGTATCCTCAAAGGATCCAAGAAAGAACTGAACGCCATCCAATGGTGGGGGCTATCATGATCCCTAAGCCTGTGCCTACTCAACAAAGGAACGGTCAACCTAGAGCAGAAAGACCAGTAAGACAATTTACCCGAATTAATATGACACTATCTCAAGTACTGCCACATTTGTTGAGATCCAATCTAGTAACTTTGAAAGAAGCTCCGAAGAATTCTAACACAACCTCTCCTCATTATCATCCTAATACTTGTTGTGCATACCATTCAGAAAGTCCGGGCCATGATACCAACAACTGTTTGGCTTTGAAAACAAGGTGCAAGACCTTCTTGAAGCAAAAGAAATTGAGTTTGATGCTCCTTAAATCCCAAATGTTATCACTGCTCCTATGCCCAAGCATGGACGTGGTGTCAATGTTGTTGAAGATGATATGTTTTTTTCTACTATTGATGAACTTGTTACTCCTCTCCTGACCGTCAAGAAGAACCTATTGAAGGTCGGTTTATTTCTAAGCTGTGATGAGGGTTGCCATTTCTATTTATCCCTACGAACTAGTTGTCATTTATTGAAAGCAGGTGTTCAGCGCCTTATGGATGACAAAGAGATTTTGTTTGAAAAGACTCATGTTCCAGCTGTTTCTTACAAAGATGTTTCAATAGTAACCATTTCTTCCAATCCTTCTGGGGTCTCCACCAAAAGACCTGTTAGGATTACATCAGTTCCTAAAGTAGTTCCACTATTAATTACTATGCCAGGTCCAATCCCGTACTCCTCAGATAAAACTGTCCCATGGAACTATGGTGGCGACATCTACTATCACAGTGTCAAACAAGATTGGCTGGCTGATGAAGACTCAATTCTTGAGAAAGTTGACTCCGACATCAGTAACATTGTAGGAACCAGCAATATAACTCGAAGTGGCAGAGTATTCTCTCCCGAGATTGCTCCTCCAAAGACTGTTATCGGCCCTGTAATCATCCCTATTCATGTTCCTACTAACACTACTACTACAACAACCCCTTTGGTTACCCCTGCTGACACTACTACTACTACTACAATTCCTATAGTTACACCTGCTGACACTCCTACCGCCGAGTCGACCGAGGCTCAGGGCAAAGGCATTCTGGTTGAGCCTGTCCAGATGTAGGAGCAAATAGTATCTATCCCTAAGGCCTCCAAAAAGGAGATGGAAGAAATTCTGAAGATTATAAAGAGAAACGACTACAACATAGTCGAGCAGCTAGGGCAAGCTCTGTCAAAAATTTCCATGCTTGCTTTATTGATGTGTTCCGAGGATCATGCGAAGGCCTTGGTAAAATTCCTTAAAACTACTCATGTACCACAAGAAACCTCTGTTGATCAGTTCCAAGACTGTGGCCAGTTTAACCGCTGACAACGGTTTAGGCTTTTCTGATGCTGAATTGACACCTAGAGGGAGGAAGCACAACAAGGAATTACATGTCTCTGTCGAATGCAGGGGCACAACTTTGGCCCATGTCTTGGTGGATACCAGTTCGTCTTTGAATATGATGCCTAAGAAGGCTCTTGATACACTCGGTTGTGAAGGTTTGACCTTAAAACCCAGCAATATAGTGGTAAGGGCCTTCGACGGTTCAAAGAGAATGGTGCATGGGGAGGTGGACATCCCCATAAAAGTTGGAACCCAAACCTTTGATTCAACTTTTTACGTGATGGACATTCGCCCTTCCTACTCTTGCTTATTGGGCCGACCATGGATTCACAATGCTGGTGCTGTCACCTCTATGTTACATCAAATGCTAAAATACCCAACCAAGAGGAAGATCATTACTGTCCATGGAGAAGAGGAATATATGGTCAGTTATTTAAACTCCTTCAGATATGTGGAATTGGACGGAGAATTCATTGAAACTCAGTTTCAACATTTCGAGGAAATCCCACCAGCCGTGGCAGTAACCAGAGTTGTTTCCCAAATCCCAAAGATTACAAGACCTCCGCTAAAGATGTCTTCCCGGAAAGATGCCAAGGCAGTAATAGAAGAAGGTGGGTGCACTATTTGGGGCCAACTCCCAGATATCCCATACAAATCTTACAAATTTGGTTTGGGTTTCACTTCAGGAGCCCAGAGAGTTGTACGTCGTGCTCGCACCGGGGGACCCCCTTTGAAGATCAACAACCACGAAGTCAACACAGTGGAGGATGATGAACATAGCTATAACCTGGAGGATTGGATTTTCCCAACTGTCAGTGGAGGACCCAACAACTGAGAAGCTAGAGATTTTGTCCCAATCACTTTTATCCAACAGTAATTGTCTTTAAATTTTTCCGGATTTGTAATAATTAAACATTTCAGACTTTTAAAGCCTTGTGTTTTAACCGAGGCACAATGGTCCATTTGTAAGGGTTGTTATCTCATTTTCATATGTCATCAATGAATCATGGACGTTGTTTCATACAAACTTTGTGTTCTTTGTCTTTCTTTTTTTACATTTTTATTTATTTCAAAGATAGATATACTCTTACACACACTCACATTCAAAATGCAGATCTACATCCATTCGGGATCCCATGGGTAACAATTCTGCTATGGCCTTGTGTGACTCTGAAAATCTAATCTACCAAGCCGGAGATGAAGGTGAGGAAGATTGTGAAGTTCCAGGGAAACTAGCAAGGTTACTACAACAAGAAGAGAAGACCATTCAGTCCCACGAAGAACTAGTGGATGCAGTTAACCTAGGTACCAAAGAGGACAAGCAAGAAGTCAAGGTGGGTGCCAATATGGAACCTAGTGTCAAGAAACGTCTGATTCAGTTGCTACATGATTATGTTGAGGTCTTTTCCTGGTTGTATAAAGACATGCCAGGACTTGATGCAGATATTGTGGTACATCGTCTACCCACAAAAGAAGATTTCCCACCAATAAAACAAAAGGTCTGCCGCACGCGACCAGACATGTCAGAAAAGATCAAAGCGGAACTCATGAAACAATTCAACACCAGATTCTTGGTCGTCACCTCCTATCTGCAATGGGTCGCCAATGTTGTTCCCGTATATAAAAAGGACGACAAGGTACAAATGTGTGTGGACTACATAGATTTGAATAGGGCAAGCCCTAGGGATGATTTCCCACTTCCCTACATTGATATTTTCGTTGACAATACAACACAACATAAGGTGTTTTCATTCATGGACGGTTTCTCAGGCTACAACCAAATCAAAATGGCGCCTGAGAACATGGAGAAAACAACCTTTATCACACAGTGGGGTACATTCTTCTACAAGGTTATGCCATTCGGGTTGAAGAATGCTGAGGAATCCTATCAGCGTGCCATGGTAGCCTTATTTCATGACATGATACATCACGAAATAGAGGTCTATGTGGACAATATGATATCCAGATCTCAAATAGAGGAGGAATATCTTGACCATTTACAGAAGCTGTTTGAGAGATTAAAGAAATACAAGTTGAAGTTGAACCCAAATAAATGCACATTTGGGGTGAGGTTCGGTAAACTCCTAGGCTTTGTCGTCAGCGGTAAAGGTATTGAAGTGGATCCTGCCAAGGTGAAAGAAATACAAGAAATGTCTGTTCCTCGTATCGAGAAGGAAGTCAGAGGATTCTTGGGAAGGTTAAACTACATTGCCAAATTCATTTCTCACCTGACAGCTACTCGTGAACCAATCTTCAAATTACTGAAGAAAGATCAAGTATTCAAATGGAATGATGAGTGCCAAACTGCCTTCGACAAGATCAAAGAGTACTTACAAGAGCATCTTGTTTTGATGCCACCAGTCGAGGGAAGACCATTGATCATGTATCTAATTGTTTTGGAAAATTCAATGGGGTGTGTGTTGGGGAAGCATGACGAGTCTGGCCGAAAAGAGCATGCTATTTATTACATGAGCAAAAAGTTTACCGACTGTGATACAAGATATTCATTGCTCGAGAAAACTTGCTGCGCTCTAGCATGGGCTGCTCATCGGCTAAGACAATATATGCTAACCCATACTGCCTTGTTGATATCTAAAATGGATCCAATGAAATACATCTTTGAGAAACCTGCCCTCTCTTGGAGAATAGCGAGGTGGAAGATGATCGTGACAGAATATGACATATAGTATACTACCCAGAAAGAAATAAAGGGCAGTGTACTAGCTGATCACCTTGCTCATCAAGCTGTGGATGACTACCAGTCCATGAAGTTCGAATTCCCAGATGAAGACATCATGATGGTAAACAACTGTGAAGAATTCAGACCATATGACGGACCTGAACAAGGATCCCGATGGACCCTGGTTTTTGATGGGCCGTCCAACGCACTCGGCAATTGTATAGGTGTTGTACTCATATCTCCTGAAGGATGTCATACTCCCTTTGTTGGTGTAAGCCCTAGAGGCCAATACTTTTGGTACTTGTATCGAATTATTTATTAATAATAAAAGGCATTTCTTTATTATGTTTGCTTTCCAAAATAATAAAGTCCCTAGAATGGTTTATTTGTTTAATGAAATGTTAAGTGTGACTTAATCATGAGATCCCATTAAACATAAGACACTATTCTTAAAGTATCCGTAGTCAAGCTTTAATGTGAAGTGGGATAGCATTAAAGCATTAAGATTATTATGAAGATAGATTGATGATCACATCTCATGGATCATAGATAAGGAGTTATCAAGTCTTGACATAGGTATGAATATTAGGAGTAATATTTATACTGGATTGACCCGCTATGAGAATACTATATAGAATGTTATGCAAAGTGTCATAAGTTATTCTCATGATGATAATGGTGTATACCACCCTTCGACCTGAAACCACTATGGACCCTAGATGTAGAGTCAAGTACTTTATTGCTGATCAAACGTCATTCGTAACTGGATGACTGTAAAGACGGTTGATGGGTACTTCCCAATGTATGCTAAGGGACATGAGTGACCTAGATGAAATTTGCTCATCCTGCATAACAGGATAAATGTCTAAGGGCCCAATATTGAACTGGACAAGGGTGACACAGTGTATGCCTTGTGTTCAATATAAACATGAGGGCAAAAGGGTAATTGTATAACACAAATATTATCACGGAAAAGGTTTGGTCAGATCACATGACATTTTCGTGACTTGGGTAACAGTGATGTGTTTCTAGATACCGCTCACTGTTTATTATATTAAATGCGTGATTTAATATAATTGCCAACATCGCGAAAACCTACAGGGTCACACACATAAGGACAGGTTGATGAGAGATAGAATAAATAAGGAACACCGTAAGGTACGGTGCACTTAAGTGTAATACGGAAAATGGTAAGGTACCACGTGGATAAGTGATATATGGTACATCATAAGGTATGATGTCCATAAGCTTAACTGGGCTTTTAGCTTATAGCCTTAATTGGGCTTTTAGCTTGTAGCCCACACGAGTGATTCTATAAATAGATCCCTTGTGATGAAGCAATTTCACTTGATGCATTTTCGTTTTTGACTCTCTCTCTCTCTCACTCAAGGTTTCCGTTCGTGATCAGCTAGCACTGTGACCGGAAGCGATCTGTTCGTGTGGACTGAGTAGAGGCGTTGTTCTTCATCAACGCTCGTGATCACAACATCAAAGTTCTGAATCACCACAAGAGGTAAATATTTCTATCACTGACCATGCTCATTCGTAAGGATCGCTAAAGGAAAATTTTGAATTCCGCTGCGCTTTTGGTCGCAATTTTCCTTCACCCTTAACGGCAAGACTCTGCTTCAATTGTACAAATAACATGGCAGAATACGAAGTGTGCATTTTTGGTCTCAAAGCTGCCATAGATTTGAGGATCAAATCCTTAAATGTATTCGGAGATTTAGCTTTGGTCATCAGCCAGATCAAAGGGGAATGGGTCACCAAACACCCTAACCATATCCCCTAAAAAGAACATGTGTTGACATTGATCCCTTATTTTGAGAAGATTACCTTCGAGCATTTCTCACTCGAAGAAAATCAGCTAGCAGACGCACTAGCCATAATGTCATCCATGTTTAAACTTAAATGGGATAACGAGGCTCCGCAGATCACCATTGAATGAATGGATGAACTAGCTCACTATCACGAGATTAATACTGAAGAAGTAATGGACCAACCTTGGTTTCATGAAGTCAAGAGGTATCTCGAGGCTCAAGAATATCCGGAAGGAGTTTCAGTCAATGATAAGAAGTTCTTAAGGAGATTCTCTGCTAAGTTCTTCCTTAGTAATGGCGTTCTCTACAAACGCAACCATGAATTTGTTTTGCTCCGTTGCATAGACAAGGTTGAGGCAGAAAAGATCATGGTTGATCTACATGAGGTCACTTTTGGCACCCATTCCAGTGGGCATACGATGGAAAAGAAGATCCTACGGGCAGGCTATTACTGGTCTACCATGGAAGTAGATTGCTATCAACACTCTCGAACCTACCATAAGTGCCAGATCTATGCTGACAAGGTGCACGTACCTCTAGTTCGTTTGAATGTATTGATGACTCCTTGGCCCTTCGCTATGTGGGGCATCGATATGATTGGGGAAATCAAACCAACAGCCTCTAATGGACACCGCTTCATCTTAGTGGCCATTGGTTATTTTATAAAATGGGTTGAGGCGGCCTCTTTCACTTCCGTTACCAAGAATGTTGTAGCCTGGTTCATTAAACAGAATCTCATCACTCGGTATGGTATCCCAGAGAGGATCATCACAGACAATGGTACAAATCTAAACAATACTATGATCACCGCCCTGTGCGAGCAATTCAGGATCCAGTATCACAATTCTTCCTCTTACTGACCAAAGATGAATGGTGTTGTCAAAGCCGCAAATAAGAACATCAAAAAGATCATACAGAAAATGACAGTCACATACAAATACTGGCATGAGATGCTACCATTCGCTCTCCACAGCTATCGTACCACATTCGCTCTCCATTCGCGGAACCCCCGGCTAACTCTGCATAGTGTGATCAATCATCGAAATTTAATTTGCCTTTTTTTAATTAACAAAATTTAAACTAATAATAAAAGTGTGTTTATTATTATTGTCTTGTGGTGATCAGTTATGGCCTTAGTTTTTTCCTTTATTTTGTTTTGGGATTGTAAAATACGCCTGCGTGTCGTGCCTCTCTCTAAAATTCTTGATGTAACTTCTTTTCTCATCTCACTCCCTCGTATGTAAAACGAGTTTCTTTTATGTAATGTAATAATATGAAGAAAGAGAAGAATACAATATCAAAGGAGGATAACCTTGGAGATCTTGCTTGGAGAAGTTTAGATCGTTATTAGGTTAGCTTAGGTTCTCTCATTGGCTTGGGAGAACAATTGCGCTATGGGCCATAACTGTATCCTTTTATGTATATTGATGCATGTGTTTGTATGTTGATGCATGAGAGAGACGAACTGCATGTTAAGCCGGTGAGATCAAACTAATAACAAAATCCCTCAAGTTAAATATTAAGTTCATGCTTTCCAAGTTTTAACACTCATCAAGACTAGTATCGAACAATGTAGGTTTCGCCTACGCGAGGTGCATGTTCTATATTAGTAAGGTGCGATGGGATAATTGTAATATCCAACTGCTAAAAAAATGGGTCAAACTTAACTAAACACATTATAATAAGATTATACATGTTTAGAAGCAAGAGTTGGGAATGATTCATATGATGAATTAGAATAAGGAGTTATTCACCCAACTGAAAATATTCGAGAGTTGTATGAGATACAATTGGAAGGAGTTCCTACCTAAATAACCTAGTTTTGTGTAATCAGCCTAACGCTGACTTAGAACGAAGTGAAATGTGGATCTCGACCCACTAGAAAGTCTTCCAACGGGATTTTCCGAATCAAATGATGAGGGTCATTTGGTTTGAGTAAAATAGTGGGAGCATATTTGATTAAAGGCCTAATTAAATATGTTGTTTTAATGATACTTATATTTTCATTTTTTTTTGTAGATTACCATGACAACAAACAACCATATTTTGCGATCAATCCTAGATAAGGAAAAATTGTCTGGGACAAATTTCTTGGATTGGCACCGAAATCTGAGGATTGTCCTCAAGCACGATAAGAAGTTGTATGTCTTGGAGACACATGTTCCTGAAGAGGAACCGCCTAGTTCGGCACCTAAGGCAGAAAGAGATGCTTATAAGAAGCATCTTGATGATGCTAACGAAGCCGCTTGTTTCATGCTAGCTACTATGAACTCGGAGTTGCAAAAGCAACACGAGAACATGTTAGAGTTCGATATGATCAGACATCTGAAAATGCTCTATCAAGAGCAGGCAAGAAATGAGAGGTTTCAGGTTTCAAAGGCCCTTTTTAACATCAAGTTATCTGAGGGAAACCCTATAGGTCCCCATGTACTCAAAATGATTGGGTATGTGGAGAACCTTGAAAGGTTAGGGTTTCCGCTTGGAAAGGAACTTGCAACTGATTTTATCTTGCAATCGTTGCCAGATAGCTTTAATCAGTTTGTCATGAATTTAAACATGAATGATATGGATAAGAGTCTTCCAGAATTGCTAAGCATGTTGAAAACTGCTGAGCAGAATATGAAGACAAAAGGGAAGTCCATTCTGATGGTCAGTAATGGAAAGAAGCTGAACAAGAGGCCTACCAAGCAAGTTGGTAAAGGGAAAGGCAAGGAAGTTGCCAAGCCTAAACCTACTGTTCCTGCTTTGAATCCTAGTGGAGGCATAGCAAAGGAGGGCACTTGCTTCCATTGCGGTAAGACTAGACATTGGAAGAGAAACTGCCCAAAGTACTTGGAAGATAAGAACAATGGAGTAGGGACTTCAAATTCAGGTATTTTTGTTATTGAAATTAATTTATCTACTTCTGCATCATGGGTATTAGATATTGGATGCGGTTATCACATTTGTACTAATGTGAAGGGGCTAAAAATGAGTAGAGATTTGGCAAAAGGTGAAGTTGACCTACGAGTTGGAAATGGAGCAAAGGTTGCTGCTTTAGCCGTAGGAACTTATGTTTTGACTTTACCCAGTGGTTTAATAATTCAGTTAGAGAACTGTTATTATGTACCTGCAATTAGTAGGAATATTATTTCCGTTTCTTGTTTGGACAAGTTTGGTTTTTCATTTATAATAAAGAACAATTGTTTCTCTATTTATTTGAATGATATATTCTATGCTTCTGCACAAATGAATAATGGACTATATGTCCTTGATCTTGAAATGCCAATTTATAACATTAATACTAAACGGATTAAACCTAATGAGTTAAATCCAAGCTACCTTTGGCACTGTCGCTTAGGCCACATAAATGAGAAACGCATTTCCAAACTCCATAAAGATGGACACTTGGACTCTTTTGATTATGAATCATATGAGACATGCAGATCTTGTTTAATTGGAAAGATGACAAAGTCCCCATTCACAGGAAAAGGTGAAAGGGCTAATGATCTTTTGGCCCTCATACATACTGATGTATGTGGACCACTGAACATACCAGCCAGAGGAGGTTTTCAATACTTCATCACATTTACTGATGATTTCAGTAGATATGGTTATGTGTATTTAATGAAACACAAATCTGAAACCTTTGAAAAATTCAAGGAATTCAAGAATGAAGTACAAAACCAACTAGGTAAGAATATTAAAGTTCTTCGATTAGATCGAGGCGGTGAATATTTAAGCCTAGAGTTTTATGACCATCTAAAGGAATATGGGATTTTATCCCAACTTACTCCTCCCGGAACACCACAATGGAATGATGTATCTGAGAGAAGAAATCGAACCTTGTTAGACATGGTCCGATCCATGATGAGTCACGCCGATCTTCTGAACTCCTTTTGGGGACATGCACTATTGACCGCAGCTTACACACTTAACCGGGTTCCATCCAAAAGGGTTGAGAAGACACCATATGAGATATGGAGTGGTAAGAAACCACATATGTCTTACATGAAGATTTGGGGTTGCGAAGTTTATGTGAAACGACAAATTTCAACTAAGCTTGAGCCCAAATCTGACAAATGCTTATTTGTGGGGTATCCTGAAGAAACAAGAGGGTATTACTTCTACAATCCTTCTGAGGGCAAAGTGTTTGTCGCTCGAACTGGAGTTTTTCTGGAAAAGGATTTTATTTCCAAAAGAATCAGTGGGAGGAAAATAGAGCTTGAAGAAATTCAAGAACCACAAAGCATTGATACACCTATGGAGGAATTAGAGCAGGAAACACAAGTAGTTGTGGAAGAGCAACCTGCTCAAGTAGAACAAGACCAGCGTAGGTCAAGCAGGATACGTCAACAACCTGAGAGATATGGATATCTCATAAGTGATCAGGGTGATGTATTACTCATGGATCAAGATGAGCCTGTGACCTACCAAGAGGCCATAACTGGTCCTGAGTCCGAGAAGTGGCTAGAAGCCATGAAATCTGAAATGGATTCCATGTACACAAACCAGGTTTGGACCTTGGTAGAGCCTCCTATAGGAGTTAACCCTATAGGATGCAAGTGGGTCTTCAAAAAGAAGACTGACATGGATGGTAAGGTACATACCTATAAGGCAAGACTGGTTGCAAAAGGCTATAAACAAATTCATGGGGTGGACTATGATGAAACCTTTTCACCAGTTGCAATGCTTAAATCTTTTCGGATTTTACTTGCTATCGCTGCATATCATGATTATGAAATATGGCAGATGGATGTCAAAACTGCTTTCCTTAATGGGAATCTTCTTGAGGATGTGTACATGACACAACCTGAAGGATTTGACATACCAGAGGAAGCCCAAAAGATATGTAAGTTACAGCGATCAATTTATGGATTGAAGCAAGCTTCCAGAAGTTGGAATCTTCATTTTGATGAAACAGTAAAACAATATGGATTCATCAAGAATGAAGATGAGCCTTGTGTCTACAAGAAGGTTAGTGGGAGCATGATCGTATTCCTGGTATTATATGTAGATGACATATTACTCATTGGAAACGATGTCCCTGCCTTGCAACAAGTGAAGACTTGGTTAGGGAAATGATTTTCAATGAAGGACCTAGGTGAAGCAGCCTATATATTAGGAATCAGGATCTATAGAGATAGGTCACAAAAACTGCTTGGCCTAAGTCAGAGTACATACATAGAAAAAGTGTTGAGACGCTTTAATATGCATGATTACAAGAAAGGATTCATACCTATGCAACATGGCATGTGTCTGTCAAAAACACAATCCCCTTCAAGTAAGGAAGAAAGGGATCGCATGGATAAGATTCCATATGCATCTGCAATAGGATCTATCATGTATGCCATGCTATGTACTCGACCAGATGTCTCGTATTCTTTAAGTGCAACGAGTAGGTACCAGTCTAATCCCGGTGATGCTCATTGGGTAGCTGTCAAGAATATCCTTAAGTACTTGAGAAGGACTAAGGATTCATTCTTGATATATGGAGGTCAGGAAGAGCTTGCTATAATTGGATACACCGATGCTAGCTTCCAGACAGATAAGGATGACTTTAGATCGCAATCTGGTTATGTGTTTTGTTTAAATTGTGGCGCTGTGAGCTGGAAAAGTTCAAAGCAAGATACAGTTGTTGATTCTACAACCGAGGCTGAGTATATTGCTGCCTCAACTGCAGCAAAGGAAGCTGTTTGGATCAAGAAGTTCATTAGTGAACTTGGCATAGTCCATAGCATTGTGGATCCCATTAATTTCTATTGTGATAATAATGGTGCTATCGCACAAGCTAAGGAGCCTAGATCTCACCAATGATCCGAACACATACTTAGGCGTTATCATCTCATTCGAGAGATAATCGATCAGGGAGATGTGGAAATATGCAGAGTACCTACACTTGACAATGTTGCTGACCCATTAACAAAGCCTCTTGCACAGCTGAAGCATGATGGACATACTAGATCTATGGGTATTAGGGGTATGCCTGATTGGCTCTAGTGCTAGTGGGAGATTGTTGGTGTAAGCCCTAGAGGCCAATACTTTTGGTACTTGTATCAAATTATTTATTAATAATAAAAGGCATTTCTTTATTATGTTTTCTTTCCAAAATAATAAAGTCCCTTGAATGGTTTATTTGTTTAATGAAATGTTAAGTGTGACTTAATCATGAGATCCCATTAAACATAAGACACTATTCTTAAAGTATCCGTAGTCAAGCTTTAATGTGAAGTGGGATAGCATTAAAGCATTAAGATTATAATGAATATAGATTGATGATCACATCTCATGGATCATAGATAAGGAGTTATCAAGTCTTGACATAGGTATGAATATTAGGAGTAATATTTATACTAGATTGACCCGCTATGAGAATACTACATAGAATGTTATGCAAAGTGTCATAAGTTATTCTCATGATGATAATGGTGTATACCACCCTTCGACCTGAAACCACTATGGACCCTAGATGTAGAGTCAAGTACTTTATTGCTGATCAAACGTCATCTGTAACTGGATGACTGTAAAGACGGTTGATGGGTACTTCACAAAGTATGCTAAGGGACATGAGTGACCTAGATGGAATTTGCTCATCCTGCATAACAGGATAAATGTCTAAGGGCCCAATATTGAACTGGACAAGGGTGACACAGTGTATGCCTTATGTTCAATATAGACATGAGGGCAAAAGGGTAATTGTACAACACAAATATTATCACAGAAAAGGTTTGGTCAGATCACATGACATTTTCGTGACTTGGGTAACAGTGATGTGTTGCTAGATACTGCTCACTGTTTATTATATTAAATGTGTGATTTAATATAATTTCAAACGTTGCGAAAACCTACAGGGTCACACACATAAGGACAGGTTGATGAGAGATAGAATAAATAAGGAACACCGTAAGGTACGGTGCACTTAAGTGTAATATGGAAAATGGTAAGGTACCACGTGGATAAGTGATATATGGTACATCATAAGGTATGATGTCCATAAGCTTAACTGGGATTTTAGCTTATAGCCTTAATTGGGCTTTTAGCTTGTAGCCCACATGAGTGATTCTATAAATAGATCCCTTGTGATGAAGCAATTTCACTTGATGCATTTTCGTTTTTGACTCTCTCTCTCTCTCTCACTCAAGGTTTCCGTTCGTGATCAGCTAGCACTGTGACCGGAAGCGATCTGTTCGTGTGGACTGAGTAGAGGCGTTGTTCTTCATCAACGCTCGTGATCACAACATCATAGTTCTGAATCGCCACAAGAGGTAAATATTTCTATCGCTGACCATGCTCATTCGTAAGGATCGCTAAAGGAAAATTTTAAATTCCGCTGCGCTTTTGGTCGCAATTTTCATTCACCCTTAACGGCAAGACTCTGCTTCAATTGTACAAATAACATGGCAGAATACGAAGTGTGCATTTTTTGTCTCAAAGCTGCCATAGATTTGAGGATCAAATCCTTAAATGTATTCGGAGATTTAGCTTTGGTCATCAGCCAGATCAAAGGGGAATGGGTCACCAAACACCCTAACCTTATCCCCTACAAAGAACATGTGTTGACATTGATCCCTTATTTTGAGAAGATTACCTTCGAGCATTTCTCACTCGAAGAAAATCATCTAGCAGATGCACTAGCCATAATGTCATCCATGTTTAAACTTAAATGGGATAACGAGGCTCCCCAGATCACCATTGAATGAATGGATGAACTAGCTCACTATCACGAGATTAATACTGAAGAAGTAATGGACCAACCTTGGTTTCATGAAGTCAAGAGGTATCTCGAGGCTCAAGAATATCCGGAAGAAGTTTCAGTCAATGATAAGAAGTTCTTAAGGAGATTCTCTGCTAAGTTCTTCCTTAGTAATGGCGTTCTCTACAAACGCAACCATGAATTTGTTTTGCTCCGTTGCGTAGACAAGGTTGAGGCAGAAAAGATCATGGTTGATCTACATGAAGGCACTTTTGGCACCCATTCCAGTGGGCATACGATGGAAAAGAAGATCCTACGGGCAGGCTATTGCTGGTCTACCATGGAAGTAGATTGCTATCAACACTCTTGAACCTACCATAAGTGCCAGATCTATGCCGACAAGGTGCACGTACCTCCAGTTCATTTGAATGTATTGACGAATCCTTGGCCCTTCGCTATGTGGGGCATCGATATGATTGGGGAAATCAAACCAACAGCCTCTAATGGACACCGCTTCATCTTAGTGGCCATTGGTTATTTTACAAAATGGGTTGAGGCGGCCTCTTTCACTTCCGTTACCAAGAATGTTGTAGCCCGGTTCATTAAACAGAATCTCATCAGTCGGTATGGCATCCCAGAGAGGATCATCACAGACAATGGTACAAATCTAAACAATACTATGATCACCGCCCTGTGCGAGCAATTCAGGATCCAGTATCACAATTCTTCCTCTTACCGGCCAAAGATGAATGGTGTTGTCGAAGCCTCAAATAAGAACATCAAAAAGATCATACAGAAAATGATAGTCACATACAAAGACTGGCATGAGATGCTACCATTCGCTCTCCACAGCTATCGTACCACATCGCGCACATCAATCGGGGTAACACCTTAATCTTTGGTATATGGCATGGAAGTTGTCTTGCCTATTGAGGTCCAGATCCCCTCTCTGAGAATTATGAAGGATGCAGGTTTGAATGAAGACGATTGGATCCAAACTCGACTTGATCAATTGAACTTAATTGATGAGAAAAGGCTTACTGTTGTCTATCATGGTCAAATGTATCAAAAACGGATGATCAAGGCTTTCAACAAAAAGGTCAGAGGCCACGTGTATCAAGTCGGGGATTTGGTGATCAAACGTATCATACTACCACGGGATGATCCTAGGGGAAAATTGACTCCTACATACGAAGGACCATTTATAATAAAAAGCATATTCTCTGGTGGAGCAATGATCTTAACCACTATGGATGGTGACGACCTGCCGCACCCCGTGAACACAGACATAATATAAAGATACTACGCATAAGGGACCCGCTAGGTTGACACACCTAGGAAAAATAAGGGCATCCCGGCGAACCAAAATGGTTCGGGCAAAAATTAGGGATAAAACAAAAAAATATATGTACACCTGGAAAGCTGAAAACCCGAAAGGGTGGCTTGGGAAAAAAAGGGTATCCCGGTGGACTGAAAACACGAAAGGGCAGTCCAGGAAAAAGTTAGGGAATTAAAGCATATGACTATATTCCGTTGGATCACCTTATAGACAACCTGCAAACTCAACGGTTCTGATCAATTCAATCGGCTTCAGACAAGGAAACAAATAGATAAGATGTTCAGTGACACGAAGGCTATAGCAGAATGGGAACCCCATGGGATTATTTCACATAGCTATCTTTTCTTTGTATCAAATTTTCATTTTTACGATGACGTTCTCTTACTAGAATGTTTGTCTCATTGTACAAAAATACTTACTCAAAGTCAATATAAAAATATCCCTTTGAAAGTACAAAACTATATGTTTTTCTTTACTCTTGTGTTTTGTTTATGAAAACATTCAATGATTTATTTTTGAACATATGCATTTGAACGTAACTACCATTTACAAAAGAACAAAATAGAAAGACAACCACTAATGGCTTTAAGAAATATGGAAATCTCTAAGCTATTTCCATAAAGTCCCGTGCAGTGTGCAGTTTAATCCCCGGCGGAACAAAACTTCCAGTTATCACTCCCAGGTAGAATTCGCCAAAATTCTCAGGATTTCCCAACAGGATTTTACAAGTAGCACACGACATTTCCCTTACAACAAAGTTTATTTCTCTAAGTGGAAATTCATCAACACTTCAAAACATGAAGACTTGCACTCCATATCCTCAGCAGCAGTCGAGGATTTATTTTCCCCAAACCAACAAACAATACATCAGATTAGCTCACATATGCACACATCACATCCATATATTATAAACATCGATAACACGAATGCATGTATCACAATCTCATTATACCATGTATTTCATACAACATGAGATTGCATGTTAACTACATTTTACCCTTTTCAGGATAAGGTTAATCAACAACTACCATTAACAATGTTCAAAGTTTTCAGATACAGTTCAAATACGCTCCAGATACGGATGCCATCCTGATACTCATTTAGATTTAACTTTTAGATACAGTTCAGATACGTTCCAGTCATGGATGTCATTCTGATACTCATTCAGATTTAACATTCAGATACAATTCAGATACGCTCCAGATACGAATGCCATCCTGATACTCATTCAAATTTAGTTTTCAGATACAATTCAGATACGCTCCAGATACGGATGCCATCCTGATACTCATTCAGATTCAGTTTTCAGATATAGTTCAGGTACGCTCCAGATACAGATGCCATCCTGATACTCATTCAGATTCAGTTTTCAGATACAATTCAGATACACTCTAGATACGGATGCCATCCTGATAATCATTCAGATTCAAATTTTAGATACAGTTCAAATACGCTCCAGATACGGATGCTATCCTGATACTCATTCAGATTCTACTTTCAGATACGCTCTAGACACGGATGCCTTCCTGATACTCATTCGGATTCAGCTCTCAGATACAGTTCAGATACGCTCCGGACACGGATGCCATCCTGATACTCATTCAAATTCGGCTCGCAACAATCATTTTTGAATGGCATCTTTATGCCCATTCCCTATACCATCAACCATCACATCACCGGGCGCAAATTTCTAGGCACTCTAATGTCCAATCATCTTCCACCTTCGAGTCATGAATGGAAAAACTCGCCAATCTAAATCTTCAGGCTTAAGAAGATTGAACAGGGGAAGCTGTTGTACCCCAAAATTTTCCCTCTCATTTATCAAGAATTTTCTCACAAGATCTCCTTTGGCTCAAGACTGCACTAGGGTTGATCAGCTTAAGACACCTTTTTACCCATTGATGACCAAAATTAGGGTTTGATATTGCACAAGGATATTTGAAATTACAATGCCCCATGTGACTTTCATATATCATTATGGACCCTCAAGATTACTCATGTCAAGTTTCAAGCCTTGAATCACACTTTTGCTCAGTCAATTGAGCAGTTGACCTAAAAATCAACAATTGAATTGGTAAAAAGTCAACTGTGGCCAATTTACAGTTAAACTTCATAATTTTTTATCCACATCAACATATTAAACTCATATGTATTATTTTATCAAGTTTGGACCATAATTCCTCAAGAAATTTGATCAAATCTTCAAAAGGGCAAAATGGTCAAAATTAGGGTTTTGACTAGGAAAGGACAATTTTTTATTTTTGACCTAGAAAATGATCAATTGGTTTGAGGTATGATATCAAGAGTCCAATTGAATCATTTTTACCTAATGGCATGGCTCAAAAAATTGATCAAGTCCAAAGGATTGACAAATGAATTTTAAGTCAATTGATCAAAAGTCAACTGTATACTAAAAAGTCAACCTTTGACTTTTTGGTCAAAATCAAATGTCAAAAATCATAATTCATCATAGCATGTCAAAATATGAAACTTATTCATCAAGAAATTAAAAATTCAAGATTTCATTTTGAAAAGTGAAAATTTCTAAACTTAGAAATTTTTCTAAGTGTTGGAAATTTCTTATTTTTTCACAACTTTGAGCAAAATTTTCACCATGATGCAAGATGATTCAAAACAAACTTTCAACACGAAAGTTGTAGATCTCCATAAAATATACAACATTTCTTTACACAACTCTTTCCAAAAGTTCTTGTATCTCAAGTTATAATTTTAAGAACACATGGTCATGAAACAAAACACTTAGTGAAATTTTGCCCTAATTTGGTCCAAATTTTGACCTAACTTCATGGCAGTTTTTCATATAGTTCCAAGGGGAATTTTGAAAAGGGAATCAAATAGGGGATATAGAGCACAATACAAGCTTTTCAAAATGTCAAAGAACTCCTTGAGATCATTTTTGAGTAGGGAGAATCGAAGAGATGAAGTTAGGGTTTTCATACTTGAATTACAAGTCATTTTGTGATGAACAAGATTCAAAATTCAAACTTATGCTGCATAACCTCTACTTTTCAGGCCTCAAACTTGTTAGGAATTCCATAATTAATTGCTTGCACATCTGTTAGAGGTATCAATTCAAGCATTCAATGCAAGGCCATGTTTTATATCCATTTTAGGAAGAAAGTGCACAATGCCATTTTGATAAAGTAGCTTTTTGCACAAAACTTGTTCTTGAGCCTTGAAATTGCTTTCTTATGATGATACAAGTCCCGTAACTCAAGAGAAGCTTATCTAGACACTTACAATCACTCAACCCATGCTTGTACTTCCTCTTGAAACTTGTTTTCCCACTTTTCTTGAAAATCAAGTAACATAGCCATTAGCTTGTAACTTATACTTCTGACTCTCAAGAGCACTCAAGCTTTTTGCTTATACATACACGAGTTACTTGCCACAAATCCCACGTATACTGGAGTTCTAAAAACACCAAGAATACAGAATCACCAAGAACACCTCAAAACATGCCATTTCTGAGTTTTGAATCCAATCTCCAAATTTGCTCGTGCGTTTCTTGGCATTTTACTTTCAAAACATTCTAAATAACATACACAAACAATTCCAACACCAACAACACAACTGTAACACCTCCATCATCATCCACCATTTTCAAAAATAGCACATTGCACCTTGACTTCTCCAGAACTCCTCAGCCACTTTCAACTCAAGCCAATCATCACATTAGCTTCCTGGGAACTTGAAGAAGCTAACCCAATCATTGGAACTCATCAAAAGCTGCTCAAACTCAAAACACGATACCCTCTTAAAAGGTGAGTTTTCTGACTTTTGAACTCTTCATAGAAGCATCATTAATGGTTTATTTGTGAATAAGAAATGTAGATATCATTGTCCTGAAGCTAACCATATCCTTAGATTTCATTATTGTTTCTTAGGTAGTTAGAATTTTGAATATGAACCTCTGAAAATAATTAGGTCAAGATTTGGTACTTTCAAAAATTCTCACTTATCTTTGATTTATAGTTTATGATATTTATATGGTTGAATTCGTATGAAAAAATGGAACAACTTTCATGTTTGCATTTTTCATTTTTGTTGAGAAATGGTGAAGTTACAAGTGGTATGGCTGGAGATTGAAAATGAAGTGTGTTCAAGACTTGTTTTACATTATATATTTATCATTTCAGTTATATAAACTGATGTATATCCACCCCAGTGGTAGAAGCGCACGCCTGTGACTATAGGGACCTGGGTTCGAGCCCTAGTGGTACCCTTTTGAGATTTTTTTCATATTTTTCACATATTCTGACCTTTTATTGGCAGCGCTGGGCCTCATCCCCTTGGGCTTTATTTTTTTACTTCTGACCCCCCTGCTGGCTATTCACACCCTGGCCCATTTTATTTTCTTTTTCTCATTTTTATTTATTTATTTTCTTAAATATATTATCTAACACTAAAAAAATAAAATAAAATATAAAAATATTAGATTTATATTTTGATATAGTTTATTTATTTTTTTACACAAAAATTATTTTATTTAATCATTCTTCTTTTATTTCACTAATTGATAGTTAATTAGAAACTAGGTTTTTTAGTTATTTTGTTTTTCATAATTTAAATATATTATTTTAAAAAATAAAAAGACCAAAAATATTTTATAATACTATAAATTATTTTAAAGACAAAAATACCAAAAATATTCTTCTTATAAACTTAATTTCTTTTTTAATTAATTAATAGATTAGGGTTTTATTTAAATTATTTTCCTAGTAAATTTAGGTTTTACCTTTTTACTAATTTAATTAATTATTTTTTCTTTTAGTTAATTAGGTTAAAACAAAACCCTCTTTTTCCTAAAAAAGCCAAATAAAAGTCCATTTTCTTTCCATTTTACATTCTTGTATATTTACTCATTTTTGTACATTATTTATCCAAATTCAATATGGTTCTAATAGATAATTAGGTTTATTTTCTAGCAATCCCCATTTGTAATTTGTACACCCCCTCCTACAAGCATTGTAATAGTGTAGTAATTTTAAATTCCGCAATTTATCGCTTTATATACAAATGCTAGTATTTAGGGTTTGTATGAAAAAACTAAAACCAATCAATTAGAAAACCCTAATCAAAGACAAAACCAAGCATGAAAAACAACACACTTACACACAAGCAACCTTAGGGTAAAATCCACTTGGTTTCCTTATAAAAATGGCCATATTACGCATGTGAGGTATCTTAGTAAAGACAAGCAAAATAGAAGATCATAGTCCCTCGATGACGCTATCTATGTTGCCTTTCAAATGATCTTAGTCCCTAAAAGAGAATGCTAAGATATCTCGCAATATTTCTAATCATGGTTATACGATGACCCACGCCCGTCCCGTTTACATCCAAAGATAAGGTTACTTACCAAATCAATAGTAAGATAACAATGTCAAAGGAAAGAGGAAATGAACATGAAAGACTTTTGAGTAGGTAGAATGCCCCTAGTTACTTACTCACTTTCAAAATAAAACATCCTTGCTATTTTCAAAACAAACACCTACACTTTCAAAACATCTTACAAACTTCAAAACATTTTCAAAAGATCAACATCTTTGTATACATTCTTACAAACGAGAATCATTACAATGTTTTCCTAAACAATGGCCTCTTTACAAAATACTTTCAAAAACCACACAAATCACAATTTCAAACAAAAGCAAGTGATCTAGCAAGTAACTAAGAGCCATAGAAAACCATGGATGAAAAGGGTGCTAATACCTCCCCTTTTCATAATCTACCCCCTGAACTCAAGAAATAATCTCAAAGGTCTTTCTTGTGCTTTTTCACCTTTCCTTTTGGATAAAAGAAAAGTCGGTGTCGATTCTTGCTAACCGCAACATTTGCGATCAAACGCAAAACACCCAAGTTAGTTCTCCCACCAAATCACAACAATGTATGGAGTTTTGCGAATACATTGAGGCTTAGAGGCAACATAGTGAGTTTTGGAAAGTACATTGAGGGTTAGAGGCAATGTACAGAGTTTTGCAAATACGTTGAGGCTTAGAGGCAACGTAGTGAGCTGTGAGTACATTGAGGCTTAGAGGCAATGTACAAAATTTTTGCAAATACGTTGAGGCTTAGAGGCAACGCAGTGATCTGAGAGAGTACATTGACGCTTAGAGGCAATGTACAGAGATTTGCAAATACATTGAGGCTTAGAGGCAACGTAGGGAGCTGGGAGAGTACATTGAGGCTTAAAGGCAATGTACGGAGATGAAAGAGTACATTGAGGCTTAGAGGCAATGTATCGAGCTAGGAGAATACATTGAGGCTTAGAGATAATTTACCGAGGTTTGAGAATACATTATGGCTTAGAGGCAACATAGTGAGTTTTGGAAAGTACATTGAGGCTTAGAGGCAATGTACAGAGTTTCGTTAATTACTGCATGGAGACTTAGGTAATGGACTACTTTGTAAGGAACTCATCATTGCCTAGAGACTTAGGTGATGGGTTGGATCATAGGAGAAGTGTTTGGTTTATTGACCCTTAGATGATTGTATCAAGGGTTAGATTGTTTGTTTGTTGTATGGTACATGCGTATGATATCTGATATTGAGATGTTTGGATCTATGCAAAATGTATGTGTGTATGCTATGCAAAATGTATGTATGAAATATGTGTAAGATGTGCGTATGACTTGAAATGTTATGAAGACTATTTCTGGAATTCTCTCCTTTAAACCATTAACTTAGAGTTACCAATCCCATGGCGTTATATGTTAGGTCGTCGTAGCTTTGTTGAATTTGATTTGAATTCAGTGAAAAAGTGTTAGCATGATTTTGAATGTTGACTTTGTATTGTGAGCGCAGGTGTAGACGTAGATGTAGGAGTAGACATATGCGTGGACTTGTATGTTGTAAGCGCAAGCGTAGACGTATGTATTGGCATATGTGTAGCCTTTTATGTTGTAAGCGCAGGTGTAGACGTAGACATGTATATAGACTTTGTATTGTGAGTGCAAGAATAGGCACAAACGTAGAAGTAGACATATGCGTGGACGTTATCATGGATTTTATTTTGATGTTTTTCTAACCAAAATGTTTTTTCTCTCGGTGTTTTATCAAAAGCTTTTATTTGTTAATCCCTGAAATGATTTCAAGACAATATTCACAAGCGATGATTGTAGTACTTTGTGAACAAATCAAAGAAAATAAAAATGCATTTTGAAAGATGCAAAGAAAGCAAATGTTTTATTGATATGCCTCTGAATAGGCGAGGATACAAGATGCAATTCCTAGAAAGAGGTAATTACAGAAAGTTTTAAAACTGTAAATGGCAATGAAAAATGATAATTGTTGTTGTTGTTTCCCAATATCCTTTTAATAGCCCTTATCTCATTGGCTTCTGAGTTGTATGATTCAGATCTATCTCTCCCTTCGTGGTTCGTAGTCGCAGTTCTTAGATTGCGGTTTTTTTGTTCTTTATTTCCTTTTGTATGATCCCTAATTTTTTTCCTGGATTGCTCTTTCGGGGTTTCAATCCACCGGGATAGTTTTTTTTGTTATGTGCCCCTAATTTTTGCTTGGATCACCCTTTAGGGTTTTCGATCCACCAGGTCGCTCCTTTTTGCCTAAGTCACCTATTTAAGGTTCGAGCTTAGCGAGCTTCTTATACATAGTATTTTTGATTGCGTCTGAGTTTGCTGAATGTGGTAGTTCTTCCCCATCCATTGTTGTGAGGATAAGACTACCACTGTAGGATGCTGTTTTTACTACGTATGGACCTTCGGAGTTGGGTGTCCATTTACCACGTGAGTCTAGACGAGGTAGTAAAATATTCTTGAGCACCAGATCATATTGTGGTTCATCTTGTGCAGTACACCGTTACTCAGATATTCTGAGGCTACTTTCTGTAGAGTTCATTTGTCAATGATAGAGGCATTTTCTGGATATTCTTTCTTTTTGAGGTATTTCTTGATGTCGTAAAACCCAGGCTTGTCATTTGGTCTTTTTTTGATAGTGAGGAAGTGTGCGGGCTCTTGATCATGATGTGTGGTTCTTGGTTTGACCAAGTTACTTTGAACATAGCTGATATAGTTGTCAGAGCATTTGCCATTTGATTTTCTTCTCGTGGGATGTGACTGAAAGTGATCTTTGTGAATTCCGCAGCCAACTTTAAAACATGATCCTGATATGGAATCAGTTTTGGATGTTTAGTATCCCATTCACCATTGAATTGGCATATGGCTTGTGAGAATTCTTTGGAGAAGTCAAAACTTCCTCTATATCGTGCCCTAGTGCATTTGAAACCCCGTCGAACATGAGTGTCCAACGTTCCCCTGGCTTGATTTCTTTCGTTAGGTCCTAGCATTTCATAGTCACCTATAGCCATGACATCTATGCCTGGAAAGTCAAACTTCGTAGGTTGATATTTTGGAAGTGAGCTAGATAATAGCTTGATTGGCCTTTCTTCGACGCTCTTCTCTAATACTTCCCCTAGCTTGATTTCTTCCTTTGTACCTAGATTAATGGTCTTAATAGCCTCTTGATATGGTTGTACATTGTCAGCCTTTCTCTCTATTTCCCTTGCCATTTCCTCAGGGAGATCAAGATCTTCATCATCTTCCTCTTCATCTTAGTTGATAGGAGCATCAAAATTATATCGGGTCGTAGCAGTAGCATTATCGGTTGTTTTGGGCATGGATTTGCACCGTTATCAAGTTTTGGTGCAAATTTTAGTATATGAGTATTTGAAAATGCATGTGCAGAGAAAGTATTGCCATTTTTAAATTTACGGAATAAATGCAAGAGAAAGACAAGGATCCTAATTGAAAACAAAATATAACTTTTATTAATTCCAAATATTGTCTGAAACAAAACGGAGGAACCCTTACAAGCAACCCCTATGCCCCGGGCTTGACATAGGTTCTTTCAAAAACAAGAAAAATTACTTAGGAAAGGAAAAGATCTCGGGAATCTCCACGGAAGTCCATCTTTTATGTTCTTCTCATAGGGAGCATTCTTAGATGAAGTCAGTTACCCTTTTGGTATTGACTTTGTTGGATATCATCGCCACATGTCTGCCATGCTATGTTCCTTTATTGATAAAGGTTTCTTGGATTGGAGGAAACAGTGCTTTACCCTTCAGAGTAGCTTTATATTTTTTTCTAGGGTATTGTCTGAACTGGACTATCCCCTGGTCTACTAGCTTTAGCAGAGCTTTCTAGAAGGCTTCATTATGTTCCAACAGGAACCCACATTCGAACAGATATCCCTTCGACAAGTTGATTGTTTTTGCATGTTTGCTTGCCCCAGAGTCAGTGACTACTTCAATTGCATTTATTGTCGGCCCACCATGTGGAGGCATGGGGTTTGATTTGATGTTAGGTTTCTCAAAAGTGATGTCTTGAGATTCTAACAAGTCTTGGACCTTATGCTTGAATGCCCAACATTGCTCTATGGTATGTCTAGGAGAATTAGCATGATACTCACATCTGGCATTGGTGTTGTACTTTCACGGGAGCGGCCCGAATAGGGGAGCTAGAGGCTTGAGTTCGACTAAGAATTCCTTGACCAAGTGTTGTAATAATTAACTGGGTGGCATCAGTAGTGGATCAATTCTTTGCGGCCTTCTGCCTTGCTGCTGCCCTTGTGGGATCACTAATGGTTGTTGTACCCTGGGTTGTGACGCTACAACATTAATTTCTTCCTCTTTTCCTTTGGGGAAGTTTGAAGTATGCCTTCTTGAATTATAGGGGGTACTTGATAGTCCCCCTGATATCTTCCCACTCTTTATTCCAGTCTCGATTCTTTCTCTGATAGTCACTAAGTCTGAGAATCTTGAAGAGATACTTCCAACCATATTCTCATAATACATCCCTTGAAAAGTTCCCATGAACATGTCTACTAACTCCTTTTCCAACAGCGGTGGTTGCACACGGGATGCCATCTCCCTCCATCTCTGAGTATATCCTCTGAAGGACTCTTCTTTCTTCTGGGACAGGTTCTGGAGTTGCATGCGGGTAGGCGCCATGTCTAGGTTATATTTGTAATGCTTTAAGAAAGCATTAGCAAGATCTTCCCAGGTTTGAATATGTGTTCGCTCCAATTGCATATACCAGTCTAAAGATGCTCCACTCAAGCTATCTTGTAAACAATGAATCATCAGCTTCGATCATGGGACTGGGCATGAATCTTCCTGTAATACACGCGCAAATGATTTCTTGGACAAGTGAGCCCCTTGTATTTTCCAAAGTCAGGCACTTTGAACTTTGGAGGAATCACCACATCAGGAACTAGGCCCATTTCGAGAGCGTCTACTTTGAAAGCATCAAAACCCTCTACCGCTTTCAGTCTTTCCTCCAGAGCTTTATACTGATTCATTATCAGCGGATTATTAACATCATGAGTACCAGTCGTCTTTAAGGGTGCCTAGTTGGCATCCTCTGGGTCATGGTCTTCGTATTGCAGGTCCAAGTGGTTGTCTGCATTATTGGTTGGAATCTGTAGGGTATGTGATGCACCTGCTTTTGGTGGAGGTGGGACAAACCCTTCAATTTCAACTTCCTGTTGGGCCATGACGGACTTTTAGAGCCCTTCTTTTGGCTCTTTCCTTAGTTGGTGACCAATTGATGCACCAATCGTTTGGGCTACTTCTTCAAAATCTACCCTAGGAATTTGGTCTTTCTTGTCAATGATGTTCTTTAAAGCTAGGAGAACATGAATCAGATCTCCTTTCATTGAAGTTACATCACCCTTTACTTGGTCGAGATCCTCTTTGAATGCAGCCTGAGTTTCCTCGATTTGCTCCATTTCTTTTTGTTGATAGGCCCTCGTTTGATATGGAGGTCAAGGAGGTGGAGATCTTCTTCTACCAATGGTTTAACTGGAGAGATTTTTTTGAAAAAATGAGTTTTGATATGTGTAATACGGTGGGAGAACTGACTTGGGATGTTTTTGGGGTGCTTTAGCTCGTGTGTTTTCTTGCAAATAACTTGTATAGTTATAAGCAAGAGGTCTTAGGGTTTGAAGTTGACAGATCTGTGAGATATATAGTTATGGCTATGTTACTTGATTTTGAAGAAAAGTGGAAAATATGGTTTCAAGGCATAGTACAAGCATGGTATCCCTTTATTGGAGGCTATATACATGTTTCTTTTATCTTTGACATTGCTTGTACTCAGATGAAACAAGTTGGGAGCTCAAGAAGTTGACTTTGCATAAAGGCTTGCTTTACTAGAATGGAAATGATGACTTTCTCCCTAAAATGGCAAAATGCTTTGGACAATGCTTGAATAAATTGGACAATTGATCAATAAGTTCTGTAAAAATTAAATTAAGGAGTGATTTTCAAGTTAGGCACCTGCAAAGCAAGATTATACAGCATGGCTTATGGATTTGGTCAAGTGTTCATCACAAAATTGACTTGTAATTCAAGTTTATCATGCCAACTTCAAGTCTTAGAATCTCCTAGATCAAAAATGATCTCTTCAAGTTCTTGGACATTTTAGAAATATTGTAACATCCTTTACAATCTTCATGTTTGACATTTTTGAAGATTCAATTTGGAACTAGGTAAAAATTTTCCATGAAGTTAGGTCAAAATCCTGCCTAACTAGGGCAAAATTTCACTAAGTCTTTTTAGTTTCATGGACATGTCTTCATAAATTCATAACTTTAAATCCAAGCATTTGTAGGAAAATTTATGCCCTACAATGTTTTAGATATCATTGAGATCTACAACTTTCATGTTGGAAGTTTCCCTTGAATCATCTAGCATCATGGTGGAAATTTGGCACAAAGTTATGAAAAAATATGAACTTTTTAACACTTAGAAAAAATTCTAAGTCTTAGAATTTTGACTTTTCAAAGTTGAATTTTGACTTTTTGATTTCTTGATGAACAAGTTTCATATTTTGACATGTCTTGATGGATTATGATTTTTGAAACTTGATTTTGGTCAAAAGTCAAAGTTTGACTTTTCAGTGTACAATTGACTTTTCATCAGTTGACTGAAATTCAATTATCAATCAATTGATCTTGAGAAATGTTTTGAGCCATGCCATTAGGTCATAATGGTGCATTTGAATCCTTGAGATCATGTCTTAAAACAATAAGTCATTTGTTAGGTCAAAAGTCAAAAATTGAACCTCCTCAATCAAAATCCTAATTTTGACCATTTTTCCCTTTTGATGATCTGATCAAATTTCTTGAGGAATTGTGATCCAAACTTGATCAATTGACATATATGAGTTCATGACGTTGATATGGATAAAAAATTATAAAGTTTGACTGTAAATTGACCACAGTTGACTTTTTATCCAATACAGTTGATGTTAGGTCATCTGATCAAATGACTGGGCAATTTTGTGATCCAAGACTTGAAACTTGACATAAGCAAACTTGTGGGTTCCTAATGATCCATGAAAGTAATTTGAGGCCTTGAAAATCCAATTTTCCTTGTGAAAACTCAAACCCTAATTTTCAGTTGTCAGTGCTTAAGGAGGTGTCTTGAGATGGTCAAGCCTTGTGTAGTTTTGAATCAAATGGAGATCTTATGAGAGATTTCTTGAGAATGAGAGGGAAAATTTTGGGATACAACATCTTCCCCTGTTCAATATTCTTAAACCTGAAGAGTTAGATTGGCGGATCCGCCATTCGTGACTTGAAGGTGAAAGTTGATTGAACACTAAATTGCCCAGAAATTTGCACTCGAAGATGTATTTGGAATGGGCTTATAGATGCCATTTGGAGGAACGATGGTAAATACTGGGAGAAGTATCAACACAAATCTTTGGTCGATTTATACTAAAACTTGATGTTTTACCTGTGGGAAAAAGGGTTAGTTAAATGCAGATGTATGCATGGCGTTCTCAAGATGAATGAGATTGTGTTAAATGCACTTTGTATGTATATGCTATGATGTATGAATCTGGGATGCATATTTGTCCGGGAAAATAAATCCCTGACTACTACTGAGGAGTTCTGGGAAGATGAATCTAGGATGGCTGTTGGGGATGAAGAATATACATATCTTCAAGTTTTGTTGAAAGAATGCTTCTGTCGGGGAATATCTCTTGAATGTTAGTTGTTATTTGGTCGGATCCAGGCTTCACAAAAACTTGTTGAGGATGAGGAAGTCAACTGTTATCTGGTTAGATTCCAGGTTTCATAGTAACTTGACTAGGGAGGAATAAATTAACTGTTATCTGGTCGGATTCCAGGCTTTGCAGAAAATTTCTTGAAGTTGGACTTGTTATCTGGTCGGATCCAAGCTTCACAACGAATTTCTGAGAGAATAAAGTTAATTTATAGCTGGTCGGATCTAGGCTTCATGGTGGCTTTCTTGAGATTAGTTGCTATCTGGTCGGATTCCAGGCTTCACAATGAATTCCTGAGGGAATAAAGTTAATTGCTATCTGGTCGGATCCAGGCTTCACAATAACTTACTGACGTTAAATTGCTATCTGGTCGGATTTTAGACTTCGCAAATTTTTGAGGTGGATGAAGTTAATTGCTATCTGGTAGGGTCCATCCTTCACAATAACTTGTCTGAAAAGATGAAGTAGAATTGGTATCTAGTCGGGTCTAGGCTTCACAGTAACTTGCTTGAAATTAGTTGCTATCTGGTCGGATTCCGGGCTTCACAATAAATTTCTGGGGGAATAAAGTTAATTGCTATCTGGTCGGATCCAGTCTTCACAATAACTTACTTGAAAAGATGAAGTTGAACTGATATCTGGTCGGATCCAGGCTTCACAATAACTTGCTTGAAGAGATAAAGTTGAACTGATATCTGGTCGGGTCTAGGCTTCACAGTAATTTGTTGGGGTAGTGGCAAATTCTACTGGGGAAAAGAAGTTAAACTTTTTTCTGGTTGAGTTTAGGTTCTTCAATATCTCGAAGAGTTAAACTAATATCTGGTCGGGTCCATGCTTTATAGTACTTGGAGAAGTTACACTATTATCTGGTCGGGGCCAGGCTTCATAGTATCTTGAGAAGTTAACTATTATCTAGTCAGCTCCAGGCTTCACAGTAACTAAAGATTGTACTATTATCTGGTCGGGGCCAAGCTTCATAGTATCTGAAAAGTTACACTACTATCTGGTCAGATCCAGGCTGCATAGTGACTGAAAGTTATACTATTATCTGGTCGGGGCCAGGCTTCATAGCATTTGAATGAATGAAGTTGACTGTTGTGATACGGTGGGAGAACTGACTTAGGTGTTTTGCGTTTGATCGCAAATGTTGCGGTTAGCAAGAGTCGGCACCGACTTTTCTTTTATCCAAAAGGAAAGGTGAAAAGGCACAGGAAATACCTTTGAGATTATTTCTTGAGTTTGGGGGGTAGATTGTGAAAAGGGAAGGTATTAGCATCCTTTTCATCCATGGTTTTCCATGGGCTCTTAGTTACTTGCTAGATCACTTGCTTTTGTTTAAAATTGTGCTTTGTGTGGGTTTTGAAAGTATTTTATAAAGAGGCCTTTGTTTAGGCAATCTTTGTAATGATTCTTGTTCGTAAGAATGTATACAAAGATGTTGATCTTTTCAAAAATGTTTTCAAGTTTTTTAAGATGTTTTGAAAGTGTAGGTGTTTGTTTTAAAAATAGGAAGGATGTTTGTTTTGAAATGGAGCAAGTAATTAGGAGCAATCTACCTACTCAAATGTTTTTCTTGTTAATTTCCTTTTACTTTGACATTGTTGTCTTACCATTGATTTGGTAAGCAACCCTATCTTTGGATGTAAATGGGACGGGCGTGGATCATCGTATAACCATGATTAGGAATGTTTCAAGGTATCTTAGCATTCTTTTGGAGGGACTAAGATCATTTGTAAGGTAACTTAGATAGCGTCATCGAGGGACTATGATCTTGTATTTGCTTATTTTTGCTAAGATACCTCACATGTGTAATATGGCCATTTTGTATAAGGCAACCAAGTGGAATAATCCTAAGGGTGTTTGTGTGCAAGTGCATCATTTTCATGCTTGTTTTTGTCTTGAATTAGGGTTTTCTAGATATTGGTTTTAGTCTTTCCATACAAACCCTAATTACTAGCATGCTATATAAAAGCGATAAATTGCGAAATTTAAAGTTACTACGCTATTACAACATTTGTGGGAAGGGGGGTATACAAATTCAATGGGGATTTGCAAGAATATAAACCTAGTTAATATATTACAACCAAATTGAATGTGTATTAATGTACAAGGAATTGGAATAAATGATGTACAAAAATGAACAAGTATGCAATAATGTGAGGGTGAAGAAAAATGAATATTTGTTTGATTTTTTTAGAGAAAAGGATTTTTGTCTTAATATATTTAAATTAAAGAAAAATAATTAATAAAAAAAATTGTTTAAGGAATGATTTTGAATAAAAACCTAGTTCTATTAATCAAAAGAAAATAAGTTTAAAAAGGTATTTTTAGTATATATTTTTTATGTCTTGAAAATATTTATAACATTATAAAATATTTTTAGTATTTTTTATATAAAAAATAATGTATTTAAATTAGTATGAAAGAAAATAATTAATAACCTAATTTTATTTATATTTACAAGATAATAAGTAAAAAATAAATAAAGTATAATTAATAAAAATATTTTATGATAAAAATAAAATAAACTAAATCAAAAATATAAATATATCATTTTTTTTTGTATTTTTATGATTTTTAACATTTGGAAAAATATTTAAGAAAATAAAAATGAAATAAATAATAACAAATAAATGAACTTGGGCCAGGGGTGCCATTAGTCAGCAGGGAGGTCAGCTAGCAAAAACAAAAACAAACTAGGCCCAAAGGGCCCAACGCCTGACAAAAACAACAAAAATCAGAAAAGTAAAAATGTGAAAAATGAAAAGGGTACCACTGGGACTCGAACCCATGTCTCATAGGTTACAGGCGCGCGCTTTTACCACTGGGGTGGCTATACATCCGTTAATACAAGTAAAATAATAAATATGTAAGGCAAAATGCGCCCTGAAGACTTCATCTTTAACATCCAGTCATACCCTCATCAAAAATAAAAGTTGTAAACATGAAACTTGTAGCAAATTTTCTCATGATTCCAGAAATGTAAAGTATTAAAACTATGGATCAAAGATAAGCATGGATTTTAATGACCCTAATCTGAACCCTAAAAATTTCAGAGATTTCAGTTTCAAAATTCTCTAAGTCCGAGCAAAATTAATGGAAACTAAGGACATGGTTAGCTTCAGGGCAATGATATCTACATGTTTTGTTCACAAATAAACTATTGATGATGCATGTATGAAGAGTTCCAAGTTGAGAAAACTTACCTCAAAACTGGAAATCGTGTTTGGATTTTGAGCTTGTTTCAGGCAGTGGTGATGATTAGGTTAGCTTCCTTGAGGTCATAGGAAGCTAATGCAATGGTTTGCTTGAGTTGAGAGTGGTTGAAATGACCTGGAGAAGTCCAACTGCAATGCTCTGTTTTTGGCTATGGAAGTTGATGAAGATGGCGTTACAGTTTGCAAACAGGGACATGGATGGTCTGTATTTGGTATGAGGAAGCTTTAGGAATGAATTTGAGGGAAAACGCACGAGGGAAATTAGAGATATAAGTTTAAGGTCAGAATTGTGTATCAATGGAGTTTTTTGTGCAATTTATGGCTAGAGGGAATTTGGGATTTTTTCAGGGTGTTAAAGCTCGTCCTCTAGCTCAAAAATAGTGACTCTATTTATAAGCAACAAGTTTGGAATGCTCTAGTTGATTAGAATTCAAAATCACAAGTTTATGCATAACATGTGATTTTTTGAGAAACCAAGTTTCAATGCTTTGTACTTGGTTCATAGAGTTGTTAACTACTTTAAACAAAATCCTTATGACTTTGTGGATGGAGTGTAATCAAGGAAAACAAGTTGGGAGCTCAAGAAGCTGACTTTATGCATAAAGTTTGCTTTACAAGAATGGATATGTTACTTTCTCCCTAAAATGGCAAATTGATTTGGACAAAGTTTGAAACACTTGGATAAGGGCATAATCAGTTGCGTAAACCATTAATTATGGAGTGAAAAACAAGTTTGAGGCCTACAAAGCAAGGATTATGCAGCCTAGCATGGATTTGGTTCATGTGTTCATAAAAAATGACTTGTAATTCAAGTGACAAAACCCTAACTTCCTCTCTTCGATTCTCCCTCCTCAAGAAAGATCTCAAGGAGTTCTTAGACATTTTGGAAATCTTGCAATGTTCTATACAACCCATATTTGAATTTCTTTTGAAGATTCCCCTTGGAACTATATGAAAAAGTTCCATGAAGTTAGGTCAAAATCCTGAGCAAATAAGGGCAAAATTTCACTAAGTGTTTAGTTTCATGACCACATGTTCATAAACTTATAACTTGAGATCCAAGCATTTTTGGAAGGAGTTGTGTAAAGAAAAGTTGTAGATTTCATGGATATCTACAACTTTCATGTTGGAAGTTTCTCTTGAATCATCTTGCATCATGGTGAAAATTTGGCTCAAAGTTATGAAAAAATATGAAATTTCCAACACTTAGAAAAATTTCTAAGTTTAGAAATTTTGACTTTTCAAAATGAAATCTTGACTTTTTGATTTCTTGATCAATAAGTTTCATATTTTGACATTTTTTGATGAATTGTGATCCTTGGCACTTGAATTTGACCAAAAAGTCAAAGTTTGACTTTTCAGTATATAGTTGACTTTTGATCAGTTGACTGCAAAATTCATTTGTCAATCCAATGGACTTGCAATGTTTTGAACCATGTCATTAGGTCAAAATTATGAAATTGTACTCTTGAGATCATTACTTAAATCAATTTACCATTTTCTAGGTCAAAAATAAATAATTTCCCTTTCCCAGTCGAAACCCTAATTTTGACCATTTTGCCCTTTTGGGGATTTGATCAAATTTCTTGAGGAATGGTGGTCCAAACTTGATCAAATGATACAAATGACTTTAACATATTGATGTGGATAAAAAATTATGAAGTTTGACTGTAAATTGGCCATAGTTGACGTTTTCCCCAATACAGTTGATTTTTAGGTCAATTGCTCAATTGACTGAGCAAAAATGTGATTCAAGGCTTGAAAATTGGCATGATTAATATTGGGGGTACATGATGATCCATGAAAGTCACATGGGACATTGGAATTTCAAAAATCCTTGTGCAAACTCAAACCCTAATTTTGGTCATCAATGCTTAAGGAGGTGTCTTGAGCTGATCAAACCCTAGTGCAATCTTGAGCCAAATGAGATCTTGTGAGTAAATTATTGATAAGTGAGAGGGAAAAATTTAGGGTGCAACAGCTTCCCCTGTTCAATCTTCTTAAGCCTGAAGATTTAGATTGGCATGTTTTTCCATTCGTAACTCGAAGATGGAAGACGATTGGACACTAGAGTGCCTAGAAATTTGCACTCGGCGATGTGATGGTAGAAGGAATGGGCTTAAAGATGCCATTTGGAGAGGTAATAGAAAGTTGTTAGAGATGGGCTTGTAGATGCCATCCAAGAGTGATTGTTGAATTGTAATTTGTTAGCTGAAAGAATGAGTATCAAAATGGTGTCCATGTCTGGAGCGTATTTGTACTGTATCTTGAGAATTGCGTCTGAATGAGTATCATAATGGCATTCGTGTTTGGAGCGTATTTGCATTGTGTATGAAGGAGACTGTAAATGAGTATCAGAATGGCGTCCGCGTCTAGAGCGTATATGAACTGTAAATGAGTTTCAGGATGGCATCCGTGTCTAGAGCGTATCTGAAATGTATCTGGAAGCTGATTTTGAATGAGTATCAGGATGTCATCCGTGTCTGGAGCGTATCTGTACTGTATCTGGAAGTTGAAATCTGAATTAGTATCAGAATGGCATCCATGTCTGGAGCGTATATGAATTGTATCTGACTGTATCTGAGATTTGAATGAGCTTCAGGATGGCATCCGTGTCTGGAGCGTATCTGAACTGTATCAAAACTTGATTCTGAACGAGTATCAGGATGGCATCCGTGTCTTGGAGCGTATCTGAGCTATATCTGAAAACTTTGAACAATGTCAATGGTAGCTGTTAACCTTATCCTGAAAAGGGTAAAATGTTAGCGAAAATGCAAAGTCATGTTGTATGAAATGCATGGTATAATGCATTTGTGTTATCAATGTTTATGATATATGGATGCAATGTATGCGTATGCAAGCTAATATGTCACACTATTGTTGGATTGGGGAAAATAAATCCCTAACTGCTGCTGAGGATATGGAGTATAAGTCTTCATGTTGTGAAGTCTAAGTGTTGATGAATTTTTGCTTGGAGAAATAAACTATGTTGTAAGGGAGATGCCGTGTACTTCTTGTAAAATCCTATTGGGGAATCGTGAGAAATTTGATGACTTCTACTGGGGATTGATAACTGGAAGCTCTGTTTCGCTGGGGATTAAACTGCACACTGTGGGGGATTATGGAAATATCATAGAGAGCTTTCCCTACCTCTTAAAGCCATCAGTGATTGTCTTTCTATTTTGTTTATTTATAAATAGTAATTATATTCAAATGCATATGTTCAAAAATGAATCATTGGATGTTTTTGTAAACAAAACACAAAAGTAAAGAAAAAAAAACATATAGTTTTGCACTTTCAAAGGGATATCTTTATATTGACTTTGAGTAAGTATTTTTTGTACAATGAGACAAATATTCTAGTAAGAGAATACTGTCATAAAAAATGAAAATTTTGATACAAAAAAAAGATAGCTATGTGCAATAATCCCATGGGGGTCCCATTCTTCTATAGCCTTTGTATCTCTAAGCATCTTGTCTATTTGTTGCCTCATTCGAAGATGATTGAACTGATCAGAACCTCTGAGTTTGTCAGTTGAAGCCAAAGGTTGTCCGTAAGGTGATCCAACGGGACATAGTTATATGCTTTAATTCCCTAACTTTTGCCTGGACCGCCCTTTCGGGTTTTCAGTCCACTGGGAAACCCTTTTTTTCCCAAGTCGCCCTTTCGGGTTTTCAACTTGTCGGGTGTACAGTTTTTTTTGTTTTATCCCTAATTTTTTCCCGAACCTTTTTGGTTCGTCGGGATGCCCTTGTTTTGCCTAGGTGTGTCAACCTAGCGGGTCTCTTAAGCGTAGTATCTTTTGATTATGTCCGCATTCGCAGGGTGCGGAAGGTCGTCACCATCCATGGTGGTTAAGATCATGGCTCCACCAGAGAAAATGTTTTTGATTACAAATGGTCCTTTGTATGTAGGAGTCCATTTTCCCCTAGGATCACCTTGAGGCAGTATGATACGTTTGATCACCAGATCCCCAACTTGATACACTTGGCATATGACCTTTTTGTTGAAAGCCTTGATCAAACGTTTTTGATACATTTGACCATGACAGACAGCAGTAAGCCTTTTCTCATCAATCAAGTTTAGTTGATCAAGTCGAGTCTAGATCCAATCGTCTTTATTCAGCCCTGCATCCTTCATAATTCTCAGAGAGGGGATCTGGACCTTAATAGGCAAGACAACTTCCATGTCGTAAACCAGATAATAGGGTGTTGCCCCGAATAATGTGAGAGCTATGGTACGATATCCATGGAGAGCGAATGGTAGCATCTCATGCCAGTCTTTCTATGTGACTTTAATTTTTTGTATGATCTTTTTCATGTTCTTATTCGCGGCTTCGACAACACCATTCATCATCGTCCGGTAAGGGGAAGAATTGTGATGCTGGATCTTGAATTGCTCGAACAGGGAGGTGATCATAGTATTGTTCAAGTTTGTACCATTTCCTGTAATGATCCTCTCCGGGATACCGTACTGACAAATGAGATTTTCTTAATGAACCGGGCTATAACATTCTTGGTGACGGAAGTGAAATAAGCTGCCTCCACCCACTTTGTAAAATAGTCAATGGCCACTAAGATGAAGCAGTTTCCATTAGAGGCTGTTGGCTTGATTTCCCCAATCATATCAATTTCTAACATAACAAAGGGCCAAGGAGCCGTCAAGACATTCAGAGGAACCGGAGGTACGTGCATCTTGTCAGCATAGATCTGACACTTGTGATAGGTTCGAGAGTGTTGATAGCAATCTGTTTCCATGGTAGACCAGTAATATCCTTCCCGTAGGATCTTCTTTGCCATCGTATGCCCACTGGAATGGGTGCCAAAAGTGCCTTCATATAACTCAGCCATGATCTTTTCCGCTTCAACCTTGTCTACGCGCCGAAGTAACACAGAGTCATGGTTGCGTTTGTAAATAATGCCATTACTAAGGAAGAATTTATCAGAGAATCTCCTTAAGAACATCTTATCATTGACTGAAGCTCCTTCAGGATATTCTTGAACCTCGAGATACCTCTTGATTTCGTGAAACCAAGGCTGGTCCACTACTTCTTAAGTATTGATCTCGTGATAGTGTGTTGGTTCATCCCTTTGTTCAATGGTGATATGGGGAGCCTCATTCTCCCATTTAAGTTTAAACATAGATGACATTGTGGCTAGTGCGTCTGCTAGCTGATTTTCTTCTCGCGGGAAATGCTCGAAGGTAATCTTCTCAAAATATGGGAGCAATGTTAAAACATGTTCTTTGTAAGGGATAAGGTTAGGGTGTTTGGTGTCCCATTCCCCTTTGATCTGGATGATAACTAAAGCTGAATCTCCGAATACATTCAACGATTTGATCCCCAAGTCTATGGCAGCTTTGAGACCAAACATGCACGCTTCGTATTCCGCCATGTTATTTGTACAATTGAAGCAGAGTCTTGCAGTAAATTGAGTATGACACCCTTCAGGAGATATGAGTACTGCACCAATACCATTGTCGAGTGCGTTAGATGCCCCATCAAAAACCAGGGTCCATAGGGATCCTTGTTCAGGTCTGTCATATGGTTTGAATTCTTCACAGTTGTTTACCATCATGATGTCTTCATCCGGGAATTCAAACTTCATGGACTGGTAGTCTTCCACAGCTTGGTGAGCAAGGTGATCAGCTAGTACACTACCCTTTATAGCTTTCTGGGTAGTATACTGCATGTCATATTCTGTTAGGATCATCTTCCATCTCACTATTCTCCCAGAGAGAGAAGGTTTCTCGAAGATGTATTTTATTGGATCCATTTTAGATATGAACAAGGTAGTATGGGTAAGCATATACTGTCTTAGCTGGCGAGCAGCCCGTGCCAGATCACAACATGTTTTCTTGAGCAGTGAATATCTTGTTTCACAGTCGGTAAACTTTTTGCTCAGGTAATAAATGGCGTGCTCTTTTCGGCCAGACTCGTCATGCTGCCCCAGCACACACCCTATTGAATTTTCTAAAATGGTCAGATACATGATCAATGGTCCTCCCTCGAATGGTGGCATTAAAACATGAGGCTCTTGCAGATACTCTTTAATTTTGTCAAAAGCAATTTGGCACTCATCATTCCATTTGACTACCTAATCTTTCTTCTGTAGTTTGAAGATTGGTTCACAGGTAGCTGTCAGGTGAGAAATGAATCTGGCAATGTAGTTCAAGCGTCCCAAGAATCCTCTGACTTCCTTCTCAGTACGAGGAGCAGCCATCTCTTGTATATCTTTCACCTTGGCAGGATCTACTTCAATGCCCTTATTGCTGACGACAAAGCCTAGGAGCTTACCAGACCTTACCCCAAATGTGCATTTATTTGGGTTCAACCTCAGCTTGTACTTTTTTAATCTCTCGAACAGTTTATGTAAATGATCAAGATGCTCTTCTTCTGTTTAAGATCTAGCTATCATGTCGTCCACATAGACCTCTATTTCCTGATGTATCATGTCGTTAAATAGAGCTACCATGGAACGCTGATAGGTTGCCCCAGCATTCTTCAGTCCGAACGGTATCACCTTGTAGCAAAATGTGCCCTATTTTGTGACAAAGGTTGTCTTCTCTATGTCCTCAGGCACCATTTTGATTTGGTTGTAACCTGAGAAACCGTCCATGAAGGAAAACACTTTGTGTTATGCAGTATTATCAACTAGGATGTCAATATGGGGAAGTTGGAAATCATCATCAAGGCTTGCCCTATTCAAATATTTGTAGTCTACACACATTCGTACCTTGCCGTCTTTTTTGGGCACGGGAACGACATTGGCAACCCATTGCGGATAGGAGGTGACGTCCAAGAATCCAGCATTGAATTGTTTCATGACTTCAACTTTAATATTTTCTAACATATCTGGTCACATTCGACGGACCTTTTGTTTTACCGGTGGGAAATCCTCTTTTGTAGGTAGGCATGTCTTCATACAGCCAGGCAAAGACCTCAACATACTCGTGTAACAACTGAATGAACCGATCCTTGACACTGGGTTCCAGATTGGCACCCACCTTGACCTCTCTTTTGTCTTCTTCGGTACCTAGGTTGATTGTATCCATGGGTTCCTCGTGGGGCTGAATGGTTCTCTCTTCTTGTTGTAGCAATCTGGCAAGTTCCCCTGGTACTTCACAATCTTCCTCACCTTCGTCTTCGGCTTGGTAGATTATATTTTCAGAGTCATAGAAGGCCATAGCAGAATTGTTATCCAAGGGATCCCGAATGGATGTAGACCTGCATTGTGAGTGTGTGTAAGTGTTGTACCCCAATTTTTCCCCCTAAGATCCCCTCATCATACCATATTGTTTCAATCACCACAAAATCACAATAGGGCTTTTGGTTCTTCTCCCTATCTTTAGCTTTGCTCTTTGAGGAGTTACCAAGCACCTTGACTTGTTTTATTTGGTGATCATGGATATTTTGCTTTGAATTTTCTTTCTAAATTAACAAATACAATATTGGTTTGTCTTACTTGTTAATAATGTAGGTAAAGGCAAATGAGGATTCACAAAGGAAGAGTATTGGCACAAAAAGTTTGTTCAAACTTGGCAAAGTTCCACCAAGATTTCTCTTGATCTAGAGGCTAGGGTTTTGGACTTCAAAGGGGCATATCTTGCTCATCTTTTGGTATTTTTGAGTGATTCCAAAAACATTCTTCTCTTCAAAGAGTTACCAATAAATCACTTCAAAAGTTTCAAGGATTTTTCATGTGGAAGGAACTTGGTGAAGAAGAAAGATTACAAGTCATCTAGATGAACCCCTAATTTTCCATATGTGACTTCAAATGGTCATAACTTGGTCAAATCTTATCACCTTGAGCCCATTCGTTTTCCATGATGATCTTAAGGATGTGTACTTCCTGCCTTCTTTTATGTGCAAAGTAATAAAATGGATGGAAGTTGCCTTAAGAATGCAAAAGATTATAGGTCATTTCATGATTTTTGGCCAACTTCAACAAGTCATAACTTGCTCAATTTTTGGAGATTTTGAGTGGTTCAAATTGAAAAATATCATTCAAGAGGTCTAATTCATTCCATCTTTTTTTATTAAAAGCAAATTCCAAGTGCAAGGCCATGTTTGGAGGCAAGAGATTATAGGTCATTTTTAAAGAAGAATTTGAAATATTTCTAAGTATGGAAAGTCAACTCTTTTTCTTCAACTTTGACTCCATGTAATTTTCAGCTCAAGCATCCATTTGATTCCATTCTTTTTCCATTGCAAAGTTTGTTACCTCATCTTTTCAAAGCATCAAGAATCTTGCCCTAAGACTCCCTGAGGTGGAAAGACCATTGGATTGAACTTGGTAACTTAGAACTGAAGTTTCTCCATAAGTCAGTGAAATTCTGGCAACAGATACTCAATGTCACAGTGAATGTTATGACACCGTATCTAACTTTCTATAAGACAGTAAATAAAAATAGTAAAGAACACAGTCAATTGTTTACCCAGTTCAGTGTGAAACAACACCTACTCTGGGGGCTACCAAGCCAGGGAGGAAATCCACTATAAGAGATATTAATTCAGGAATAAACCAACCAGTTTATCTCCTTCACTTAAGACCTACCCAATGCAACTTCAATCTAAGTTCAACTTAAACCTGAGTTCCTACTCACTCCCCCTCAATCACAACAGTGATACTTAAAACAATTGACTAATGAAATAATGAAGACACTCTTCAGAACATACACTTGATTATGCTTCACAGCTTTTTAATCAAGTAACACAAACACCCGTGCTTCACAGCTTTGAGTGATACATAAACCTAACTTGACTTTGCTTCAAAGCTTTAGTCAAGAGACACAAACACTCTTGCTTCAAAGCTTTTAGTGATACAAAAACTCTTACAATCAAAACCTATTCCAAGTCACTTATCACAATGATACTTGCTTGGATTACAGCAGTTAAAACTATACAGCTCCTAATTGATCTTCAGTCAAAGAGATAATTTCCAATCAGCTTTCCTGTTGAATATATATGCAGCTGTTTCTTCGGTTTAAGGCTTCCACGAAAATCTAGGGTTAATTAGGGTTAACCTCAAGACTAGGTCATAAGACTTTATCAACCAGATTAGGGTTGAGCTAGGTTAACCCAAAGTCCACGTGAGATTCTGTTCTGGAAAGAATGAGCCAACTTCCTGAAAAATCTCAGAAATAACCAAACTGCATAACTGTTAGATCAGTACAGGATGTCTTAACATTTGTTATGACATCAGAATTCCTGTTTACTGATTTTGGTAGAAGGCAATAAATGTGATCATTGCAAAATGCTCAGATACACACTCATAAACAGTAGCTACTGTATGCCATACTTTTTCTGCATAAAGCACCTAATAATCCAGAATGTTATGATATTAGTCATGACATTCACACACCTGGTTTTACCAAAAATACATGCCAATAACTAAACACTTACAAACTCCCCCTTTGGCAGAATTTTGGCTAAAACCCTTAAGCAATCAGAGAATAGAGAGCAGCAGAATGAATATGACTGCAGAAAAAATATGATGTCTACCAAGAAATTAACACAAAATATCTACCCCTCTTTAGCCACAAATAGGCCAAAGATACAAGTACTTATATGTTATACAGTAATCCAAAATGAGTAATAAAAACAAAGAAAATCTGAAAACACTTGCATCAACAGGAACCAGCAACAGGCTTGTCAACTCCACCAAACTTTAAGCACTGTCATCTTCAGAGGAGCTACTTTCTTCAGCATTGAGCTGATCTTCAGCAGCACCCTCTTCCCTTCTGTGTCCTTCAGTCTCCTCCTGTTCCAACTAGAGAGAGAACTTTGATTGAGAGAATGGGATTTGTTGCAGAGTCGAGAGAGGAAGGAGGCAAATGAGTGTCTATTCAGCTTCTTAATAATTTTGAAAGAAATGGGAAAGCATATGATTAACCCAATCAAAATAGACTTAACAAAAATAACTCCTTCAACCCTTGTTTTAAGCAAAATTAATTGCTACAATTCCTCATGTTGGCAAATACCCAACTTGCCCCTCAAGTTTTCAAATTGATTTGCATCAAGTGCCTTGGTAAAAATGTCAGCCAGCTGTAGCTCAGTGGCAACATGTTCCAGTTTAATCGTCTTCTCTTCTACAAGGTCTCTGATAAAGTGATGTCTTATGTCAATATGCTTGGTCCTGCTATGCTGAATAGGATTCTTGGAAATGTTGATTGTACTCAGATTGTCGCAATACAATGTCATAACATCTTGTGTGACATTATACTCAGTAAGCATCTGTTTCATCCAGATCATTTGAGAACAGCTACTACCAGCTGCAATGTATTCAGCTTCAGCAGTAGAGAGACACACAGTTTTGTTTCTTGCTGAACCAGGAGACCAAATTATTTCCTAAGAAGAAACATCCTCCAGAGGTTCTTTTTCTATCATCAGCACTTCCAGCCCAATCAGCATCACAATAACCAGTCAGAGTTGGTTCACAACCATGAGAGTACAGCAAGCCATAGTTGTAAGTTCCACTTACATACTTCAAAATTCTCTTCACTTGGTTGATATGACTGACTTTAGGATCAGCTTGGTATCTTGCACAAACTCCAACTGCAAAAGCAATGTCAGTCTGCTGGCTGTTAAGTACAGCAAACTTCCTATCATGCTTCTGTACAGACTTTGGTCCACCTTAACCCCACTTGAATCTTTGGATAGCTTTAAATGAGTAGGTGCAGGGGTCCTTTTGTGACTGGCATTCTCCATACCAAACTTCTTGACAATGTTCTTTGCATACTTGCTTTGAGATAGAAAGATTGAGTCCTCCATCTGTGAGACTTGCAGTCCAAGAAAATAAGTCAGTTCTCCCATGAGACTCATTTCGAATTCAGCCTGCATCTGGTCAGCAAAATGTTTAACCATTTGTTCTGACATTCCCCCAAACACTATGTCATCAACATATATTTGAGCTACCATTAACTTCCCTCCTTCATTTTTGACAAAGAGGGTTTTATCCAAGCCTCTTTTTCTGTATCCTTTGTCTGAGGGAAATTTTGTTAACCTGTCATACCATGCTCTAGGAGCTTGTTTCAGGCCATATAGAGCTTTCCTCAATTTGTAGACATGATCAGGGTGGTTTGGATCCACAAAACCTTTAGGCTGTTCCACATAAACTTCCTCATTTAAGTACCCATTTAGGAAGGCACTTTTTACATCCATCTGAAATAGCTTGAACTTCAGGAGGCAAGCAATTCCCAATAGGAGTCTGATAGACTCCAGTCTGGATACAGGGGCAAAGGTCTCATCAAAATCAACCCCTTCAACTTGAGTGTATCCTTGGGCAACAAGTCTTGCCTTATTCCTAGTGACAACTCCTTCAGCATCTGATTTGTTCTTGTATATCCATTTTGTTCCAATGATGTTTGTTCCCTCTGGTCTAGGAACTAACTTCCAAACTTCATGTTGCTTAAATTGGTTCAATTCATCTTGCATTGCACCAATCCAGTATTCATCAGTTAAAGCCTCCTTAACATTTATTGGTTCAATTTTAGATACAAAGCAAGAGTTTGAGATGATTTCTCTATATCTTGTAATGACTCCACTGTTAGGATCCCCTATGATGAGTTCTTTAGGGTGATCTTTCTGAATTTTGATGGAAGGGATTTTGCTAGCTTCCTTGGATTCAGAGTCTGCTATAGTGGTGTTAGGAAGGTCATTCTGTTGAGTTGGAGTCTCAAAGAATGTCTCAACATTACAAGGGACATTTGTTTCTTCATGATAATCATCAACTATGACATTTATTGATTCCATCATGACTTTGGTCCTGGAATTGAATATCCTATAAGCTCTGCTGTTGGAGGAGTATCCTAGAAATATACCTTCATCACTTTTAGGGTCCAGCTTTCTCCTTTGTTCACGATCTGCCAGAATATAGCATTTGCTGCCAAATACATGGAAGTACTTCACAGTTGGCTTTCTTCCTTTCCAGAGTTCATAAATGGTGGATGAGGTTCCCTTTCTCAAAGTGACTCTGTTATGGACATAAAAAGTTGTATTCATATCTTCAGCCCAAAAATGAATAGGAAGTCTTTTGGCATGTATCATAGCTCTGGCAGATTCCTGTATGGTCCTATTTTTCCTTTCTACAACTCCATTTTGTTGAGGAGTTATAGGAGAAGAGAATTCATGACTAATTCCTTCGGAGGAACAGATCTCATTAAACTTACTGTTTTCAAATTCCTTGCCATGATCACTTCTGATTCTGACAATACACCCTTCTTTTTCTCTTTGAATTCTTTTGCACAGTTCTTTAAAAACTTCAAACACATCAGATTTTTCCCTAATGAAGTTAATCCAGGTGAATCTGGAAAATTCATCCACAACAACATAGGCATATATCTTTCCACCAAGACTTTCCACCTGCATTGGTCCCATCAGATCCATATGAAGAAGTTCTAGAACCTTAGAGGTGGTCAGATGTCTTGACTTTGGATGTGACATCCTAGTCTGCTTACCAACCTGACATTCACCACAAACTCTCCCTTCATCAATTTGCAGTCTTGGAATCCCTCTGACTGCCTCCATGGAGATAATCCTTTTCATTCCTCTTAGATGAAGATGGCCAAGTTTTTGGTGCCACAGTTTCACCTCTTTTTCTTCTTTGGCAATAGAACACACAGTGGAGTAATTAGTGTTCTCAGGCTCCCACAAGTAACAATTGTCTTTAGATCTGACTCCTTTCATTACAACTTCTTGTTTTTCATTAGTTACAAGACATTCAGATTTTGAGAAGTTGACCTTGAATCCTAGATCACATAATTGACTGATACTAATGAGATTAGCAGTCAGGCCTTTTACCAATAGTACTTCATTTAGATTTGGAACTCCAGGGCAGTCCAAATTACCAACTCCTTTGATTTCTCCTCTAGCACCATCTCCAAAGGTCACATAACTAGTGGTGTGAGGTTTAACATTATTGAGAAGGTTCTTGATTCCAGTCATGTGCTTAGAACACCCACTGTCAAAGTACCAGTCTTCCTTTGCAGAGACTCTAAGGGAAGTGTGGGCTATCAGGGCAGTAGCCTTTTTCTTCCATTGTGGAGTATGTGGTACCCTGTTAGACTTAGGTTTGACACATGGGTTCTGATTAGGGTATCCATACAATCTGAAGCAGAATGGCTTTATGTGACCAAACCTCCCACAATGATGACATCTCCATCTTTGGTACTTTTTCTTCATATTTCTCTGTTCCCGATGTTGAGTGTTATGTTGTGACATCTGCTTTGACATTTATTTATCAGACCTGATCTTCTTGTATGCACCAGATTTCTTTGCTGCTACAAATCCTAGACCAGACTTGTTTCCCACATTTTGTCCAACCTGAAGGATTTCTTCCAATTTGTCAGTTCCATTTGTCAGCATCTTGACAGATTTGGTCATCTGGTTCAGTTTTGAGTTCAGCATTTGAACTTCCCCTTCTAGATGACTTATAGTTTCAATGTCTGCCCTTTTTTCAGCCTCCAACTTTATGATGAGTTTTGTTTGTCTCTCATTTTTCATACAGACTTCAGTACTTCTGATACATAATTTCTTGTAAGTATCAGCCAGTTCTTCAAATGTCACTTCCTCATCACTAGTGTCACTTTCAGAGGTACAAACACCAGTTAGTGCAGTAACTAGTTTGGCAGATTCTTCTTCAGAATTACTTTCTGAATCACAGTCAGACTAGGTAACAGACATTCCTTTCTTTTGTTTCTTAAGAAAGGTAGGACATTCAGCTCGAATATACCCACATCCTTCACAACCATGGCATTGAATTCCTCTACCTTGATTTCCCTTCTCTTCAGCCTTTGGTCTTCTGTTGGAGTCATAAGATCTGTTAATGTCATAGGGGATGTTCTCAACATTTGACCTTAACTTTGGATCCATTCTCTTGATGAGTTTGTTGAATTGTCTTCCAAGAATGGCTATAGCTTCTGAAATATTTTCTTCTTCATCCTCCTTGTTTTCATCTTCAGTGTTGGATACAAGTGCTATGCTCTTGTTTTTCTTGTCAACATTGTCACTGATCCCCATCTCAAAAGTCTGAAGAGACCCAATGAGTTCATCCACTTTTAACTTGCTGATATCATGGGCTTCCTCTATAGCAGTTACCTTCATTGAAAATCTTTTAGGCAGGGATCTGAGAATCTTTCTCACCAGTTTTTCTTCAGACATCTTTTCTCCCAATGCTCCTGAGGTGTTGGCAATCTCCAAGATGTTCATGTGAAACTCATGAATGGTTTCATCTTCCTTCATCCTTAGGTTCTCAAACTTGGTAGTCAGCATCTGAAGCCTTGACATTTTTACTTTGGATGTGCCCTCATGGGTAGTTTTGAGAGTGTCCCACACTTCCTTGGCCAATTCACATTGATGTACTAGTCTGAATATGTTTCTATCAATTCCATTGAACAAGGAATTTAAAGCTTTGGAATTACCCAGGGCTAACTCATCTTCTTCTTTGATCCATTCTTCCTCAGGCTTCAGACTGATTGTCCCATCTTTCTCAGTTATGGTGGGATGGTTCCATCCTTTGTCAGCAGCTCTCCAAGCCTTTTTGTCCAGTGATTTTAAGAAGGCAATCATACGAGGTTTCCAGTAGTCATAATTTGTTCCATCCAGAATGGGTGGTCTATTTCCAAAAACTCCTTCTTTGTCCATAGTGCCAGAAAGTGATATCCCTAGATCTCACCCAGTAATACAGGCAGGGTGCCTGCTCTGATGCCAATTGAAATTCTGGCAGCAGATACTCAATGTCACAGTGAATGTTATGACACCGTATCTGACTTTCTATAAGACAGTAAATAAAAATAGTAAAGAACACAGTCAATTGTTTACCCAGTTCAGTGTGAAACAACACCTACTCTGGGGGCTACCAAGCCAGGGAGGAAATCCACTATAAGAGATATTAATTCAGGAATAAACCAACCAGTTGATCTCCTTCACTTAATACCTACCCAATGCAACTTCAATCTAAGTTCAACTTAAACCTGAGTTCCTACTCACTCCCCCTCAATCACAGCAGTGATACTTAAAACAATTGACTAATGAAATAATGAAGACACTCTTCAGAACATACACTTGATTATTCTTCACAGCTTTTTAATCAAGTAGCACAAACACTCGTGCTTCACAGCTTTGAGTGATACATAAACCTAACTTGACTTTGCTTCAAAGCTTTAGTAAAGAGACACAAACACTCTTGCTTCAAAGCTTTTAGTGATACAAAAACTCTTACAATCAAAACCTATTCCAAGTCACTTATCACAATGATACTTGTTTGGATTACAACAGTTAAAACTATACAGCTCCTAATTGATCTTCAGTCAAAGAGATAATTTCCAATCAGCTTTCCTGTTGAATATATATGCAGCTGTTTCTTCAGTTTAAGGCTTCCACGAAAAGCTAAGGTTAATTAGGGTTAACCTCAAGACTAGGTCATAAGACTTTATCAACCAGATTAGGGTTGAGCTAGGTTAACCCAAAATCCACGTGAGATTCTGTTCTGGAAAGAATGAGCCAACTTCCTGAAAAATCTCAGAAATAACCAAACTGCATAACTGTTAGATCAGTACAGAATGTCTTAACATTTGTTATGACATCAGAATTCCTGTTTACTGATTTTGGTAGAAGGCAATAAATGTGATCATTGCAAAATGCTCAGATACACACTCATAAACAGTAGCTACTGTATGCCATACTTTTTCTGCATAAAGCACCTAATAATCCAGAATGTTATGACATTAGTCATGACATTCACACACCTGGTTTTACCAAAAATACATGCCAATAACTAAACACTTAAAGTCAGAATTTGAAATCCATGTTTTGTCCTTTAAACATCAAATTAGCACGGGTTTATGATCTAAACATGTTTAACCAAGTTGCCAAAGTGTATTAGGGCCTTGAAACGCAAGGATTTGATGAGTTTTGATGCAAATCAGATCACACTTTGCTCATGCATCAGGTTCACACGATTTCCCTCCAATTTGCATCATTCCATACGCTTGAGAATCCCATTTGATTCCCTATAAATAGAGGGTCATCCCCCATTCAAATTCCCAAGCTTAGATAGCCAGAATCACCCTGCCAAACTTGCTTCCCAACTCAGAATTCAGCTACTTCGAATCCTATTCTCAAGCCTTTTTCAATCCATTTTTCCATCAATTCACCTTCCTTGATCTTCCCCGAACCTAACCATACCATTACATTCAAGAATCGTGCCCTACATTGCTCCATAGAAGTCCAGTTTCAGAGCTCTGCAACTCAACTTCAATAGGTAGATTCCTTCATCAATTCTTCAAAACTTTGACGTCATTGTGTTGCTCTCATTGCCCTGGTTCTAGTTGCAATATTTACTTTCATCTGGAAGCACGTTTTGACCATGAATTTTCAAATCCCTTTTCAAAACTTTCTTTCCAAATTGCTTGAGTTACAGTTTATATAAATTTGTCGCGAAGGGTTGTTTGTCTTCGTCTTGAAGAGACGAAGCGAATGACATAGGTCTGAGCTTCTAATTTTACAGTTGGAGAGACCTGCAATTATGAGGGCTGGAGGTTGAAGATGACCAACGTGTCATCTTCTAACCAATGAAATCGTGACATTTGTTATTTTCAAATTCTGATTTATTAAATGATTATGTACATTATTCAGTAAAGACCATGATATGGACAGCGCGCCAGATCCTTTGAATTTGATTACTAACATGTTTTGACTCTCATCCAATGGTCCACATCTTTCTCTTTTATTTTCTTTTTCTGATTTTTATATTTTAATTGTTTTAAATTTCAAAAAATCATAGAAAATTCATTTTTAGCCAAAAAACTGAAAAAATTATGAAAAATATTTTTGATTATTCACTTTCTGATTTTTATTTTTTCACAATTTATTTTTGTGTTTTGGTATTTTTTATGAATTTTACACTCATTTGATTTGTTTAAAATATTTAAAAATACTTTTACACATTTTTTAATTCTAAAAAATTTATGGGATGATCCAATGACATTGTGACAAATATTGGTGACTTTATTTTATTTTTGTTTCTGACTTTACTATTTTTTTACCATTTTTTACAATTTTTGTTTATTTTATCCATTTATTTTAATTTTTAAAATAGTTTCTGACTTTTAAAAATTCCCAAAATTTTTATAACAATATTTGGACCCATTTATGATTTTTCTATGGTTTTATTTTTCATTTCTTGATTAATTTGAATATTATTGATATTTTCCCCATTATTTTTTTTTGTTTATTTTAATATTTTTCATCCTTTAATACATGTATTAAATATTATACCATTTTGTGAATATTTTCTGGCTGTCTTGGGTTGACTTTTTGGTCATGGCTTTATTAACATCATTGGATCCATGGTGTTGAGTCTAACTCCATAAAAAATGGATGAATGATTTTAATAATAGTTTGATTAAATATTAATTCAAATGTGGTTTTCTTTTTACCATAATTCCCCTTCATCTCATTCCCTTCTTCTTGCACTAAATGTTGTTGGAGCATGATCTCTATATCATGTCTCAAAACAAATGGTGCATAAATTGCTATTGACCGACCTCAAAATAGGTGCGACTTCTATATAAGTCCACTTACGATTGCTTAACATAGCACTAAATTTTGTCCTGATTCAAATAAATGATCATTCGTGGCCCAAACTTATGATTGCAAGCCCAAGTATGTTAATTTGATCTCTTTGATTTAATAACCTTGAGATTCATTGTGTGGAGGCTTTGGTTCTACCAATCCTCTAATGGATCTATAACATTTTTGGTTACCGCGTATCACTTAAACATCGTTGATCATTAAATGGTACTTATGAGAATTCCAAATGGATGATATATTTGACAAAAAGAAAATGCAACTTGTTGTGTGGAGGCTTTGGTTATACCAATCCTATAATGAGTTACAAATGCAAGTTTCAAGATGGTCATCCAACTAACTACTAATTATTAACTTGTTTCATTTTATGCTTTTTATTCTTTTATGCTTTATGTATTATTTATCTTTTCGCATTTTCATTTCATGTCATTTTCATCTTTGCTCATTTGAGCATTTATTTTATTTCCCTTTTTACTTTGCTCATTTAAGTTCTTTTTCTTTTTTATCTTCTTAAGATACTTAATAAACAACATAAACCCTAAAAAACTCTTAATGGTACTTGGACTATTTGGTTATTATCCTTGGCATGATGGAGCAGTGGACTATTTCTTGGACTTAGGATTAGAAACCTTGGCCTATTTTTGGAGACCTTGTGATCTTATCTGATTATTTTGTATGGAGCTCTTGAGGTTTACCTCAAGACATTGGGTTGCTTGTTTTTTTTTTTGTGTGCAGGTTTTTGTGATTACACTCTTTGTTTTGTAGTCTGGAATTCACCCGCATACAGCCGTTACTCTGCCCTTTTTTTTTGAAGACTTAATACACTTGAAGAGGTCTAAGTATCTTTGATTGTTTGGTTTCAATCCAAATAATGGGAATTTTATCTTGGCTCATAATGTCAAACCTTGGCTTCTTGTTGGTTAGATGGTCCTTATCCTTAGCTTTTACCTTGTGCTTTAGGATAGCCTCTTCTTCTCCTCCCATCTTCTTTAATTTCAAAAATCTTCTCCCCCCTTTTGAAAACCATTCTTGTTTTAAACTTGAAGCACTTTTATAATAAACTTGGACTTATGTCCATGTATTTTCAAAAAACATTTTCATAAATAAACCCCAATCAATTTAATAATACCTTGACATTTTTGTGAGAAGACTAAAAGTCAACCAATCTCATTTCAAACCATTTTTCCATTTTGTCTTTTATCTTTAAAACTTTTTTCTCAAAATATTAAGGCTCTTGTCAATCCTTATAATGATGCAAACAACTATACTTCTACAATATGTAGTGAAGAGAGATATTTTCCACTTGGGTGTTGAGTGAGGCATTGTTGATTTTAAAATCCAAGCTATATCCTCCACTTTGAGATGATGCAAATTATCATTTCTCATGATTGTGGGTAGTGTTGTACCCAAAAAAATTTCCTCCCATATTTCTCAAAACATTTCAAGAAAGATCCTCAAGTTGCTCAAGGTAGTCTAAGGGTTGGCCAGACAAGCTCTCTCCTAAGGCAGTCTACCTCAAATTAGGGTTTCATATTGCATCAAGATACTTGAGTCCAAGTGATCCCAAGTGCTCACCAATGTCCTAAAATGTTCTCAAGATCATCCATGTCAAGTTTCAAGCCTTGCAGAGAAAGTTTGCTCAGTCAATTGCTCAAAGGCCTGAAAATCGAATATGCTAGGGCAAAAGTCAACTGTGTCCCACATACAGTCAAACTTCAAGATTTTTGGTCAACATCCTCATTTTGAAGTATATTTAATAATTTGATCAAGGGTTGATCATGATCCACCAAGGATTTCTCATAATTCATCAAGACTCAAAAGTTGCTAAATTAGGGTTTTGTAGGAAAAGTCAACTCAACTTTGACCAAGCATAACTTTCTCATACTTTATGAGAAATGGCCCATCCAAAGCTCATTTTTAATAGTATGCAATTACCTACAATCCATATTCAGCTCCAAAGATCAAAATATGCCCTCACAAGAAGTTATGAATTTGGACATTATAGGTCATTTTGGAAAGTCAACAAAAACACCTTTTTTGTCAAAGCTTCATACATAATAATGGAATATCAAAATGAGATGATACCAAAGGGGTTGCCTATAGAACATCTCAAGCTTTCTAAAAAGTCCAAGAACACCTCCAAAGAGTCAAAATTGAGGAAGTTATGCATTGGTGAAGTTGACCTTTTTTGCAAAATTGCCAAAAGTCAACTATCCCTAAAACTTCAATTTTTGCCAAATGGGCTCAATCCTTTTCACTTGTTTTGAGTTGGCAACATAGCCCAAGAGCTCTAGCCTTTGCCACTTGTCTATATCTTATTTTTATTATTTATTTTGATTTTTATTTGAATTAATTCAATTTAAATCAAAATAAATCATATAAAATCAAAAACATTGAAAACCAAAGATTTTGTGATTGTTTCAGGTCTTATTACACAGCTAGCATCATTCAAATTCGTGCAAGGCATTAGAGTGGACAAAAAGATTGAAAACGACCATGTTTGGAAAGATCTTAATAGTGAATCAAATCAAATAAAAAATCATTGAAGGAGAAAGATTTGGATGTAGTTATCAACCCTAATGCATTCACTTATACATATAGAATGAGGCCAGACCTAAAAAGAAGTTAGAAGTATGTGCAAGAGGGAGAACCAAATCAGAAAAATCAAGAAAAAAGTGTGAGATCTAATTTTCACTTAGAGGCATCCTCAAGGCTTTCCATCCATCTCAATCCCTTCCTGGCACTCTCAGCAAGCTAAAGCGATCAAGAACCAAGCTTTTCAAGCCCCAAAAAGCTCTGTAAGTCGCTCACGACATAGCCCTGTTCTTGAATTCGAATCGCACGATTTATGCATTGTTAGCTTGAATTAATTATACATTCTTGCTCAAAATCATGTTTGTAAGCTCTCTGTATTCTTTAAATGCGTTTTTATGGTATATACAGGATTTCACCATTGTTAGGTTTTAGAGCTTCGAAATAGGGCTTTTGTTTACAGGTGAAATTGAAAGCCACGTGAGCGCTTAAGGCTTTAGAGGCTGGAGGTCAGGGGTTCGATCCCTGCCTCCAGCATTTGCTATTTTCTTGTTTTCTTTCAGGTGATTCAGTACATGCGCAAGCCAGGAGATCCACCATATGCCATCATCATCAAACATGCCAGATGGCCAAATCTGATGGCCACCACTGAAGGTGCATCATGAGCCAAAGTCAGCGTGCTACACAGGATCACAAAGGTCAACGTGGACCTCTATTTTGGCCCAGAATTCTGACTATTGGCACCCCCTTTTCCAGGCCCATCTCTATCCTTTTATACTTTTTTTATATTTCATTTAAATTATTTATTATTTATTTTACTAACCAATCAAATTATTTTCTTTTTTATCAAAAAAATCACCAAAAATATTTTTGTCCAATTAAAATTAGAATATTATTTTTCATCAATAAATTAATTAATTTAATTAGGTTGATTAAATTAGATAAATTTAATTTATTTTTTGCAAATAATTAAAATCAATTAGAATAAATAGGTTTATCACTAACTTAATTATTTTATTTCTTTCCTAAAATAACAAAAACCCAAAAATATGTCATATAATTATTTTCATTAATTAATTTAATAACCAATTAATTTAACATTTATTTTTAAAACCTAATTTCTTTTCTTTAAAAAATATTTTTAAAAAACAACAAAAAACAATTTTCTCTTTTAATTAGGTTAGGAGGGTCAAAACCCTAGTTTCTCGTCGATCTAATTTTTAATCGCGCGCTTTATTATTATTTTGCCCAATTATTGTATCTGCTCCCGGTTTGTAATAATTTAATTAGGACATTTATTTACTTTTACCGCTTTTAATTTCAAAGGGTTTGTTTTTGGCTATGTAAATATCTGAAGCCTTTTAATAGCTTAGTTCAAATTCCGCACTTTAATTTCTGCAAATATTTAACTGCTAGATATGTGAATAATTAGGGTTTGCATGACAAGAATGTATGTTTAATCTTAAAACGGTTAGATAACCCTAAAATGTGCAAAGATAATAATCTGCAATTGAATCACTCGCACATGCGCACTCCTAGGGTACACTCCCACTTGGTTGCCTTTGATAAACGGTCATTGAGTATAGGTTATTTTAGAGGTCGTCCTCTTGTCCAAAGATCAAGTTGCCTCAGAAAAGTTGCCTCGGATATGGTTACCTCGGATAAATGATCTTAGACATTAGGGTTACTACTAAGACATCCTAACATTGCTTTAGTGACCGTACGTCCCTTTTCGAATTGACCCTCAAATCTCCAACGATGGTGCTACCTACTCACTAATAGTGGGATAGTGCTGTCTAAAGAAAACAAACATAGAATGATTCTTTTTTCGAGTAGGTAGATTAGTTCTTAAGTACTTGCTCAATCAAAACAAAACTTTTTCATACTTACACTTTTACGAACAAGTTTTTAAAAAACACTTCATTACACTCTTGAAGACAGAAGCAAGAGTTAAATCGAAGTCAAAACAAAAACTTTTCAAAGCACACAAACACAAAGAAAACAATTTTGAAAATGATGAGCAAGTACCTAAGAGCCCGTAGATAACTGCGGATAGAAAGGGTGCTAATACCTTCCCTTTCTATAATCTACCCCCCGTACTCAGAAATATCTCGAAAAAAGGAAATTTGTTGTGCTTTTTTCCTTTCCTTGTTGGATAAAATAAAAGACGGTGGCGACTCTTGCTTACCGCGACATTTTGCAAACACAAACGCAAAATACAAACGAGCATTTCAAAAAGTCCCGGTTCTGGCCATCGTATCACATAACTGGTGACTCTGCTGGGGAGTTTATAAGTGGGGTGTACCTTAGGATTAGTTCATCATTTTGTTTTCAATTGTTTGATCTGTTTGCTTTAGATTTGTGGGCTTTGTATCAGAGTTACTATAGATCCTAACCCGGATCTGGGGATACCTTTTAGGTAAGTAGCAATAGACTGTGAGGGAACTGTACGGTGTAGACCGATACGGTTGAAGTAGTAGCTACGTTGGTGTGACACTTTAGTTTGTACCGATATCTCTTGTGGAGGAACAAGGAGAATATGGGGCTGCTAAGAGGTCATTAAGCACCAACTGACCTTAGAACCTATAATTGACCAACTTGGCCATAGAAAAGTAGCAGTATGCTACACTCATTGAGACCATACTCTCGCAATGATTTCGGCCGCAAGAAAAGGTTGCTAAACTAGAATTATGATCGATCGAGGATGGTTAGTGATATTGAGAACCTCTAGAACCCAGTTACTATTACTAGGACAGGTTGAACCAACTAAACTGAAAGAGGGTAATACCTAAACTCCACGCCAACCTGAAATTTAAGGGCTATTGTGTGACTTGTGTGCTTTCAACTTGGACTACTTGCACATGTTTGTTATCTAACAACATGAGTTCTTTGCAGGTTTTGTTTACAGTCCTTATCCAATAACTTGGATTTCTTGTCGGATTTACTTACTCACATCACCTCATATTTTTTCTTAAACGCATAGCATACACATCATAACATCATGCTTTAACATTTCCTTAATCATTTCAAGGATCTCAAAGGTTTGTGATGCAGGTTATGATAAACCAAATGTCTAGCAAGAGGCCAAAGGGGATTTATTTTCCTCTAGCTAATGCCGTCTAGAGATCAAAACACGATGACTTGAGTCAGTGGCTATGACCCACTCGATATGGCGAGCTTGAATCTTGAAGGAGGACTCTTGACGACACAGAGTTTCTTCAATCAAAACTGCAAAATTCAAATTCTAACAAGTTTCTTGTTTATCCCGCGAGATCCTTGAAAACATTACATACATATATCATACATATCATTGCATAACAGGTCTTCTAGTACAGGTCTCTCATCTTCTCCGCTGTTTATTTCAGCAATCATGTCTTCTGAAACACCTACTGATCAAGCTATTAAGGCTCTTCAAGCTCAGAATGCTCAATTTTAGGAGTTGTTCCTAAACTTAGCCAAGGGGCAGCAAGATTTAAAGTCTCTCATCTTGAAGGAAAGAAGAAAAAGAAGAAGAAGGTGGTCCTCCTGAATATGGGTCACAGGTTTGGGAATAGGTTGCGAGAGGAAGTTGATTTATCTCACTCATCTAGAGGGGGAGAGAATCAAGAAGAAAGGAGGGCTCCTAGCCCTGTGGTTTCTGACAATGACACTGACTTTGATGAAGACCAGTATCCTCCTGTTGAGGATAGGTATAATCAACTCGAAGAACGGCTCAGTGCAATGGAAATTCAGAAGATACCTGGGTTGGACTTTGGAGATCTGGGATTGGCATCTGGGGTGGTAATCCCTCACAAGTTTAAAGCTCCTGTCTTTGCTCAGTATGACGGGGTATCATGCCCGAAGCTACACCTCCGCTCATACATTAGAAAGATTCAGCCTTATATTGCTGATAGAAACCTCTGGGTTCATTTCTTTCAAGATAGTTTGTTAGGGACTCAACTTGAATGGTTCTGTCAACTGGAAGGAGCTAACGTCCGCAACTGGGAGGACCTTGCTGTTTCTTTTTACAAGCAATACCAGTATAATGCCGACCTTGCTCCCACGCGTACCCAACTTCAGGGTATGTCTATGGGTGTGAGCGAAGGCTTTAAGGACTACGCTCAGAAGTGGAGAGATCTTGCTGGAAGAGTTCAACCCCCTCTGTCTGATAGGGAGTTGGTGGATATGTTTCTTGGGACTTTTTCTAGTCCCTATTTCAATCATTTGATCGGCAACTCGTTAGTAGGTTTCACCGAACTGATTCTGACTGGAGAAAGAGTAGAAGCTGGAATCCTGAGTGGTAAGATCCAGAAGGATACCTCTTCAAGTACAAAGAAGAAGTCATTTGGTGGAAAGAGGGAAGCCAATGCTGTACACGGCCAGAAGAGGCATGGCAAGGCAGACTACCACCAATTTGTGGGGGCAGTGTTGATCTCTAATTCTGCACGCACACAACAACCACAACAACGAAATAATCAGCCAAGGGGGGAAAGACTTTAAATGGAGTTCACCCAAATCAACATGCCATTGTCACAAGCATTGCAACACATGTTGAAGATGAATCTGATTACGGTGATAAACCCTCATCCGAACCCTAAGACTTCTTCTCCTAACTACAACCTAGATGCAAGGTGTGCTTATCATTCTGGTAGCTCGGGGCATGATACTAACGATGGTTGGGCGTTGAAATACAAGATTCAGAATATGATTGACGCCAAGGAGATCGAATTCGACCCTCCTGAGACTCCCAATCTGATCACTACTCCCTTGCCAAAACATGGCTAGGATTGAAAGCATTTTTGTTCATTTGAATTCTGAAGTTGTATTTTTCTTTGCCTATTCAAACAATTATTGTCATGTCAAACTTTTTTATTTCATTAATGCATTGCACGTGTCTGTTTTGAATTAATTGTTTTCACTATGCTTAAATTGCTTCATATTTCCTTTTTGTGATGTTCAACTCTCGATTAAAAAAATTCTGAGCCTTTAGAGGGAGGATGACGAAATTTATACCACAATCTCTACAGTGTGCTTTTAAACGGACCCCGCTGATGATGTACAGGCGTTGTTTCAAATCCTAAACAGTGGAGTTATAAGGAAGATAATCCTTCGTCAACCCCTTTGAGCCGAAGAAGTAGGAGTTTTTCTTTCACACATATTAAAACCCTTAATCATAACCTGGGGCAGGGTAGTTTCTCAGTTAATTTAGATGTGCATTCAGTCGCAATATTCTACTTCATACATAATGAATGGCATCGAAGAAGTCCTTCTAAAATGAAAGGCAGTGATGGTTCCCCATAAGCGTCCAGACAAGCAGTCATTATCTCTCAAAAATAAAAGCCCACTAAGTCAAAACCTATAAAGGAGACTTACAAAAAACTGGGGCATCCCGCTGACTGTAATCACAAAAGAAACAGTTCAGGCAAAAGACCAGGATAATAAAATAAAAAAAGGAGATCCTACAAACTCTCAACAAAAATGACTGACTGTTCAAAATAAATTGTCAGTATCCAAACCATCACTGGAATATCGGAGCAAAGACTCAAAACGAGGTCTAAATGCACAATTAGCTGAGTTTAGGATCGAAGAACATCACGAAGAACGGGTGGGTACAAATAAAATTTGAGCCTTTATCCTTTGTTTCTTGAACCGTGAAACAGACCATGTTATAACCCTTAAAACTCCTAGCTGAGGCATGGGTTAGTTTGAAAGCATACTGTTACAAAAGGTATCCTGACTCCTGTAGGGCTTGCTGTAAATCCTGAGTTGACATCACATTTTACAAAAAAATTCGCTTGTTTTATTGAAAAATGCATTTTCAAAGAACTTCAAAACAGACATAAGCTTTGCATTCTTAAAATAACATTGTTTGCATATGACTATTTGCTCAACAGCAGAGAAATTCGCACGACGAATATCTAGTAAACAAAAACCTTTTCAATAAAAAGGGTCACCTCAAGTGGAAAAAAGCACTTCCAACCAAGTGGCAGACATGATCATTGTCCATCATCTGGGGAAGTTAAGTCAAGATTCGAGGAATCTCTCAAAGATGCCAAATAGCCAGGGGCAAATCTCCATCTGAATCGCTTAGGGAAATGGACATGAATTCCAGCAATGAATCTTGCACGATCAGACAAACATCTTCTGGTATCGTGGCAACATAACACTACTGACAGTGACAACTTCTTACATATTGAGAGCGTGGACATAGTCAAAAAATACTGCGCATGAACAAAGACCCGCTAGGTTGACAGCCCTAGGCAAAAATAAAGGCATCCCGACGAACCAAAAGGTTTCGGGCAAAAATTAGGGATAAAAACAAAAGAAGATTTGTACACCCGGCAAGTCGAAAACCTGAAAAGGCGGCTTGGGCAAAAAAGGGTATCCCGGTGGACTGAAAATCTGAAAAGCCATTCCAGGAAAAAGTTAGGGATTAAAGCGTACGACTATGTCCTGTCATCTAGTCACTTACCTACCAGAAGAAGATTTATCATTTCAATCGACAATTACCAAGAACCTCATAGGTTGGGATAATACTCGATCCACAAGGCCTCCGCAGGCACCTTCTCCCGCAGATACAGGGGCAGAAAAGTCTCAATGCAAAGCCATCGTCATATCCTCGGCCTGTGTCCCAGTAACATCCTCTCCCCGCAGAGTAATAAAAGGACAGTGGTGTTAATTCTCCCCAGCTGAGGCTTGCAACCACTAAATGAGTCGGTAAGATTCTCCCCAAGCAGGGTTTATCTATCACCAGTACTGGAAGATTATCCCCAGTGGAGTCTGGAAGATTATCCCAAGTAGAGTCTAAAAGATTATCCTCAGTGAAGTCGCCATTGGAAAATCATCCCCAACGGAGTTCATTCCTTTCACAGACAGAAATTCAATCCCCAACAGGGTTCACTATCACCAGCAACGGTAATTCATCCCCAGCTGAGTTTTTATTTCTCCAAATCAGCAGATCTTCTAGCAGAGTATGTACTCCCCACAGAGTCATTTCCTCGACAGTCTATTCCCAAGTGGAGTTATGCTCTCCTGCAGGATTATTCTCCCAATCATCTTCGGTCGTTATCTCCAGCGAGCGAAACTCTTTATTCTCCAACAACAGTCAGGGATTTATTTTCCCGAAATCGGACGTACCACAATAGCATTTCATGTTCATATATCATGACGTGCGCATACATATTGCATATGTTGTACCCCAAAATTTTCCCTCCCATTTCCTCAACATTTTCTCACCACAAGACCCTTGGGGCTCAAGATCCAGTTAGGGTTTGCTCTGCTCAAGACTCCTCCTTGCATTGTTGACCCAAATTAGGGTTTGAGTTTGCACAAAGATGTTTTGACCTAAAAGGCCCAAAGTGACTTTCATGCTTCATGTTGGACTCACAAGTTTATCCATACCAAGTTTCAAGCCTTGATTCCAATCTTTACCCAGTCAATTGGACAGTTGACCTGGAAATCAACTGTATTGGGAAAAAGTCAACTGTGGTTAATTGACAGTCAAACCTCATGATTTTTGACCCACATCAACATTATGAACTCATATGAACCATTTGGTCAAGTTTGGATCACAATTACACAAGAAATTTGATCAGATCACCAAAAGGGCAAAATGGTCATTTTTAGGGTTTTGACTGCACAAAGGCAATTTTTGACTGTTTAACCTAGCCAATGGCAAACCAAGCTCACATATGGACTCAAGGACCCAATGGCATTGTCTTGACATGTTCAACAAATTCAAAAGATCCCAAATGCACAAGATTGACATATGAATTTTCCAGTCAATTGAGCCAAATTTGACTGTATACTGAAAAATCAAACTTTGACTTTTTGGTCAAAATCAAGTGTCAAGATTCATTTTCCATCAAAACATGTCAAATTATGAAACTTGTTCATCAAGAAATCAAAAATTGCAAATTAGGGTTTGAAATGAAGAATTTTCATAACTTAGAATTTTTCTAAGTTATGAAAATCCCTAATTTTTTCCTAACTTTGTCCCATTTTTTCACCAAGATGAATTTGTATTCAAACAAAACTCAAAACATAAAGGTTGTAGTCCATTGCAAAATCTACAACTTTTATTCACAAAGTTTACTCAAAAGAAGCTTGTAGCTCAAGTTATGATTTTTGGAACAAGGGTGCAAAACATTCTTAACTTAGAAAATTTTTGACCTATTCTAGGCAGGATTTTTGCCTAACTTCATGGCCACTTTTCACATGCTTCTGAAGGGGTGAAAAACACAAGAAGGGGGGGTTGAATTGTAAAACTGAAATCTAAAGCAATTGACAAGATATTTTTATCCTGGTTCGTTTGATCTCAAACTACTCCAGTCCACCCGTCAAGGTGATTTCGCCTCTCTCCAACGAGGTCTTAATTCACTATATTCAACTGAATAATACAGACTGCTTTAACAACTGCTAAAGCCTTCTTGATTCAAACCACAATCCGGTTTGTCAAGGCAACACTTTCTTACAAAGGTATAAAACAATGTGTGTGAATGTTTTCTACAAAACTTTATCACAACTGTGATGTATACACAAAATGAAGCTTAGAAACTAGATTGCTAAACTGTAATGGAGTATCAGAGTTTGTGGTTTAGCAAAACTGGTAGATGAAGATTATGGTTCAGCTTTGTGCGTGTAGAGAATTGGAGAGCATTATCCATTATAATCTTCAAAGCCTTGTTTATATAGCACTTGAGTTGATGAACGTTGGATGCAATATTCTTGATTCAATGCTAATAACAAGCTTTCCTTTTTGAGCAGATCTTGTCTGGAATGAGGCCGTTGGAATTAATTAGCTTTCAATGCACAGTACCGTTGCTTACTTAACGCAAGTTCTGGCTTGGCTCATTCTGATTCTGCTTCGCTGCTGATGAACTATTGTGTTTCTGTATCAGAGTGTTTACGCGCAGTTCTGTTCATCAAGCTTCAGCATGTGCGTGAGTTGATCATCTGATCTTGACGTTCTGATGTAGCAACTTCTGATGCTGGTGTATGAAATCAAATTCTGATGCTGAAAAGACGTGATCTTGCTTATACTAATCAGAGTATCTGCAAGTCAGAACATAATAATTTTAGGCAGCATATAGTTCATTCATGAACCTTATAAATACTATATCTTTTCACTTTGTTATCATCAAAACTTAAATATAGGGTAGTAGATTCAAACATTGTTCTAACAATCTCCCCCTTTTTGATGATGACAAAAACTAGATATTTTAAATGAAAAATAACGTGAAAAGGTATCTGGATATGTATCAGAATAAGAAGTACAGAGAAGTCAGAGTTAAGAGATACTCCCCCTGAGTTTGTTACTTCCCTTTGATATACGTGTTCTTCAGGATCAGATCTTTTTCTTTCTTTGAACATCAGATTATAAGAGTCTTTGACTTATCAGAGAGCAGAGCTTCAGAGCTTTTCCTGTCAGAGCTTTGCTTTGGATCAGAGTGTTAGGTCGATCAGAACTTCATATTGATCAGAGCAACATTGATCAGAGCTTCTACATTTTGATTAGAGCTTCTAGTCTTCAGAGTGTCCAGGAGCTTCCTTGTGCCTTTAGACTTTAAACAAAACAGAAAAAAACTTTCAAGTAATAGAGTTAGAATGTTTGAGAATTTCTGTCTAGTTAGCCCGTTATTGATTTAAATATCATTCTTGTTCTCCCCCTTTTTGTCAGCAATCAAAAAGTGTTGGTGATGTGCTAAAACAATTTGATCAAAAAAACTAATCATATTAAGATAGTTCAGAATCAGAGGAAGAAAATATTACAAAGCATAGTCAAAACAGTACATCAGAAAATGAAGAAAACATGAAAAAGTTATGCATGAAAAAGATTTAAGGTTGAGGAGGCATGCGTAAGAACAGGCTCTCCAGCATCGCTTGAATCTTTTCAGAAGTTTCATTCTGCTTCTGAACCATGTTGACAACAGTGTCAATCTTGCTGTCCTGCACATCCATTCGTGCTTTCATCTTCTGATCATTCTCTTCCATCCGCTGCTGTAGACGCAAGTCATTCAGCCTTAGTTCTTCCAGAGCCTGCCTGTCCAAGGCAGCTTGAGAAGCATCAGAAGGAGGAGGCTTCTCAGAACTTTCAGCGACATCTTCTACTTGACTTTCAGCCTGAATGGTCTTGTCTTCTTCTGATGGTTGCACCTGTGCAGCTTGCTGTTTCTCAGACCAAGATTCACTGTCCAGAGGGAGCACAACTTCCTGAGGCAGCTGACTTTCAACTTCCTTCAGCAGCTTGCTGAAGTTTTGTTGTGCCTGCTCATAGTTGACATCCTGCAACTTGAGGGCTTCAGCACGTACCCATAATCTGAACTGTGACCAGAGCTGATCAGAAGCAGCTGGGTCAATCATCCCAGGACAGACTTGCTTCAAAGAAGCAATCCATTGCAGCATACCTGTTTCAAAATTCAAAATACCAGAGCCAACATCTGGTTGCTTTGGTTTGGGAATGGCAATTTTGTGTCTTAAATCAGCAAGACGTTCAAGACTTGTTAAGTCAATGAAGGTTCTGCTGGGGTTTTCAGAGGTTTGCTGAGAGGCTGTTTGTTTTGGAGGAAGGGTATCAGAATCAGAGTCAGATATTTCGATTGGAGTGGATGGTGGTTTGGGAGTATTTGGAGGTGTTGATTCCTCTGAAGATGGTAACTGGGGCATGACAATAGTGGTTCCACATGGCAACTGGATTGCCAGCGGTGAAGGTTGAGGTGAGTGAGGGTCAGATTTATGAGGAGAAGGGGTTTTGGAATGGTGAAACTCTGTTTGTGGTGAAGGTGGATTATTTTCTGGTTGAGGAGGTGGAATCTCTGATTGCTCAGGGATCAGAGGTTCTTTTGTGAGAGGTTGTTGTTGTTGTTGTTCTGGTTCAGGTTGTTGTTGTTGTTCTGGTTCAGGTTGTTGTTCTGGTTGTGGAGGAGGAATATTTGGTGGTTCAGAATTTGGTTGAGCAGAAACATGTTCACGCTCAATATCAGCTAGCACTCGGTCAAGTGCTGGTGTTGTTGAAACTGTTGGTTGTTTGGGGAGTTTGGTTCTGGGTCTTCTGAGTAGTAAGGCCTCAGAAGGGTCTTCTGGTATGGTTTCATCAATAGTAGGGATTGGGATGGATATTCTGTGGGAAGTTTGAGAAGGAGCAGCAGATGTTGGAATAGTAGATGAAATTAAAACAGGGGCAGCAGATGAAATACCTCTTTTCTTTGGAGTCTGGTGAGATGATCCTTCTGTTGGCGCTTTCCTCTTCTTTGTCTTCTTCTGAGTCACTTCCGGTTGGGGTTGACTCAGATCTTTGATCTTCAGCTTTGAACCTGTATCTTCTTCCTTGTACGCATCTGGATACCTGAGAAACATCTCTGGTTTGGATTCCATTTCAGAAAATACCGGAAAATTGCTCAGAGGCACTCTTCTGCTGGAGATATCAGCAGTTGAAGTAGCTCTGGGTTCCTTCTGAATATTTTCTATCAGCTTCATCTTTTTCAGATTCTTAGCGTTCAGCGGTTTCCCAATAGTTGGTTCAATAGTGCTCATCTCCTGAGCTTCAATCAGATGTTCAATCAGCCTATTCTCTGTCAGAATATCTGATATAAGCCTTCCAAACGGTATCCAGTCCCTCTTGGTTCTTTCTTCTTCTCTTGTCTCTTTCACACTGGTTTTGAGATGGTTGAACAGGAAGTGAGCCAGATTGATCTTAACCTTCTGATCAATAAAGTAGATCAGAAACTGCTGATCCACGTTTATATAATCAGGAGAACTTGTTGGTTTCCTGTGGTTGAAGCATCCCAGAATAATCTTAGCCCATACTCTACAGTGATCCTTCAGATCCTTAATTTTGTTGCTGGGCATTCCAAGAGTGAAAATTCTGTTGGCTACCACACCTACATCAACGCATCTTTCGGCCATGTCCACACAACGGACTCCACCACCACTTTGACCGATTAGCTTTGCAATGAGATCTTCAGAAATCACGATCTTCTTTCCCATAACAGAAGAAATGACTAGATGTTTTGCAACTTTGGCGTGAATCCAAAATTCCTTGACTAGCGCTGGGAATGTTGGTCCAACCAACCTATCGAAATACCTCTCCCACTTTTGAGCCCTAATTTCTTCAGTTAGGTCAAATCCATTTTCCTTCAAGCTTTCAAAGTCAATGATTAACTCAGAAAGCACTTCAAGGTTCTTTACCGGAGTGAGAAGAGTTCTGAGGGGCACCTGATATTGTTCAGAGGTTTCTTTCTTCTGATTGCCTGCAGAAATGCTGGAGGATGCCATTGTTCACACTAAAAAAGCTTTGAGAATGATTTGAGAGAAAAAGGTTTGTAGGAGATGAACTCAGAAATATGCAGAAAAAGCTTGAGTGTTAATGAAAAAGCGTAAAGAATAAGAATGAAGGATTAATGTGCTTAAATAGAGTTTTCAAGATTATTTTGAAAAAATAAACGTTTTTTAAGAGAGAGAAAAAATAATGATTGCAATTTAACAAGCGTGATTACTTTTCATTAAATGCTTGCTGATTTTGGGGGATTTGAGAAAGATACTTAAAAACGGTTACCAGACATGTGTCTCAATGCACCCAATCAGCGCTTTGCCTTCTCAGAAGCGTGCACGCGTTCTGCTTCAGAGATATGCTGATGATTGGATGACACTTGTTTGATGTAGTGATCAGCACGTCTGTCTTTGAGATTAAACTCTCAGATCTTTAGACTTGCATCTGATACAATCTGCATGTTCTATCTTTCTGAAAGAAGATTGATCAGAAGTTCACAGTAATATAATTACATTCTGAAGATAAATATATGGAATTAAAACATTTTCATTCTGGGCATACTTTCATGCTGAGATGTTTCAGAATGAAATTAAACCTATCTTCTGAAAGGGGTTTAGTAAAGATATCAGCCCATTGATGGTCTGTATCTATAAATTTTAAGTTCAAAATACCTTTCTGAATATAGTCCCTAATGAAATGATGCTTTATTTCTATATGCTTAGCTCTAGAATGTAGAATAGGATTCTTACTTAAGCAAATAGCAGAAGTATTATCACAAAGTATAGGAATGTTACTCTCAAAAATCTGGAAGTCTTCAAGCTGACTTTTCATCCAGAGCATTTGTGTGCTACATCCTGCTGCTGCTATGTACTCAGCTTCTGCTGTTGACAGAGCAATTGTTGATTGCCTTTTGCTGGACCAAGAGATCAGATTTTCTCCCAGAAACTGGCAGCTTCCAGAAGTACTTTAACGTTCCACTCTGTCTCCAGCAAAATCAGCATCGCAGTAGCCTACTAAGCTGTAATCACTAGATTTTCTATAAAACAAACCCAGATTAGTAGTACCTTTCAGATACTTGAAAATTCGCTTAACAGCTGTTAAGTGAGATTCTCTAGGATCTGATTGGAATCTAGCACAAATACATACGCTGAATAAGATATCAGGTCTTGAAGCAGTCAGATAGAGGAGAGAACCAATCATACCTCTGTAGACTTTCTGTTCTACACTTTTGCTTACCTCTTCTCTTTCCAGAATGCACGTGGGATGCATTGGAATCTTTGATGGCTTACATTCTGAGAGGTCAAATTTCTTCAGAAGATCTCTGATGTATTTGCTCTGATGAATGTAAGTTCCTTCTGGAGTTTGATTGATCTGAATTCCTAAAAAGAATTTCAGTTCCCCCATGAGGCTCATCTCAAATTCTGCCTGCATACACTTAGCAAATTTTCTTCCAAGAGAAGGATTAGTAGAACCAAAAATTATATCATCAACATAAATTTGACAGACTAAAATGTCACTCTTAACTGTTTTACAGAATAGAGTAGTGTCCACTTTCCCTCTGGTGAATTCATTTTCAAGAAGAAATTTACTTAGCCTTTCATACCAAGCTCTGGGAGCTTGTTTCAGACCATACAGTGACTTCTTTAGTTTGAAAACATGTTCTGGATGTTTTGTATTTTCAAAACCTGGGGGTTGGTGAACATAAACTTCTTCTTCTATATAACCATTTAAGAATGCACTTTTGACATCCATCTGATACAGAGTGATGCCTCTATTAACAGCAAATGAAATTAAAAGTCTGATAGATTCTAACCTGGCGACTGGGGCAAAGGTTTCTGTATAGTCTATCCCCTCTTGCTGACTATAACCTTGTGCAACCAGTCGTGCCTTGTTTCTGATGACTTCACCTTGCTTATTAAGCTTGTTTCTGAACACCCATCTTGTTCCAATGACGTTGAATCCTTTTGGTCTGGGAACGAGATCCCATACGTCGTTTCTGGTGAATTGATTCAGCTCTTCTTGCATTGCCAGAATCCAGTCATTGTCCAGAAGTGCTTCATCAATAGAAGAAGGTTCAATCAGATACACAAGTCCCATAAGAGTTTCTTCAGAGTTTCTGAAGCTTGCTCTTGTTCTGATTGGATCTTCCTTTCTTCCTATGATAGTCTCTTCTGGGTGATCCAAACTGCTTCTGGGCAATCTCTTCTGAGGTTGATCAGCAGCTGTTGTAGGATTTCTAGCAGTGCTCCTTTCAGACGTTGAAGGAATGTCTGTGTTGAGAGCTTCTGATGACTTGTCTTCAGAACCTGCAAATTCAATTTCTATACCTGCAAAAGTTTCATTCTGCTTTGACTTTTCAGAGTCAAGCTTGTCATCAAAACGAACACTGATTGATTCTTCCACAATCTGTGTTTCTGTATTGTATACTCTGTACCCTCTTGAGCGTTCAGAGTATCCTAACATAATACACTTCTGTGCCTTAGAATCAAACTTGTTCAAATAATTCTTTGTATTCAATATAAAGCAAGTACATCCAAATGGATGAAAATATGAAATGTTGGGCTTTCTGTTCTTCCACAATTCATATGGAGTCTTTTCCAGAATAGGTCTTATTGAGATTCTATTCTGAATGTAGCACGCTGTGTTTATTGCCTCTGCCCAGAAAGTCTTAGCAACGTTTGTCTCATTGATCATGGTTCTGGCCATTTCTTGCAATGTTCTGTTCTTTCGTTCTACAACTCCATTTTGTTGGGGAGTTCTAGGACAAGAGAAATCATGCAGAATGCCTTTGTCATTGAGGAATGACTCAAAATCTTTATTTTCAAATTCTCCACCATGATCACTTCTGACTTTAACGATTCTAAGATCTTTTTCATTCTGAACTTGGTTACAGAAGGTAACAAACACAGAGTGTGACTCGTCCTTGTGTCTTAAGAACTTTACCCATGTCCATCTGCTATAGTCATCTACGATTACTAACCCATACTTCTTACCACTGACTGAAGCAGTTTTAACTGGTCCAAATAAGTCAATGTGCAGAAGTTCTAATGGCTTAGAGGTGGAAACAACATTTTTGGATTTAAAAGAAGGTTTTGCAAATTTGCCTTTCTGACATGCTTCACACAGAGCATCTGAATTGAACTTCAAATTTGGAAGTCCTCTGACCAGATTGAGTTTGTTAATCTGAGATATTCTTCTCATACTAACATGCCCCAATCTTCTGTGCCAGATCCACTGCTCATTGTTAACAGACAGAAGACATTTTACATTCTGACTCTTTAGTTCAGAAAGTTTGATTTTGTAAATGTTGTTTTTCCTCTTACCATTAAACAGGATAGTCCCATCTTTCTGACTAACAGCTTTACATGATTTTTGATTAAAGATTATATCATAACCGTTATCACTTAATTGACTTATGGATAACAGATTATGCATCAATCCATCTACTAGCAGAACATTATTAATAGAGGGAAGATTTCCATTACCTACAGTTCCAGAGCCAATTATCTTTCCCCTCTGATTGCCTCCAAAGCCAACGTGGCCTCCAGGCTTTGGAACATATGCCTTCTTCCCGTCATGTGTCATGAGCAGCCAGAGTCCAGGTACCATGACTGGTGTTTCTGACTTGCTGCTAAAGATATCTGCAACATGTATTATTTTATCCTTAGGTACCCAGATCTTCTTGGGTCCTGATTTGTTAGTTTTACCAAAACTCTGGTTGAATTTTGGTTTCACAGAGTGCTTACTGCTAGTATATTTGATGTCGTGTGTGTGACCATACACAAAGTGTGAATTTAGAGGAGTGTGTTTAATGGTTAAATCCATGACATTTTTAGGTGTAGGAACCTTACCTTGGTATCCTATTCCTTTCCTGCCGTTTCTGCTAACTCCATAGATCATTGAAGCCATTCTGCTTCTATCTATGCTTTTAGCTAAGAACTTCTGGAAACTATGATCATACTCCTTGATGATCTCATCAGCGTTGCTGGGAGTTTCAGAAATTGGTTCCTTCTGAGAGTTTTGTAAAGAGTTTTCTAATTTTGAAATTTTATCTCTCAGCTCAGAGTTTTCCAATTTGAGACTCTCAGACTTATTAGAGTCAGATTCAAGATTCCTTTTCAGGTCTCTGAATTTAGCTCTAATCTGCTGATAGCGTTCCAGAATTTCATTGAGGCTTTCAGCAAGTTCAGCCTTTGTAAAATTAACAGCGAAGTTAGGAAATACCTCTTCTGTGTCTGATTCTGAGTCTGATTCAGAAGCTTCACTATCTTCTGAGATATTAGCCATGAGCGCTATGTTTGCCCTTTCATCATCTGATTCTGAGTCAGCTTCAGACGAGTCAGAGTCATCCCATGTGGCCATGAGACTTTTCTTCTTCTCTCTTCCAAACTTCTTTTTGGGCTTTTCCCTCTGAAGCTTTGGGCAGTCACTCTTGTAGTGTCCTTGCTCATTGCACTCGTAGCAGATGATGTCTTTGGTGTTTGGCTTCTTGCTACTAGAGGAGCCTTCAGATCTTCTGTATCCAGAGGAAGAATCTGTCCTTCTGAATCTGGAAGAAGACTCGTTCTGATCAGATCTTCTGGGATTCCTGAACTTCCTTTGTCTTTGCTTCCACAGTTGATTTACTCTTCTGGAGAGAAGGGAAAGTTCGTCTTCTTCTGATGAGGATCCATCAGATGTTTCTTCAACTGCCTGCAAAACTTTAGACTCAGATTTTCTGTTAGATTTTAAAGCTAAAGGCTTACCTTGCTTCTGAGGCTCGTCAGCTTCTAGCTCTATCTCATGACTTCTGAGGGAGCTTATAAGTTCCTCCAGAGTGATCTTGTTGAGATCTTTAGCTAGCTTCAGAGCAGTAACCATAGGCCTCCACTGCTTGGGTAAACTTCTGATTATTTTCTTGACATGGTCAGCAGTAGAGTATCCTTTGTCCAGAACTTTTAGACCAGCTACCAGAATCTGGAATCTAGAGAACATAGCTTCAATGGATTCAGATTCTTCCATTTTGAACGCCTCATACTTCTGAATGAGCGCCAGAGCTTTTGTTTCTTTGACTTGAACGTTGCCCTCATGCGTCATTCTGAGAGAATCAAAGATGTTCTTTGCTGTGTCTCTGTTGGAGATCTTTTCATACTCAGTATAGGAGATGGCACTGAGGAGGATGGTTCTGGCCTTATGGTGATTCTTGAAATCACGCTTTTTTTGATCAGTCATTGATTTTCTATCAATCTTCTGACCACTTGCATTCACAGGGTGCGTGTATCCATCTGTCACCATATCCCACAGATCAGCATCATGTGCTAGAAAGAAGCTTTCAATTCTGTCTTTCCAGTAATCAAAGTTTTCTCCATCAAAGACTGGAGGTTTGCCGCTGAATCTGTCTCTGTCCTCATTATTGTCATTGCTGAAGTGAGAATTGTTTCCTGCCATTGTGTTTTTCTGACGCTGGATCTTGTACTGACACGGTTAAGTGTTTTAGCTCAGAACCAGGCGCTCTGATGCCAATTGAAGGGGTGAAAAACACAAGAAGGGGGGGTTGAATTGTAAAACTGAAATCTAAAGCAATTGACAAGATATTTTTATCCTGGTTCGTTTGATCTCAAACTACTCCAGTCCACCCGTCAAGGTGATTTCGCCTCTCTCCAACGAGGTCTTAATTCACTATATTCAACTGAATAATACAGACTGCTTTAACAACTGCTAAAGCCTTCTTGATTCAAACCACAATCCGGTTTGTCAAGGCAACACTTTCTTACAAAGGTATAAAACAATGTGTGTGAATGTTTTCTACAAAACTTTATCACAACTGTGATGTATACACAAAATGAAGCTTAGAAACTAGATTGCTAAACTGTAATGGAGTATCAGAGTTTGTGGTTTAGCAAAACTGGTAGATGAAGATTATGGTTCAACTTTGTGCGTGTAGAGAATTGGAGAGCATTAGCCATTATAATCTTCAAAGCCTTGTTTATATAGCACTTGAGTTGATGAACGTTGGATGCAATATTCTTGATTCAATGCTAATAACAAGCTTTCCTTTTTGAGAAGATCTTGTCTGGAATGAGGCCGTTGGAATTAATTAGCTTTCAATGCACAGTACCGTTGCTTACTTAACGCAAGTTCTGGCTTGGCTCATTCTGATTCTGCTTCGCTGCTGATGAACTATTGTGTTTCTGTATCAGAGTGTTTACGCGCAGTTCTGTTCATCAAGCTTCAGCATGTGCGTGAGTTGATCATCTGATCTTGACGTTCTGATGTAGCAACTTCTGATGCTGGTGTATGAAATCAAATTCTGATGCTGAAAAGACGTGATCTTGCTTATACTAATCAGAGTATCTGCAAGTCAGAACATAATAATTTTAGGCAGCATATAGTTCATTCATGAACCTTATAAATACTATATCTTTTCACTTTGTTATCATCAAAACTTAAATATAGGGTAGTAGATTCAAACATTGTTCTAACAGCTTCCACTTGGAGTTTCAATTTGAATTACAAAGATGGATTGTAGTACACATTCCAAGCTTTCCAAAATGTCCAAGAACTAATCAAACAACCTTGTGGTTAGGGAGAATCGAATTTGGCAATATGAGCAAAAGTCACTTTGATTCATGGCCAAAGGCATGTTCATAACTTGTGCATTTTCAAACTCAGCATATGCAAGCTACATTACAGGCCTCTAATATCATTTACACTCAAATATTAAATGCTAATCCATTGTGTCAAGATGTTATTCTATGAGTTTGGTCATTACATGAAGGATTAGTCCTTAATTAGAAAAAGCAAATTATCCATTTTTGTAAAGAGCAACTTTATGTCAAGTTTACAAATCAAGAGGTACAAAGCATATCTTCTAGGCACAAGCTATTGGACATATCCCACTGATCAAGACAAAGCTTTGCAGCACATTTGCGGGGCATAGAGGAGCCTGTAACAGCACTTGACAATTTTTGCTTAAGTGAGAAGAAACCTTGCATTTTGAAAGAGATCTCACATTTCTGCCAATACAAGCTTAGACAAACTTGTTGAACACATTCCATACACCAAACCTGAGCTAAGGCACGAGCTAACTACCTTCCATACCTCCCTAAACCTCAAAACACCATTGTACTGCACAAAAACAGGGCATCCCTGCAGTTTGAGGTCCATAACTCAACCCATTCGTGCGCCTTGGCCAAAACCAGTTCATACACACTCCATACCACATATACAAACTACCCCAAGCATTGGACACGACCTGTAACACCTCTAACCAACTTCACCATTTTCACTTTTTCTGTTTTGTAGGTTGACTTCCATAGCTTGATTCATTTGGTTTCAAAGCAAGTTAAAGGTTGGAGAAGCATCCCTGATCTTCAAGCAAGTTGTACAAGTCCTTACATTGCACTGAAAGCACCTCCATTGCCAGACACGATCCAAGCTGAACAGGTAAGTTCATGGACTTCTATCTCTCAATCTAGGAAGAGTTAGCTTTAAGTTTATGAATGAAAAGTGTCATACTCATGTCCCTGAAGCCACTCATATCCTCACTTTCCATTTATATTGCATATGCTGAGAGAATTTAAGACCTGAACATTGACAAAAACTTAGGTCAAAAATTGGGGGAGAAGAAATTCTCTCTCATTTCTGAGAGTTAGATCAAGTTTTTATATGTATGGATTCGTGGTTTGATGCTTGGCATTTTTTATGTTATGAGTTTGTGCTAAAAATCAAAGAATCAGGAGTTGTGGTTGAAGCAAGGGAGCGCGCGCATTTTCAAACATTTGTCTGGAGGTTGAAGACAACCTCTCTTGGGTTAGGCCTGAGATTGCTTTTTCTATTTGCACCACTGCATTTCACATGCACCCCCCTGGCCCATTTTAAGTTTTATTTGTCATTTTTAACTTTTTCTTTTTTATTCTGATTTGTTATTTTATATTAAAATATAAAAAATACTAAAAATATTTTTCTCACATTTTTTACATTTTATTTTATATTTATTTGGTTTCATTTAGTTTTATATGTAAATAAATACATAATACCTTTTATTTAAAAATACAAAAAAAAATAATACAAACACTTTTATTTTCTGATTTTATTTTATTTTACCTTTTGAAAACATTTTATAAAAAAAATATACTTTTTTGTAAATATTAAATATTTTATTTTTGTACATATTTAATATATTTAGTAAATAATCTAAATACTTATATTTATAAGGATATTTAGGATAAAAATACAAAAAATATACATTTTTATTTTTTTTAATTAATATTTAACATCAAAAATACCTTTTTGACAAATATACTTCTCTTTTATTTATTTTTTGTATACAATTAATAAATATTGTATATAATATATATTAAATAATAAATACCTTTTATTTAGCAAAATTAGGGTTTTTTGCCCTAAATATGAAAATATCCAAATTAACTCTTTTTATTTTATTTGTATTCTACTTGTGAATAAAACATACACTTACACAAAAATACTTACACATACATATTGCTTTATTCTTATACATCTTTATATTTACATTTGCGCAATTCGATTTGGTTGTAAATATTGGACACTACTCTCCTATGAAGTCTCATCCCCATTTGAACATTTGTACCCCCATTCCCATGATCATTGTGTAATAACTTAGGACTTTTAATTTCGCATTTAAAAGCTTTCTAAATATGCCATGATAGAATTAGGGTTTTGTATGCAAAAATCAAACAAATAGCTTGACCTAATTCCAAGATAAAAGCATGAAAATGAACAAACACCAATCACACTTGCACCCCCTAGGGTTACTCCACTTGTTGCCTTCAATAATGGGCCAAATTGCATGTTAGGTATCTTTGGCAAAAACAAAACAATCAAATGATCATAGTCCCTCGATGACGCTTTCAAAAGTTTCCTAAAAATGATCAAGTCCCTTAAAGGAAAAATTTCCCAAAGATACTTGGCACCATTGCAATCATGGTCTAAACGATGACCCGCGCCCGTCCCGTTCACATCCTAACACAAGATTGTCCACCAAATACAATGGTGGAACAAAATTGTTAAAAGGGTTAAAACATAGCAAAAATCTTTGAGAAATTTAGAGTAGACAAACTCTTGGTTACTTGCCAACTTGCAAAACAAAAACACTTGCCTTTTTTTAAAACCACACATCACAATACACTTTCAAAATAACTTTCAAAAACATTGAAAACTTTTCAAAAGACATACACCTTTGTATACATTCCCACATGAATCATTACAAAGGTTGCCACCACATTGGCCTCTTTTCAAAACATTTTCAAACCCACACACACAAAGCACCATTTCAAACAATTGAAAGCACCATTTCAAAGAATTGAAAATCAAGGCAAGTTGATCTAAGCAAGTAACTAAGAGCCCATGGATAACCATGGATAGAAGGGGTGCTAATACCTTCCCTTTCTATAATCTACTCCCCGAACCTAAGAAAACATCTCAAAGGTTTTTGTTGTGCTTTTAAACCTTTCCTTAGGATAAAATAAAAAGTCGGTGGCGACTCTTGCTCAACCGAAACATTTGCGAAAACAAACGCAAAAGCCTCAAGTCAGTTCTCCCACCGTATCACAGCATACAACATAATTTCATTTATTTTGAGAACATCATCATACAATGCATGTCATGCATCATATACAATTAATCATGTATCTTTTCAGGAAAGATGGTTATCATCAACAAACTTCCTGCAAGTTCAAGATTAACTCCGGAAACTAAACAGACTTTACACGGGTTCGTCATGAAGCAATCTTACACGGGTTTCTCCTAAATGAAGTTTCACACGAACTAATCACAAGGTAAACTTACCCAGGCTCCTTCTGAAGTTTTACACGAACTTATCCCGAAGTAACCTTACCCAGGTTCCTCCAGAAGTTTTACACGAACTTAACTTATCACAAGATACAGTTTTACCTAAACTCCTCATGAAGCAGACTTACCTAGGTTTCTTCCCGGTTCAGTTACAGTTTTACCTAAACTCCACATGAAGCAGCCTTACCTAGGTTTCTTCACGGTTCAGTTACAGTTTTACCTAAACTCCTCATGAAGCAGCCTTACCTAGGTTTCTTCCCGGTTCAGATACAGTTTTACCTAAACTCCTCATGAAGCAACCTTACATAGGTTTCTTCCCGGTTCAAATACAGTTTTACCTAAACTCCTCATGAAGCAGCCTTACCTAGGTTTCTTCCCGGTTCAGATGCAGTTTTACCTAAACCCATCATGGAGAAACCTTACCTAGGTTCCTTCTCTTTCCTGATGTAGTTTTACCTAAACCCATCATGGAGCAACCTACCTAGGTTCCTTCTCAATTCAGATGTAGTTTTACCTAAACCCATCATGGAGCAACCTTACCTAGGTTCCTTCTCAGTTCAGATGTAGTTTTACCTAGACTCATCCTGGAGCAACCTTACCTAAGTTCCTTCTCTTTCCTGATGTAGTTTCACCTAGACTCGTCCTGGAGCAACCTTACCTAAGTTCCTTCTCTTTCCCGATGAAGTTTCACCTAGACTCATCCTGGAGCAACCTTACCTAGGTTCCTTCTCTTTCCCGATGTAGTTTCACCTAGACTCATCCTGAAGCAACCTTACCCAGGTTCCTGCTTGGTTCAGATGCAGTTTTATCCAAACTCCTCATGAAGCAACCTTACCCAGTTTCCTTCTCATAAGCCCTACTATCCAGGTTTCTTTTCTCTTTTCTCCATCAGCAATCCGGGATTTATTTTCCCCAGCTAAAAACATCATATTTCCATACTTCATGACATGCATATACGCATCATACAACACAATCTCATTTATTTTGAGAACATAATTTCCTGATACATATCATGCATTACATATAGCTAACATTTACCTTTCAGGAAGGATACGATCAAATTCTCACAAAAATTCAAGCTATGAAGATTTTACCTCGGTTGAGTAACGGATGACTGAAGTTCCTAAATGTCAACAGAAATGTTTTTCTCAGTTGGGTACGGACGATCGAAGTTCCTAAATATCAACAGAGATGTTTCCTCAGTTGAGTACGGACGATCGAAGTTCCTAAATATCAGCATAGATGTTTCCTCAGTTGAGTACGGACGATCGAAGTTCCAAAATATCAGCAGAGATGTTTCCTCAGTTGAGTACGGACGATCGAAGTTCCTAAATATCAGCAGAGATGTTTCCTAAGTTGAGTACAAACGATCGAAGTTCCTAAATATCAGCAGGGTTGATTCCTCAGTTGAGTACGGATGACCGAAGTTCCTAAATATCAACAGTGATGTTTCCTCATTTGAATACGGACGACCGAAGTTCCTAAAATTCAAGCAGAGACGATTCACCAGCAAAATAACAGACGACCGAAGCTCCTAAAATTCTATAAAGATCAGACTTCCCCGGCGGAATCTTCCTCAACGACAGGTATATAAGCTCTCGCTAAGGAATCCCTTATGCGATCGATACTCCTTCGAATGGCAACTTTAAGCCCATATCCTCGTCAGCAATTTTCAAATGACATCTGTAAGCCCATTCTCGACATCACAAGACAATTACCACTTCATGCGAGTGCAAATTTTTGGGCACTCTAGTGTTCAATCATATTCCACCTTCGGATCACGAAAGGCGCGAAAGCCAATCTACATCCTCAGTTTTAAGAAATTGAACTGGGGCAACTGTTGTACCCCAAAATTTTCCCTCCCATATTTCTCAAAACATTTCAAGAAAGATCCTCAAGTTGCTCAAGGTAGTCCAAGGGTTGGCCAGACAAGCTCTCTCCTAAGACAGTCTACCTCAAATTAGGGTTTCATATTGCATCAAGATACTTGAGTCCAAGTGATCCCAAGTGCTCACCAATGTCCTAAAATGTTCTCAAGATCATCCATGTCAAGTTTCAAGCCTTGCAGAGAAAGTTTGCTCAGTCAATTGCTCAAAGGCCTGAAAATCGACTATGTTAGGGCAAAAGTCAAATGTGGCCCACATACACTCAAACTTCAAGATTTTTGGTCAACATCCTTATTTTGAAGTATATTTCATCATTTGATAAAGGGTTGATCATGATCCACCAAGGATTGCTCATAATTCATCAAGACTCAAAAGTTGCTAAATTAGGGTTTTGTAGGAAAAGTCAACTCAACTTTGACCAAGCATAACTTTCTCATACTTTATGATAAATGACCCATACAAAGCTCATTTTGAATAGGATGCAATTCCATACAATCCATCTTCAGCTCCCAAGATCAAAATATGCACTCACAAGAAGTTATTAATTTGGACATTATAGGTCATTTTGGAAAGTCAACAAAAACACCTTTTTTGTCAAAGCTTCATACATGATCATGGAATATCAAAATGAGATGAGACAAAATGATCTGCCGAGAGGACATCACAAGCTTTCTAAAAAGTCCAAGAACACCTCCAAAGAGTCAAAATTGAGGAAGTTATGCATTGGTGAAGTTGACCATTTTTGCAAAATTGCCAAAAGTCAACTATCCCTAAAACTTCAATTTTTGCCAAATGGGCTCAATCTTTTTCACTTGTTTTGAGTTGGTAACATAGCCCACGGACTCTAGCCTTTTCCACTTGTCCATATCTTATTTTTATTATTTATTTTGATTTTTATTTGAATTAATTCAATTTAAATAAAAATAAATCATATAAAATCAAAAACATTGAAAACCAAAGATTTTGTGATTGTTTTAGGTCTTATTACATAGATAGCATCATTCAAATTCGTGCAAAGCATTAGAGTGGACAAAAAGATTGAAAAAGGCCATGTTTGGAAAGATCTTAATAGTGAATCAAATCAAATAAAAAATCATTGAAGGAGAAAGATTTGGATGCAGTTATCAACCCTAATGCATTCACTCATACATATAGAATGAGGCCAGACCTAAAAAGAGTTAGAAGCAGGCGCAAGAGGGAGAACCAAATCAGAAAAATCAAGAAAAAAGTGTGAGATCAAATTTGCACTTAGAGGCATCCTCAAGGCTTTCCATCCATCTCAATCCCTTCTTGGCACTCTCAGCAAGCTAAAGCGATCAAGAACCAAGCTTTTCAAGCCCCAAAAAGCTCTATAAGTCGCTCACGACATAGCCGTATTCTTGAATTCGAATCGCATGGTTTATGCATTGTTAGTTTGAATTAATTATACATTCTTGCTCACAATCATGTTTGCAAGCTCTCTGTATTCTTTAATTGCGTTTTTATGGCATATACAGGATTTCACCATTGTTAGGTTTTAGAGCTTCGAAATAGGGCTTTTGTTTACAAGTGAAATTGGACTTTGTAAGTGGCACCATCTTGTTCAGGAGGATGGGACGAACTCAACCATGGCGTTAGTTTCCATTTATGTGACCCATGGAGGATTTTTGAACGAACCAAGCATATAGCTACGGAAAAACGTCCGTAGGTAAAAGTGTTTTACTTTTACCCACAGAGAGAGAAAGGAGACGATTAGTTGTCATCCCTCCATTGGCTTGTTTGAATTTGCACGCAAAATTCCCATTACTGTGTTAGTTTCATATATTATATTATTTACTTACCATATGTACAATGAAAACAAAATGGCATAGTGGTGGCCACGTGAGCGCTTAAGGCTTTAGAGGCTGGAGGTCAGGGGTTCGATCCCTGCCTCCAGCATTTGCTATTTTCTTGTTTTCTTTCAGGCGATTTAGTACACGCGTAAGCCAGGAGATCCACCATATGTCCTCATCATCAAACATGCCAGATGGCCAGATGGCTGAATCTGATGGCAACCACTGAAGGTGCATCATGAGCCAAAGTCAGCGTGCTACACAGGATCATAAAGGTCAACGTGGACCTCTATTTTGGCCCATAATTCTGACTATTGGCACCCCTTTTTCCAGGCCCATCTCTATCCTTTTATAATTTTTTTTTATATTTCATTTAAATTATTTATTATTTATTTTACTAACCAATCAAATTATTTTCTTTTTTATCAAAAAAATCACCAAAAATATTTTTATGTCCAATTAAAATTAGAATATTATTTTTCATCAATAAATTAATTAATTTAATTAGGTTGATTAAATTAGATAACTTTAATTTATTTTTTGCAAATAATTAAAATCAATTAGAATAAATAGGTTTATCACTAACTTAATTATTTTATTTCTTTTCTAAAATAACAAAAACCCAAAAATATGTCATTTAATTATTTTCATTAATTAATTTAATAACCAATTAATTTAACATTTATTTTTAAAACCTAATTTCTTTTCTTTAAAAAACATTTTAAAAAAACAACAAAAAACAATTTTCTCTTTTAATTAGGTTAGGAGGGTCAAAACCCTAGTTTCTCGTCGATCTAATTTTTAATCGCGCGCTTTATTATTAATTTGTCCAATTATTGTATCTGCTCCCGATTTGTAATAATTTAATTAGGACATTTATTTACTTTTATCGCTTTTAATTTCAAAGGGTTTATTTTTGGCTATGTAAATACCCGAAGCCTTGTAATAGCTTAGTTCAAATTCCGCACATTAATTTCCCCAAATATTTAACTGTTAGATATGTGAATAATTAGGGTTTGCATGACAAGAATGTGTGTTTAATCTTAAAACGGTTAGATAACCCTAAAATGTGCAAAGATAAATAATTTGAAATTGAATCACTCGCACATGCGTACTCCTACGGTACACTCCAACTTGGTTGCCTTTGGTAAACGGTCATTGAGTATAGGTTGTTTTAGAAGTCGTCCTCTTGTCCAAAGATCAAGTTGCCTCGGAAAAGTTGCCTCGGATAAATGATCTAAGACATTAGGGTTACTACTAAGACATCCTAACATTGCTTTAGTGATCGTACGTCCCTTTTCGAATTGACCCTCAAATCTCCAACGACGGTGCTACCTACTCACTAATAGTGGGATAGCGCTGTCTAAAGAAAACAAACATAGAACGATTCTTTTTTCGAGTAGGTAGATTAGTTCTTAAGTACTTGCTCAATCAAAATAAAACTTTTTCACACTTACACTTTTACGAACAAGTTTTCAAAAAACACTTCATTACACTCTTGAAGACAGAAGCAAGAGTTAAATCGAAGTCAAAACAAAAACTTTTCAAAGCACACAAACACAAAGAAAACAATTTTTAAAATTATGAGCAAGTACCTAAGGGCCTGTAGATAACTACGGATAGAAAGGGTGCAAATACCTTCCCTTTCTATAATCTACCCCCCGTAGTCAGAAATATCTCGAAAAAAGGAATTTTTCTGTGCTTTTTTTCCTTTCCTTGTTGGATAAAATAAAAGACGGTGGCGACTCTTGCTTACCGCGACATTTTGCGAACACAAACGCAAAATGCAAACCAGCATTTCAAAACATCCCGGTTCTGGCCACCGTATCACAGGTAGTAAGTATGTTTTCCACACAAACAATTACGATGATGTTTTATCTCTTAAAATCAACCAACACACTTGTGTTTCAAACTTTTAAAAGAGGAACTACGTGTACCCTGATCCCCTATTGCACGAAAGGTGGTACGTAGGCACTAAAGGTTCGCAACCGCGGCAGGTGAAAAAATCATAAAAAATATATTTCTTTTTCTCACCTCCACTCTCCATTTTATATACAACACACTTTATAGCCAAAATATACAGATTTTTCAAAGAGGCTCCTACGGAGTACCATATATGTTTAGGGTGCTAATACCTTCCCTTTGCATAACCAACCCCCTTACCTTGAATCTTTCCCCCATCTTTGGGTTATTTTCTCTTTTCCCATTCCTTTTGGAAACAATAAAGCACGGTGGCGATTTTTATTTTTGATTTGTGCAAAGTCTAATCAATGCAATGGCTTAGTCTTGAACATTTCTACCGCTACAGAAAAATGGCGACTTCACTGGGGACAGATTGACCTCTTGTTGGCCCATCCCTAAGTGGGTTAAGCCTATCTTTGTTTATATGTATATGTGCTATTATTGTTTATGTGTTATATGTTGTATATTTGTTCGTTTGGATTTTCCTGGTTTTCAGGGTGCTTGGTGATTACTCATAAGTCCTATACCCGGACTTGGGCAAACTTTAAGATAGGAAGGGCTGTATAGTCATGTTAACTTTGAGGGAGTAATCCTAAAAAAGGAGGCATGAGATCCCCCACTCAGTGGAGGCCCCTTTTACCATGGTGTCGTTTACCGAGTAATCGGGAAGACGTACTGCTTTCGACCTAGGAGCCTGCTGAAACTGAGGACCGTAGAATACCAAACCCATCTTGGCCTTTTAGGTGTAGTGCGGAAGCTATGACAGAGTAATCCGGAAATAGTTGTCACATGATACTACGCTCGGACGAGTCTTTCTTGAGAATATTACTAATTACCGAGTTAATCAGGAAGTTGGTAATATCCGAAAGAAGGATGTAGACTCTGGGAACATCTAGAACCTTGTTCGGCAGGTGATAACTCTTAGACCAACACCTTATGGGTAGTACCTTCGACCTCATGCTCGTGACGTTGAACCTATGAACCCTATATGTGTGATTTTGTGTGTGATTATTGCATCATGCATCCATGCACTCATAAGCATCTTTTGAAGAAAACAATATTTCAAGGGATTCAAAGGTTGACTGTTTGTGAATATCTCAGGTACTGTTAACCATGGATTCTTAAAAGAGAAAGACCATAAAATACAGTTTCAAGGATCCCAAGATAGATGAGCTGATCAGTCTGATTCCAGAGATCGAGTGCCTTGCAGACTTCCGGAAGAAGTACGGATCCATTATTCCTCTCATGGAGATGAAGATGAAGGAGGGTATTCTCTCGACCTTGGTCCAGTTCTATGATCCGGTGTATCACTGCTTTACTTTTCCCGATTATCAGCTGATGCCTACACTGGAGGAATATTCTTATCTATTGGACTTACCTGTTACCGATCGTGTTCCTTTTACTGGTTTGGAGGGTGAGCCAAAACCACATGAGATTGCTGCTTTAATTCATTTAGGGAAGTCTGAGGTGGAAGCCCATATGACTACCAAAGGAGGGATTAGAGGATTACCAGCTCAATTCTTATTGGAGAAAGCTCGTTACTTTTTCAGAATGAAGAGTACGGTTGCTTTTGAGGCCATCTTTGCTTTACTTGCTTATTGATTATTCTTATTTCCTAATGTGGACAAGTTTGTCGACATTAACGCTATCAGGATTTTCATGATTGGAAACCCAACTCATATACTGTTAGGTGATGCTTATTACTTTATTCATCTTCGGAGTTCTTATCATGGGGGAATGATTATCTGTTTCACGCCTTTGTTGTATCAATGGTTCATCTCTCATATGCCTTGGTCTGATTCTTTTTGGGATGTCACGAAGGAACCTATTTGGGCTCCTAAGATCATGACACTTACTCACTCGGATATTGATTGGTATCATCGAGCTTATCAGGATGTGGAGATTATTGAAAGTTGTGGTAGTTTCCCCAATGTACCTCTTCTTGGTACAAAGGGAGGAATTAACTATAACCATGTTCTTGCACGACGACAGCTTGGTTATCCGATGAGGGATAAACAAAACAATATTCATTTGAGTAGTTTCTTTCCGAAGGAAGGAGAAGACCACAGGGAAGCTAGGGAGCAGATTGTGAAGGCCTGGCGTCACATTCATAAGAAGAGTAGGAAGGATTTGGGACCTAGGCGTGTTGTTTCTTTGGAGCCATATCTTCAGTGGGTCCGATCGAGAGCCATTCAGTTGAAGATGTCGTACACTCGGGAGACACCCATGCCTGATATGTTTGTGAAGACCACTCCTCCCTTATTAGATGATCTAGAAGAGTTGAAACTTGCTTTGGTTAGGATGCAACAGGAAAGAGATTCTTGGAAGAACAAGTTCCAGACTTTAGAGAGTTCCTACAAAGCAGACTTGAAGGAGAAAGATAATTTGATCGAGATCCTTGAGAGTCGAGCGGTGGAGTCTATGGAGGGGCGAGGGGATTTATTTTCTCTTAGGCCTCGAAAAGGTGCTGATTACTCACTTCCTGCCTCAGATGATTAGAAGGAGGTTGTCGTCAGACAGGTGGAAGAAAACCAGAGGTTGAGGGCTCAGATTGTCAGGCTCATAGGGAAGCGCCACCGTACAGATTGATCTCTATCAGTTCCTTTTCTCAGGATTTTAGATTGCATTTCCGTCTTGTACTTGGGATCATTGAAACTTGTAATCCATTTTAGAGTTATTATAATAAAAAAAATTCAGTATTTCAAATGTGTTATTATTTTGATATTTGCAATATGTCTATAAATCTTAAATCCCTTGAAATATTAAATGATGAAGTAAAAATGATCACATGCATTACATATCATGCATCATATTAAATTTATTTCTTGCATTTGTTATGCATATCCAGGTGTCTTACCCAGCTTTTTACTTCATTCAGCAAGCTGACTCATCACTACAACACTCGGGCTAACTTCAAAAAGAAGATGGACAACTTGGAACAAGAGAATCGCGAGCTACGCGAAGAAGTTTCTGCTTTGAAGGTCGGCTTGGCCAATTTGACTACTCTGATGGAAGCTCTGGTGGTTGCTCAGAATCAGCCACCGAGTGTTCAACCTCAACCAACAAAGGCAAATGCTGAAGTCCCTGCTATTCTTGTATTCGCTACTCCGGCTGTTGTTCAAAACCGTATGCCTCAAGGTTATCCATGGGGAATGCCAGAGAATTTTTCATCTGAAGGTTTCAATTTGGGCCCCCAAGATGCTTCATTGTTTCCAAATGTTGTTACTCCAGCACCTCCTATGGTGCATACTGTTCCTGCTGCACCTCCTTCGGTAAATGTGGTTCCGTTTGTTAATGAAGATGTGTGTCATCCTTTCCCTCCGCCGAGTGAAGACTTAGGTCTTTATGACATAATGGATGATTTCCAAGAGCAGTTTGAAAGAATGCAAAGAGAGATGAAGGCTCTTAGAGGAAAAGAGTTATTTGGGAAGAATGTGAATGAGTTGTGTTTGGTCCCGAATGTTAAAGTACCTGCTAAGTTCAAGGTCCCAGAGTTTGAGAAGTACAAGGGCAACACTTACCCTCGTGCTCACTTGGTGATGTATGTAAGGAGAATGTCTACCCACACCGATGATCAGCGTTTGCTGATTCACTTTTTCCAGGATAGTCTGATCGGCGCAGCGTTGAAATGGAACATGAGTTTAGATAGTGCCAACATCTATACCTTTAATGATTTGGGGGAAGCATTCATAAAACAATACAAGTACAATGTGGACATGGCACCCGATTGTGACCAGCTTAGGGCCATGGTTCAAAAAGACAGAGAATAGTCAAAGAGTACACGCAGAGATGGCACGAATTGGCTGCACAAGTGATTCCTCCCATGGAGGAAAGGGAAATGACTAAAATACGATAGACGCTTTCTACTACGAAAGAATGGTAGCAAGTGCTCCAAGTGATTTTACAGAGATGGTAGGAATGGGTGTCCGCCTAGAAGAGGCAGTAAGAGAAGGCCGTTTGACAAAGGGTGAAGGATCTGGAGGTGTGAAGAAACCAGCTTATGGGTTTACAAAGAAGAAAGATGGAGATACCAATTCTGTCATACAAGAGGGGAGGGGGAACAATCCTAGAAGGAATTATCAGCGTCACCAGCAAGTTACTTCAGTTACTCCTGTTATGAATGCCGCTCCAACTACCGTCACTTATCAAAGACAATCCCAGCAGGGGAACCAAGGGAATAGTCAGAGAAGGGAGAACTATGACCTTATTCCCATGAGTTATGCAGAGTTACTACCAACATTGATTCAGAAGAAGTTGGTCCAGACACGACCACCTCCAGCAATACCATCTCCATTACCTTGGTATTACAAAGCAGACCAGACGTGTGCCTTTCATCAGGGAGCACCAGGGCATAGTGTTGAAAATTGTTATCCTTTGAAGACTGAAGTGCAAAGGTTGGTGAAGTCTGGAATTTTATCTTTCAAAGACATGGGACCTAATGTAAAAGAAAATCCTCTACCCAAGCACGGGGGAGTGAATGCTGTGAATATGGTGGCCGGTTGTCCAGTTGACTTCCGGATTTTCGAAATTAATCTGGTTAGAGAGGATTTGGTAAAAATTCACGCAGAACTCTGAATTTAGTTATTATACGCATAACCACGCCGGTTGTGCTATTTGCAGTACAAATATACAGGGTTGCGAGAAGATAAAGGCTGATTTGAAGGAGATGATAGATGAAGGTCTAATCCATATAATCAGGCCTAGGGCATAGTATGAAGAGGAAGTGAATATGGTTTCTGGATGTCCTGGTGAATTCAGAATTTTTGATGTGGAGTATTTGAATGAAGATCTCGTAGAGTTGCATGCTACCTTTTGCCGTACTGCTGGTCAAGTGGAACACCAATATGGATCTTGCATAGTTTGTTGTCAAGACCCCTGAGGATATTCTATTGTGAGAGAGGGTGTTCAATTGCTGTTAGACAATGGAACTATCAAGATCACAGGTTAGAGAGATGATTATCACGAGATTGATATGGTTGAAGTTTATTTGATGGGAGAAGAGTCAGAGGAAGAATATGCCTCCGCGGATGAGTATTTCTCTTCAGACAAAGATTTGTTTTCCGGAAGTGACCTTTTGAGGGATGATTGTGTTGAGGAAGGTGTAAACGTCATTATACGTTGTTTTGGTGCACCCGCTCACCTTGAGGTGGAGTACCATATCAAACCAGCTGTCACCCTATTGGTAATCAGCCTGCTAGGTCCGGTTCCCTATAAATAAGATAAGGATGTTCCTTACAAACACAATGCTACAATCTTGGAAGATGGGGTGGAAGTTCCCATCCAACCAATGCCAGATGTTGGAAATATAGCTGATAATAGCAGATTGACCTGTAGTGGCCGTGTGTTTGCGCTGATTATTCGAAGAGATGTTGTTGCTGGAAAGAAAATTGCTGAGAACGATGGGTCTAAGAAGTCTGCAGGAGAGACTAGTGGAGCTACATTGGAGAAATAAGTAGATGATATCTTGAAGGTAATTAAAATGAGCGACTACAAAATTGTAGACCAGCTATTGCAGACTCCTTCAAAGATATCCATCCTGGAATTACTGATGAATTCCTCCGCTCATAGAGAATCACTGATGAGAGTGCTAGACCAAGTTTTTGTAGAGAATGAAATGCCGTTAGTTCAATTCAGCAGCATAATTGGAAACAATACGTCATGTAACAACTTGAGTTTCTGCGATGATGAGTTACCAGATGAAGGGAGGAATCACAACTTGGGCCTCCACATTTCTATGAATTGCAAGAATGATTCACTATCCAATGTGCTAATTGATAACAGATTTGCGTTGAATGTTATACTGATAAGTACTCTCGTGAAGTTAAAGTATCAAGGAACACCTATGCGCCCGAGTGGCATCATTGTGAAGGCTTTTGATGGGTCGAGGAAATCTGTCATCGGTGAAGTGGACTTACCCATCCACATAGGACCACATTTGTTCTTGATAACTTTCCAGGTAATGGACATTATTCCTGTATATAGTTATTTGCTAGGACGACCATGGATACACGAAGCGGGGGTTGTCACTTCAACTCTACATCAAAATCTAAAATTTGTGCGTGAAGGGAAGGTAGTGATCATAAATGGAGAACAGGCGTTGTTGATATCCCATCTATCCTCTTTCAGTATTGTATAAGCGGATGAGGCTGCTGTTGGAACCCAGTTCCTAGCCCTATCCATTGACAACATAAGAAGGAATGAGGATTCTATGGTTTCCTTGAAGTACGCGCAGTAGGTGGTGCGCAATGGTCATAATGCAGTGTGGGGACGACTTGTGGATCCACCCGTGAACATAAATAGAGTTGGTTTAGATTTCTCTTCGAGGAATGGCAAAGGCGAAACTTTGAAGTCAAAGTCTTCTGTGAGTAGTTATCATGATGTTTTCTACAGTGGAGGCTACCTCCATCCGATTTTTTATGGAATTAATGTTGTTGAAGAGGATGAAGCAGAGCAGGAGGTACCGAATTATGTGACACATGGAGTCCAAGTTCAGAACTGGGTCACCATTGATGTTCCTTCTTGCATACATATTTCAAAGTAATTTGTTTTGTTAATCTGTTTCTTTCTTTTGAAAAGCTTTCACTCTGCCCAAAGTGGAAGTATTGATGTTGTAGGGCTTATTTGTTTGCTATAATTGTTAAGATCATTAATAAAAGTTGTCTTTGCTTCCAAATTATGTCTTTTATTTTTTGCCTTTTTTCTTGGGAATTGGTAATTAAAAAAAAACCTTTCAAAATTAATAATAAATGAAAATTAATCTGCATGATCACTTGCTATATGTGTCAGTTTCTAAAAACAATCATAAATCACATGTGCAGATTAATTAAAAAACATGTTGAGTATAATGACCCTGCACCCTCTCCCAACTTTGATTGTCCTGTGTTCGGGGCTGAAGAAGAAGATTATGATGATATTCCGGAAGAGGTCTCATGGTTGCTTGAGCACGAGGAAAATACCATTCATCCATATAAGGAGCCTTTGGAAGTGGTTAATTTGGATTCAGAAGAAGATCCGAAGGAGGTCAAGATTGGAGCATCGTTGCATCCTGATGTAAAGAGCGGGTTGATTGAGTTGTTGAAAGAATATGTGGATATTTTTGCTTGGTCTTATCAAGATATGCCTGGTCTAGATACCGACATTGTCGAGTATCGTTTTCCGTTGAAGCCAGAGTGTCCGCCAGTCAAACAAAAATTGAGAAGAACCCACACAGATATGGCAATGAAGATCAAAGAGGAGGTCCTAAAGCAGATTAATGCTGGTTTTCTTGTGACATCAGTGTATCCTCAATGGATTGCCAATATTGTCCCAGTACCGAAAAAAGACGGAAAAGTCCGCATGTGCGTAGATTACAGAGATCTAAATAAAGCTAGTCCTAAAGATGATTTCCCATTGCCTCACATTGATATGTTAGTGGATAGCACAAAAGAATTCAAGGTATTCTCATTCATGGACGGATTTTCCGGGTATAATCAAATAATAATGGCTCCAGAGGACATGGAAAAAACAACGTTTATCACACCCTGTGGAACATTCTATTACAGAGTGATGCCCTTCGGGTTGAAGAATACTGGTGCAACGTACCAGAGGGCTATGAGAACCCAATCCATGATCTGATACACAAAGAAATCGAAGTATATGTTGATGATATGATTGCCAAATCCAAAACTGAAGAAGGGCATATAGAAGATCTGTTGAAGTTGTTTCGGCATTTGAGGAAGTATCGTCTCCGCCTGAATCCAAATAAATGCACCTTCGGAGTTAGATCGGGGAAATTGTTGGGTTTTATTGTTAGCCAGAAAGGAATTGAAGTTAACCCTGACAAAGTCAAAGAAATTCAAGAAATTCCAGCACCAAGAACTGAAAAGCAAGTCAGGGGTTTCCTCGGGCGTTTGAATTATATCTCCAGATTTATTTCCCACATGACTGCAACGTGTGAATCGATCTTTAAGTTGTTAAAGAAATATCAAGGTTGTGTGTGGACAGATGACTGCCAAAGGGCATTTGAAAATATTAAAGAATATATGCTTGGACCTCCTATCTTGCTCCCTCCCGTAGAAGGAAGACCGTCGATTATATATCTAACAGTGTTAGATAAATCTATGGGTTGTATTCTGGGATAACAGGATGAAACGGGAAAGAAAGAGTTCGCCATTTATTATCTCAGCAAAAAGTTCATTGATTGTTAGTCACGGTATTCTATGCTAGAAAAAACATGTTGTGCTTTGGCCTGGGAGGCAAAGCGTTTGCGGCAGTATATGTTGAATCATACTACTTGGTTGATCTCCAAAATGGATCCAATCTAGTATATTTTTGAAAAGCCTGCTCTTACTGGGAGAATTTCCCATTGGCATATGTTGTTATCCGAATATGATATCGAGTACCGCACTCAAAAAGCTATCAAAAGTAACGTGTTGGCAGATTACCTTACTCACCAGCCGGTGGAAGATCATTAGTCTGCAGAGTATGAATTCCCCGATGAAGATGTGATGTTCTTAAAAGTGAAAGATTGTGATGAACCATTGCAAAGGAGGGCCCCGACCCTGAATCTCGTTGGAGTATGGTATTTGATGGAGTCGTGAATGCTTATGGTAAAGGAATTGGTGTTGTGATCATTACTCCTCATGGATCTCATATTCCTTTCACTGCGAGGTTAAAATTTGATTGCACTAATAATATGGCAGAGTATGAGGCTTGCATCATGGGTCTCGAAGAAGCTATTGATCTTAGGATCAAAATTCTAGATGTATATGACGATTCAGCATTGGTTATAAATCAGATTAAAGGAGAATGGGATACTCGTCACCCTGGCTTGATCCCTTACAAAGATTATGCTAGAAGATTATTACCCTTCTTCAATAAAGTTGAATTCCATCACATTCCTAGGGATGAAAATCAGATGGCGGATGCTTTGGCAACTCTGGCTTCCATGTACCAAGTGAATACTTGGAATGATATACCCCGAATTATAGTTCGACGGCTCGATAGGCCCACTCACGTGTTTGCAACAGAGGAGGTAGCAGATGAGAAACCTTGGTATTATGATATCAAACATTTTCTTCTGACTCAGGAATACCCGTTTGGTGCGTCAAAGAAAGATAGAAAGACACTGAGAAGGTTGGCAAGCAGTTTCTTCCTCAGTGAAAATGTGTTATACAAGAGAAATTTTGACATGGTCTTGCTCAGATGCGTGGATAGACATAAAGTAGACATGTTGATGCATGAGATTCATGAAGGTTCATTTGGAACTCATGCTAATGGACATTTAATAGCTAAAAAGATACTAAGGGCAGGTTATTATTGGTTGACAATTGAATCTGATTGTTACAAATTTGCAAAGAAGTGCCATAAATGTCAGATTTATGCAGATAAGATCCATGTGCCTCCGACACTTCTCAATTTGATTTCCTCCCCATGGCCTTTCTCTATGTGGGGGATTGACATGATTGGGATGATAAAACCCAAGGCTTCGAATGGACACCGTTTCATCTTGGTAGCAATTGACTACTTTACCAAATGGGTAGAGGCTGCTTCATATGCCAATGTTACCAAACAGGTGGTTGTGCGTTTCATAAAAAATAATCTTATATGCCGCTATGGTGTGCCAAGAAGAATTATCACTGACAATGGCTCGAATTTGAACAACAAGATGATGACTGAACTGTGTGAAGAATTCAAGATTGTCCATCATAATTCATCTCCATACAGGCCAAAGATGAATGGGGCTGTTGAAGCTGCTAATAAGAATATCAAGAAGATTATCCAGAAAATGGTTGTCACTTATAAGGATTGGCATAAAATTCTCCCTTTTGCTCTACATGGATATCGAACATCTGTTCGCACTTCTACAGGAGCAACCTTGTTTTCCCTTGTGTATGGAATGGAAGTTGTACTCCCAGTCGAGGTAGAGATTCCCTCGTTACATGTGATAATGGAAGCCAAGTTGACAGAGGCTGAATGGGTCCATAACAGGTTTGACCATTTGAATTTGATTGAAGAGAAGAGAATGACAACTTTGTGTCATGGGCAGTTATATCAAAAAAGAATGAAGAAAGCATTTGATAAAAGGGTCAAACCTCGTGAATTCAGAGAAGGCGACCTCGTGCTCAGGAAGATCATGTCTTTCAACACTAATTCTAGGGGCAAGTGGACTCTCAATTTTGAAGGCCCGTATGTTGTCAAGAAAGCCTTCTCTGGTGGTGCATTTATTCTTGAAACTATGGATGGCGAGGAGTTCCCACGTCCCATGAATGATGACGCAGTCAATAAATACTTCGCCTAAAGAAATAAAAGAAAAGCTCGCTAAGTTGAAAACCCGAAAGGGCGGCTTATGCAAAAAAGAGCGTCTCGGTAGGCCGAATACCCGAAAGGGTGGTCTAGGCAAAAATTAGAGACATAAACAGAATAAATTTCCCGCTAAGTTGAAAACCCGCAAGGGCAGCTTAGGCAAAAGTTAGGGACTTTCTTGGAAAGTAACTACGTCAGACAAGACTTAATCGTTGAAGCGACAATCTTCTTGGATCCTCACCATACTTCAACAAAAGCTGCTGCTTGAGATTTCAAAAGTTGTTAGGGGGAATAGTGGTCATTGTATCTCAATGTATCTTTTCCATTATGTATTACCATTTCCCAAACTTTGTAATCATCCATGGAGTCTCACCATTCGCATACTACCATTCTATTAATGAAATTCGAGCTTTTGCCAAACTTTTTGTGTTCTTATTTTTATTTATCTTGCAAAGACATCATTTATTACTGATAATAACTGTTAAAGCAAAAGGATTAAAAAGCAAAATTAACTTTAAAAAAAAAAGAGATCTTTACAATTCAATTTACTTTGGGATTTGTGATGAAATAGTGACAACAAGAATGGTTCTCCCAAGAATGAACAAACTCCGATTGTTTTAAGAATATTTACTCCCTTCATGAAAGTTCTCAGGTAATTTTATCGGTATGTGCACAATCTGTGTTCCTCAGATAGTTAAAGACGATACCAGTGGGTGTGAGTTACATTATTGGGTTTGTGATCCCATTATCCCCAGTCAAGTCTTGGTTCGCTTTTAATTTTGGGTTTGCATGATCAGAAGCCTCCATCCCAGATTCCCCAACGAAGTCTTCCCTCATATGATGAAAGGTTTTATTCCTTTAGTGTGCTGAGATGTCGCTTTTTTTGCAATATTGGCAGTAGTGTTGACTTCTTGATTTCCCAGGAAGGTTATCCCAGGGCATCTCTTGTTGGAATGGGTGTTCGTGATGAAAATTTGCAATCCGCAGTTTTTTCTCCAGGGAGGTAGACTTGAATTCCCCAATGATGTTTGGTTGTGTCGGTTTTAGTCTGCTTTATTTGAGGCTGGTATTGCAATCTCCAGTAGGCGTGTTGCTTTTGTAAAACTGCTTCTCCGATGAAACCGGAAGAAGGATGTTCTATCCCGGTATCTGTTTGATTTGGCTACATCCGGATTATGTTTCTCCTCAGTGAAGTAAAGGCAGGCAGTGAGTTTGGTTTCCGCCGTTGCTTTTACCCTTTTGGATTGATCTTTCTGGTTAAAGTTAGCTTATGGTTGTTAGTACTTGAGGCGGTTTTGTTGGTTTGTGCTGATTATGTATCCTTTTATCAGCATATGCACGATAACACTCATACATTCATACGTGCATCATGCATAACTAAAAAAAATCATCTTTCATTAGCATTGTGTTCTGACCTTTCCTGCAGCGTTCTTGGCTCAGTTGATTTTGGTTGTCCCGCTTGGGTTTATTTCTCAAAATATGTATCTACACTGGTCATCTTGCTCCAGTTTATTTCTGAATTGGATTTATGGATCTCTGGAAACTTTGAGTTTTGGTTCGTGCATTTATTTTGCACAGGAAGACTCTATCTCATCAGCAGGAATATCATGGCATGTCCCCGAGAAATCATATCACTATTCCCAAAAAGTCATTTCTCTTCGCATTTTTTCCCTTTGATAATAAGTGGAAGTCTCTTTATTTGAGACAAATTATGTATTACCCTTTCCAGGCAGATTTCCTTGGATAAAGAAGAAGTTGGGACCCGTTCTTGGCAAAAACCAGAATCTTGGGGAAACTTGATATTTTCTCTTTCTACCTTCAGTGAACGTTGGTAGTACATCGGCAGTGAACGTCGGTGTTTGTTATCTTTTTGCTATCTTCAGTGAACGACAGTGATATTATATGTTTTCTCTTTCTACCTTCAGTGAATGTTGGTAGTACATCGGCAGTGAACGTCGGTGTTTGTTATCTTTTTGCTATCTTTAGTGAACATTGATAGTTCATCGTCAATGAATGGCGGTGATATGATATGTTTTCGCTTTCTACCTTCAGTGAACGTTGGTAGTACATCGGCAGTGAACGTCGGTGTTTGTTATCTTTTTGTTATCTCCAGTGAACGTTGATAGTTCATCATCAGTGAATGGCGGTGATATTATGTTTTCTCTTTCTACCTTCAGTGAATGTTGGTAGTACATCGGCAATGAACGTTGATGTTTGTTATCTTTTTGCTATCTTTAGTGAACATTGATAGTTCATCGTCAGTGGACGGCGGTGATATTATGTTTTCTCTTTCTACCTTCAGTGAATGTTGGTAGTACATCGGCAGTGAACGTCGGTGTTTGTTATCTTTTTGCTATCTTAAGTGAATGTTGATAGTTCATCTTCAGTGAACGGCGGTGATATGATATGTTTTCTCTTTCTACCTTCAGTGAACGTTGGTAGTACATCGGCAGTGAACGTCGGTGTTTGTTATCTTTTTGCTATCTTCAGTGAACATTGATAGTTCATCGTTAGTGAACGGTGGTGATACTATATTTTCTCTTTCTACCTTCAGTGAACGTTGGTAGTACATCGACAGTAAACGTCGGTGTTCCTTCTCTTTCTACCTTTAGTGAACGTTGGTAGTACATCGGTAGTGAACGTCGATGCTTGTTATCCTCCTCTCTGATTCTTCTCTTGTGGTTTACCAGTTATTTATTTTCTTGGTGGGATTTCTCTTTTGTTGTTACATTTCATGTTGCATTCCCAATGCTACTTTGCGTCTCTTTTGTTCCATTCATATGCATTCACATGCATAAATGTTTGCATGGCATCTTAGGGCCAAAAACAGGGTTTGTTTTATATTTAAGTGTCTTCAATCTCGTCGACACGAAGATTTTTAACCTTCGCATCTCCAGATAGAAGAAACTTAAATAAGGGCAGCTGTTGTACCCCAAATTTTGCTCCTAAGATCCCCTCATCATACCTGTGATACAGTGGCCAGAACCGGGACTGCTTTTAGGAATGCTGGTTTGCGTTTTACGTTTGTGTTTGCAAAATGTCGCGGTAAGCAAGAGTCGTCACCGACTTTTATTTTATCCAACAAGGAAAGGAAAAAAGCACAGAAAAATTCCTTTTTTTGAGATTTTCTGAGTACGGGGGGTAGATTATAGAAAGGGAAGGTGTTAGCACCCTTTCTATCCGTAGTTATCTACGGGCTCTTAGGTACTTGCTCATCATTTTCAAAATTGCTTCTTTGTATGCTTGTGTGTTTTGAAAAGTTTTTGTTTTGACTTCGATTTAACTCTTGCTTCTGTCTTCAAGAGTGTAATGAAGTGTTTTTGAAAACTTTGTTTGTAAAGGAGTGTAAGTGTGAAAGAGTTTTGTTTGGATTGAGCAAGTACTTATGAACTAATCTACCTACTCGAAAAAAGAACTGTTCTATGTTCGTTTCCTTTAGACAGCGCTATCCCACTATTAGTGAGTAGGTAGCACCATCGTTGGAGTTTTAAGGGTCAATTCGAAAGGGACGTATGATCACTAAAGCAATGTTAGGACGTCTTAGTAATAACTGTTGTACCCCAAAATTTGCCCTCCCATATTCTTCAAAGATTTACCAAGTCAAGCTTCAAAGTTCCCCAAGGGTTGCACAAGTCAGAGATCTCCTATACAGTCAAAATTAGGGTTTGTGTTCTGATCAAGAAAATGAAGTTTCCAAAGGTCCAATCAAGTCTTACATGCCTACAAATATGGTCAAGCATCCTCATATCAAGTTTCAAGACATTCAGCTCAAAATTGCACAGTCAAAAACCCTAATTGCACTACAGTCAACTGTAGGGGCAAAATGGTCATTTGACAGTCAAAGGTTCAAATTTTTGGTCAACATATCATTTTGAAGCCAAAAACATCATTTGATCAATGCTTGATCATGATTCTCAAAATTTGGCTCAGAAATCATCAAGATGCAAAAGTTTCCTTATTTGGACAGTTGAAAAAGTCAACTGTAAATTGACCAGGGCATAACTTTCACATGGATTATCAGAAAAATTCCATCCAAAGCTCATTTTGAAGAGAAAGAAATTTCCTACAACTCATCTTCATACTTAAAGTCCAAGAAATGCTCTCACAAAAAGTTATCAATTTCAACATTATAGGTCATTTTCAAAAGTCAACAAAAAGGGACTTTAAGTCAAAGTCCATAACTTGAGATTGGTAAATCAAAATGACATGGGACCAAAGGCATTGGTTAGAGGACTCAAAGACCTTTCCAAAATGTCCAAGAACATGAGAAAAGCTTAAAAATTGAGCAAGTTATGCCTTGTGGAAGTTGGGAAATTTTTGGATATTTTGAAAAGTCAACATTACTTCAAATGACCTAAAATTGCTAATGGGCCCATTTTTCTTCCATAATTCATCATCCATGACATATGCACGACTACTTGGCCCAAAGGGAAGTCTTTATTCATTTTTTATTTATTTATTTGAATTTTTATTTATAATAATTCATTTAAATCAAAATAAATGTATGAAAAATGCTAACCTAAAGTTTTAAATCTTTTTGTGCATGTTTTACTCTCAAGATTTCGTGCATGTACCAATATGGAAAGATTTGGATTGATTGGCATGATTGAGAACAAAAAGCACATGGAAAAAGATTGAAAAAAATCTTAGAAAATCAAATTTCCAAAATCATGAATGCAAGAGATTTGGAGTGGTTTCTTTGACCTAATATGTTCAATACAAAAGCCTAAAGACAACCCTAATGATCACACACACGCAGCTGCTCAAAAACTTGAAGAACAAACTTGAAAATTTTGCAAAGAGACTCAATTCTGGAAACCACTTTCTAGGGCGATTCAAGGCAGAATTTTTGTTTCATTAGCTTCCTCAAACATCACTGAACGTATTCCAATCAAAAACCTTCATCAAAACTCAAGGAATCGGTATACAGAACTCCAAATATTTCGTGAAAAACTCATAATCGTGTTTTCAAATCTATGCATTTTCATAACATTTTATTCATTGATTCACGTTCCTTATGAAATTCTGAAGCTAACCAATACATTTAATTGCATTTTTATGTGCTACACGCGATTATGCCATGATTGATTTTTAGGGTTTACAGAGCTTCAGATTAGGGGTTTCGTAACAAGGAAAAATTGGAACCCCTGACCACCACCATTCAACTCAGCGCATGAGGACGAAGACCATGGAACCCTCGCGCTCAATTTATGAGCATTGTAGGGCTAATCGCTATTTCCTCAAAGGACCCATTCTGAAACGGTGAAAAAACCGTGGCTTTTGTTTTTGTATTTCAAGCACGCGAAGAAGACGAACTCGTGGCCAGCAACCATTGGCTCTTTTAAATTTCGCGCGTTTTTGAACCACTAACCATTGTTTCTTATTATATTATTCTTCGTTTATTTTATATACAAAGCGCAACAATTGGTTCAGTGGCAAGGCATAGTGGTAGCAACAGTCCTGACCTGGGTTCGAGCCCCAGGTCTGTATTATTTCCCATATTATTTTGCAATCCACGTTCATATGCAATTTCAAGGTTGGAGCGTACCATACGCCCTCCAGATCAAACCATTCACAAAGCCAGGGAGATCAAATCAACGGCTCAGATCCCAGGAACATGGTGCATCTTGGTCAACGCCTCTGCACATGAGTAAAAAGTCCACAAGGCCATGAATTGAATTGGGCTCAAAATGGTTGGACTTAACCTCCATATTGGGGACTGACACCCCCCTAGGTTTGCTTTTTTTAATATTTCTTCTTTGCATTATTTCTATTCTTATTAAAATTATTATTTGTTTAATTAAATTAATTATTATCACAAAAATATAAAATATCACAAAAAATCAGAAAAGAATTATAAATAATAAATAATTTTTATTTTAGCATTTTCTTAAATAAATTTGCATGTAATTGAATTTAGTTTTAAATTAGGTTTGCAATTTTAATTCTTTTAATAAAAAAATCTAAAAAATGTAGAAATAGGTTTAATTAATAATTTTTCATCCTTTTTATTTTTCTTTCCTAAATATATCAAATAATTAAATATTTTATTTTCATAATTAAAATTGTAAATTAATTAGGGTTTAATTTAGGTTAAAAAACTTCAATATTTTTCTTAATAAATTAAAATAAAATAGAATTAGGGTTAGCGTTTAATTGCAATTAATTTTTTCTATTAAATCTTAAAATACTAAAAAACAAGTTCTTTCTCTTTTAATTAATTAACTCCGTTATTAATTTAATTTTTGCAAAAGGGTCCAACGCCCTCGTTCTTAATTTCTTATTTATTCGCATATTTATTTTATTTCATTTGAATAATTATGTACCTCTCCCGAAGCCATGTAAATTATTTCTCGCACTTTTAACTTTATTTATTTTTTGTCAAATCGGGTCCTGGATTAAATTTGGCGATGTGGACCCGCGCCATTTGTAATAGCTTTAGACTTACTTTTCCCGCAAAAATTTTAACTGTTAATCAAAAGCATGAAAGAATGTATGAACAAAATAAAAACAAGCGTAGAACACCAAAAACATGACAAGATAAATACAAATGAAAACGACACACGAATCGCACACACCACCCCTAGGGTACGCCTCACTGTTGCCTTTCCTCGAAAGGTGATCGTCGAGTAGAGGATGTCTTAGTAAGTCCTCATGATCCGGGAACCTGGCATGAGGGTAGCTTCTAAGGTGTCTTCCCATTGCTCTGGTGATCACCATGTCCCGAACCTCGAATTGACCCGAACACCTCCAACGGTGGTGCTACCTACCTCTCAATGGTGGGATGGCACTACTTTAAAGGACATCTACACAGACGAATTCCTTAGGGTAGGTAGACGACTCTAGATACTTGCTCTAATTTCAAAACAAAAATTCAAAAATACTTTTCACACCAACACATTTTCAAAAAGCTTTCGAAAGCATTTTTTCAAACACTCTTGAGGACCGATACAAGAGTTGAACTGAAATTTTCAAAGAAACTTTTTTAAAACCCACAATTGAAAAGCAAACAAACCATTTTTGAAAACACAAGTGAGCAAGTATCTAAGAGCCCATGGATAACCATGGATAGAAAGGGTGCTAACACCTTCCCTTTCTATAATCTACCTCCCGAACCGAGAGCAATCTCTTTAAGGAATTTTTCTGTGCTTTTGTCCTTTCCATTTGGAGAAAATAAAAGACGGTGGTGACTCTTGCTTCCGCGACATTTCGCGAACCAGCGTTAAACAGTCAGTTCCAGATCCACCGATCACAGAACTGGCGACTCTGCTGGGGACATATTTTAAAGTGAGGTGTACCTTAGGACTAAGATCACTTGTGTTTTCAATTGTCTGAACTGTTTGCTTTATAATTGTGGGCCTGTTTTGGGAGTTCTATAGATCCTAACCCGGATCTGGGGGATACATTCTTAGAAAGTAGCAACAAGGCTGTGAGGGAACTGTGCGGGGTATACCGACATGGTTGAAACAGTCTGCTACGTTGATGTGGCACTTTGGTGTGTACCGGTAACCCTTGAGTTCAGTCAAGGAGAGTACGGGGCCTCCGCGCGGTGTCGTGAAGCATCAACTGACCTTAGGAACCTTAATTGAACCATCTTGGCCTCTTTAGGGTAGTGAGATAACTGACTTTGGTGCAGTCCGAGGTTGGTTGATACTCGATACTACACTCAATTGAGGGTTGTTTTCTTGGAATATTTCGGTCGCCAATTTAGTGGCTAAATCGAAACGATGAACAATGAAAACAGTCCAGTGATATTGGGACCCTTAGAACCCGGTTACTGCTAATAGGACAGGTTGAGCCCATCAACTTCAAGAGGGTAATACCCAGACCTCATGCTGGCCTAAACTCTAAGGGTTTCTCTTGTGTGACTTGTGTGCCTTCGTACTTGACTATTTACATGCCTGTTATCTGACACATGAACTACTTGCAGGTTTCGTTTATAGTCCTTAATTGAGACTCATAACAGGGTTTACTAAGTTTCTTGCAGGTTTTGTTTATAGTCCTTAATTAGGACTCATAACAGGGTATTCTAAGTTTCTTGCAGGTTTTGGTTTGCAGTCCTTAATTGGGACTCGTAACAGGGTTTATTCATATTACCCCATGCATCATGACATCATACCATTGCATACATCCTAACCCATTTCAAGGATCTCAAGGGCTTGTGATGCAGGTCATGATGAACCAAATGTCCAGCAAGGGGCAAAGAGGATTTCTTTTCCTCTAGACAAGGTTGTCAGGGGCTATGACCCACTGGATATGGTGAGCCTTTGACCCTTGAAGAAGGACTCTCAACAACATGAAGTACCTTCAATCAAGTTACCGTTTTCCAATTCTAACAAATTTTCTTGTTTACCCCGCGAGGTCCTTGAAAACATTGCATGCATGTCATCCATATCATTGCATAACAGGTACCCTTTCTCTGCAGGTTGCTTACCTTCTTCGCTGTCTATTTCAGTTGTCTCGTCATGAATCCTGAATCCTCAACCGAGCACACTATCAAGGCCCTCCAGGCTCAGAACGCCCAGTTCCAAGGGCTGATCATGAATTTGACCCAGGGGCAACAAGATCTGAAGGCTCTGCTCTTGAAGAAGGAAAAGAAGAAGAAGAGGACTGTTTTGTTCATCCCTAGACGCAGATCTGGGAACACCCTGCAGGATCAAGCTGAGAGGACAACTCCATCTATGGGGAAAGGCAGTCATCAAGAGGAAAGGGTTCCCAGTCCAGTAGTCTCCGACAATGAGACAAATTTCAACGACGAACAGTACCCTCCGGCTGAGGATATGTACAAACAGTTGGAAGACCGGCTAAGTGCTATGGAGATACAAAAGGTGCCTGGCCTGGACTTCGAGGATCTAGGTCTGTCTTCTGGGGTAGTGATCCCGCACAAATTCAAGGCACCTGCCTTTGCAAAGTACGACGGGGCATCCTGTCCAAAACTGCATCTCAGGTCATACGTGAGGAGGATCCAGCCCTACACGGCCGACAGGAACTTATGGATCCACTTTTTCCAAGAGAGTCTTTCAGGGACTCAACTCGACTGGTTCTATCAACTGGATGGAGCCAACATCCATACCTGGGAAGACCTAGCCACTGCATTTTACAAGCAATACCAGTACAATGCTGACCTTGCTCCTACACGTACCCAACTCCAGGGTATGTCGCTGCGGTCAAGTGAAGGTTTCAAGGAATACGCGCAGAGATGGAGAGACCTTGCTGGAAGGGTGCAGCCTCCATTAACTGACCGGGAACTCGTTGATATGTTCTTGGGGACCCTATCCGGGCCGTTCTTCAATCATCTCATTGGTAATTCATCTGCGGGATTTACCGACCTCATCCTGACTGGCGAAAGAATTGAAGCTGGTATTAAGAGTGGGAAAATCCAAGAGGCCACACCTTCTGATACTCACATAAAGCCTTACACGGGAAAGAAAGAATCTAATGCTACATACAGCCAAAAGAGTCATCGTGACCAACATGCAGGGGCAGTCATGATTTCTGGTTCTGCACCATGCTGCCAACCACAAAAGGGAAACCAGCGAAGGCCGGACGAGCCTAAAAGACAATTCACCAACATTAACATGCCATGGTCACAAGCATTGCAGCACATGTTGAAGATGAACCTGATTGCGGTGATTAATCCTCCTGCAAATCCTAAGGCTTCCTCTCCAAGCTACAATCCAGAAGCCAGATGTGCTTATCATTCCGATAGCCCGGGGCACGATACCGAGGATTGTTGGGCACTGAAGTACAAGATTCAGAACATGATCGATGCCAAAGAGATCGAGTTCGAGCCTGCCGAGAATCCCAACGTGATCACTGCTCCATTGCCAAAACATGGCTAGGGTCGAGAGATTTTTGTTCATTTGAATTCAAGTTGTATTTTTCTTTTCTTGTTCAGATAAACAATTATCATGTTAAACTCTTTTATTTCATGAATGCATTACACATGTCTGTCTTGATTTAATTATGTTTACTATGCTTAAAACTGCTTTCATATTTTTGTGATGGTCAACTCTTAATTGAAAATTCTAAGCCTCTTGAGGGAGGATGACGAAAACGATACCACGATCTTTACAGTATGCTTTTGAACAGACCCCGCTGAGGAGGTACAGGCATTGTTTCAATCCCTAAACACTGGAGTTATAAGGAAGATAATCCCTCATCAACCCCATCTGAGCCAAAGAAGTAGGAGTTTTTATTTTCGAAAATCAAAACCCTTAATCATAACCTGGGGCAGGGTAGTTCTCTCAATTGATCCAGATGCATAACAAATGGCACCAAAGCGGTCTGTACAAAATAAACAAGAGACAGTGATGGTTCCGAATAATCATAAAGACAGGCAGTCGTTATCTTTCAAAAATAAAAAGCCCAAGAAGTCAAAACCTATAAAAGGGACTTATGAAACCGGGGCATCCCGCTGACTGTAATTCCAAAAAGGAAACAGTTCAGGAAGAAAAAGAAAGGGATAACTAAATCAAAAAGAAAGAGGTCCTACAAAACCTCAACAAAAAAGGGAGATGACTGCCTATTCAAAATAAATTGTCAACATCCGAACCATCACCGGAAAATCAGAGCAAACACTCAAACAAGGTCTAACGCATGATCAGCTGAGTTTAGGTTTGAAGAACATCATGAAGAGCGGGTGGGTACAAATAATTTGAGCCTTTATCCTTTGTTTCTTAAACCATGAACCAAGCCACGTTACAACCCCTAAAAGTCCTAGCTGAAGCATGGGTTAGTTCGAAAGCATACTGTTATGAAGGTATCCCGACTCCTGAAGGTTTGCTGTAAAATCTTGAGTTGACACCGCATTGTATTACAAAAAATGCATTTTCAAAATTCAAAACAGACATAGGTTTGCATTCTTAAAATAACCTTGTTTGCATATGACTTTGTTTGAACAGCAGGGAAATTCGCGTGATGAACACCTTGTGAACAGAAATACCTCCAATCAAGGGGCACAGTAGGAGCATTGCCCATTATCTGGGGCATGACAAAATACTCCAACAACAGGGGCAACTCCCTACATTATGAAAGCAGGGACATAGTCGAAAAATACTACGCATAATCAAAGAACCGCTAGGTTGACACACCTAGGCAAAAATAAGGGCTTCCCGGCGAACCAAAAGGGTTCGGGCAAAAATAAGGGATGAAAATGGAAAATATGTACACCCGGCAAGTCGAAAACCTGAAAAGGCGGCTTGGGCAAAAATGGGTATCTCGGTGGACTGAAAACCCGAAAGGGCGGTCCAGGCAAAAGTTAGGGATCAAGGCGTACGACTATGTTCCGGTATCTCATCACTTGTCTACCTAAAGATTTGTCAATTACCCCCACAGGTATCCTTTTCACTCACCTCCGAAACAGGGGCAATAATGAGTTATCCAGGCGATCCAATTGCTCTGTTAACCAAAGTACAAAGATCAACATAAGGATGATTACCATCTACCTTTACAAATTCTAGATCGTGGGTTAACATCCGAAACCAAACAGGACAGTCATCCACTTAATCAAAATCAGGCAACCTTACCCCGGTTCCTCTAGAAATCTTACATGGATTTATCACAAGTAACCTTACCCCGGTTCATCAGGAAGTTTTACACGAACTTATCCCACAAGTAACCTTACCCCGGTTCGTCAAGAAGTTTTACACGAACTTATCCCGAAGCGACCTTACCCCGGTTCCTCCTAGAAATCTTACATGGATTTATCCCTAGGTAACCTAACCCCGGTTCCCCCAGAAGTCTCACATGGACTTACCCCAAGATGACCTAACCCCGGTTCATCAAAAAGTTTTACACAAACTTATCCTGCCATAACCTAACCCCGGTTCCTCCAGAAGTCTTACATGGACCTATCTCCAGATGACCTAACCCCGGTTCATCAAAAAGTTTTACACAAACTTATCCTGCCGTAACCTAACCCCGGTTCCTCCAGAAGTCTTACATGGACCTATCTCAAGATGACCTAACCCCGGTTCATCAAGAAGTTTTACACGAACTTATCCTGCGGCAACTTAACCCCGGTTCCCCCAGAAATCTTACATGGATTTATCACAAGTAACCTCACCCCGGTTCATCAAGAAGTTTTACATGAACTTACCTCACCAGGCAACCCCACACAGGTTCTCCTTCTCCGGACGTAGTTTTACACGAACTTGACATCAAGCAACCCTACACCGGTTCCCTCTCTTCAAGATGCAGTTTTACATGGACTCGTCACCCAGAAACCCTACACAGGTTATCCCTTTCCAAAAACGAAGTTTTACACGAACTCATCATCAAAGTAACCCTACACAGGTTCCTTCTCCATTTCAGATGCGGTTTTACACGAACTCGACATCAAGCAACCCTACACCGGTTCCCTCTCTTCAAGATGCAGTTTTACATGGACTCGTCACCCAGAAACCCTACACAGGTTCTCCCTTTCCAAAAACGAAGTTTTACACGAACTCATCATCAAAGTAACCCTACACAGGTTCCTTCTCCATTTCAGATGCGGTTTTACATGAGCTCATCAGCAGGCAACCCTACATAGGTTCCCTCTTTCAACTTACAAAATTACAGTTCAAAACCTCCCCAGGAGAGTCCAATCCAGTTCCCCAGGAAAGTTGGAGTCCAACCCCCCAAGCAGTAAGCTTATCCCCAGTAAATGCTGGAAGCTTATCTCTCGCATAGCACGAACGCGTTGTCCGACTTTATTCAAAGAGTTATTTCCTTAACAGGATATAACTGGGTTATCCTCAGCCAAAAGCCACGGAAAGAGCGTCCTCGATGAAATCTTCTTACCCCAGCGAAGTCCATCATACTTCCGATATAACAAGGGTATCCCCGGCAAATTATTATCAACACTCAGCAAGGCATCCCTTTTCCCACAGAGTATTGCTTCCCAGCATGGTCGCTAGAGTATCTTTTCTCCCCGCAGAATCTTCCATTTGCCAAGTTTATTCCGCAACGGAGTCATCTTCTCCTACCGGTATTCTTGCTGTTATCATCCCCAGCGGAAGCAAAATCTATTCTTCAACATCAGCCCAGGATATGACTTCCTGGCACCCGTCAAGGATCTACTTTCCTAGACGAAAAACACATACATAAACATCACATACATCATTATAGCATGCATAGACACATCATATCCTACAAATCTCATTTATGTTGAGAACATCATTGCTTGGTTCATATCATGCATTGCATACGACTGACCTCTACCTTTCAGGAAAGATTCAGTTAAATTCTCAAACATATTTCAAGGCCTTCTCTAGTCCAGCTAAATCGACTCCCAACAGATTTTTCTGATGAAGACTCAGTAGAAGTGATTCGAGATTATAATTTCCTATTGGTTCTCTCTCCGACGGTGCATGAGATTTCCATTTTTAGGTTTTTCTTCGAGATTATAATTTCCTATTGGTTCCCTCTCCGACGGTGAGTGAGGTGATAATTCCTTTTCAGATGGTTCCCTCTCCGACGTTGAGTGAGGTGATAATTCCTTTTCAGATGGTTCCCTCTCCGACGGTGAGTGAGGTGATAATTCCTTTTCAGATGGTTCCCTCTCCGACGATGAGTGAGGTGATAATTCCTTTTCAGATGGTTCCCTCTCCGACGGTGAGTGAGGTGATAATTCCTTTTCAGATGGTTCCCTCTCCGACGGTGAGTGAGGTGATAATTCCTTTTCAGATGGTTCCCTCTCCGACGGTAAGTGAGGTGATAATTCCTTTTCAGATGGTTCCCTCTCCGACGGTGAGTGAGGTGATAATTCCTTTCAGATTGTAATTTCCTATTGGTTCCCTCTCCGACGGTGAGTGAGGTGATAATTCCTTTTAGATTATAATTTCCTATGGTTCCCTCTCCGACGGTGAGTGAGGTGATAATTCCTTTCAGATTATAATTTCCTATGGTTCCTTCTCCGACGGCGTGTGAGGTGATAATTCCTTTCAGATTATAATTGCCTATGGTTCTCTTCCCGATACTGCGAAGATGGTAATTCCCACCAAGATTTTCTCAACGAGCGCTGTTGAAGTTAAAGTCACCCAAGGTTCTCTTACCATTCATGCTAAGGTAGTAACCATCCCTGGTTCATTCATCATCTTTTGAAGCTCCAGACTCAGCTCCTGTAACCAGTCAGGACATATTTATGCCAAGCATCTGAAATCAACTCCTGCAACGTGTCAGGTACTCATGTTTCTTTTGCAGGTATGCAGGTTCTCGCTAAGGAATCTCCTACGCGATCAACATCCAGATGGCATCTATAAGCCCATCGTCCTATTCATTAACCTCTAAATGGCATTTATAAGCCCATTCCACCATCACTGCTACTATGCGAGCGCAAATTTCTGGGCACTCTAGTGTTCAATCATCTTCTACCTTCGGATTACGAAAGGCACGTCAGCCAATCTGCATCCTCAGGTCTAAGAAGATTGAACAGGGGCAACTGTTGTACCCCAAAATTTGCCCTCCCATATTCTTCAAAGATTTACCAAGTCAAGCTTCAAAGTTCCCCAAGGGTTGCACAAGTCAGAGATCTCCTATACAGTCAAAATTAAGGTTTGTGTTCTGATCAAGAAAATGAAGTTTCCAAAGGTCCAATCAAGTCTCACATTCCTACAAATATGGTCAAGCATCCTCATATCAAGTTTCAAGACATTCAGCTCAAAATTGCACAGTCAAAAACCCTAATTGCACTACAGTCAACTGTAGGGGCAAAATGGTCATTTGACAGTCAAAGGTTCAAATTTTTGGTCAACATATCATTTTGAAGCCAAAAACATCATTTGATCAATGCTTGATCATGATTCTCAAAATTTGGCTCAGAAATCATCAAGATGCAAAAGTTTCCTTATTTGGATAGTTGAAAAAGTCAACTGTAAATTGACCAGGGCATAACTTTCACATGGATTATCAGAAAAATTCCATCCAAAGCTCATTTTGAAGAGAAAGACATTTCCTACAACTCATCTTCATACTTCAAGTCCAAGAAATGCTCTCACAAAAAGTTATCAATTTCAACATTATAGGTCATTTTCAAAAGTCAACAAAAAGGGACTTTAAGTCAAAGACCATAACTTGAGATTGGTAAATCAAAATGACATGGGACCAAAGGCATTGGTTATAGGACTCAAAGACCTTTCCAAAATGTCCAAGAACATGAGAAAAGCTTAAAAATTGAGCAAGTTATGCCTTGTGGAAGTTGGGAAATGTTTGGATATTTTGAAAAGTCAACATTACTTCAAATGACCTAAAATTGCTAATGGGCCCATTTTTCTTCCATAATTCATCATCCATGACATATGCACGACTACTTGGCCCAAAGGGAAGTCTTTATTCATTTTTTATTTATTTATTTGAATTTTTATTTATAATAATTCATTTAAATCAAAATAAATGTATGAAAAATGCTAACCTAAAGTTTTAAATCTTTTTGTGCATGTTTTACTCTCAAGATTTCGTGCATGTACCAATATGGAAAGATTTGGATTGATTGGCATGATTGAGAACAAAAAGCACATGGAAAAAGATTGAAAAAAATCTTAGAAAATCAAATTTCCAAAATCATGAATGCAAGAGATTTGGAGTGGTTTCTTTGACCTAATCTGTTCAATACAAAAGCCTAAAGACAACCCTAATGATCACACACACGCAGCTGCTCAAAAACTTGAAGAACAAACTTGAAAATTTTGCAAAGAGACTCAATTCTGGAAACCACTTTCTAGGGCGATTCAAGGCAGAATTTTTGTTTCATTAGCTTCCTCAAACATCACTGAACGTATTCCAATCAAAAACCTTCATCAAAACCCAAGGAATCGGTATACAGAACTCCAAATATTTCATGAAAAACTCATAATCGTGTTTTCAAATCTATGCATTTTCATAACATTTTATTCATTGATTCACGTTCCTTATGAAATTCTGAAGCTAACCAATACATTTAATTGCATTTTTATGTGCTACACGCGATTATGCCATGATTGATTTTTAGGGTTTGCAGAGCTTCAGATTAGGGGTTTCGTAACAAGGAAAAATTGGAACCCCTGACCACCACCATTCAACTCAGCGCATGAGGACGAAGACCATGGAACCCTCGCGCTCAATTTATGAGCGTTGTAGGGCTAATCGCTATTTCCTCAAAGGACCCATTCTGAAACGGTGAAAAAACCGTGGCTTTTGTTTTTGTATTTCAAGCACGCGAAGAAGACGAACTCGTGGCCAGCAACCATTGGCTCTTTTAAATTTCGCGCGTTTTTGAACCACTAACCATTGTTTCTTATTATATTATTCTTCGTTTATTTTATATACAAAGCGCAACAATTGGTTCAGTGGCAAGGCATAGTGGTAGCAACAGTCCTGACCTGGGTTCGAGCCCCAGGTCTGTATTATTTCCCATATTATTTTGCAATCCACGTTCATATGCAATTTCAAGGTTGGAGCGTACCATACGCCCTCCAGATCAAACCATTCACAAAGCCAGGGAGATCAAATCAACGGCTCAGATCCCAGGAACATGGTGCATCTTGGTCAACGCCTCTGCACATGAGTAAAAAGTCCACAAGGCCATGAATTGAATTGGGCTCAAAATGCTTGGACTTAACCTCCATATTGGGGACTGACACCCCCCTAGGTTTGCTTTTTTTAATATTTCTTCTTTGCATTATTTCTATTCTTATTAAAATTATTATTTGTTTAATTAAATTAATTATTATCACAAAAATATAAAATATCACAAAAAATCAGAAAAGAATTATAAATAATAAATAATTTTTATTTTAGCATTTTCTTAAATAAATTTGCACGTAATTGAATTTAGTTTTAAATTAGGTTTGCAATTTTAATTCTTTTAATAAAGAAATCTAAAAAATGTAGAAATAGGTTTAATTAATAATTTTTCATCCTTTTTATTTTTCTTTCCTAAATATATCAAATAATTAAATATTTTATTTTCATAATTAAAATTGTAAATTAATTAGGGTTTAATTTAGGTTAAAAAACTTCAATATTTTTCTTAATAAATTAAAATAAAATAGAATCAGGGTTAGCGTTTAATTGCAATTAATTTTTTCTATTAAATCTTAAAATACTAAAAAACAAGTTCTTTCTCTTTTAATTAATTAACTCCGTTATTAATTTAATTTTTGCAAAAGGGTCCAACGCCCTCGTTCTTAATTTCTTATTTATTCGCATATTTATTTTATTTCATTTGAATAATTATGTACCTCTCCCGAAGCCATGTAAATTATTTCTCGCACTTTTAACTTTATTTATTTTCTGTCAAATCGGGTCCTGGATTAAATTTGGCGATGTGGACCCGCGCCATTTGTAATAGCTTTAGACTTACTTTTCCCGCAAAAATTTTAACTGTTAATCAAAAGCATGAAAGAATGTATGAACAAAATAAAAACAAGCGTAGAACACCAAAAACATGACAAGATAAATACAAATGAAAACGACACACGAATCGCACAAACCACCCCTAGGGTACGCCTCACTGTTGCCTTGCCTCGAAAGGTGATCGTCGAGTAGAGGATGTCTTAGTAAGTCCTCATGATCCGGGAACCTGGCATGAGGGTAGCTTCTAAGGTGTCTTCCCATTGCTCTGGTGATCACCATGTCCCGAACCTCGAATTGACCCGAACACCTCCAACGGTGGTGCTACCTACCTCTCAATGGTGGGATGGCACTACTTTAAAGGACATCTACACAGACGAATTCCTTAGGGTAGGTAGACGACTCTAGATACTTGCTCTAATTTCAAAACAAAAATTCAAAAATACTTTTCACACCAACACATTTTCAAAAAGCTTTTGAAAGCATTTTTTCAAACACTCTTGAGGACCGATACAAGAGTCGAACTGAAATTTTCAAAGAAACTTTTTTAAAACCCACAATTGAAAAGCAAACAAACCATTTTTGAAAACACGAGTGAGCAAGTATCTAAGAGCCCATGGATAACCATGGATAGAAAGGGTGCTAACACCTTCCCTTTCTATAATCTACCTCCCGAACCGAGAGCAATCTCTTTAAGGAATTTTTCTGTGCTTTTGTCCTTTCCATTTGGAGAAAATAAAAGACGGTGGCGACTCTTGCTTCCGCGACATTTCGCGAACCAGCGTTAAACAGTCAGTTCCAGATCCACCGATCACAATAACCCTAATGTCTTAGATCAATTATTCGAGGCAACAATATCCGAGGCAACCTTTCCGAGGCAACTTTGATCTTTGGACAAAAGGACGACCACTAAAGCATCCTATACTCAATGACCGGTTATCGAAGGCAACCAAGTGGTAGTGTACCCTAGGAGTGCGCATGTGCGAGTGATTCAATTTCAGATTATTTATCTTTGCACATTTTAGGGTTATCTAACTGTTTTAAAGTTAATCATACATTCTTGTCATGCATCCTAATATCATACATCTAACAGTTTAATATTTTGCGGAATTTAAAGTGCGAAAATTAAACTAAGGCTTCGGGTATTTACATAGCCAAAAACAAACCCTTAAAAATAAAGCGATAAATGAAAGTAAAGAACTAATTAACTATTACAACTTGTGAGCAGTTACATTAATAGGGTTAAAAAAATGGATAAAGCGCGCGCGAAGAAATTTAAATCGGGAGAGAATTAGGGTTTTGACCCTTTCTAACCTAATTGAAAGAAAAATTGTTTTTGTTGTTTTTAATTATTTTTTAAGAAAAAGAATTAGGTTTTAAAATTAAATGCACAATTAATTAGTAATTAAATTAATTAATGAAAAATAAATAAATGGCTTATTTTTGTGTTTTGTTATTTTTAAGAAAAAAGAAAATATAATTAAGTTAAAAATAAAACCCTAATTGTTCTAATTAATTTTAATTTATTTGCAAAAAGAAGTTAAAGTTTACCTAAAATTAAAATCTAAATAATTAATTAAATTTTTGTATAAAAAATAAATATCCTAAATTTAATTGGATGAAAAATATTTTTGTGATTTTTTGATAAAATAAAATAATTAATTTGTTAGTAAAGTAAATAAATTAAATTAAATAAAACAAAATAAAAGAAGAAATGATATAGAGAAAATGGGCCTGAGAAGAGTAGCTTGGGGGTGCAGATAGTGATTCCGGGCCCAAGAAGATAAAGCCCAAGTTGACCTTCTGAGATCCCATGCCATGCGTTTGACTAGGCGTTTGGTGCTCCCTCATTGATGGCTCTCAGATCTGGATCTCAAGACACTTGGCAAGCTGGATTGTGAGGACGCGTGATGCTCCTTGGCTTTGTATGCACACTGAATCACTGAAAGACAAAATATATGAAATATTTGGGGGACCTGGGATTCGAACCCAGGTCCTGAAGCATTTTACACACACCCCACTACCATCTGCGCTGGCTGTTTTGTTTGTATACATAATAAATAATAATGATAATATATAAAAAAGGGCATTAGTGGAGGAAACAAAAGAAAGCGCGCCAGAAATTTGAATGTCCCAATAGAAAGGTGCCACACAGGTTATCCCTAACCTTGCTCCGTTGGTAAAAGTTGAAAACTTTTACCTACGGACATATGTCCGTCGCTATATCCCTGCAATTTCTCAAAATCAAGCATGAGTAAGATAAATCAAAACTAAAGCCATGGATAGCTTCATCTGGACCTGCTGAGTTCAATGGTGGCCCTTTCATGGCCCAATTTTTCTTGGATTCAGAAACCCCAAAGCGAGCTTATAAACCCTAATAATGGTGGAATCTCATACAGGCCATGAAAACACAATTGAATATTACAAAAAGCTTGCAAATATGATGGTGAACAATAATATGTGATTAGAATGTAATGAATGTGCAAGAATTACGCAAATCAATTTCAAGAAAGAATCGGGGTCATGGATGACTTACATCGCATTTTGGTATTGGAAAAGCCTTGTTCTTGATTGATTTCACTTGCTTACACTCCTAGGAAGCGATTGGGATCATTAGAAGGCCTTGAGGATTCCTGGAAGTATGAATTCATGTCTACACTTTTTTGTGATTTTTCAAGTTTCGGTTCTCCTTGTTGCGCCTCTCTCCAGCCTGCTTTTTGGTCTGCACATGTTCTTTATGTATTGAGGACTGAATTAGGGTTGTCAATGTGATCATAATCTTCCTCCATTATTGAATTTTATTTAGATTTGATTCACTTTAAATATCTTTCTAAAATTAGGAAAATTCAATCTTTTTGTGCACTCCAAGCCTTTACACGAATTCAATCTCATGCTAGCTGGAATTTAAGACCTGAAACATGTACAAAATCTTGGGTTTTCAATATTTTGGATTTTCTATGATTTGTTTTGATTTAAAATGATTTAATTCAAATAAAAATCAAAATAAATAATAAAAACAAGATAATGACAAGTGGCAAGGGATAGAGCTCGTGGACCATGTTGCGAACTCAAAACCAATGCAAAAAGTTAGGCCCATTTGGCAAAAATTGAAATTTTAGGCATAGTTGACTTTTGGTAATTTTTCAAAAAAGGTCAACTTCACTAATGCATAACTTCCTCAATTTTGACTCTTTTAAGGTGTTATTTGACTTTTTAGAAATCTTGAGATTTCCTCTAAGCAACCCTTTTGGTCTCATCTCAATTTGATATTCCATGCTCATGTATGAAGGTTTGACAAGAAAGGTGTTTTTGTTGACTTTTCAAAATAACCTATAATGTTCAAATTCATAACTTCTTGTGAGTGCATATTTTGAACTTTGGAGATAAAGATGGATTGTAGAGCTTGGCATCCTCTTCAAAATGAGATTTGGATGGGTCATTTCTCATAAATTATGAGAAAGTTATGCTTGGTCAAAGTTAAGTTGACTTTTCCTACAAAACCCTAATTTAACAACTTTTGGTTCTTGTTGAATTGTGAGCAATCCTTGATGAATCATGATCAAACATTGATAAAATGATGAAATATACTTAAAAATGGGGATGTTAACCAAAAATCTTGAAGTTTGACTGTATGTGGGCCAAAATTGACTTTTGCCCTAGCATAGTCGATTTTTAGGCCTTTAAGCAATTGTCTGAGCAAACTTTCTCTGCAAGGCTTAAAACTTGACATGAATGATCTTGAGAACATATTAGGACAATGGTGAGCATTTTGGATCCCTTGGACTCAAGTATCTTGATGCAACATGAAACCCTAATTTGAGGTAGACTGCCTTAGGAGAGAGCTTGTCTAGTCAACCCTTGGACTACCTTGAGCATCTTGTGGATCTTTCTTGAAATTTTTTGAGAAATATGGGAGGGAAAATTTTTGGGTACAACAATACCATATTGTTTCAATCACCACAAAATCACATTAGGGCTTTTGGTTCTTCTCCCCATCTTTAGCTTTGCTCTTTGAGGAGTTACCAAGCACCTTGACTTGTTTTCTTTGGTGATCATAGATATTTTGCTTTGATTTTTATCTCTAAATTAACAAATACAATATTGGTTTGTCTTACTTGTTAATAATTTAGGTAAAGGCAAATGAGGATTAGCAAGTTGTATCATGGGTTCATGAGTTTATTTCCATGCCCTAGCCAAAGCTTGAGGGATTCAAACCTCACCCATGAAGTTGTTTTGAAAGTAGTTTTGGTGGACATGGGTCCTCATCATCATCCTCAATAATCTCTATTCACAAAGGAATAGTATTGGCACAAAAAGTTTGTTCAAACTTGGCGAAGTTCCACCAAGCTTTCTCTTGATCTAGAGGCTAGGGTTTTGGACTTCAAAGGGGAATATCTTGCTTATCTTTTGGTATTTTTGAGTTATTCCAAAAACATTCTTCTCTTCGAATAGTTACCAACAAATCACTTCAAAAGTTTCAAGGCGTTTTCATGTGGAAGGAACTTGGAGAAGAAGAAAGATTACAAGTCATCCAGATGAACCCCTAATTTTCCATATGTGACTTCAAATGGTCATAACTTGGTCAAACCTTATCACCTTGATCCCATTATTTTTCCATGATAATCTTAAGGATGTGTAATTCATGCCTTCTTTTATGTGCAAAGTAAGAAAATGGATGGAAATTGCCTTAAGAATGAAAAAGATTATAGGTCATTTCATGATTTTTGGACAACTTCATTAAGTCATAACTTTCTCAATATTTGGAGATTTTGAGTGGTTCAAATTGAAAAATGTCATTCAATAGGTCTACTCCATTCCATCTTTTTTGATCAAAAGCAAATTCCAAGTGCAAGGCCATGTTTGGAGGCAAGAGATTATAGGTCATTTTTAAAGAAGAATTTGAAATATTTCTAAGTATGGAAAGTCAACTCTTTTTCTTCAACTTTGACTCCATGTAATTTTCAGCTCAAGCATCCATTTGATTCCATTATTTTTCCATTGCAAAGTTTGTTACCTCATCTTTCCAAAGCATCAAGAATCTTTCCCTAAGACTCCATGAGGTGGAAATGCCATTGGATTGAACTTGGTAACTTAGAACTGAAGTTTCTCCATATGTCAGAATTTGAAATCCATGTTTTGGCCTTTAAACATCAAATTAGCATACGTTTGTGATCTAAACATGTTTAACCAAGTTGCCAAAGTGTATTAGGGCCTTGAAACGCAAGGATTTGATGAGTTTTGATGCAAATCAGGTCACACTTTGCTTGTGCATCAGGTTCACATGATTTCCCTCCAATTTGCATCATTCCACACGCTTGAGCATCCCATTTGATTCCCTATAAATAGAGGGTCATCCCCCATTAAAATTCCCAAGCTTAGATAGCCAGAATCACCCTGCCAAACTTGCTTCCCAACTCAAAATTCAGCTACTTTGAATCATATTCTCAAGCCTTTCTCAATCCATTTTCTCCTTCAATTCACCTTCCTTGATCTTCCCTGAACCTAACCATACCATTACATTTAAGAATCGTGCCCTACATTGCTCCATAGAAGTCCAGTTTTAGAGCTCTGCAACTCAACTTTAATAGGTAGATTCCTTCATCAATTCTTCAAAACTTTGACAACATTGTGTTGCTCTCATTGCCCTTGTTCTAGTCGCAAAATTTACTTTCATCTGGAAGCACGTTTTAACCGTAAATTTTCAAATCCCTTTTCAAAACTTTCTTTCCAAATTGCTTGAGTTACAATTTATATAAATTTGTCGCGAAGGTTTGTTTGTCTTCATCTTGAAGAGACGAAGCGAATGGCATATGTCGAGCTTCTAATTTTACAGTTGGAGAGACCTGCAATTCTGAGGGCTGGAGGTTGAAGATGACCAACGTGTCATCTTCTAACCAATGAAAGCGTGACATTTGTTATTTCCAAATTCTGATTTATTAGATGATTTTGTATATTATTCAGTAAAGACCATGATATGCACAGTGCGCCAGATCCTTTGAATTTGATTACTAACGCGTTTTGACTCTCATCCAATGGTCCACATCTTTTTTTTATTTTCTTTTTCTGATTTTTACATTTTAATTATTTTAAATTTTAAAAAATCATAGAAAATTCATTTTTAGCCAAAAAAACTAAAAAAATTATGAAAAATATTTTTAATTATTCTCTTTCTGATTTTTATTTTTTCACAATTTATTTTTGTGTTTTGGTATTTTTTATGAATTTTAAACTCATTTGATTTGTTTAAAATATTTAAAAATACTTTTACACATTTTTTAATTCTAAAAAATTTATGGGATGATCCAATGACATTGCGACAAATATTGGTGACTTTATTTTATTTTTGTTTCTGAATTTACTATTTTTTACCATTTTTTACAATTTTTGTTTATTTTATCCATTTATTTTAATTTTAAAAATAGTTTCTGACTTTTAAAAATTCCCAAAATTTTTATAACAATATTTGGACCAATTTCTGATTTTTCTATGGTTTTATTTTTCATTTCTTGATTAATTTGAATATTATTGTTATTTTCCCCATTATTTTTTTAGTTTATTTTAATATTTTTCATCCTTTAATACATGTATTAAATATTATACCATTTTGTGAATATTTTCTGGCTGTCTTGGGTTGATTTTTTGGTCATGGCTTTATTAACATCATTGGATCCATGGTGTTGAGTCTAACTCAACAAAAAATAGATGAATGATTTTAATAATAGTTTGATTAAATATTAATTCAAATGTGGTTTTCTTTTTACCCTAATTCCCCTTCATCTCATTCCCTTCTTCTTGCACTAAATGTTGTTGGAGCATGATCTCTATATCATGTCTCAACAAATGGTGCATAGATTGCTATTGACCGGCCTCAAAATAGGTGAGACTTCTATATAAGTCCACTTACGATTGCTTAACATAGCGCTAAATTTTGTCCTGATTCGAATAAATGATCATTCGTGGCCCAAACTTATGATTGCAAGCCCAAGTATGTTAATTCGATCTCTTTGATCCAATAACATTGAGATTCATTGTGTGGAGGCTTTGGTTCTACCAATCCTCTAATGGATCTACAACACCTTTGGTCAACGCGGATCACTTAAACATCGTTGATCATTAAATGGTACTTATGAGAATTCCAAATGGATGATATACTTGAAATAAAGAAAATGCAACTTGTTGTGTGGAGGCTTTGGTTATACCAATCCTCTAATGAGTTCCAAATGCAAGTTTCAAGATGGTCATCCAACTAACCACTAATTATTAACTTGTTTTATTTTATGCTTTTTATTCTTTTATGCTTTATGTATTATTTATCTTTTTGCATTTTCATTTCATGCCATTTTCATCTTTACTCATTTGAGCATTTATTTTATTGCCCTTTTTACTTTGCTCATTTGAGTTCTTTTTCTTTTTTCTCTTCTTAAGATACTTAATAATCAACATAAACCCTAAAAAACTCTTAATGGTACTTGGACTATTTGGTTACTATCCTTGGCATGATGGAGCAATGGACTATTTCTTGGACTTAGAATTAGAAACCTTGGCCTATTTTGGAGACCTTGTGATCTTATATGATTATTTTGTCTGGAGCTCTTGAGGTTTACCTCAATACATTGGGTTGCTTGTTTGTTTTTGTGTGCTGGTTTTTGTGATTACACTCTTTGTTTTGTAATCTGAAATTCACCCGCATACATCCGTTACTCTGCCCAATTTTTGTGAAGACTTATTACATTTGAAGAGGTCTAAGTATCTTTGCTTGTTTGGTTTAAATCCAAAGAATGGGAATTTTATCTTGGCTCATAATGTCAAACCTTGGCTTCTTTTTGGTTAGATGGTCCTTATCATTAGCTTTTACCTTATGCTTTAGGATAGCCTCTTCTTCTCCTCTCATCTTCTTTAATTTCAAAAATCTTCTCCCTCCTTTTGAAAACCCTTCTTGTTTTAAAATTGAACTACTTTTATAATAAACTTGGACTTATGTCCATGTATTTTCAAAAAACATTTTCATAAATAAACCCCAATCAATTTAATAATACCTTGACATTTTTGTGAGAAGACTAAAGGTCAACCAATCTCATTTCAAACCATTTTTCCATTTTGGCTTTTATCTTTAAAACTCTTTTCTCAAAAGATTAAGGCTCTTGTCAATCCTTGTAGTGATGCAAACAACTATACGTCTACAATATGTAGTGAAGAGAGATATTTTCCACTTGGATGTTGAGTGAGGCATTGTTGATTTTAAAATCCAAGCCATATCCTCCACTTTGAGATGATGCAAATTCTCCTTTCTCATGATTGTGGGTAATAAGTATGTTTTCCACACGGACAATGATGATGATGTTTTATCTCTTAAAATCAACCAACACACTTGTGTTTCAAACTTTTAAAAGAGGAACTATGTGTACCCTGATCATCTATTGCACGAAAGGTGGTACGTAGGCACTAAAGGTTCGCAACCGCGGCGGGTGCAAAAATCATAAAAAATATATTTCTTTTTTTCACCTCCACTCTCCATTTTATATACAACACATTTTATAGCCAAAATATACATATTTTTCAAAGAGGCTCCTACGGAGTACCGTAGATGTTTAGGGTGCTAATACCTTCCCTTTGCATAACCAACCCCCTTACCTTGAATCTTTCCCCCCTCTTTGGGTTATTCGCTCTTTTCCCATTCCTTTTGGAAACAATAAAGCACGATGGCGATTTTTATTTTTGATTTGTGCAAAGTCTAGTCAATCCAATGGCTTAGTCTTGAACATTTCTACCGCTACAGTAAGGGTATAGCTATTTTTGAAAGAAATGAAAAATGTAAAAGAGAAAAACAATTAGCACAAAGTTTGTATGCAAAATGTCCACGGTTCATTGATGTCATATGGAAATGAGATAATAACCCTTACAAATGGACCATTGTGCCTCGGGTAAGACACAAGGTTTTAAGAGTTTGAATTATTTTAATATTACAGATCCAACAAAATGTAAAGACAAATTACTGTGGGATAAAAGTGATCAGGACAAAATCTCTTGCCTCCCAGTTGCTGAGCCATCCACTGACAGTTGGGAAGATCCAATCCTCCAGGTTGCAACCCTCTTCATCATCCTCTACTGTGTTGACTTCACAATTGTTGATCTTCAAGGGTGGTCCTCCGGCACGAGCGCGGCGTACAGTCTTCTGAGCACCTGAAGTGAAACCTAGGCCAAACTTGTCAGACTTGTATGGGATATCTGGGAGTTGTCCCCAAATAGTGCACCCACCTTCTTCTATTGCTGCTTTTGTATCCTTCAAAGATGACATCTTTAGTGGAGCCCTTGTGATCTTGGGAACAGCCCTGGTTACTGCCACATCTTGCGGGACTTCCTCAAAGTGTTGGAATGGAGTTTCAATAAATTCACCATCTAACTCCACATATCTGAAGGAATTGAGATGGCTGATCATATGCTCTTCTTCTCCATGAACGGTGATAATCTTCCCTTGAATCGGATACTTCAACATTTGGTTTAACATAGAAGTAACAGCGCCAGCATTGTGAATCCATGGTCGTCCTAGAAAGCAGGAGTATGAAGGGCGAATATCCATTACATAAAAAGTTGAATCAAATGTTTGGGTTCCAACCTTTATGGGGATATCCACTTCCCCATGCACCATTCTTTTCGAGCCGTCAAAATCCCTCACTACTATATTGCTTGGTTTCAATGTCAATCCCTCACAGTCAAGCCTATCAAGAGCCTTTTTAGGCAATACATTCAGAGATGATCCGGTGTCCACCAAAACATGAGCCAAGGTTGTGCCCCTACATTCCACTGAGACATGCAATGCTTCATTATGCTTCCTTCCTCTTGGCGTTAAATCAGCATCTGAAAAACCTAGACCATTATCTGCAATCAAGCTGGCTACACAATCTTGGAACTGGTCGACATATGTTTCTTGGGGTACATGAGCAGTTTTCAGGAATTTTACCAAGGCCTTTGCATGCGCCTCGGAACATGGTAGTAAATCCAGCATGGAAATTTTGGATGAAGTTTGCCCCATTTGTTCAACTACATTGTAGTCACTTCTTTTTATGATCTTTAGAATTTCCTTCATCTCTTTCTGGGAGGTCTCAGGGATAGAAAATGATTGTGCCTTCGTCCGGATAAGCTCAATCAGAATACTTTTACCTCGAGTCTTGGTGAACTCGGCAGCAGGAATGTTAGTAGGAGTGATAGTAGGGATTGTAATAGCTTTGTCAGTTGGAGCATTGGTGGAGATGATTGTGGGACTGGGAATAGCCTTCGGAGAAGCAGCAATAATAGAAATGATTACGTGTCTAGAAACTACTTTTGAGGGAGCAATTTCTGGAGAGAATATCCTTCCGCTTCAGGTAATCTTGCTAGTCCCGAAAATGTTACTGATATTGGAGTCATCCTTCTCAGAACTTGAATCTTCGGCAGCTGGCCAATCTTGCTTGATACCGTGGTAGTAGACGTCCCTTCCATAATTCCATGGTACGGTTTTGTCTGAAAAATACGGGACTGGTCCATGCATTGTAATTATCAAAGGAGCTACTTTTGGAACTGATGTAATTCTAACGGGTCTTTTGATGGAGACCATGGAAGAATTGTCGGAAATGGTCATAATGGAAACATCATTATAAGAAACAGGTGGAACAAAAGTATTTTCGAACAAAATCTCCTTGTTATCTATTAGGCACTGAACGCCTGCTTTCAACAAAGGACAGCCGGTTGGTGAGAACAAACAGAAATGACAACTTTCATTACAGCCCGAGAAAACACTGGTATTCAATAAGTTCTTTTTGATAGTCAGGAGTGGGGTCATAAGTTCATCAACTAAAGTAACAAACATATCTTCCTCAATAGCATGGGACTTATGGCCATGTTTGGGCATAGGGGCAGAAATGACATTGGCCTTTTCTGGCGCATCAAATTCAATCTCTTTGGCTTCAAGGAGGTCTTGTACTTTGTTCTTTAGAGCCCAATAATTATTAGTGTCATGTTCGGGACTCTCACAATGGTATGCGCAACGGGCATTAGGATGATAGTGAGGAGATGTTGTGTTAGAGTTCTTTGGAGCTTCTTTCAAGGTCACTAGATTGGATCTTAACAGATGTGGAAATACTTGAGATAGTGTCATATTAATTCTGGTGAATTGTCTGACTGCTCTTTCCATTCTCGGTTAGTTATTTCTTTGCTGATCAGGCGCAGGTTTAAGAATCATAACAGCCTCCATCATTGGACGGTGTTCGGCCCTATCTTGATTTCTCTAAAGATAAACAACAACCACTTCTTTCTTTCTGATAAATGACTTCCTTACAGCAGTAGAGGATGCATATTTTTGAATCTTTCCACTTTTTATTCCGGCTTCTACCCTTTTTCTGGTCAATATTAGTTTAGTAAAACCTACCGATGAACTCCCAACTAGGTGATTGAAGAAGGGACCAGACAAGGTGCCCAAAAACATATCTACTAATTCTCTTTCAGATAGAGGAGGTTGAAATCTTCCGGCCAAATCTCTCCATTTTTGCGCATAGTCCTTGAAGCCTTCATTTGAAACCATGGCCATACTCTGGAGTTGAGTACGGGTAGGCGCAAGATCAGCATTGTATTGGTATTGTTTATAAAAGGCTGCAGCAAGATCTTCCCAGTTATGAACATTGGCTCTTTCTAACTGATAAAATCAATCAAGTTGAGTTCCAGACAGACTGTCTTGGAAGAAGTGTACCCATAAATCTTTGTCAGCGGTATGGGGCTGGATCTTCTTTACATAGGAACGAAGATGCATTTTGGGGCATGAGACTCCATCATATTTGGCGAACACGTGTGCTTTGAATTTTGGAGGAATGAAAATTCCTGATACCAGTCCTAACTCCTCAAAGTCCAATCCAGGCACTTTTTGGATTTACATTGCACTTAACCCTTCTTCTAGATGCTTATACTTGTCGTCGGCTGGAGGGTATTGTTCTTCAGAATAGTCTTCTTCTTCCTCATCCTCTTCTGAATTAGACTGAACAACTATTTCTTTGCTTTTCCCATCTTGGTTGTCTTTCTCACCGGACGTTGTTGCAAAGTCTAGGGTCCTTCTTGTCTGCCCTTGGAATCTTCTTCCCATGTTCAGAATTCCGGTTATCTTCTTCGTCTTCTTTTTCTTTTCCTCAACCAGCAAGGTCTTCAACTCTTCTTATCCTTTGGCCAGAGTTAAGAACAATTGTTGAAACTGTGTATTCTGAGCTTGGAGGTCCTTCACCGTTTGCTCGAGATCTATCTTACTGAAATAAACAGTAGAGAGATGAGGAGACTTGTTGCAAGAAACCTGCTTATGTTATGATGAATGATAAATTCATATGCAATAATTTCAAGGATCTTAAGATTCAACTTTGTTTTAGACAAAAAGGAAACACACGTTATATTAATAAATTAAAGTTTGAGTACATTAATGCCTTCTTGGGCAAAATAATAAAAAAACTCTAAGATAAAAAGGTAGTACGCATCCTCTTTGGCGCAATGTAGGCATTCAGAGTCTTCTCCTCATGAAGTAGCCTAGTGAGTTCTAAAACCTTCTTCTCGCTTACGTATAATTGGGCTTCAAAAGTATCTCTCTCCCCCTTGAGTTGTACCCAATCTCTTTGTAAAACTTCAAGAGAGGTAGGCATGTCAGGATGTAGGATAGTGTATGGAACATCTCCTTCCATGACAGGCTCAATAATTACCGGGAGAATGGAAGGATAAGGCATCATCAGACTTTGAGCACGAGTTCATACCCATTTGAGGTAAGGCTCAAGAGGCATGGAATTCTTGTGCCCTAAAGTCTTGTTATCTACCTTGTTTAATATCCTCCAAGATCGGATAAATCTCTGGCGAAGACCTTGATCATCGTTGTAGTAGTCAAATACCAAACCTTGAATCAGCATCTCGTGCGGGACATCCCTTCGGGCGTAACCAAACTGTCTTAAGGATAAGCAAGGGTTATAGGTGATACCTCCCTTAATGCCAAGTAAAGGTACATTAGGGAATTCTCTATAACGGCCGATAATAGTAACATTCTCTATGGATCGGGAGCACCAATGAATGTCTGAATGTTTGAGTGTCATCAACCTTTGTGACCACCTTGAACCTTGCATGTTCTTTAATACAGATTGGGGAAGATGCGAAATAAACCATCTTGTCAAGAGAGGAGTGCAACACATAAGGACACCTCTTTTCTTCATTGTGTGTGCGTGAAAAGAGTGTATGATATCCCCTAGTAATGTAGGCACGGGATTGCAGGATATGAAGATTTTGACGGTGTTCACATCTATGAGTTGATCAAGGTTTGGAAACAAAATCATCCCATAGATGAGGGGAGCCACAATTTCCTCAAAAGCTAGCAGGTTCAAAGAATTCCAACAGTTTTGGGCTTTCTTAAACAAGAACTTTACTAGGAAACCTTTGACACCACTCCTTGTTTCCCAATGAGTTGTGAAATCAGATGAGTGCAAGTGTAGAGCTTGAGCAATCTCTTCTGGATTTGGGTCTCTTTCTGTACCGTTGAAAGGTAGTTGATTGAGAATGGGAATTCTTAAGAGTCGGGAGAATTCTTCCAAAGTAGGCACAAGTTGATAGTCGGGAAATGTGAAGCAATGGTGTAAAGGATCAAAGAACTGAAAGAACAACTTCATCATGTCCTCATCTGTGTTGGAGGTGACCAAGTTGAGTAGGCGACCATATCTCTCGGTGAATGGAGAGTTTTCAGGAATCCTTGAAACTAGCTCCTTAAGTTGTGGAGGGATCCTTACAAGGTTGACTTGAATAGTTTTCCTGCAAAGAGAATCCATATCCTACAAAACAAGAACAAAGATGAATCCAAATATCCTTGAAGTGGTTAGTGAAAGTATATCATGTTATGATGTTCATGATGTTATGTACAAGTACGTATATACAAATAAAGAAAAAAGTCCTTAGGCTTAGGCTTGCATGGAGTCTTACAGGTAAGTACCCTCTTGAAGCTTAGTTGGCTCAACCTGTCCTAGTAATAGTAACCGGGTTCTAAGGAGCTCAATATCACTGGTTTGTTTCCTTGGTCATTGTTTCAGCACAAGACTCTTTAATGGCGACCGAAATATCCCAAGAAACCAAACCTCAATGAGTGTAGTATCGAGTATCTACCAACTTCGGACTACACGAAAGTCGGTCATCTCACTACATCCTAAAGGCCAAGTTGGTCAAGTAAAGGTTCTAAAAGTTCATTAGTGCTTCATGACATCACTCAGTGGCCCCGTATTCTCCTTGATTAACTCAAAGGCTACCGGTACCCACAAATATGTCGCACTAATGTAGCTATTACTTCGACCATGTCGGTATACCCTGCATAGTTTCTACAACGTATTGCTACTTACCTATAATGTATCCCAAATCCAGGTAGAGGATTCAAACCCAAACAAAGAACCATAATGTAAAGCATACAAGTCAGACAATTAAAGCAAATAAATGTGATCTAGCCCTAAGGTAACCCCACTTTTAGAATTTTCCCCAGTAGAGTCGCCAGTTCTGTGATACGGTGGGAGAACTGACTTGGGTGTTTTGCATTTGATCGAAAATGTTACGGTTAGCAAGAGTCACCACCGAATTTTCTTTTATCCAAAAGGAAAGGTGAAAAAGCACAGGAAAGACCTTTGAGATTATTTCTTGAGTTCGGGGGGTAGATTTTAAAAAGGGAAGGTATTAGCACCCTTTTCATCCATGGTTTTCCATGGGCTCTTAGTTACTTGCTAGATCACTTTCTTTTGTTTGAAATTGTTCTTTGTGTGGTTTTTGAAAGTATTTTGTAAAGAGGCCATTGTTTAGGCAATCTTTGTAATGATTATTGTTCGTAAGAATGTATACAAAGATGTTGATCTTTTGAAAAATGTTTTCAAGTTTTGAAAGATTTTTTGAAAGTGTAGGTGTTTTTTTTTAAAATAGCAAGGATGTTTGTTTTGAAATGGAGCAAGTAATTAGGAGCAATATACCTACTCAAATTTTTTTCTTGTTCATTTCCTTTTCCTTTGACATTGTTGTCTTACCATTGATTTGGTAAGCAGCCCTATCTTTGGATGTAAACAGGACGGGCGTGGGTCATTGTATAACCATGATTAGCAATGTTGCAAGGTATCTTAGCATTCTTTTGGAGGGACTAAGATCATTTGTAAGGCAACTTAGGTAGTGTCATCGAGGGACTATGATTTTGTATTTGTTTATTTTTGCTAAGATACCTCACATGTGTAATATGGCCATTTTGTATAAGGCAGTCAAGTGGAATAACCCTAGGGGTGTTTGTGTGCAAGTGTATAATTTTCATGCTTGTTTTTGTCTTAAATTAGGGTTTTCTAGATATTGGTTTTAGTCTTTCCATACAAACCCTAATTACTAGCATGCTATATAAAAGCGATAAATTGCGAAATTTAAAGTTACTACGCTATTACAACATATGTGGGAAGGGGGTATACAAATTCAATAGGTATTTGCAAGAATATAAACCTAGTTAATCTATTACAACCAAATTGAATGGGTATTAATGTACAAGGAATTGGAATAAATGATGTACAAAAATGAACAAGTGTGCAATAATGTGAGGGTGAAGAAAAATGAATATTTGTTTGATTTTTTTGGAGAAAAGGATTCTTGTCTTAATATATTTAAATTAAAGAAAAATAATTAATAAAAAAAGAATTTGTTTAAGGAATGATTTTGAATAAAAACCTAGTTCTATTAATCAAAAGAAAATAAGGTTAAAAAGGTATTTTTAGTATATATTTTTATGTCTTGAAAATATTTATAACATTATAAAATATTTTTAGTCTTTTTTATATAAAAAATAATGTATTTAAATTAGTATGAAAGAAAATAATTAATAACCTAATTTTATTTATATTTACAAGATAATAAGTAAGAAATAAATAAAGTATAATTAATAATAATATTTTTGTGATAAAAATAAAATAAACTAAATCAAAAATATAAATATATCATTTTTTGTATTTTTATGATTTTTAACATTTGGAAAAATATTTAAGAAAATAAAAATGAAATAAAAAATTAAAAGAAAAATGAACTTGGGCCAGGGGTGCCATTAGTCATCGGGGAGGTCAGCTAGCAAAAACAAAAACAAACTAGGCTCAAAGGGCCCAGCGCCTGCTAAAAACAACAAAAATCAGACATGTGAAAATGTGAAAAATGAAAAGTGTACCACTGGGGCTCGAATCCAGGTCCCATAGGTTACAGGCGCGCGCTTCTACCACTGGGGTGGCTATACACCCGTTAATAAAAGTAAAACAATAAATATGTAAGGCAAAATGCGCCCTGAAGACTTCATCTTCAACCTCCAGCCAGACCATCTGTAACTTTCTCATTTCTCATCAAAAATAAAAACTATAAACATGGAACTTGTAGCAAATTTTCTAACGATTCCAGAAATGTAAAGTATTAAAACTATAGATCAAAGATAAGCATAAATTTTAATGGCCCTAATCTGAACCCTAAAAATTTCAGAGATTTCAGTTTCAAAGTTCTCTAAGCTCGAGCAAAATTAATGGAAACTAAGGACATGGTTAGCTTCAGAGCAATGATATCTACATGTTTTGTTGACAAATAAACTATTGATGATGCCTGTATGAAGAGTTCCAAGTTGAGAAAACTTACCTCAAAATTGGAAATCATGTTTGGATTTTGAGCTTGTTTCAGGCAGTGGTGATGGTCAGGTTAGCTTCCTTGAGGTCCTAGGAAGCTAATGCAATGGTTTGCTTGTGTTGAGAGTGGCTGAAATAACCTGGAGAAGTCCAACTGCAATGCTATGTTTTTGGTTATGGAAGTTGATGAAGATGGAGTTACAGTTTGCAAACAGAGACAGGGATGGTCTGTATTTGGTATGAGGAAGCTTTAGGAATGAATTTGAGGTAAAACGCACGAGGGAAATGAGAGACACAAGTTTAAGGTCAGAACTGTGTATCAATGGAGTTTTTTGTGAAATTTCTAGCTAGAGGGAATTTGGGAGTGTTTCAAGGTGTTAAAGCTCGTCCTCTAGCTCACAAATAGTGACTCTATTTATAAGCAACTAGTTTGGAATGCTCTAGTTGATCAGAATTCAAACACAAGTTTATGCATAACATATGATTTTTTGAGAAACCGTGTTTCAATGCTATGTACTTGGTTCATAGAGTTGTTAACTACTTTAAACACAATCCTTCTGACTTTGTGGATGGAGTGTAATCAAGTAAAACAAGTTGGGAGCTCAAGAAGTTGACTTTGTGCATAAAGCTTGCTTTACAAGAATGGATATGTTACTTTCTCCCTAAAATGGAAAATTGATTTGGACAAAGCTTGAAACACTTGGATAAGGGCATAATCAGTTGTGTAAACCATTAATTATGGAGTGAAAAACAAGTTTGAGGCCTGCAAAGCAAGGATTATGTAGCCTAGCATGGATTTGGTTCATGTGTTCATAAAAAATGACTTGTAATTCAAGTGACAAAACCCTAACTTCATCTCTTCGATTCTCCCTCTTCAAGAATGATATCAAGGAGTTCTTGGACATTTTGGAAAGCTTGCAATGTTCTATACAATCCATCTTTGAATTCCTTTCGAAGATTCCCCTTGGAACTATATGAAAAAGTGCCATAAAGTTAGGTCAAAATCCTGACTAAATTAGGGCAAAATTTCACTAAGTGTTTAGTTTCATGACCACATGTTCATAAAATTATAACTGGATATACAAGAATTTTTGGAAGGAGTTGTGTAAAGAAAATTTGTATATTTCATGGATATCTACAACTTTCATGTTGTAAGTTTCTCTTGAACCATCTTGCATCATGGTGAAAATTTGGCTCAAAGTTATGAAAAAATATGAAATTTCCAACACTTAGAAAAATTTCTAAGTTTAGAAATTTTGACTTTTCAAAATGAAATATTGACTTTTTGATTTCTTGATCAATCAGTTTCGCATTTTGACATGTTTTGATGAATTGTGATCCTTGGCACTTGAATTTGACCAAAAAGTCAAAGTTTGACTTTTCAGTATACAATTGACTTTTGATCAGTTGACTTCAAAATTCATCTGTCAATCCAATGAACTTGCAATGTTTTGAATCATGTCATTAGGTGAAAATGATGCAATTGTACTCTTTAAATCATTTCTTAAAACAATTGACCATTTTCTAGGTCAAAAATCAAAAATTGCTCATTCTCAGTCAAAACCCTAATTTTGACCATTTTTCCCTTTTGGGGATTTGATCAAATTTCTTGAGGAATGGTTGTCCAAACTTGATCAAATGATACATATGACTTTAACATATTGATGTGGATCAAAAATTATGAAGTTTGAATTTAAATTGGCCATAGTTGACTTTTCCCCCAATACAGCTGATTTTTAGGTCAATTGCTCAATTGATTGAGCAAAAATGTGATTCAAGGCTTGAAACTTGGCATGATTAATCTTGGGGGTCCATGATGATCCATGAAAGTCACATGTGACATTGGAAGTTCAAAAATCCTTGTGCAAACTCAAACCCTAATTTTGGTCATCAGTGCTTGATGAGGTGTCTTGAGTTGATCAAACCCTAGTGCAGTCTTGAGCCCAATGAGATCTTGTGAGTAAATTATTGAAAAGTGAGAGGGAAAATTTTGGGGTACAACAACTATCATCTGGTTGGATCCAGGCTTCTCAACAACTTACTGAAGTTAAAATTGTTATCTGGTCGGATTTCAGGCTTCACAACAACTTTTGGAGATAACAAAGACTTTGTTGGCGACTTCACTGGGGATTAAGGGTGGTGGCCCTCTGATTTGTAATAGTCTGAAAGACATAGTCAAGTTGGTGAGGATAGACTATACCGGGGAATTTTTTTTTTCGATGTTTGTTGTATGTTGTATGTTGGGGAAATAAACCCTGTTGGGAAAATAAACCTTGTTGATGAATACTTGATGAACCACTGACGAGGTGAGTTCTTTTAGGAAGAGATCCACAAGGATTCTTCTTTTAGGACCAAATTAGCTGGGGAGAGAGCTGTCAAGAGATTGAGACTCTGACTGGGTTTCAACCTATGCAAAGAGACTTTGTGGGTAACTCTGCTAAGGGAAAGGTTTATTGTAGCCGTCCTTGTGGGGATAATGCTAATGAAATAACTATGGGAATATTCCATACACATTAAAGAGATGCTTGCTACTGCTTAGCAGGAAACATGTGCCAAATAGTTTTAATTATGTTCACATGCATATGTTCATTAAATTTTAGTCATTAGACATTTTTGCATTCAAAACAAAAACAGAAAGTTTGCACTTTAAAGTATATTTGTATTGATATTTTGCCCATGAATAGGCGGTTTATACAAAGAGACGGAGATCATAGTAAGAGGAAATCGTCGAAAGGAAAACAAAATTGAAAACAAAGATAATAGCCATGTGGAAGTGATCTCATTGCATTCTAACTCTACTATTGCCCCCAATGTCTTCGAATGTCCCTTGCTATTGATTGGATTGATCTTGGACCGTTTGAACTCAGACCTTGGTAATAAAGTCGACTGTGGTGATCCCACGGGACATAGTCATATGCTTTTAATACTTAACTTTTGCCTGGACTCCTTTTCGGGTTTTCAGCCCACCAAGATAACCGTTTTTACCCAAGTCTCCCTTTTGGGTTTTCAACTTTCTGGGTGTACAATATTTTGCATATATCCCTAATTTTTGCCCAAACCTTTTGGTTTGCCGGGATGCCATTATCTTGCCTAGGTGTGTCATCCTAGCGGGTCTCTTATGCGTAGTATTTTTTAAATATGTCCGCGTTCACAGGATGTGGTAAGTCTTCACCATCCATGGTAGTCAGCATCATGGCACATCTAGAGAACACTCTCTTGACAGCAAATGGACCTTCGTAGGTGGGAGTCCATTTTCCCCTGGGGTCGCCTTGCGGAAGAATGATTTGCTTTATCACCAAGTCACCAGTTTGATATATTTGAGGTTTGATCTTTTTGTTGAAAGCCTTAATCATGCATTTTTGGTACATCTGTCCATGACAAATGACAGCCAGTCGCTTTTCTTCGATCAAGTTCAACTGATCCAATCTTGTCTGAATCCACTCGTCTTTGCCTAGGCCAGCTTCATTCATAATCCTTAGTGAGGGAATCTGAACTTCCACTAGTAAGACAGTTTCCATGCCATAGACCAAAGAAAAGAGAGTTGCCCCAGTTGATGTTCTAGCTGAAGTACGGTAGCCATGAAGATAAAAAGGTAACATCTCATGCTAGTCTTTGTAGGTTACTACCATCTTCTGCATAATCTTCTTAATGTTTTTGTTGGCCTCTTCAATTGCGCCATTCATTTTAGGTCTATAAGGAGAAGAATTGTGATGCTTGATTTTGAACTGAGTGCAAAGTTCTGTGATCATAGCATTATTGAGGTTAGTCCCATTGTCGGTGATGATCCTTTTGGGGATACCATAGCGGCAGATGAAGTTATGTTTGATGAATCTGGATACCACATTCTTGGTGACTGAGGCAAATGAGGCGGCTTCGACCCATTTGGTGAAATAATCGACGGCGACAAGAATGAAGTGATGTCCATTGGAAGCAGTGGGTTTGATCTCTCCAATCATGTCAATGCCTCACATTGCAAATGGCCACAGAGCGGTCATGACATTCAGAGGGATAGGAGGCACATGGACCTTGTTAGCATAGATTTGGAATTTATGGAAAGTTCTTGAATGTTGATGGAAATGAGTCTCCATCGCTGACCAATAGTAACCAGCTCTCAGGATTTTCTTGGCCATAGTATATCCGCTAGAGTGAGTCCCAAAGAGACTATCATGCATGTCTTCCATAATTTCCTCAGCCTCCTTCTTGTCCACACATCGGAGTAGAGTAGAGTCCTGGTTGCGCTTGTTCAAGATTCCATTACTTAGGAAGAATTTGGCTGAAAATCTTCGTAAGAACTTTTTGTCATTGATGGATGCTCCTTCAGGGTACTCTTGTGCTTCAAGGTATCTCTTCACCTCATGGTACCATGGATTTTATGTGTCAGCGTCGAGCTCATATTAGTGCGCGGGTTCGTTGAATCTCTCAATTGTAATCATATGAGCTTCTTTGTCCCATTTGACCTTGAACATCGAAGACATTATGGCCAAAGCACCGGCTAACTGATTTTCTTCCCTAGGGAAGTTTTCAAAGGTTATCTCTTCAAAGTAAGGAATCAGAGATAGCACAAGCTCCTTGTAAGGTATGAGATTAAGGTGCTTAGTGTCCCAATCTCCTTTTACTTGGATAATCACTAGAGCAGAATCCCCAAACATATTCAAATGCTTGATCCTCAAATCAATGGCAGCCTTCAGACCCAAAATGCATGCTTCGTACTCAGCCATGTTGTTCGTACAGTCAAAGCATAGTCTGGCAGTGAAAGGAGTGTGGAAACCTTAAGAGGATATGATCACAACACCAATTATGTTACCCAAAGCGTTGGAAGCCCCATCGAAGACCATAGTCAATCGGGATCCTTGTTTAGGTCTGTTATACGGTCCAGGTTTCACACAGTCGGTCACTAGCATGATGTTCTCATCCGGAAAGTCAAAGTTCATAGACTGATAATCATCAACAGCTTGATGGGCTAGATTATCTGCTAGTACACTTTCTTTGATGGCCTTTTATATTGTGTATTGAATATCATACTCAGTCAAGATCATTTTCCATCTAGCTATCCATTCGAAAAGAGCAGGTTTCTCAAAGATGTACTTGATAGGGTCCATCTTAGAAATCGGTAGAGTGGTATGAGTCAACATATACTATCTTAGCCGGCGAGCAGCCCATTCCAGAGCTCAACAAGTTTCCTCGAGCAGTGAATATATGGTTACATAGTCGGTAAACTTTTTGCTCAGGTAGTAAATAGCATGCTCTTTTTGGCCAGACTCGTCATGTTGGCCCAAAACACACCCCATAGAATTCTCTAGTACTGTCAAGTACATGATCAAGGGTCTTCCTTCAACTGGGGGCATGATAATAGGAGGTTCTTGCATATATTCTTTGATTTTGTCGAAGGCAGCTTGGCATTCATCATTCCATCTGACTACTTGATCTTTCTTCAAAAGTTTGAAGATTGGCTCACAAGTAGCAGTTAAGTGAGATATGAAGCGGGCGATGTAGTTAAGACGAACCAAGAATCCTCTAACCTCCTTTTCAGAGTGGGGGACTGGCATTTCTTAGATGGCTTTCACCTTGGCAGGATCAACTTTGATGCCTTTTCCACTGACAATAAAACCTAGAATCTTTCCAGATCGTACTCCGAATGTGCACTTATTAGGGTTCAACCTCAACTTGTACTTTTTCAACCTCTCGAATAGCTTGTATAGGTGACTGAGATGCTCCTCTTCAGTTTGTGATCTTGCAATCATATCATCCACATATACCTCTATTTCATGATGGATCATATCATGAAACAGAGCTACCATATCCCTTTGATATGTATCCCCTTCATTTTTCAACCCGAACGACATGACCTTGTAGCAAAAGGTGCCCCATTGTGTAACGAAAGTGGTCTTCTCCATGTCTTCGGGAGCCATCCTAATTTGATTATAGCTAGAGAAACCATCCATGAAAGAGAAGACATTATGTTGAGCAGTATTATCGACCAGGACATCAATATGAGGTAGAGGGAAGTCATCCTTGGGGCTTGCCCTATTCTGATCCCTATAATCTACGCACATGTGAACTTTTTCGTCTTTCTTTGGCACTGGCACCACATTTGCAACCCATTGGGGGTAAGATGTCACAGCTAGGAATTCTGCATCAAATTATTTCATCGCTTTAACTTTTATCTTTTCAGACATGTCAGGCCTCAGGCTACGAACTTTTTATTTGACAGGAGGACAATCTTCCTTTGTCGGCAGACAATGAACTACATTGTCGGTATCCAACCCTGGCATATCTTCATACGACCAAGCAAACACTTCCACATAGTCATGCAATATCTGAACCAACCTGCTTTTGACACTGCTTTCTAGGTTAGCGCCGATCTTAACTTCTTTCTTGTCTATCTCGGTACCTAGATTGATTACTTCAAATGACTCTTCATGCGGTTGAATAGATTTTTCCTCTTGTAATAGAAGTCTGGATAGTTCTCCCGGTATTTCATAATCTTCCTCACCATCGTCTTCGGCATGTTTAATTGGACGTTTGAAATCATAGTCGGCAATAGTAGATTCATTGCAATGAGATCCAGAGTGGATGAGGACCTGCAAGAGTGTACGTGTGTGCATGTAAGATACATGGCTATTTTGAAAAACATATTTGAAGAAAAATAAAGAAAATGGACACAAATATTTGAATGCAAAAGTCCAATGATTTATATTGAATGATCATATGATAAAATGAACATAAATAAAACCCTTGACAAATGGACCATAGGGCCCCAGGCCAGGCACATGGATTGAAAGACATTGTTTAATATTACAGACAAAATGTTCTTGAATTAATAAAAAGCAATAAACAAGTAATTACTCCACAATGAAGGAGATGGGAACAAAGTCCTTTGCTTGCCAATTGTTTAGTTCTATTGTAGTAGGATATACCCAATCTTCAAATGCACATTCATTCATCAGATTCCCTGCACGAGTACGCCTCACTTCTTTCTGAGCCTTGATAGTGAAACCCAAACCACATTTGTCTACTTTGAATGGGATCTCGAGGAGTCTCCCTCAAGTATCATAGCTTCCTTCTTTGAATGTGGCACGAGCATCTTTGAATGAAACCATCTTTTCCACGACCTTAGCAGCTTTGGACACATCAGAGGAACATTTAGCAGTAGCAACCATTGATGGTACAACTTCAAAAGCCTGGCACGGGGTTTCTATAAATTTGCCATCGATCTCCACATATTTGAAAGAATTGAGGTGGCTTACCATGAACTCCTCCTCACCACAAACAGTGACAATACTTCCTTTGACTGGATACTTGAGCTTTTGATGATGGGTTGACATTACTGGCCATGCTTCGTGGATCCAAGGGCGACCCAACAAACAGGAGTAAGAAGGACGGATATCCATGATGTAGAAAGTAGAGTTGAAAATCTGTGAGCCCACCTTGATCGGGAGATCCACCTCTCCATGAAATGTCCTTTTGGACCCATCGAAATCCCTCAAAATAATATCACTTGGTTTCAAAACTAGTCCTACACAGTCTAAATGGTCCAAAGCCCCCTTGGGTAGCATATTTAAAGAAGAGCCAGTGTCAACCATAACATGTGCTAGGGTAGTCCCCTTACATTCAACAGAAACGTGCAAAGCTTTGTTATGGTTCTTTCCAAGTGGTGTCAGATTAGCATCCGAGAACCCCAAAACCATTATCGGCCGTCAAGCTTGCCACACAATTTTCAAACTGGTCAGTTATGTTCTCATGAGGGACATGAGATTTCTTTAAGAATTTGATCAACGCCCGAGCATGAGCATCGGAACAAAGTAGCAAATATAACATGGAAATCTTGGAAGGGGTTTTCCCCAACTGCTCCACAATCTTGAAATCACTCCTTTTTATAGTTTTCAAGATCTCATCCATTTCTCGAGTGGAAGGTTCCCCATCAACAATGTCTTTTTCAGGTATCTCTGTCTCAACAGGCTCAACTACTTTCTCTTTTCCCCTTGTGTCAGTACTTGGCTTAGCAGCGGTGATGCAGACAGGTGCCTTTGTAAAAGTTGGTGGTGAGATGTTAGGTGAAAAGATTCTCCCAGTTCTGGTCACCTCACTAGAGCCAGTAATGTTACCAATGTCATCAGCTTTTCTTTGTTCAATCCAAGCATCTTGCTTTATTCCATGGTAAAACACTTCAGCACCATAGTTCCATGGCACTGTTTTGTTGTAAGAGTACGGAATTGGCCCGGGGCAGTAATTATCAGAGGAGTAACAGTTGGTTCATTTGAAATCCTGATAGGACCCTTGGAGGAGATCCTAAGAGGATTGTTTTAGATAGTTATGATGGAGAGATCTTCAATCTTATTGGTCAAACTTTTGGCGGACGGAGTCTTCTCAAATAGGATCTCATGGCTATTCATCAGGCGTTGAATGTCTTCCTTCAGCCATTTGCATCCATTGAGTTGTTTGGTGCAACAATCACAGTCCTTTAAACAGCCAGGGAAAATCCCGGCCTTCAACAGATTCTTTTTGATGATGTTTAACGAAGTAGTCAAGTCTCTGACGTAGGAAACAAAAATGGTATCTTCAACAACATTGACACCCTTGCCATGATTTGGCATAGGCACAGTGATTACATTCGGAGTTGGAGGAGGATCAAATTCAATGGTCTTATTGTCGATTAAGTCTTGAATTTTATTCTTCAGTGCCCAGCATTGGTCAGTCTCATGCCCGTGACTATTCGAGTGATATGCACACTTGGCATTCAAATTGTATTTGGGTGAAGAGGTATCTGGATTGGTTGAAGGATCACACAGCGTCACCAAATTAGCCTTTAACGGGTGTTGTAAGGCTTGGGATGGAGACATGCCTATCCTTGTGAATTGTCTTAGTGGAGCCTGAAACCGTTGATGATTTGAAGATGGTCTTTGAGCAGGAGTTGGATTGGAAATCCGAACAGCGTTAACAGACAGACGATCATTCTTCTTGGTACGGTCCCTTGCCCCATACACAACGTTGGTTTCTTTCTTCCCAATGAAGGGTTTCTTTACGGGATTGGAGGTGGAGGCAAATGCTATGGGGATCTTCCCGCTTTTGATATTGCTTTCAACTCTTTCACCGGTTAAGATTAGTTTGGTGAAATCGGATGAAGAACAACCAACCAATAAGTTGAAAAATGGACCAGATAAAGTGCCCATAAACATATCAATGTGCTCCCTATCAGTCAAAGGTGGTTGAACCCTACTAGCAAGGTCTCTCCACTTTTGGGTGTACTCTTTGAACCCTTCATTCTTCACCATTTTCATGTCTTGCAGCTGAACTATTGTCGGCGCCAAGTCGACATTATACTGGTGTTGGTGGTAGAAAGCGGTGGCTGAGTCTTCCCATGTATGGATACATGAACCATCCAATTGGTAAAACCACTCTAGTTGCATCCCGGTCAAGCTTTCTTAAAAAAAAGTGAACCCAAAGTTTCTTGTCAGCGGTGTGCGGTTGAATTTTGCGCACATAAAACTTCAGGTGAAGTTTTGGGCAGGAAACCCCATCGTATTTAGCAAAGACTGGTATCTTGAATTTGGGGGGAATGACAACCCCGGATATTAAACCCAAATCATCAAAATCCAAACCGGGGACGGCTTGAATCTCAACGGCCTTCAACCTGTCTTCTAACTGCTTTTACTTAACATCAACAGGAGGATACTGCTCGTCAAAATAATCTTCATCATCAGACGCTTGATCATTGATACACCCAGCCTGGGTACTCCTTGCTTATCTAATATGATTCTCATCTTCCTCAGACGAGTCTTCCACTACCGATATCTGACAGACCGACTCTCTGAATCTTCTACCCATGTTAACTAAGGCTTTCCTCTTTGGTTTCTTTTTGGCTGCTAGCAACGCCATCAAATCTTGTTGTCCCTTGGCCAGGGTCAGCAGAGTCTCTTGAACTTGGAATTTTGTGCTTGTAGGTCTTTCATTGTTTTCTCGATATCCATCTTTCTGAAATAAACAGCAGAAAGATAAGGAAACCTGTCATGGAAAACCTGTTATGTTATGATCATTGGAAGATGTTTATGCAAATGATTTCAAGGATTTACGAAATTTAAATTTGTATAGACAAAGAATGAACAAACTTCAAATTTCATTAATTAGTTCAAAATAACTACAACATGCCTCTTGGGCTTACAAAATAAATCTCTAAGATAAAAAGGTCGAACACATCCTCTTTGGCGCAATGTAGGCATTCAAGCTTTGTTCTTCATGGAGTTGCTTTGTAAGCTCCAAGACCCTTTTCTCACTAGCGTAGAATTGAGCTTTGAAGGTATCTCGTTCTTCCTTCAGCTGAATTTAACCCATTTGCAAGTCTTCAAGAGAAGTAGGCATGTCGGGATGGAGGACAGTGTACGGGACATCTCCTTCAACTATAGGTTCTATGATAACTGGTAGGATGGAGGGGTAAGGCACCACGAGATTCTGAGCACGAGCTCGTGCCCACCTAAGGTAAGGCTCAAGGGGGATAGAATTCTTGTGTCCCAGTGTCCTATTATCCATTTTTCTTACCATCCTCCAAGCTCATACAAACCTCTGACGGTAGCCTTGATCATCGCTCTCATAGTCAAATACCACTCCTTGGATGAGTATATCATGCGGGCCATCTCTTCGGGAATAACTAAATTATTGTAAGGCTAAGCAAGGGTTGTAAGTGATGCCTCTCCTAATGCCAAACAAAGGGACATTAGGGAATTCCCCATAATGGTCGATGATAGTAACATTCTCTAAGGATCAAGAACACCAATGAATATCTGAATGTCTTAGCATCATCAACCTATGGGACCAATTCAAACCTTGCTCGTTCTTCAACACAGACTGGGGAAGATGCGAAATAAACCATCTAGCCAAGAGAGGAGTGCAACACATGAGGGCTCCTCTCTTCCTCATAGTGCGAGAGTGGAGAGAATGTAGGATATCCCCTAACAAAGTAGGCACCGAATTGCGAGATATGAAGATTTTGACAGCATTTACATCTATGAGTTGGTCAGGATTTGGAAACAAAACCATCCCATAGATGAGAAGGGCCAAGATTTCTTCAAAAGCTTGTAGATCCAAAGAGTTCCAATAATCTTGAGCTTTCGCAAACAAGAACTTGGCTAAGAACCCTTTGACACCACTTCTTGTTTCCTAATTACTCGTGACATCAGATTGTTACAAGTGTAGTGCTCAGGCAATCTCTTCAGGTCTTGGATCTCTTTCCGTACCGTTGAAGGGTAGTTGGTTGAGAATGGGAATCCTCAAGAGTTTAGAGAATTCTTCCAGAGTAGGTACAAGTTGATAATCGGGAAAAGTGAAGCAATGGTGTAGAGGATCAAAGAATTGGAAAAGCACCTTCATCATAACTTCATCAGTGCTAGAGGTAACCAAGTTTAGGAGGCGACTATGTCTTTCAATGAATGAATAATTCTCATGGACCATCGATGCTAATTCTTTGAGTTGAGAAGGAATTCTTACGAGATTGACTTGGATAGTATTCATGCGGATGGAAGTCATATCCTACAAAACAGAACAAAGATAAATTCCTAAATCCTTGAAATGGTTAGTGAGAATGCTTATGATGTTATGATATTTATGATGTTATGTACAAGTAAGCATATACACATAAGGAAAACAAGTCCTTAGGTTTAGGCTTGCATGGAGTCTTATAGGTAAGTACCCTCTTGAAGTTTAGTTGGCTTAAACCTGTCCTAGAAATAGTAACTGGGTTCTAAGGGATCTCAATATCACTGATCTTTCTTATCGGGCATTGTTCAGCGCAAGCCTCTTTCATGACGACCGAAACAACCCGAGAAGTCTGATCTCAACGAGCGTAGTATCGATTATCAACCAACTTTGGACTGCACCAAATCCGGATATCTCACTACTTCCTAATGGCCAAGTTGTTCAAGTAAAGATTCTAAAGTCAGTTAGTGCTTCATGACACCAAACACTGGCCCCGTATTTTCCTTGACTATTAAAGGGCTACCGGTACCCACAAATGTGTCACACTAACATAGCTATTGCTTAGACCATGTCGGTATACCCCGCACAGTTTCCACAATGTATTGCTACTCACCTATAAGGTATCCCAAATTCGGGTAGAGGATTAAAGCAAGCCCAAACTAGGAACCAAAATGTAAAGCAAGCAATCCAAACAAAGAAAGCAAATAAAGGTGATCTAGCCCTAAGGTAACCCCACTTTTAAACCAATCCCCAATAGAGTCGCCAGTTCTATAATACGGTGGGAGAACTAACATGGGATGTTTTTAGGGTGCTTTAGCTCGTGTGTTTGCTTGCAAATAACTTGTATAGTTATAAGCAAGAGGTCTTAGGGTTTGAAGTTGACAAATCTATGAGATATAGAGTTATGGCTATGTTACTTGATTTTGAAGAAAAGTGGAAAACATGGTCTCAAGGAATAGTACAAGCATGGTATCCCTTTATTGGAGGCTCTAGAAATGTTGCTTTTATCTTTGACATTGGTTGTACTCAGATGAAACAAGTTGGGAGCTCAAGAAGATGACTTTGCATAAAGGCTTGCTTTACTAGAATGGAAATGGTGACTTTCTCCCTAAAATGGAAAAATAATTTGGACAATGCTTGAATCAATTGGACAATTGATCAATCAATTGTTTAAACATTAAATTAAGTAGTGATTTTCAAGTTAGGCACTTGCAAAGCAATATTATACAACATGGCTTATGGATTTGGTCAAGTGTTCATCACAAAATTGACTTGTAATTCAAGTTTATCATGCCAACTTCAAGTCTTAGAATATCCTAGCTCAAAAATGATATCTTCAAGTTCCTTGACATTTTGGAAATCTTGTAACATCCTCTATAACCTTCATGTTGGACATTTTTGAAGATTCAATTTGGAACTAGGTGAAAAGTTGCCATGAAGTTAGGTTAAAATCCTGCCTAACTAGGGCAAAAAGTCTTTTTAGTTTCATGTACATGTCTTCATAAATTCATAACTTGAAATCCAAGCATTTCATGGAAGAGTTATGCCCTACAATGTTTTAGATCTCATTGAGATCTACAACTTTCATGTTGGAAGTTTCCCTTGAATCATCTTGCATCATGGTGGAAATTTGGCACAAAGTTATGAAAAAATATGAACTTTCTAACACTTAGAAAAAATTCTAAGTCTTAGACTTTGACTTTTAAAAGATGAATTTTGAATTTTTGATTTCTTGATGAACAAGTTTCATATTTTTGACATGTCTTGATAGATTATGATTTTTGAAACTTGATTTTTGTCAAAAGTCAAAGTTTGACTTTTTAGTGTATAATTGACTTTTCATCAGTTGACTGAAATTCAATTATCAATCAATTGATCTTGAGAAATGTTTTGAGCCATGCCATTAGGTAAAGATGGTGCATTTGAATCCTTGAGATCATGTCTTAAATCAATACGTCATTTGTTAGGTCAAAAGGCAAAAATTGAACCTCCTTAGTCAAAACCCTAATTTTGACCATTTTGCCCTTTAGATGATCTGATCAAATTTCTCGAGGAATTGTGATCCAAACTTGATCAATTGACATATATGAGTTCATGATGTTGATATGGATAAAAAAATTGAAGTTTAACTGTAAATTGACCACAGTTGACTTTTTATCCAATACAGATGATATTAGGTCATCTGATCAAATGATTGAGTAATTTTGTGATCCAAGACTTGAAACTTGACATGAGAAAACTTGTGGGTTCCTAATGATCCATGAAATTAATTTAGGGCTTTTAAAATCCAATTGTTCTTGTGAAAACTAAAACCCTAATTTTCAGTTGTCAGTGCTTGAGGAGGTGTCTTGAGATGGTCAAGCCTTGTGTAGTCTTGAATCAAATGGAGATCTTAAAAGAGATTTCTTGAGAAATGAGAGGGAAAATTTTGGGGTACAACAATATGATATGCAGGTGTCCGTGAATTCATGCGTGCGAACGGATGTGTATGAATATGAAATGGTTACTTGTTTTAAATGTCTTATTCATTTGGGTATGTATTTGTCTTTTGCTCATAATTGTTATTCAATTATTAGCTTGAAAATAGATACGCAAACGAGATGTGGAAACAAAATGCCTTTATTGAAGGTAACGTAATTAAGATATTGAAGAGTATTACAATCTTGAACCAAAACTTGTTTGCGTGAAATTAAGCCAAGGGAAATAAGTCTTCTAGGTGTGCTCGTGGAGGTCTGCTCTTGAAACCACCACCTTTGCTTGACAAAGCTTGAGAAATTCTTCAGCATATTATTTCCCTTTTGTGGCTTTGATTTCAGACATGTTTGGCATGTTGACGTGGACAAGTTGTTTCCTTTGGTATCCATTTTCAAGGACAGTCACCAAAAATCTTGTTATTATTTTTTTGTAGCCCGTGAATAAGAAAAAGAAACGGGTGACGAATATATGAAATGTATGACGAATATATGAAATGCATGAATGCATAGATGTAGGGTTGAGTGACGGGATTTTTGTGATAATCACCCTTATAAGGTAGGGATGTATGGTTTGGTGACAGGGTTTTTGTGATAAGTACCCTTAGAAGGTAGGTTCCTTAATTTTGACCTACGATTAATCTACCCCCCCCCCCCCAAAAAAAAGGTGGTTTCCTTAAGGGTATCATGAATAACACCAGAGGGAAAAGGCATAAGGGTCTCCCATAGGTGGAGCCTCTTTACGGACCGAGACTTCCATCTCAAAGTCGTGAAAGGTCTCGTCATGAGATTTTAAGTTAAGGTTGTTACAAAGAGTCATGGGTGTCCTTCCAAAGCCCTACTCGTCAAGAGGATATATCTCGATAAGTATTTCTTTTTCGGAAGTCCACCGACTCTAGGCTAAGTCGTCACATAAACTCGCAGGGATGACGTACCCCATAAGCTAATAGGCGAACCTTCTTTCTAAGGGTTATTGAAAATAAATTTTTTTTGAAATAAAAATTCCCGCCACACAGTAAATATATGATAAAAATAATTGACAATAAATAAATATAATAATTAAATAATGTAATAAATAAATAATGCAATAAATAAATAAATAAATAAACCCAAAGTAAAAACCCTAAAACCTAAAGTTGAATTCCCCAGCAGAGTCGCCAACTGTTGCGACTGGTTTTTAAATCAGAGTCGCCACTATTAGTTTTTATCCTAGAGAAGGGAATCTAACAGAAAACCCTAATTTGTAGACAGAGATTCTAGGTTTCAGACTTCTTTAGACGAAAGGAAGGTGTTATGCACCTTTCATCTACCTTGTTCACAAGGATACTAGAATTTAGGTTTGAGTTGGGGAAACAAGATTTAAATTTTATTAGGGAAGGGTTTAAATTTTTTATAGGGGAAAAGTGTCTTAATTTTTTAATAGGGGAACTCCCTACAATTTTTGATCGTATGCCTGTGTATCCTCTTATGAGGAATCAGAGTCCCAATTCGTAGTTCGTATGGGGTTGGTGTTTTTTATACGTTGCAAACGTACTTTGAATCAGCTCGCATTTTGGCCGAGAGTAGTGATTGCGGAGATTTTGACTAAATACGCAGTAAGTCAAAATCTGCTTGAAACCCTTTGCAAAAAAAGTTGTTTAGATTATTTGATTGCGAAAAAAATAGTTTGAGATTTGTTAAGTGTTTTTTATAGATATTAATTGCAAAAATTCTTATTAATGCATGATATATAAAAAATATTTAATGCAAATAATGTAGGAAAATAATATGCAATTTTTGATGTAAAAATAATTTAAGTGATATAATAAATAATATTAATATTCAAAATAAAAATTAATAATTATAACAATTATAAATAATAATAATAATTACAAAAAAAATAGAAATAAAAAATATTTTAATCAAAACAGGAGGGTGTATCTTCTGGTTGTTAAGCCCTAGCGCAAATTCTGGAAAGGGGATGTTTTGAAAGGAACATAAGTTCTGTAGAGGATTAAGGGAACTTGACTGGGTTTTGGCCCCAGCCGCAGAACTTCTGAAAAGGTACGTTGTAAGCTGGTTAGTAAAGTCGAAAAATAGGGGTGTTAACTTCTAGGCTAAGCCCACTACGCAGAATTTCAGGGAAGGCCAGACGGATCAGGTGCTGTGAAAATTTATAAGCCTAAGGCTGATTCTGGGCAGGGGAAAGCTCTGAAAGAGAAGTTCTAACAAAGGGGGAGGCTTATCAGAACATAACAAAACAACACGCGCATGTGCACTTGCATCAGAACATTAAATATGAATTTACCCTTACTAATTATATTTCTGTTATGCTACAGTAAGATCAATGTTCTACCCCTATTCACCATAATCCAAGCATAAAGTACAGTAAAGAAACAAACTAAAATTTGTTACCCCTTTGGCGCTTTTACTTCTGATTCTAGTGCTTGTTTTCTATCCTTTCCTTCTCCTTCTGCGGATTCTGGTGACAACAACGAAGGAAGGTGGAGCGATGGCGATTGAAACTAGGGTTCCAGATATTGGAGCCTCGGTTACTCTTCTACGTGTTCTTCTTCTGGGTTTTCTAGAAATTCTACTCTCATTGCTCTTCCTTCAAGCGCTACCGTATCGCTTTTCTCTGCAAATTCGTCTCTCTCCTCGTATTATTTTTTCCTCCATTTTTTTCGTCCTCTTTTGCTAATTTGTTCCTCTTTTTATAATGTTCAATTTTTTGGCTTGGACTATTGCTAGAGAAAAGATTAAGGATATAATTAAAGAGATTTGAATGGAATTGATTCCCTGTGGAAGATTTGATTGAAATTGATACAGTGCACATCCAACAAATTTGGGCTTGGGTTGCTTAGCCTCTAAAACTCTGAGCTTGGGCTGTGGAAGATAATCTGATTCTTCCCTTGCTTACAATTTGACTCTGCTAGAAGATCTGATATTCCAGTTTTGTACCAGTACTAGCTTGTGTGTGATTCTGGCTCTGATCTTCACAATTTTTTTTTGCATTTGTTTCTGTAAAGACGAACTTCTGGGATTTGTTTCAGAAGTTCTGATGGGTCAGCAATTGATCCGTACAACCTAGCACTTCTTTGTTTACAGTCATAACTTCTCATTTAATTCAATTGGGCCTAACGTTAATTCTTCCCCATTCTTCTGCATATTCTCAGATTTAATTTTCACCCCTCCTTTTCTAAATAACAACTAAAACTTCTTGATTTAAAATACACCCCCTGATCTTGAATAAATATAGTCCATCAGATATTGCTGTACCATCTTTAATTAAATAATTCCTTAAAAAAAGATCGCTGAGGTAGGACAAATTTGGGGTATGACACGGGGGGTAGGTTATGAAAAGGGAAGGTGTTAGAACCCTTTTCATCAGTAGTTATCTGCAGGCTCTTAGTTGCTATCTCACTTAGAAATGCTTTGCAAAATGTGTTTTTGTTTGTTTGAAAGTATTTTTGAAAAGTGCCTTCGTTTAGGCTAACTTTATAATGATTCTCATCTCTATAAGAATGTATACAAAGTGTTGACTTTTGAAAATATTTCATGAAAGTGTTAGTGTGTTTGAAAGATGTTTTGTTTGAAATGTTTATGAGCAAGCAACTACGAGCGTTCTACCTACTCAAAATGTCTTTGTTCTTTTCCTCCTCCTTTAGATAGTGTTATCTTACCTTTAGTTAGTAAGCAACCATATCATTGGATTTGAAGGGATGGGCGTGGGTCATTGTAAAGTCATAGAAAGTAACTTGTAGAATGTTTTAGCAATTGTCGTAAGGGACTAAGATCATTTACCGAAGGTAACTTTGAAGGATCATTTGAGGGACTATGATCTTATAATTGAGGGTCTTTTGCTAAAACAATCCACGTTCGAGGGACATGACTATTTATATCTGAGGCAACAAGTGTGGGTTACCCTAGAAGTTAAAGTGTGCAAAGTGTGTTTGATTGAATTATTTTATCTTGAATTAGGGTTTTCTAAGATTGATTTTATCTCTCCATACAAACCCTAATTACTAGCAATAATGGGAAAGCGGTAAATTGCAGAATTTAAATGTCACATGCTATTACAATGCTTTTAGGGAATGAGGATGCAAGTTTATGAATGGGGGTGAAAGCAATAAACCCTAAACTACTATTACAAATTGATGAATAATTGCATCAATGTACAGTAATGCAAAAAAGTAAATAATGTACAAAGATAGGAAAATGGGTAATATGATAAACTCTAAATATTTTGAAAGAGAAATATTTTTGTTTGTTGTTTGAGAAAAGATGTTTGAAATTTGAAATGAAAAATAATTAGAAATTAAATCCTAATTTTATTTTATTTACAAAATAAAAATGAAAAGAAAGGTGTGATAATTTAATTTATTTATGAGAATAAATTAAATCATAAAAATTCTAAATGTTTTTTTAGAAAATAGTATTTTGGATTTCTGTTTAGGAAAATATTTTTAATGTGTAAAAGAAAATAATCAAAACCCTAGTTTCTAATTAATTTACAAATTAATTAATAAAATAAAGGGTGATTAAAATTAATTAATTTTCATGTAAAAAATTATATTAATTAAATAAAAAATCTAAGTCTATTATTTTTTATGATTTTATGATTTTATGATTTAAAATAAAAATGATAAAACAAAACAAATAAATTAAAATAGTAAAAGAAAATAATTTGGGTTTGGTGTGTGCAAAAGTGAAATGGGGGGTTAGAGACAATAAAAGAAGTCAGGTCCAATGTTAGAGGCCCAAGCGCCTGTTTAAACAAAAAAATAAGGAAAGATGTTAGAAAAATGGCAAAAGGTCTCGCTGGGGCTCGAACCTAGGACCTTCTATAGTAATGTCGTACGCGCGCGCTTTTTTACCACTGGGGTGGCTATACATTCATTGATTTATGCACAACCAGCACATTATATTACAAACTCCTTCCTGAAGACAACTTCATCTTCTTCCTTGCGCCAGAATCCATTGATATATTTTTGAATGTTATAACTTTCTCATTTCTCAACCAAATCAGAAAATGTAAACATGAAACTTGCTTGAAATTTCAATATGAATCTAACCATATAAATTTTATGAACTATAAATCAAAGATGAATGAGAATTTCTGTTGGTAGAAAATAAAACCCAATTTTTTCAGAAAGTACAAACTTAAAATTCACACTACTCAGGCAACATAAATGAATTCTAAGGACATGGTTAGTTTCAGGGCTATGATATCTATATTTTATCTTTGAAAATGGAAGCCAAATGATGCTTGTATAAAGAGATAGAAGTTCAGAAAACTCACCTTGTAGATGAAAATCATGTTTTGAGTTAGAGCAACTTTTAAGGTGTTGTAATGATCTGGTTAGCTTCCTTGAACCTCCAGGAAGCTATTGCAATAGTTACTTTGAGCTGAGGATGGCTGAATCGTGCTGGAGAAGTCCAAATGCAAGGTGCTATTTTTGAAAATGGAAGATGGTAGAGATTGAGTTACAGTTGGAAAATAGGGATTAGAATGAGTTGTATTTGATGTATGGAAGCTTTGAGAATGATTTAGAGGGAAAACACACAAGTGGATTATGAGATTGAATTTTTTGGCCAGAAAAGACAAGTTATGGAGTTGTGGATGCACTTATGGTTTAGACAGAGTTTCAGGGTGTTTAGGGGCTTGTCCCTTCGTGTTTGGCTTGCAAATAACATATTATATTTATAGGGGAAGGTTTGGAGACTTGGAGTGATCATAATCACAAGATCACAAGTTATAGGATTTTGACTTGTTTTTGAAGCAAGCTTGACAAACATGGTTTCAAGTCAAGGTACAAGGCTTGTAAGGTGGCTGGAAACTTTAGACATGTTTGTTCTAAGTTTGTAGAGGGTGCTTGTGCAGAAAGAACAAGTTCAATGCTCAAGACAATTTGACTTTGTGATTAAAGCAACTTTTCAAGAATAATAATGGTGCCTTTCTTCCTAAAATGGCACATGGATCTTATCTGCATAAATCTGGCATTTATGGCACTTCTTTGCAAATTTGTAACAGTCAGATTCCATTGTCAACCAATAATAACCTACCTTTAGCATATTTTTAGCCATCGAATGTCCATTAGCATGAGTGCCAAATGAACCTTCATGGATCTCATGCATCAACATGTTTGCTTTGTGTCTATCCACGCATCTGAGCAGGACCATGTCATAATTTCTCTTGTATAACACATTTTCACTGAGGAAGAAACTGCCTGCCAATCTTCTAAGTGTCTTTCTATCTTTCCTCGACGCACCAATCGGGTATTCCTGAGTTTGAAGAAAATGTTTGATATCATAATACCAAGGTTTTTCATCTACTACCTCTTCTGTTGCAAACACATGAGCAGGCCTATCTAGCCGTTGAACTGTAATTCGGGGTATATCATTCCAAGCATTCACTTGAAACATGGAACCCAAAGTTTCCAGAGCATCCGCCATTTGATTTTCATCTCTAGGAATGTGATGGAATTCAACTTTATTGAAGAAGGGTAATAATCTTCTAGCATAATCTTTGTAAGGGATTAAGTCAGGGTGACGAGTGTCTCATTCTCCTTTAATCTGATTTATTACCAAGGCTGAATCACCATAAACATCTATAATTTTGATTCTGAGATTAATAGCTTCCTCAAGACTCATGATACAAGCCTCATATTCTGTCATATTATTAGTGCAATCAAATGTTAACCTCGCAGTAAAAGGAATGTGTGATCCATGAGGAGTGACGATTACATCACCAATTCCTTTACCATAAGCATTCACTGCTCCATCAAATACCATACTCCAACGAGATTCAAGGTCAGGGCCCTCCTCGGGAAACGGTTCATCACAATCTTTCACTTTCAGGAACATCACATCCTCATCGGGGAATTCATATTCTGCAGACTGATGATCTTCCATCGGCTGGTGAGCAAGGTAATCTGCTAACATACTACTTTTAATAGCCTTTTGAGTGCGGTACTCGATATCATATTCAGATAGCAACATCTGCCAGCGGGCAATTCTCCAGTAAGAGCAGGATTTTCAAAAATATACTTGATTGGATCCATTTTGGAGATCAACCAAGTGGTATGATTCAACATATACTGCCGCAAACGCTTTGTCACCCAGGCCAAATCACAACATGTCTTTTCTAGCTTAGAATACCGCAACTCACAATCAGTGAACTTCTTGCTGAGATAATAAATGGCGAACTCTTTCTTTCCCGTTTCATCCTGTTGTCCCAGAATACAATCCATGGATTTATCTAGCACTGTTAGATACATAATCAACGGTCTTCCTTCTAAGGGAGGGAGCAAGATAGGAGGTTCAAGCAGATACTCTTTAATACTTTCAAATGCCCTTTGGCAGTCATCCATACACACACAACCTTGATCTTTCTTTAACAACTTAAAGATCGGTCCACACGTTGCAGTCATGTGGGAAATAAATCTGGAGATATAATTCAAACGCCCGAGGAAACCCCTGACTTGCTTTTCAGTTCTTGGTGCTGGAATTTATTGAATTGCTTTGACTTTGTCAGGGTCAACTTCAATTCCTTTCTGGCTAACAATAAAACCCAATAATTTCCCCGATCTAACTCCGAAGGTGCATTTATTTGGATTCAAGCGGAGACGATATTTCCTCAAACGCTGAAACAACTTCAATAAATCTTCTACATTCCATTATTCAGTCTGGGATTTAGCAATCATATCATCAACATATACTTCGATTTCTTTGTGCATCAGATCATGGAATAGGGTTGTCATAGCCCTCTGGTACGTTGCACCAGCATTCTTCAACCCGAAGGGCATCACTCTGTAATAAAATGTTCCTCAGGGTGTGATAAACGTTGTTTTATCGATGTCCTCTAGAGCCATTCTTATTTGATTATACTGGGAAAATCCATCCATGAACGAGAATACTTTCAATTTTGTTGTGCTATCCACTAACATGTCAATGTGAGGCAATGGAAAATTATCTTTTGGACTAGCTTTATTGAGATCTCTGTAATCTATGCACATGCGGACTTTTCCGTCTTTTTTCAGTACTGGGACAATATTGGCAATCCATTGAGGATACACTGATGTCACAAGAAAACCAGCATTAATCTACTTTAGGACCTCCTCTTTGATCTTTACTGCCATATCCGGGTGGATTCTTCTCAGCTTTTGTTTAACTGGAGGACACTCTGGCTTCAACGGAAAACGATGCTCGACAATGTCTGTATCTAGACCAGGCATATCTTGATAAGACCAAGCAAAAATATCCACATACTCTTTCAATAGCTCAATCAACCCATTCTTTACATCAGGATGCAACGATGCTCCAATCTTGACTTCCTTTGGATCTTCTTTTGAACCCAAATTAACCACTTCCAAAGGCTCTTTATATGGCTGAATGGTATTTTCCTCGTGCTCTAGAAACCGTGAGACCTCTTCTGGAATCTCATCATAATCTTCTTCTTCAGCCCCAAACACAGAACAATCAAAGTTGGGAGAGGGTGCAGGGTCATTGTATTCAACGGGTTTTTTAATTAATCTGCACATATGATTTATGATTGCTTTTAGAAACTGACACATATAACAAGTGATCATGCAAATTAATTTTGAGTTATTATTTATTTTGAAAGGTTTTTTTTATTACCATTTCCCTGGAAAAAGTAGAAAATAAAAGACATAATTCGGAAGCAAAGACAACTTCTATTAATGGTCTTAACAGTTATAGCAAACATATAAGCCCTACAACATTAATACTTCTACCTTGGGCAGAGTGAAAGCTTTTCAAAAGAAAGAAACAGATTAACAAAACAAATTACTTTGAAACATGTATGCAAGAAGGAACATCAATGGTGACCCAGTTCTGAACTCGGACTCCATACGTCACATAATTCGGTACTTCCTGCTCTGCTTCATCCTCTTCAACAGCATTAATTCCAGAACCAATTGGATGGAGGTAACTTCCGTTGGGGAAAACATCATGATAACTGTTCACAGAAGACTTTGACTTCAAAATTTCGCCTTTTCCATTCTTCGAAGAGAAACCCAAACCAGATCTGTTTTTGTTCACGGGTGGATCCATAAGTCGTCCCCAGACTCCATTATGACCATTGCGCACAACCTCCTGTGCGTTCTTCAGGGAAACCACAGAATTCTCATTTCTCCTTATGTTGTCAATAGATAGGGCTTGGAATGGGGTTCCAACAGCAGCCTCATTCGCTTCTACAATACTGAAAGAGGATAGATGGGATATCAACAACGCCTTCTCCCCATTTATGATCACTACCTTCCCTTCACGCACAAATTTTAGCTTCTGATGCAGAGTTGAAGTGACAGCCCCTGCTTCGTGTAACCATGGCCGTCCTAGCAAACAACTATATGCGGGAATAATGTCCATGACCTGGAAGGTTATCAGGAACAAATGTGGTCCTATATGGATGGGAAAATCCACTTCACCGATGACAGATTTCCTCGACCCATCAAAACCCTTCACAATGATGCCACTTGGGTGCATAGGTGTTCCCTGATACTTTAACTTCATGAGGTTACTCCTTGGTATAACATTCAACGCAGATCCATTATCAATTAGCACATTGGATAGCGAGTCATTCTTGTAGTTCATAGATATGTTGAGGGCCAGGTTATGATTCCTCCCTTAATCTGGTAACTCATCATCGCAGAAAACTAAAGTTGTTACACGATGTAATGTTTCCAATTATGCTACTGAATTGATCTAACGGCATGTCATTCTCCACAAAAGCTTGGTCTAGTACTCTCATCAGTGATTCTCTATGAGCAGAGGAATTCATCAGTAAAGCTAGGATGGATATCTTTGAAGGAGTCTGCAATAGCTGATCTATAATTTTGTAGTCGCTCATCTTAATTATCTTCAAGATATCATCCACTTCTTTCTCTAATGTAGCTCCACTAGTCTCTCATGCAACCTTCTTAGGCTCATCGTTCTCAGTAATTTTATTTCCAGCAACAACATCTCTTTGAATAACCGGCGCAAACACACGACCACTACGGGTCACCCTACTATTATCAGCTATATTTCCAACATCAGGCATTGGCTGGATGGGAACTTCCACCCTATCTTCTAAGATTGTAGTGTTGTATTTGTAAGGCACGGCCTTATCTGATTTATAGGGAACAGGAACTGGCAGACTAATTACCAATGGGGTAACAACTGGTTTGCTATGGTACTCCACCTCAAGATGAGCGGGTGCACCAAAACAAGGTACAATGATGTTTACCCCTTCCTCAACACAATCAGCCATCAAAAGATCATTTTCGGCAAACAAATCTTTGTCTAAAGAGAAATACTCATCTGCGGAGGCATACTCTTCCTCTGACTCTTCTTCCATCAAACAAACTTCAACCATATCAATCTCATGATAATCATCTCTCTGACCTGTGATCTTGATAGTTCCATTGTCTAACAGCAATTGAACACCCTCTCTCACAATAGAACACCCTCGGGGGTCTCGACAACAAACTATGCAAGATCCATATTGGTGTTCTACCTGACCAACAGTATGGCAGAAGGTAGCATGCAACTGCACGAGATCCTCATTAAAATGCTCCACATAAAAAATTATGAATTCACCCGGACATCCAGAAAAACCATATTCACTTCCTCTTCATATTCTGCCCTAGGCCTGATTATATGGATTAAAACTTCGTCCATCATATCCTGTAAATCAACCTTTATTTTCTCGCAACCCTGTATGTTTGTACTGCAAATAGCACAATCATTGTGGTCATGCGTATAATAACTGAATTCACAGAGGTCTGCATGCATCTTCACCAAATCCCCTCTAACCAGATTAATGTCAAAAATCCGGAAGTCACCTGGACAACTGGCCACCATATTCACAGCACTCACTCCACTGTGCTTGGGTAGAGGATTGTCTTTCACATTAGGTCCCATGTCTTTGAAAGATAAAATTCCAGACTTCACCAACCTTTGCACTTCAGTCCTCAAAGGATAACAATTTTCAACACTGTGCCCTGGTGCTCCCTGATGAAAGGCACATGTCTGGTCTGCATTGTAATGCCAAGGCAATGGTGATGGTACAGCTGGAGGTGGTCGTGTCTGGACCAACTTCTTCTGAATCAATGCTGGTAGTAGCTCTGCATAACTCATGGGAATAGGGTCATAGTTCTCCCTTCTCTGATTATTCCCTTGGTTCCCCTACTGGGACTGTCTTTGATAAGCAACGGTAGTCAGAGCGGCATTCATAACAGGAGTAACTGAGGCAACTTGCTGGTGACGCTGATAATTCCTTCTAGGAGCGTTCACTCTCCTCTCTTGTATGATAGAATTTGTATCCCCCTCTTTCTTCTTTGTAAACCCATAAGTTGGCTTTTTCACACCTCAGGATCCTTCACCCTTCGTCAAACGGCCTTCTCTTACAGCCTCTTATAGACGGACGCCCATTCCTACCATCTCTGCAAAATCACTTGGGGAACTTGCTACCATTCTTTCGTAGTAGAAAGCACCTAGCGTCTTCATAAAAATTTTAGTCATTTCCCCCTCCTCCATGGGAGGAATCACTTGTGCAGCTACTTCGCGCCATCTCTGTACATACTCTTTGAACGATTCTCTATCTTTCTGAACCATGGCCTTAAGCTGGTCACGGTCGGGCGCCATGTCCATATTGTACTTGTATTGTTTAATGAATGCTTCTCCCAAATCATTAAAAGTATGGATGTTGGTGTTGTCTAAACTCATATACCATTTCAACACGGCGCCGGTCAGACTATCCTGGAAAAAGTGAATCAGCAGACGTTGATCATTGGTGTGGGTAGACATTCTCCTCACCTACATCACCAAGTGAGCACGAGGGAAAGTGTTACCCTTGTACTTATCAAACTCTGGGACCTTGAACTTAGCAGGCACTTTAACATTCGGGACCAAACACAACTCATTCACATTCTGCCCAAATAGCTTTTTTCCCCTAAGAGCCTTCATCTCTCTTTGCATTCTATCAAACTGCTCTTGGAAATCATCCATTCTATCATAAAGACCCAAGTCTTCACTCGGCGGAGGGAAAGGACGACACACATCTTCATTAACAAACGAAACCAAATTCACCGAAGGAGGTGCAGCAGGAACAGTATGCCCCACAGGAGGTGCTGGAGTAACAACATTTTGAACCACTGGAGCATCTTGGGGGCCCAAATTGAAACCTTCAAGTGCAAAATTCTCTGGCATTCCCCACGGATAACCCTGAGGCATACGATTTTGAACAACAGTCGGAGTAGCAGATACGGGAACAGTAGGAACTTTAGCATTTGCCCTTGTTGGTTGAGGTTGAAAACTCAGTGGCTGATTTTGGGAAACCACCAGAGCTTCCATCAGAGTAGTCAAATTGGTCAAGCCAGCCTTCAAAGCAGAAACTTCTTCACATAGCTCGCGATTCTCCTATTCTAAATTGTCCATCTTCTTTTTGAAATTAGCCCGAGTGTTGTAGTGATGAGTTAGCTTACTAAATGGAGTAAAGAAGCTGGGTAAGGCACCTGGGTATGCATAATAAATGCAAGAAATATATGCAATATGATGCATGATGTGCAATGCATATGATTATTTTTACTTTATCATTTAATATTTCAAGGGATTTAACGTTTATAGGCATATTGCGAACATCAAAATAATAACACATTTTGGATACTGAAAATTTTTATTATAATAACTCCAAAATGGATTACAAGTTTCAATGATCCCAAGTATAAGATGAAAATACAATCTAAAATCTTGAGAAAAGGAACTGATGGAGATCAATCTGTACGCTGGCGCTTCCCTGTGAGCCTTGCAATCTGACCTCTCAACCTCTGGTTTTCTTCCACCTGTCTGATGGTAACCTCCTTCCAATCATCTGAATCAGGAAGTGAGTGATCAGCAACTGATTGAGGCCTAGGAGAAAATAAATCCCCTTGCCTCTCCATAGACTCTACCGCTCGACTCTCAAGGATCTCGATCAAATCGTCTTTCTCCTTCAAGTCTGTTATATAGGAACTCTCCAAAGTCTGGAACTTGTTCTTCCAAGCATCCCTTTCCTGTTGCATCCTAACCAAAGCAAGTTGCAGCTCCTCTAGATCATCTAATAAGGGAGGATTAGTCTTCACAAATAGATCAGGCATGGGTGTCTCCCGAGTATACGGCATCTTCAACTGAATGGCTCTCGATCGGACCCATTGAAGATATGGCTCCAAAGAAACAACACCTCTAGGTCCCAAATCCTTCCTACTCTTCTTATGAATGTGACGCCAGGCCTTCGCAATTTGTTCCCTAGCTTCCCTGTGGTCTTCTCCTTCCTTCAGAAAGAAACTAATCAAATGAATACTATTCGGTTTATCCCTCATCGGATAACCAAGCTGTCGTCGTGCAAGAACAGGGTTATAGTTAATTACTCCCTTTGTACCAAGAAGAGGTACATTGGGGAAACTACCACAACTGTAAATAATTTCTATATCCTGATAAGCTCGATGATACCAATCAATATCCGAGTGAGTAAGTGCCATTATCTTAGGAGCCCAACGGGGTTCCTTCTTGACATCCCAAAAAGCATCAGACTGAGGCATATGAGAGATGAACCACCGGTACAACAAAGGCGTGCAACAGATAATCATTCCCCCATGATAGTAGCTCCGAAGATGAACAGAGTAATAAGAATCACCCAACAATGTAGGAACAGGGTTTCCAATCATGAAAATCTTGATAGTCTTAATGTCGACAAACTTGTCCACATTAGGAAATAAGAACAATCCATAAGCAAGCAGAGCAAAGATGGCCTCAAAAGCAACTGTACTCTTCATTCTAGCAAAGTAACGAGCTTTCTCCAATAAGAATTGAGCTGGTAATCCTCTAATCCCCCCTTTAGTAGTCATATGGGCTTCCACCTCAGACTTCCCCAGATGAATCAAAGCAGCAATCTCATGTGGTTTTGGCTCACCCTTCAAACCAATAAAGGAACACGATTGGCAATAGGTAAATCCAACAGAAAAGAATACTCCTCCAGTGTAGGCATCATCTGATAGTCGGGAAAAGTAAAGCAATGATACATCGGATCATAGAACTGGATCAAGGTCGATAGAAAACCCTCCTTCATCTTCAGCTTCATGAGAGGAATAATGGATCCATACTTCTTCCGAAAGTCTGCAGAACACTCGATCTCTGGAATTAGACTGACCAACTCATCTATCTTGGGATCCTTGAAACTATATTTCCCGGTCTTTCTCTTTCCAGAATCCATGGTTAAAAGTACCTGAGATATTCACAAATATTTAACCTTTAAATCCCTTGAAATATTATTTTCTTCAAAAGATGCTTATGGGTGCAAGGATGCATGATGCAACAATCACACACAAGATCACACATATAGGGTTCATAGGTTCAACGTCTCGAGCATGAGGTCGAAGGTACTACCCATAAGGTGTTGGTCTAAAAAGTTATCACCTGTCGAACAAGGTTCTAGAGGTTCCCAGAGTTTACATCCTTCCTTCGGATATTACCAACTTCCCGATTAACTTGGTAATTAGTAATATTCTCAAGAAAAACTCGTCCGAGCGTAGTATCGCGTGACAACTATTTACGGATTACTTCGTCGTAGCTTCCACACTACACCTAAAAGGCCAAGATGGGTTAGATATTCTACGGTCCTCAGTTTCCTAGGTCGAAAGCAGTATGTATTTTCGATTACTCGGTAAATGACACTACAGTCAAAGGGGCCTCCACTGAGTGGGGGATCTCATGCCTCCTTTTTTGGGATTACTCCCTCAAAGTTAACATGACTATACCGCCCGTCCTATCTTAAATTTTTCCCAAGTACGGGTATAGGACTTATGAGTAATCACCAAGCACCCTGAAAACCAGGAAAATCCAAACAAACATATATACAAAATATAACACATAAACAATAATAACACATATACAGATATAAACAAAGATAAGCTTAACCCACTTAGGTATGGACCAGCAAGAGGTCAATCTTTCCCTTTTGAAGTCGCCATTTTTCTGTAGCGATAGAAATGTTCAAGACTAAGCCATTGGATTGACTAGACTTTATACAAATCAAAATAAAAAGCGCCACCACGCTTTATTGTTTCCAAAGGAAAGGGAAAATAGCGAATAATCCAAAAAAAGGGGGAAAGATTCAAGGTAAGGGGGTTGGTTATGCAAAGGGAAGGTATTATCACCCTAAACATCTACGGTACTCCGCAGGAACCTCTTTGTAAAATCTGTATATTTTGGCTATAAAAATGTGTTGTATATAAAATGGATGGTGGAGGTGAGAAAAGAAATATATTTTTTATGATTTTTGCACCCGCCTCGGTTGCGAACCTTTAGTGCCTACGTACCACCTTCCGTGCAATAGGGGATCAGGGTACACATAGTTCCTATTTTAAAAATTTGAAACAAAAGTATGTTGGTTGATTTTAAGAGATAAGATATCATCGTTATTGCCCGTGTGGAAAACATACTTACTATCCACAATTATGAGAAAGGAGAATTTGCATCATCTCAAAGTAGAGGATATGGCTTGGATTTTAAAATCAACAATGCCTCACTCAACACCCAAGTGGAAAATATCTCACTTCACTACATATTATAGAAGTATAGTTGTTTGCATCACTACAAGGATTGACAAGAGTCTAATCTTTTTGATAAAAGTTTAAAGGTAAAAAGCCAAAGTGGCAAAAAATGGTTTGAAATGAGATTGATTGACTTTTAGTATTCTCACAAAAATGTAAAGGTATTATTAAGTTAATTGAAATTTATTCATGAAAATATTTTGAAAATGCATGGACCTAAGTCCAAGTTTATTATGAAAGTGGTTCAAGTTAAAAAAAACAAGAAGAGTTTTCAAAAAAAGGGGGAAGAAGATTTTTGAAATTAAAGAAAATGGGAGGAGAAGAAGGGACTATCCTAAAGCATAAGGTAAAAGCTAGGGATAAGAACTATCTAACCAACAAGAAGCCAATACTTGACATTATGAGTCAATATAGAATTCACATTCTTTGGATTGAAACCAAGCAAGCAAAGATACTAGACATCTTCAAATGTATTAAGTCTTCACAAAAATTAGGCAGAGTAACGGCTGTATACGGGTGAATTCCAGATTACAAACAAAGAGTGTAATCACAAAAACATGCACACAAAAACAAACAAGAAACCCAATGTCTTGAGGTAAACCTCAAAAGCTCCAGACAAAATAATCAGATAAGATCACAAGGTCTCCAAGATAGGCCAAGGTTTCTAATCCTAAGTCCAAGAAAAAGTCCACTGCTCCATAATGCCAAGGATAATAACCAAATAGTCCAAGTACCATTAAGAGTTTTTTAGGGTTTATGTTGATTATTAAGTATCTTAGAAAAGAAAAAGAAAAGCTCAAGTGAGCAAAGTAAAAAAAAGACAAGAAAATAAATGCTCAAATGAGAAAAGATGAAAATGACATGAAATGAAAAATGCTAGAAAATAAATAGTACATAAAACATAAAAGAGTAAAGGCATAAAATAAACAAGTCAATAATTAGTGCTTAGTTGGATGACCATCTTGAAACTTGCATTTGGAACTCATTAGAGGATTGCTAGAACCAAAGCCTCCACACAACAAGCTGCATTTGCTTTTTGTCAAGTATATCATCCATTTGGAATTCTCATAAGTATCATTTAATGATCAACGATGTTTAAGTGATCCGCGTTGACCAAAAGTGTTGTAGATCCATTAGAAGATTGGTAGAACCAAAGCCTCCACACAATGAATCTCAATGTTATTGGATCAAAGAGATCAAATTAACATACTTGGGCTTGCAATCATAAGTTTGGGCCACGAATGATCATTTATTCGAATCGGGACAAAATTTAGCGCTATGTTAAGCAATCGTAAGTGGACTTATATAGAAGTCGCACCTATTTTGAGGCCGGTCAATAGTAATCTATGCACCATTTGTTTTGAGACATGATATAGAGATCATGCTCCAACAACATTTAGTGCAATGAGAAGGGGATAAGATGAAGGGGATTTAGGGTAAAAAGATAAACCACATTTGAATTAATATTTAATCAAACTATTAATAAAATCATTCATCTAGTTTTTATGGAGTTAAACTGAATAACATGGATCCAATGATATTAATAAAGCCATGATCAAAAAAATCAATCCAAGACAGCCAGAAAATAATCACAAAATAATAATATAATTAATATATACATTAAAGGGTTTAAAAATGTAAAAAAAAAGGAAAATAATGAGGAAAATATCAATTATATTCAAATTAATCAAGAAATGAAAAATAAGACCATAGAAAAATCAAAAAAGAGGCCAAGTAATTTTATAAAATTTTTGGTAATTTTTAAAAGTCATAAACTATTTTTAAAAATTAAAATAAATGGGTAAAATAAACATAAATAGTAAAAAAATAGTAAAGTCAGAAACAAAAATAAAATAAGGTCACCAATATTTGTCACAATATCATTGAATCATTCCATAATTTTTTCAGAATTTAAAAATGTTTAAAAGTATTTTTAAACATTTTTAAAGAAATCAAATAAGTGAAAAATTCATAAAAAAAATACCAAAACACAAAATTAAATTGTGTAAAAATAAAAATCAGAAAGAGAATAATCCAAAATATTTTTCATAATTTTTTCAGATTTTTTGGACTAAAAATGAATTTTCTATGATTTTTTGAAATTTAAAACAATTAAAATATAAAAATCAGAAAAAAGAAAATAAAAGTAAAAGATGTGGACCATTGGATGAGAGTCAAAATGTGTTAGTAATCAAATCCAAGGGATCTGGCGCGCTGTGCATATCATGGTCTTTAATGAATAATGTACAGAATCATTAATAAAATCAGAATTTGAAAATAACAAATGGCACGCCTTCATTGGTCAGAAGATGACACGTTGGTCATCTTCAACCTCCAGCCATCACGAATTACAGGTCTCTCAAACAGTAAAATCAGAAGTTCAGACCTATGCCATTCGCTTTGTCTCTTCAAGACGAAGACAACCACACCCTCGTGCCAAATTTATATAAATTGTAGCTTAAGCAATTTGGAAAGAAAGTTTTGAAAAGGGATTTGAAAATTCATGGTCAAAATGTGCTTCTAGTGAAATGTAAGTGTTGCGAGTAGAACCAGGGCAATGAGAGCAACACAATGATATCAGAGTTTTGAAGAATTGATGAAGGAATCTACATATTGAAGTTGAGTTGCAGAGCTCTGAAACTGGACTTCTATGGAGCAATATAGGGCACGATTCTTGATTGTAATTATATGGTTAGCTTCAGGGAAGATCAAGGAAGGTGAATTGAGAGAAAAAATGGATTGAAAAAGGCTTGAGAATAGATTTCGAAGTTGCTGAATTATGGGTTGTGAAGCAAGTTTGGCAGGGTGATTCTGGATATCTAAGCTTGGGAAATTGAATGGGGGATGACCCTCTATTTATAGGGAATCAAATGGAATATTCAAGCATGCGAAATGATGAAGTTTGGAGGGAAATCGTGTGAACCTGATGTAGGAGCAAAGTGTGATCTGATTTGCATCAAAACTCATCCAATCCTTGTGTTTCAAGGCTCTAATCCACTTTGGAAACTTGGTTAAACATGTTTAGATCACAAACACGTGCTAATTTCATGTTTAGAGGCCAAAACATGAATTTCAAACTCTGACTTATGGAGAAACTTCAGTTTCAAGTTACCAAGTTCAATCCAATGGCATTTCCACCTCAAGGGATCTTAGGGAAAAATTATTGATGCTTTGGAAAGATGAGGTTAGAAGTTTTGAAATGGAAAAGGAATGGAATCAAATGGATGCTTGAGATGAAAGTTACATGGATTCAAAGTTGAAGAAAAATAGTTGACTTTCCATACTTTGAAATATTTCAAATTCTTCTTTAAAAATGACCTATAATCCTTTGCATCCAAACATGGCCTTCCACTAAGAATTTGCTCTTGATCAAAAAATATGGAATGAAGTAGATCTCTCGAATGAAATGTTTCAATTTGAACCACTCAAAATATCCAAAAATTGAGCAAGTTATGACTTGTTGAAGTTGGCCAAAAATCATGAAATGACCTATAATCCTTTGCATTCTTAAGGCAACTTCCATCCATTTTCTCACTTTGCACATAAAATAAGGCATGAAGTACACATCCTTAGGATCATCATGAAAAAATAATGGGCTCAAGGTGATAAAAATTGACCAGGTTATGACAATTTGAAGTCACCTATGGAAAATTGGGGATTCATCTGGGTGACTTGTAATCTTTCTTCTTCACCAAGTTCCTTCCACATGAAAACTCCTTGAAAGTTTTGAAGTTATTTGTTGGTAACTCTTTGAAGAGAAGAATTCTTTTGGAATTACTCAAAAATACCAAAATATGAGCAAGATATGCCCCTTTGAAGTCCAAAAACCTAGCCTCTAAATCAAGAGAATGCTTTGAGGAACTTTGCCAAGTTTGAACAAACTTTTTGTGCCAATATTCTTCCTTTGTGAATAGAAATTGTTGAGGATGATGATGATGACTCATGGCCACCAAAACCACTTCCATACCAATTCTTCCAAAACAACTTCAATGGTGAGGCCTGAATTTCTCAAACTATGTTGACTAGGGCATGGAAATAAACTCATGAACCCGTGATGCAACTTGCTAAACCTCATTGCCTTTACCTACATTATTAACAAGTAAGACAAACCAATATTTCATTTTGTTAATTAGAGGGAAAATCAAAGCAAAATATCCATGATCAAAAGAAAACAAGTTAAGGTGCTTGGTAACTCCTCATAGAGCAAAGCTAAAGATAGGTAGAAGAACCAAAAGCCCTAATGTGATCTTGTTGTAATTGAAATAATATGGTATGATGAAGGAATCTTAGGGAAAAAAATTGGGGTACAACACTGTCGAAGCGGAAAATAAGAATATCAAAAAGATCATACAGAAAATGACAGTCACATATAAAGACTGTCATGAGATGATACCATTCGCTCTCCACAGGTATCGTACCACAATGCGCACATCAACCGGGGCAACACCCTACTCTCTGGTATATAACATGGAGGATGTCTTGCCTATTGAGGTCCAGATCCCTTCTCTGAGAATTATGAAGGATGCAGGGCTGAACGAAGAAGATTGGATCCAGATTCGACTTGATCAACTAAACTTGATCGATGAGAAAAGGCTTACTTCTGTCTGTCATGGTCAAATGTATCAAAAACGGATGATCAAGGCTTTCAACAAAAAGGTCAGACGCCAAGTGTATCAAGTCGGGGATCTGGTGATCAAGCGCATCATACTTCCGCAAGGTGATCCCAGGGGCAAATGGACTCCTACACACGAAGGACCATTTATAATCAAAAGCATATTCTCTGGTGGAGAAATGATATCGACCACTATGGATGGTAACAAGCTGCCACACCCTGTGAACGCAGACATAGTCAAAAGATACTACGCATAAAAAGACCCGCTAGGTTGACACACCTAGGCAAAACAAGGGCATCCCAGCGAACCAAAAAGGTTTGGGCAAAAATTAGGGATAAAACAAAAACATTTGTACACCCGGAAAGTTGAAAACCCGAAAGGGCGGCTTGGGCAAAAAAGGGTATCTCGGTGGACTGAAAACCCAAAAGTGTGGTCCAGGCAAAAGTTTGGGAATTAAAGCGTATGACTATGTCCCGTTGGATCACCTTACGGACAACCTGCAAACTCGATGGTTTTGATCAATTTAGTCAGCTTTGGACAAGGCAACAAATAGACAAGATGCTCAGAGACACGAAGGTTATAGCAGAATGGAAACCCCATGGGATTATTGCACATAGCTATCTTTTATTTGTATCAAACTTCATTTTTTACGACGACATTCTCTTACTAGAATGTTTGTCTCGTTGTACAAAAATACTTACTCAAAGTCAATACAAAGATATCTCTTTGAAAGTGCAAAACTATCTATTTTTTCTTTACTCTTGTGTTTTGTTTACAAAAACGTCCAATGATTTATTTTGAACATATGCATTTGAATGTAATTACCATTTACAATTGAACAAAATAGAAAGAAAATCATTGATGGCTTTAAGAGATAGGGAAATCTCTCTAAGTTATTTCCATAAAATCCCCCGCAATGTGCAGTTTAATCCCCAGCGGAAAAAACTTCCAGCTATCAATCCCTAGTAGAAGTCATCAAATTTTTCAAGATTCCCCAACGAAGCAGTACACGACGTTTCCCTTACAATAGAGTTTATTTCTCTAAGCGGAAATACATCAACACTTCAACTTCACAACATGAAGACTTACACTCCATATCCTCAGCAGCAGTCAGGGATTTTATTTCTCCCAATTCAAGCAAGCAGTGCAGCAGATTAACTCACATACGCATACATCACATCCATATATCATAAACATTGATAACACGAATGCATGTATCACAATCTCATTATACCATGCATTTCATACAACATGACATTGCATATTAGCTAACATTTAACCCTTTTTAGGATAAGGGTAATCAATAGCTACCATTAACAATGTTCAAAGGCTTTTTAGATACAGTTCAGATACACTCCAGACGCGGATGCCATTCTGATACTTATTCAGACTCACCTTTCAGATACAGTTCAGATACACTCCAGAAGCGGATGCCATTCTGATACTCATTCAGATACAGTTCAGATACGCTCTAGACACGGATGCCATCCTAATACTCATTCAGATTCAGCTTCTCAGATACAGTTCAGATATGCTCCAGACATGGATGCCATCCGGATACTCATTCAGATTCAGCTTCTCAGATATAGTTCAGATACGCTCCAAACACGGATGCCATTCTGATACTCATTCAGACTCAACTCAGATACGCTTCAGACACGAACGCCATTCTAACACTCATTAGTTTCAGCTTACAAATGTTGTTCAGCAATCATTTTGGATGGCATCTGCAAGCCCATCTCTGACAACTTCTCATCTTCTCTCCAAATGGCATCTTTAAGCCCATTCCCCATACCATCAACCATCACATCATCGAGTGCAAATTTCTGGGCACTCCAGTGTCCAATCATCTTCCACCTTCGAGTCACGAATGGCAAAACTCGCCAATCTAACTCTTCAGGTTTAAGAAGATTGAACAGGGGCAGCTGTTGTACCCCAAAATTTTCCCTCTCACTTATCAAGAATTTGCTCACAAGATCTCCTTTGGCTCAAGACTGCACTAGGGTTGATCAGCTCGAGACACCTCCTTAAACACTGATGACCAAAATTAGGGTTTGAGATTTCACAAGGATATTTGAACTTCCAATGCCCCATATGACTTTCATGAATCATTATGGACCCACAAGATTACTCATGTCAAGTTTCAAGCTTTAGATCACACTTTTACTCAGTCAATTGAGCAATTGACCTAAAAATCAGCTATATTGTGGAAAAAGTAAACTATGGCCAATTTACAGTCAAACTTCATAGTTTTTGACCCACATCAACATTTTAAATTCATAACATTTGATCAAGTTTGGACCATAATTCCTCAAGCAATTTGATCAAATCTTCAAAAGGGCAAAATGGTCAAAATTAGGGTTTTAACTGGGAAAGGGAAATTTCTGATTTTTGACCTAGCAAATGATCAATTGGTTTAAGGCATGATCTCAAGAGTCCAATTGCATCATTTTGACCTAATGACATGGCTCAAAATATTGCTCAAGTCTAATGGATTGACAGATGAATTTTCAGTCAACTGATCAAAAGTCAACTTTAAACTGAAAAGTCAAACTTTGACTTTTTTAGTCAAATTCAAATGCCAAAGACCATAATTCATTAAAGCATGTCAAAATATGAAACTTATTCATCAAGAAATCCAAAATTGAAAATTTCATTTTGAAAAGTGAAAATTTCTAAACTTAGAAATTTTTCTAAGTGTTGGAAATTTCTTATTTTTTCACAACTTTGAGCAAAATTTTCACCATGATGCAAGATGATTCAGGAGAAACTTCCAACATGAAATTTGTAGATCTCTATGAAATATACAACTTTTATTTACACAACTCCTTCCAAAAGTGCTTGGATCTCAAGTTATAATTTTAAGAATACACGGTCATGAAACAAAACACTTAGTGAAATTTTTGCCCTAATTTGGTCAGGATTTTGACCTAACTTCCTGACACTTTTCATATAGTTCCAAGGAGAATATTCAAACATAACTCAAACGTAATTTGGTCAGGATTTTGACCTAACTTCCTTGAGATAATTCTTGAGTAGGGAGAATCGAATAGATGAAGTTAGGGTTTTATCACTTGAATTACAAGGCATTTTGTGATGAAAAAAATTATAATTCAAAGTTATGTTGCATAAAATCTACTTTGCAAGCCTCAAACTTGTTAGGAACTCCATAATTAATTGCTTGCACAGCTATTATAGGTCTCATTTCAAGCATTCAATGCAAGGTCGTGCTTTATATCCATTTTGGGAAGAAAGTGCACATTGCCATTTTCATAAAGTGACTTTTTGCACAAAACTTATTCTTGAGCCTTGCACTTGTTCTCTTCTGATCATACATGTCTCATAACACAAGAAAAATGGTTTAGACACTTACAATCACCCAGCCCATGCTTGTACTTCACATTGAAACTTGGTTTTCCACTTTTCTTGAAAATCAAGTAACATAGCAAATAGCTTGTAACTTGTACTTATTGTAAGTGTTTAGTTATTGGCATGTATTTTTGGTAAAACCAGGTGTCTGAATGTCATGACTGATGTCATAACATTTTGGTTTATTAGGTACTTTATGCAGAAAAATCATGGCATACAGTAGCAACTGTGTATGTGTGTGTATCCGAGCATTTTGCAAAAGATCACATTTATTGCCTTCTACCAAAATCAGTAAACAGGAATTTTGATGTCATAACAAATGTTAAGACATCCTGTACTGATCTAACAGTAGTGCAGTTTGGTTAATTCTGAGATTTTTCAGGAAGTTAGCTCATTCCTTCCATAACAGAATCTCCCGTTGTCTTTGGGTTAACCTAGCTCAACCCTAAACTGGTTGATAAAGTCTTGTGACCAAGTCTTATGGTTAAACCTAATTAACCCTAGCTTTTTATGGAAACCCTAACTGAAGAAACAGCTGCTATATATTCAACAGGATTGCTGTTTGGAAAATATCCCTTTGGACTGAAGATCAATCAGAAACTGTATAGTTTTAACTATTGTAATCTAAGCAATTATCATTGTGATAAGTGACTTGGAATAGGTTTTGTTTGTAAGGGTTTCTGTACCACTCAAAGCTTTGAAGCAAGAGTGTTTTGTGTCTCTTGACTAAAGCTTTGAAGCAAAGTCAAGTTAGGTTTATGTATCACTCAAAGCTGTGAAGCAAGAGTGTTTGTGTTACTTGATTAAAAAGTTGTGAAGCATAATCAAGTGTATGTTCTGAAGAGTGTCTTCATTAATTCATTAATCAATTGTTTTAAGTATCACTGCTGTGATTGAGGGGGAGTGAGTAGGAAATCAGGTTTAAGTAGAACTTAGATTGAAGTTGCATTGGGTAGGTCTTAAGTGAAGGAGATAAACTGGTTGGTTTATTCCTGAATTAATATCTCTTATAGTGGATTTCCTCCCTGGCTTGGTAGCCCCCAGAGTAGGTGTTGTTTCACACTGAACTGGGTAAACAATTGATTGTGTTCTTTACTGTTTTTATTTACTGTCTTATAGAAAGTCAGATACGGTGTCATAACATTCACTGTGACATTAAGTATCTGCTGCCAGAATTTTCAATTGGCATCAGAGCAGGCACCCTGCCTGTATTACTGGGTGAGATCTAGGGATATCACTTTCTGGAACTATGGACAAAGAAGGAGTTTTTGGAAATAGACCACCCATTCTGGATGGAACAAATTATGACTACTGGAAACCTCGTATGATTGCCTTCTTAAAATCTCTGGACAAAAAGGCTTGGAGAGCTGCTGACAAAGGATGGAACCATCCCACCATAACTGAGAAAGATGGGACAATCAGTCTGAAGCCTGAGGAAGAATGGAGCAAAGAAGAAGATGAGTTAGCCCTGGGAAATTCCAAAGCCTTAAATGCCTTGTTCAATGGAATTGATAGAAACATTTTCAGACTAGTACATCAATGTGAACTGGCCAAGGAAGTGTGGGACACTCTCAAAACTACCCATGAAGGCACATCCAAAGTAAAAATGTCAAGGCTTCAGATGCTGACTACAAAGTTTGAGAACCTAAGGATGAAGGAAGATGAAACCATTCATGAGTTTCACATGAACATGTTGGAGATTTCCAACACCTCAGGAGCATTGGGTGAAAAGATGTCTGAAGAAAAACTGGTGAGAAAGATTCTTAGATCCCTGCCTAAAAGATTTGCAATGAAGGTAACTGCTATAGAGGAAGCCCAGGACATCAGCAACTTAAAAGTGGATGAACTCATTGGTTCTCTTCAGACTTTTGAGATGGGGATCAGTGACAATGTTGACAAGAAAAACAAGAGCATAGCACTTGTATCCAACACTGAAAATGAAAACAAGGAGGATGAAGAAGAAAATATTTCAGAAGCTATTGTCATGCTTGGAAGACAATTCAACAAACTCATCAAGAGAATGGATCCAAAGTCAAGGTTAAATGTTGATAACATTCACCCTGACATTAACAGATCTTATGACTCCAGCAGAAGACCAAGGTCTGAAGAGAAGGGAAATCAAGGCAGAGGAATTCAATGCCATGGTTGTGAAGGATATGGGCATATTCGAGCTGAATGCCCTACCTTTCTTAAGAAACAAAAGAAAGGAATGACTGTTACCTGGTCTGACTATGATTCAGAAAGTAATTCTGAAGAAGAATCTGCCAAACTAGTTACTGCTCTAACTGGTGTTTGTATCTCTGAAAGTGACACCAGTGATGCGGATGTGACATTTGAAGAACTGGCTGATACTTACAAGAAATTGTGTATCAGAAGTGCTGAAGTCTGTGTGCAAAATGAGAGACAAACAAAGCTCATCATAAAGTTGGAGGCTGAAAAAAGGGCAAACCTTGAAACTATAATTCATCTAGAAGGGGAAGTTCAATTGCTGAACTCACAACTGAACCAGATGACAAAATCTGTCAAGATGCTGACAAATGGAACTGACAAATTGGAAGAAATCCTTCAGGTTGGACAAAATGTGGGAAACAAGTCTGGACTAGGATTTGTGGAAGCAAAGAAATCTGGTACAGATAAGAAGATCAGGTCTGATAAACAAATGTCAAAGCAGATGTCACAACATAACACTCAACATCGGGAACAGAGAAATATGAAGAAAAAGTACCAAAGATGGAGATGTCACCATTGTGGGAGGTTTGGTCACATAAAGCCTTTCTACTTCAGATTGTATGGATACCCTAATCAGAACCCAGGTGTCAAACCTAAGGCTAACAGGGTACCACATACTCCTCAATGGAAGAAAAAGGCTACTGCCCTGATAGCCCACACTTCCCTGAGAGTCTCTGCAAAGGAAGACTGGTACTTTGACAGTGGGTGTTCTAAGCACATGACTGGAATCAAGAACATTTTCAATCATGTTAAACCTCACACCACTAGTTATGTGACCATTGGAGATGGTGTTAAAGGTGAAATCAAAGGAGTTGGTAATTTGGACTGCCCTGGAGTTCCAAATCTGAATGAAGTACTATTGGTAAAAGGCCTGACTGTTAATCTCATTAGTATCAGTCAATTGTGTGATCTAGGATTCAAGGTCAACTTCTCAAAATCTGAATGTCTTGTAATAAATGAAAAACAAGAAGTTGTAATGAAAGGAGTCAGATCTAAAGATAACTGTTACTTGTGGCAGCCTGAGAACACTAATAACTCTACTGTGTGTTCTATTTCCAAAGAAGAAAAAGAGGTGAAACTGTGGCACCAAAAGCTTGGCCATCTTCATCTAAGAGGAATGAAAAGAATTATCTCCATGGAAGCAGTCAGAGGGATTCCAAGACTGCAAATTGATAAAGGGAGAGTTTGTGGTGAATATCAGGTGGAAAGGCTTGGTGAAAATGGATATGCCTATGTTGTGGTGAATAACTTTGAAGTTTTTAAAGAACTGTGCAAAAGAACTCAAAAATAAGGGTGTATTGTCAGAATCAGAAGTGATCATGACAAGGAATTTGGAAACAACAAATTTGATAAGTTCTGTTTCTCAGAAGGAATTAGTCATGAATTCTCTTCTCCTATAACTCCTCAACAAAATGGAGTTGACAAAAGGAAAAATAGGATCATACAGGAATCTGCCAGAGCTATGATTCATGTCAAAAGAATTCCTTTTCAACTTTGTGCTGAAATAGTTGCAGCTGGTAGTAGTTGTTCTCAAATTATCTGGACAAAACAGATGCTCACTGAGTATAATGTCTCACAAGATGTTGTGACATTGTACTGTGACAATCTGAGTACAATCAATATTTCCAAGAACCCTATTCAGCATAGCAGGACCAAGCACATTGACCTTAAAAATTACTTTATCAGAGACCTTGTAGAGGAGAAGACAATTAAACTGGAACATGTTGCCATTAAGCTACAGCTGGCTGACATTTTTACCAAGGCTCTTGATGCAAATCAATTTGAAAACTTAAGGGGAAAGATGGTTATTTGCCAACATGAGAAATTATAGCAATTAATTTTGCTCAAAACAAGGGTTGAAGGAGTTATTTTTGTTAAGTCTATTTTAAGTGGGTTAATCATATATTTCCCCAATTCTTTCAAAATTATTAAGAAGTTGAATAGACACACATTTGCCTCCTTCCACTCTCGACTTTGCAACATCTCTTTTTCTCTCAATCAAAGTTTTCTCCCTAGTTGCTACTGGTTTTCCAAGTCAATCAAAATGTCTCAAACTTCATCCTCATCCAAGACAACCGTTTCATCTTCATCATCTGATCAAGATTCTCGAGCAATCACCTCATGCATGGATTCTGAAGTCCTGGAGATTACTCCTCTCAGAGAAATAGCAACTAACCCTTCCAAAGTCAAAAAGCTGAGAACAAGGCATGCAGGAAGGTCTCAGGCTACGTCATCCAGTAATCCCTCTCAACCTTCATCTTCTGTACCTAATAGGGAAGGATCAGCTTATGTACATCAAGCAATAGCTAGGCTTGTTACAAGAATCCTGAGTGAGAACCACTCTGTACCGGGGATTTCTGTTCCATTAAATCAAGAATCGGCAAGCCCAAATGTTGAAGCAAATCCAGATGTCTCTGAGAATGTTGAGACACCAAATGACAACATTCAAAAACCATCTGAAAACCTGGATGATATTCAGAACCCTTCAGAGAAGAATGTTGAACCACCTGTTATTGATGTGGATCAGGAATACTCAGACAATGACCTGATTGCAAATATCAACCCTAGCATAGCTAGGAGAATGATGAACAGGAAGGGTAATCAAAATGCTGCAAAAGGTCTGAACAAAGAGAAACCTGCTGATAAGAAAACCAGGTCTGAAGGGAAGACTGGTACTGTGAAGACTGGACTGTCCAAAGGGAAGGTGAAAGCCCAAGTGCATGCTGGGAGTCTCTCAAAACCTGCAAGGCAACCAATAACAAAGAAGAGAAAAGAACCTGAGCCTACTGATTCTGATGAGGAGTCAGATTTTGAAATTGATACTGAAGACATTCCCCTCAGAAGGAAACTCCTTTCCAGCAAAATGGCTAGAGTTCCTGAAGTCCCCACTGACTACATCTCATTTCACCACCCTGAAAATGCCAACAGATGGAAGTATGTTTGCTTGAAGAGAATAGCCTTGGAAAGAGAACTAAACAATGGTGCCATGGATTGCAAGGAAATCATGGACCTGATAAAAGATGCTGGACTAATGAAGACTGTGGTAAAATTTACCAAATGCTATAAAAATCTGGTCAAGGAATTCATAGTGAATTTGTCTGATGAATGTGCTGATGGAAGGTCAGCTGACTTTGAATGTGTATATGTGAGAGGAAGAAGGGTTAATTTCTCTCCATCTGAAATTAACAAATTTCTTGGAAAATCAAATGAGGCCTGCCCTGAACTGGAAGTTACTGACAATGAAGTTTGACAAACCATCACAGCAAGACAAGTCAAGTGCTGGCCCTCAAAAGGCAAGCTAAATGCTAGCAAGCTAAGCATAAAATTTGCCATCCTGCACAAGATTGGTGCAGCCAACTGGGTCCCTACAAACCATAAATCAACCATCTCTACAGGATTGGGGAGATTCATTTACGCTGTTGGTACCAAGACTGGATTTGACTATGGCAGGTACATTTTTGATCAAACCTTAAAACATGCTGGTAGCTATGCTGTTAAAGGCCCAATTGCCTTTCCCTCCCTCCTATGTGGAATCATTCTTGCTCAGTACCCTGATATCCTGGTGGAAAGAGACACTGCTTGCAAAAGAGCTCCTGCTCTTGGGTTACACTACAAGCTGTTTCAGGGATCTCATGTTCCTGACATTGTCATAACATCAGCTGAGACATCATCTGCAAAAACTCAGTCCAAGACATCTGATGTTATAGCTGTATTAAAAGAGACCTGCAAAGAGCTGGAGACCAGGAAAAAGACTCTAGAAAACCAAATTGCCAAATTAGAACAGGAGGAGACTGAAGGAAACAGAAGGGAAGAGGGTGCTGCTAAAGATCAGCTCAATGCTGGAGAAAGTAGCTCCTCTGAAGGTGACAGTGCTTAAAGTCTGGTGGAATTGTCAAGCCTGATGCTGATGCTGTTGATGCAAGTGTCTTCAGATTTTATTTGTTGTTTTTTATTTTGGATAACTGTATAACATTTAAGTACATGTTTCTTTGGCCCATTTGTGGCTAAAGAGGGGGAGATAATTTCTGTGTTAATCACTTGGTAGACCTCATATTTTTTCTGCAGTCATATTCATTCTGCTGCTCTATATTCTCTGATTGCTTAGGGGCTTTAGCCAAAAATCTGCCAAAGGGGGAGTTTGTAAGTGTTTAGTTATTGGCATGTATTTTTGGTAAAACCAGGTGTGTGAATGTCATGACTGATGTCATAACATTCTGGTTTATTAGGTACTTTATGCAGAAAAATTATGGCATACAGTAGCAACTGTGTATGAGTGTGTATCTGAGCATTTTGCAAAAGATCACATTTATTGCCTTCTACCAAAATCAGTAAACAGGAATTTTGATGTCATAACAAATGTTAAAACATCCTGTACTGATCTAACAGTAGTGCAGTTTGGTTAATTTTGAGATTTTTCAGGAAGTTGGCTCATTCCTTCCAGAACAGAATCTCCCGTTGTCTTCGGGTTAACCTAGCTCAACCCTAAACTGGTTGATAAAGTCTTGTGACCAAGTCTTATGGTTAAACCTAATTAACCCTAGCTTTTTGTGGAAACCCTAACTGAAGAAACAACTGCTATATATTCAACAGGATTGCTGTTTGGAAAATATCCCTTTGGACTGAAGATCAATCAGAAACTGTATAGTTTTAACTGCTGTAATCTAAGCAATTATCATTGTGATAAGTTACTTGGAATAGGTTTTGTTTGTAAGGGTTTTTGTACCACTCAAAGCTTTGAAGCAAGAGTGTTTTGTGTCTCTTGACAAAAGCTTTGAAGCAAAGTCAAGTTAGGTTTATGTATCACTCAAAGCTGTGAAGCAAGAGTGTTTGTGTTACTTGATTAAAAAGCTGTGAAGCATAATCAAGTGTATGTTCTGAAGAGTGTCTTCATTAATTCATTAATCAATTGTTTTAAGTATCATTGCTGTGATTGAGGGGGAGTGAGTAGGAACTCAGGTTTAAGTAGAACTTAGATTGAAGTTGCATTGGGTAGGTCTTAAGTGAAGGAGATAAACTGGTTGGTTTATTCCTGAATTAATATCTCTTATAGTGGATTTCCTCCCTGGCTTGGTAGCCCCCAGAGTAGGTGTTGTTTCACACTGAACTGGGTAAACAATTGATTGTGTTCTTTACTGTTTTTATTTACTGTCTTATAGAAAGTCAGATACAGTGTCATAACATTCACTGTGACATTAAGTATCTGCTGCCAGAATTTTCACTTATGACTGGCCAAACCACTCAAGACTCTTCGCTTATAGATACCCAAGCGATTTTCCACAAAACACACGCATGCTTAAGCCCTGAAAACACCTAGAACATAGAATCACCAAAAACACTTCAAAACTTGTCATTTCTGTGTTTTGAAGCCAATCTTCAAATCTACTCGTGTGTTTCTTGGCCTTTTACTTTCAAAAGCTTCTAATCAACATACACAAACAATCTCAACACCTGCAGGACCACTGTAACACCTTCATCATCATCCACCATTTTCAAAAACAGAGCTTTTCACTTGGACTTCTCCAGAACTCCTCAGGCACTTTCAGCTAAAGCTAAGCATCCCTTTAGTTTCCTGGGAACTTGAGGAAGCTAACCAGTTCATTAGAACTCACTGAAAGCTTCTCAAACTCCAAACCTGACACCCTCTTGCAAGGTAAGTTTTCTAACTTTGGAACTTTTTATACAGGCATCATCAATGATTTATTTGTGAATGAAATATGTAGATATCCTTGCCCTAAAGCTAACCATGTCCATAGTTTCCATTAATTTTGCTTGAGCTTTGAGAATTTTAAGATTGAAGTTTATGAGATTTTTAGGGTTCAGATTAGGGCCAATGAAATTCATGTTTGTCTTTGATCTATAGTTTTAATGCTTTACATTTCTGAAACCGTGAGGAAATTTGCTACAAGTTTTATGTTTACAATTTTCATTTTTGTTGAGATTTGAACAAGTTACAGAGGTTCTGGATGGGCGTCAGGTTGAAGATGAAGTTAGCCTCGGGAATGTGTTTGCCATATATATTTATGCTTTGATTTATATAAACGAATGTATAGCCACCACAGTGGTAGAAGCGCGCGCCTGTAACCAGAGGGACCTGGGTTCGAGCCCCAGTGGTACCCTTTTGATTTTTTTACATTGTTTTTCATTCTGACTTCCTTTTTTGGCAGGCGCTGGGCCTCCCTTTAGGCCTTAGTTTTTTTTCTTGTTGTTAACCCCCTTGCAGGCTATTCACACTCTTGGCCCAATTTTATTTTCTTTTTCTTATTTTTTATTTATTTGTTTTCTTAATTATTTTTCTAATACTAAAAAATCATAAAAAAATATAAAAATAGTAGATTTATATTTGGACATAGTTTATCTATTTTTTCTCACACAAAATTTATTTTATTTTATTTTATCATACTTTATTTATTTCACTAAATATTTTGTAAATTTAATTAAAAAACTAGGTTTTTATTTATTTTCTTTTACACCAATTAAAATATATTATTTCAAAATATAAAAAGACCAAAAATATTTTATAATACTAAATTATTTTCAAGGCAAAAATACCAAAAATACTTTTCTTATAAACTTAATTTCTTTTATTTTAATTAATAGATTTAGGGTTTTATTTAAAAAAAAATTCTTAGTAAATTTAGGTTTTACTTTTTACTATTTTAATTAATTATTTTTCTCTTTAATTAATTAGGTTAAAATCAAAACCCATTTTCTCTAAAAAAAATCCAAATAAATATCCATTTTCTTCACATTTACATTCTTGTATATTTATTCATTTTTGTATATTATTTATTTCAATTCTTGTACAAATTCAATATGGTTGTTATAGATAAATAGGCTTTTTTTTTTTGCAATCCCTATTTATAATTTGTACACCCCTCCCACAAGTATTGTAATAGCGTAGTAACTTTAAATTCCGCAATTTATCGCTTTATATATAACATGCTAGTAATTAGGATTTGTATGGAAAGACTAAAACCAATGCTTAGAAAAACCCTAATCAAAGACAAAATCAAGCATGAAAACAATACACTTGCACACAAGCACCCCTAGGGTAAATCCACTTGGTTGCATTACAAAATGGCCATATTACGCATGTGAGGTATCTTAGCAAAAACAAGCAAAATACAAGATCATAGTCCCTTGATGACGCTATCTATGTTGCCTTTCAAATGATCTTAGTCCCTAAAAGAGAATGCTAAGATACCTTTCAACATTGCTAATCATGGTTATAAGATGACCCACGCCCGTCCCATTTACATCCAAATATAGGGTTACTTACCAAATCAATGGTAAGATAACAATGTTCAAGGAAAATAAAAATGAACATGAAAGACTTTTGAGTAGGTAGAATGCTCCTAATTACTTGCTCCATTTAAAAACAAAACATCCTTGCTATTTTCAAAACAAACACCTACACTTTCAAAACATCCTACAAACTTGAAAACATTTTCAAAAGATCAACAACTTTGTATACATTCTTACGAACGAGAATCATTACAAAGTTTGCCTAAACAAAGGCCTCTTTACAAAATACTTTCAAAAACCACACAAAGCACAATTTCAAACAAAAGCAAGTGATCTAGAATATAACTAAGAGCCCATGGAAAACCATGGATGAAAAGGATGCTAATACCTTCCCTATTTATAATCTACCCTCCGAACTCAAGAAATAATCTCAAAGGTCTTTTCTGTGCTTTTTCACATTTCCTTTTGGATAAAAGAAAAGTCGGTGGCGACTCTTGCTAACCGCAACATTTACGATCAAACACAAAACCTTCAAGTCAGTTCCCCCACCTTATCACACCATTACTTGACGCTGATATCGTGGTCCATCGTCTACCGACAAAAGAAGATTGCCCTCCAATAAAATAGAAAGTAAGTCGCATGCGGCCATAAATGTCAGAGAAGATCAAGACTGAAGACATGAAACAATTCAACGCCAGATTCTTAGTCGTCACCTCCTATCCACAATGGGTCGCCAATGTTGTTCCAGTGCCTAAAAAGGACGAAAAAGTACGCATGTGTGTGGATTACAAATATTTGAATAGGGCAAGCCCTAAGGATGATTTCCCACTTCCCCATATCGATATTCTGGTTGACAATACTGCACAGCATAAAGTGTTCTCATTTATGGATGGTTTCTCAGGCTATAATCAAATCAAAATGGCACCTGAGGACATGGAGAAAACGACCTTCGTCACACAGTGGGGCATGTTCTATTATAAAGTTATGCCATTCAGGTTGAAAAACGCTGGGGCAACTTATCAGCGCACCATGGTAGCTATATTTCACGACATGATCCATCATGAAATAGAGGTCTATGTGGATGACATGATAGCCATATCTCAAACTGAAGAGGAACATCTTGATCATTTGCAAAAACTGTTTGAAAGGATAAAGAAATACAAGCTAAGATTGAACCCGAATAAATGCATATTTGGAGTGAGGTCCGATAAGCTCCTAGGCTTCGTCGTCAGCGGTAAAGGTATCAAAGTGGACCCTGCAAAGGTAAAAGCAATACAAGAAATTCCTGCTCCTCGCACCGAGAAGGAAGTCAGAGGATTCTTAGGACGGCTAAACTACATCACCAGATTCATTTCTCACATAACCGCTACTTGTGAACCAATCTTCAAATTACTGAAGAAAGATCAAGTAGCCAAATGGAATGATGAATGCCAAGCAGCCTTCGACAAGATCAAAGAGTACCTTCAAGAGCCTCCTGTTTTGATGCCTCCAGTCAAGGGAAGACCTTTGATCATGTACCTAACTGTCTTGGAAAATTCAATGGGGTGTGTGTTGGGGTAGCATGATGAATCTGGACGAAAAGAGCATGCAATATACTACCTGAGCAAAAAGTTTACCGACTGTGAAACCAGATGTTCACTGCTCGAGAAAACATGTTGCGCTCTGGCATGGGCTACTCGCCAGCTAAGATAGTATATGTTGACCCATGCTACCTTATTGATATCCAAGATGGATCCAATTAAATACATATTCGAGAAGCTTGCCCTCTCTGCGAGAATAGCAAGATGGCAGATGATCCTGACTGAGTACGACATTTAGTACACTACCCAAAAAGAAATAAAGGGCAGTGTGCTCGCCGATCACCTTGTTCATCAGGCTATGGATGACTATCAGTCCATGAAATTCGAGTTCCCAGATGAAGACATCATGTTGGTAAACAATTTTGAAGAACTCAGACCATATGACGGACCTGAACAAGGATCCCGATGGACTTGGTTTTTGATGGAGCTTCCAACGCACTCGACAATGGCATAGGTGTTGTGATCATATCCCCTGAAGGATGTCATACTCCCTTCATCGCAAGACTTTGTTTCAACTGTACCAATAATATGGCAGAGTACGAAGCGTGTATTATGGGTCTCAAAGCTTCCATAGATTTGGGAATCAAGTCCTTAAGTGTATTTGGAGATTCAGCCTTAGTCATCAGTCAGGTCAAAGGAGAATGGGACACAAAGCACCCTAATCTCATCCCCTACAATGAACATGTGTTGACATTAGTCCCACATTTTGAGGAAATTACCTTTGAGCATTTTCCACGAGATGAAAATCAACTAGCAGACGCGCTAGCCACTATGTCATCCATGTTTAAACTCAAGTGGGGGTAACGAGGCTCCCCAGATCACCATTGATCGGATGGATGAACCAGCTTACTGTCACGAGATCAATACTGAAGAAGCAGTGGACAAAACTTGGTTCCATGAAGTTAAGAGGTATCTCGAGGCCCAAGAGTATCCGGAGGGAGCTTCAGTCAATGATAAGAAGTTCTTTAGAAGATTCTCTTCTAAGTTCTTCCTCAGTAATGGCATTCTCTACAAGCGCAACCATGACTCTACTTTGCTTTGTTGCGTAGACAAGGTTGAGGCAGACAAGATCATGGCTGATCTACATGAAGGCACTTTTGGCACCCATTCTAATGGGCATAAAATGGATAAAAAGATCCTACGGGCGGGGTACTACTGGTCTACCATGGAAGCAGATTGCCATCAACATTCATGAACCTGTCACAAGTGTCAGATTTATGCTGACAAAGTACATGTGCCTCAAGTTCCTCTAAATATCCTGACTGCTTCCTGGCTATTCACAATGTGGGGCATCAACATGATTGGAGAAGTCAAACCTATAACTTCTAATGGGCACCACTTCATCTTGGTTGCCATTGACTATTTCACGAAGTGGGTTGAGGCAGCTTCTTTCGCCTCTGTTACCAAGAATGTTGTGGCCTGATTCATCAAGCAGAATCTCATTTATCGGTACGGTATCCCTAAGAGAATCATCACAGACAATGGTATGAATCTCAATAATACTATGATCACTGCACTATACACACAATTCAAGATCCAGCACCATAATTCTTCTACTTACCGGCAAAAGATGAATGGCATTGTCGAAGCCGTAAATAAAAACATCAAAAAGATCATACAAAAAATGACAGTGACCTACAAGGACTGGCATGAGATGTTACCATTCTCTCTCCACGGTTATCGTACCACGGCGCGTACATCAACAGGGGAAACTCCCTTCTCCTTGGTATACAACATGGAAGTTGTTATACCAATTGAAGTCCAAATACCTTCTCTGAGAATCATAAAAGATGCAGGGCTGAATGAAGATGAATGGATTCAAACTCGACTTGACCAGTTGAACTTCATTTATGAGAAGAGGATTACGGTTGTCTGTCATGGTCAGATGTACCAAAAACGTATGATCAAAGCTTTTAACAAGAAGGTCAGACATCAGGTATATCAGGTTGGTAACTTGGTAATCAAGCGTATCATATTTCCACAAGGTGATCCCAGGGGAAAATGGACTCCTACATATGAATGACCATTTGTGATCAGAAGCATATTCTTTGGTGGAGCAATGATCTTAACCACTATGGATGGCGACGATCTTCCGCACCCTGTAAACGCGGACATAGTCAAAAGATACTATGCATGAATAAAGACCCGCTAGGTCGATTGGCCTAGGAAAAATTAGGGAATCCCGGCGAACCAAAAAGGTTCAGGCAAAAATTAGGGATAAAATACAAAAAAATCTGTACACCCGGCAAGTTGAAAACTCAAAAGGGCGGCTTGGGCCAAAAAGGGTATCCCGGTGGACTGAAAACCCGAAAGGGCGGTCCAGGAAAAAGTTAGGGAATTAAAGCGTATGACTATGTCCCGTTGGATCACTTTACAGACAACCTTTAGCATCGATTGACAAACTCAAACGGTTCTAATCAATCCAATCAACTTCGGACAAGGCAACAAGTGGATGAGACGCTCAGAGACATGAAGGCTATAGCAGAATGGGAACCCCATGGGATTATTTCACATAGCTATATTTTCTTTGTATCAAGTTTTCGTATTCTATGATGACATTCTCTTACTAGAATGTTCGTCTAGTTGTACAAAAAATACTTATTCAAATTAATACAAAGATATTCCTTTGAAAGTGAAAAACTATTTGTTTTTCTTTTATTTCTATATTTTGTTTGCAAAAACGTCCAATGATTATTTTTCAACATATGCATTTAAACATGATCACTGTTTACAAATGAGCAAAAAGGGGAACAGAAAATAGAAAGACAATCACTAATGGCTTTAAGAAATAGGATAATATCTTTAGACCATCCCGTAAAATCCCCCGTAGGTACTTTTCCAGCAAGAACGGAAGTCGGGACACCACTACAGGATCGCTAATGTATCTCCAGTATGCAGCCTAATGGTATCAAGTTCTCTCACATCCCCAACGGAACAAAACTTCCAGTTACCGCTCCAAAGGTTCCTAAGTGAAAGTCGCCCAATTTCTCAGGATTCCCCGGCAGGATTTCACGAGGTCCACAAGCAATACAGTGTTTCCATTTCACAATAGAGTTTATTTCTATAATAAATGGAAACTCATCCATCTACACTTCAACTTCAAAGTATGAAGACTTACACTCCTCATTTCCAACAGTACTCAGGGATTTATTTTCCCCGACTCCAGCAACACTACGACATAACAATTAATGTGTCCATACATTACATCCATACGTCATAGCATTGACAACACATATGCATACAATGCGATCTCATTTATTTTGAGAAACACCATTATACAATGCATTTCATACATCATGGCATTGCATGCAACTAACCCTTCATATTTTCAGGAAAGATCAATCAACAGAAAATTATCGTCAATTTTCCAACAAGTCAATTACAGATCAATTCCCGAGAAAGGACTGGCAAATCATCTACGTAACAGATATTTACTCCAGATCCCTGCTGGTTCAGTTTGAATCTCTCAATGGTTTATTATGATTTCTTTCTCGCAGACGCTTTCTCTGGTTAAGATAAATCTCTCAATGATTTATTTTGATTCTTCTCCAGATCCCTGCTGGTTCAGTTTAAATCTCTCAACAATTTATTCTGATTCTTTCCCGCGTACGCTTTCTCTGGTTCAGATAAATCTCTCAATGATTTGTTCTGATTCTTCTCTAGATCCCTGTTGGTTCAGTTTAAATCTCTCAACGGTTTATTCTGATTCTTTCCCGCATACTCTTTCTCTGGTTCAGATAAATCTCTCAACGATTTATTCTGAGTCTTCTCCATATTCTTGTTGGTTCAGTTTAAATCTCTCAACGGTTTATTCTGATTCTTTCTCGCATATGTTTTCTCTGGTTCAGATAAATCTCTCAACTATTTATTCTAATTCTTATCCAAATCCCCACTGGTTCAGATAAATCTTTCAAACAATTTATTCTGATTTTTTCCTAGCAAGAACTTTCTCTGGTTCAGATAAATCGCTCAAAGATCTACTCTGATTCTCTCCAGTTAAAGAATATTCAAGACCTCTTTTGGCTCAGATAAACCTCTCAATGGTTTATCCTGATACTTTCCAAATGAACATTTCTGGTTCAGATAAATCGCTCCAAGATTTATTCTGATTCTTCCCAGTCAAACAACATACAAGACTTTTGCTAGTTTCAGATAAATCACTCTAAAGATTTATTCTGATTCATTTCCAATTGAAATCAAGTTCAGACTTAGTCCATTTTCTGTCAACAGTCACCCTTGGATGGCATCTACAAGCCTATCTCTGGAAAATCTCCATCATTCCTCCAAATGGCATCTATAAGCCCATTCACAATTCATCTTTGAGTGCAAATTTCTGGGTACTCTAGTGTTCAATCATCTTCCACCTTCAAGTCACGAATGGCGGATCCGCCAATCTAACTCTTCGGGTTTAAGAAGATTGAACAGAGGCAGCTATTGTACCCCAAAAAATTTTCTCTCATTTATCAAGTAATTTCTCACAAGATCTCATTTGGTTCAAGACTGCACTAGGGTTGATTAGCTCAAGACACCTCCTTAAGCACTGATGACTGAAATTAGGGTTTGAGATTGCACAAGGATAATTGAAATTTTAATGCCTCATATGACTTTCATGGATCATTATGGACCTTCATAATTTCTCATGTCATGTTTAAAGTCTTGGATCATATTTTTGCTCAGTCAATTGATCACTTGACCTAAAAATCAACTGTATTGGGGGGAAATTTAACCGTGGTCAATTTACAGTTAAAATTCATATTTTTTATCCATATCAACATTTTGAAATCCTATATGTCATTTGATCAAGTTTGGACCATAATTCCTCAAGAAATTTGATCAGATCATCAAAAGGGCAAATGGTCAAAATTATGGTTTTGACTAAGAAAGGGCAATTTCTGATTTTTGACCTAGAAAATGGTTAATTGGTTTGAGACATGATCTCAAGGATTCAATTGCATCATTTTTACCTAATGACATGACTCAAAACATTTCTCAAGGTCATTTGATTGATAGTTGAGTTTCAGTCAACTGATCAAAAGTCAACTGCAAACTGAAAAGTCAAACTTTGACTTTTTGATCAAATTCAAGTATCAATGATCATAATTCATCAAAATATGTTGAAATATGAAACTTGTCCATCAAGAAATAAAAAAGTCAAGATTTGGAAAAGTGCACATTGCCATTTTGGAAAAGTAGCTTTATGCACAAAATAAATTCTTGAGCTTTGCACTTGTTTTCTTCTGATCATACACAATCTATAACCCAAAAGAAACTTGTCTAAAGCCTCTAAACAACTCATCCCATGCTTGTACTTTGCTTTGAAACCATGTTTTCACTTTTCTTCAAAATCAAGTAACATAGCCATAATTCTACATCTTGTGATTCTAACCCTCTCAAGCCTCAGAACCTTTTTCTTACTTATGCACAAGTTATTTGCAAAAAAACACACGAATACACAAGCTCCAAAACACACAAAAACTCAGAACTGCATCTCAGACTTCCATTTTTGCATATTCTGGCCAGAAATCCCAAAATCAAAAACCACTCGTGCGTTTCTTGGCCTTTTGCTTCCAAAAGCTTCCAAACATCATACATAAGCCATCCCTATCCATGTTACACGACTGTAACACCATCTTCATCCATTTCCAAGTTCAAAAACAGAGCATCATACTTGGACTTCTCAAGACCATTCCAGCCACCTTCAGCTCAAGCCATCTGTTTCATTAGCTTCCTAGAGGTCCAAGGAAGCTACCTGATCATCGCCATCACTTGAAACAAGCTCAAACTCATTTCACGATTTCCAGTTTTGAGGTATTTTTCTTGAACTTCTATCTTACTATTTAGGCATTGTTAGGCTTGCATTTATGAAGATAGAATGTAGATATCATTTCCCTGAAACTATACATGTACATAGATTTCATTTATGTTGCTTGAGCATGGATAATTTTGAGTTTAAACTTGCTGAAACATTTAGGTCAGAATTTGGTACTTTCATAAATTCATCCTAATCTTTGAATGTTAGCTTAAATTAGTTAAATGGTTGGACTCATGGTGAAAAAATACACAAGTTTCATGTTTACATTTCTGAAAATGGTTGAGGAACGAGCAAGTTTGAAATCCTTTGGCTGGAGGTTAAAGATGAAGTACAATCAGGGCAAAGTATGTGTTATGTATTTATTATTGTGCCAATGCTAACAGATGTATCACCACCCCAGTGGTTAAAGCGCGCGTTTGTCACCCCTTGGACCAGGGTTCGAGCCCCAGCGTCCGTTTTGCTTCTTTTTTTCATATTTTTCTGTTTTCTTTTTTTGTTTAAACAGGTTTGGGGCCTCCAACATGGGCCTGTTTATTTTTTTCCTTCTTTTACTAACCCCTGACTATGTTCACACCCCCTTGCCCAATTGTCGTAATTATTTTATTTTTATTTTATTTTATTTCTTTTTCCTTTATTATTATTATTATTATTATTATTATTAATATTATTTTTATTGTTATTAATAAAAATCCAAAAATATTTTATTTATCATTTTTACACTTATTTAGTTTATTTGTTTTATAAAACTAAAAGAACAAAAACATTTTCTTAATAAATTAATTTCTTTCTTAATAATTAATATTTAGGTTTAGGTTTCACTATTATATTATTTTCTTGTAATTAAAATTAATTTAAAACTTAGGTTTCTTTTAATTAATTAATATCCATATCATTTTTATTAGTTTAAAAGCTTTTCATAAATAAAACCCTAGAAAAATCTTTTTTTAGTTAATTTATTTTCTTATTTAGTTTAAGTTAATTTTATTTAATTTTTATTAATCATTTTTTCTTAATTAGGTTTAGGTTAAAATATTTTCATAAAAACCAAACAAAAATCATTTCTTTTTTCATTTTGCATTCTTGCACTTTTATCTTCATTTTCGTACAATATTTAATATGGTTGTAATAATTATTTAGATTTAATTTTCTTGCAATTTCCCCATTTGTAAATTTGTATACCCCATCCCTTAATGATGTAATAGCTTAGTATTTTTATTTTCCATAATTTAATGCTTTATATACAATTGCTAGTAAATCAGGGTTTGTATGGAAAGATTAAAACCAATAAATAGCAAACCCTAATCAAGACAAATCAAGCATGAAAAAGAGACACTTGCACACTTACACGCTTAGGGTAAATCCACTTGTTGCCTTGAGAAATAAATGGTCATGATACGCATCTAAGATGTCTTAGCAAAAACAAGCAAAAATACAAGATCATAGTCCCTCAATGACGCTACAAATGTTGCCTTACAAATGATCTTAGTCCCTCCAAAGAAAATGCTAAGATATCTTACTATATTGTTATTCATGATTATATGATGACCCTTGCCCGTCCCTTTTACATCTAAAGATAAGGTTACTTACCAATCCATGGTAAAATAACAATGTCAAAGGAAAGAGGAAATAAAAAAGAAAGACTTTTGAGTAGGTAGAATGTTCCTAGTTGCTTGCTCATTTTCAAATCAAAACATCCTTGCTATTTTCAAAATAAACACCAACGCTTTCAAAAACATCTTTCAAACTTGAAAACATTTTCAAAAGATCAGCACTTTGTATACATTCTTACGAACGAGAATCATTACAAAGTTTTCCTATACGATGACGCCTTTTCAAAATACTTTCAAAAACCGCACAAGGTACGTTTTCAAACAAAAGCAAGTTGATCTAGCAAGTAACTAAGAGCCCATAGATAACTACAGATGAAAAGGGTGCTAATACCTTACCTTTTCATAATCTACCCCCCGAACTCAAGAAAACATCTCGAAGGTCTTTCATGTTCTTTTCAACCTTTCCTTTTGGATAAAAAAAAGTTTGTGGCGACTCTTGCTAACCGCAACAATTTCGATAAAACACAAAACAACCAAGTTAGTTCTATCACCATGTTACAGAACTGGTGACTCTTCTAGGGATAATTTTAAAATTGAGGTTACCTTAGGGCTAGATCATATTTACTTGCTTTCATTGTTTGATTTGTTTGCTTTACATTTTGGTTCTTTGTTTGGGTTTTAAATCCTCTACCCGGATTTGGGATACCTTATAGGTAAGTAGAAATATGTTATGGAAACCGTGCGGGGTATACCGACATGGTCTAAGCAATAGCTACGTTAGTGTGACATATTTGTGGGTACCGGTAACCCTTGAGTAATCAAGGAGAATACGGGGACGTTGAGTGATGTTATGAAGCACTAACTGACTTCTAGAACCTTTACTTGACCAACTTGGCTATTAGGACGTAGTGAGATGACCGACTTTGGTGTAGTCCAAAGTTGGTAGATACTAGACACTATACTCATTGAGGTTTGGTTTTTTGGGATATTTCGGTCGCTATTAAAGAGGCTTGCGCTGAAATAATGCCCGAGAAAACAAACCAGTGATATTGAACTCCCCTAGAACACAGTTACTATTGCTAGGACATGTTTGATCTAACTAAACTTCAATAGGGTACTTACCTATGAGACTCCATGCAAGCCTAAACATAAGGAATTGTTTGTTTTGTTTGTATATATTTACTTGTACATAACATCATAAACATCATAACATCATACTCATACTCACTAACCATTTCAAGGATTCTTGGGATTTATCTTTGTTCTGTTTTGTAGGACATGGATTCTATTCACAGGAAAACCATTCAAGTCAATCTCGTAAGAATTCCTCCTCAACTTAAAGAGTTAGCATTAAGGGTTCCTGAGGATTCTCCATTTACCGAAAGACATGGTCACCTCCTAAACTTGGTTACCTCTAACATGGATGAAGATGTGATAAAGGTGCTTTTTCAATTCTTTGATCCTCTACATCATTGCTTCACATTTCCCGATTATCATCTTGTGCCAACTTTGGAAGAATTCTCCTAACTCTTGAGGATTTCCATTCTCAATCAACTACCCTTCAACGGTACAGAAAGATATCCAAAACCAGAAGAGATTGCTCAAGCCCTACACTTGCAACAATCTGATGTCATAACTAATTGAGAAACAAGGAGTGGTGTCAAAGGTTTCTTAGCCAAGTTCTTGTTTGAGAAAGCTCTTGTTAAAGCTCTTGTTAAAGTGCTTCAAGAAATTCGTCTTCTTCAAAGCAATTTCTTATGGAAAGGGAGAGAGCATAGGAGGGTTATTCATTGGGTGAGTTGGCAAAATATTTGTAAACCTCGCAATCTAGGTGGTCTTGGAGTGAAGGATGTGGAGATTTTGAATAAGGCCTTGTTGAGTAAATGGAAGTGGAGGATTTTAAAGGAGCGTGAAGCGTTATGGATTAATATTCTTAAAAGTAGATATGAAAATATTGAGAAGAAGATTCTTATTGGTAATAAGAGTGTGCTCCATATAAAAGATTCAATCTAGTTGAGGGATTTGATTTTTGTTGATAGCAAGGTTTCTACTGTCCGAAATCATTTCAGTGGAGTTGTTCATTGTAGTGTCAATTCTGGAATAGGTACTACTTTTTGGGTTTCAGCTTGGATATCTCGGTAGTTACTGCAGGATGCCTTTCCAGAGGTGCTCGTGCAGGAGGTAAACAGTATCAGTAGTGTCGAGGAAGAAGGGAAATGGGAAGGTGATATTTGGTCTTGGAACTTTGAAGAGATGGTGGTTAACTGTGATGAGATAGAGCCAGAAATCTAGGCTGAGTTGATAAATCTGTTGCAGGAAAATTTGTTGGTCATAACAGGTGGTGATGATTTCGCGTGGACGGAAGGAGTTGATGGAGTTTTCTCGGCTAAGGCTTATTATAGCTGGTTTTGCAAGAACATTTTACTGCCCCATCTGAATAATGAAATGTTGCAGGCTGCTAGTTACCTTTGGAAGATAAAGGTGTCGTCTAACATCTCTTTTTTCGGATGGCGTTTAATCCTGAATAGGATTCCAACCAAAGATTTATTACTTACTAGGGGTATTGTAACAGACATTTTATGTGTCTGTTGTGGGACGGAGGATGAATCTATCCCGCACCTCTTTGGATATTGTTCGTTTCCAGTTAGCATATGGAAGAAGGTGTATAATTGGTTGGGTAGCGACCTCAAGGTGTCTTTGGTGGAATTGGTGAGGTTATTCTATCATGTTGAGAAGGTAAAGACAGGAAACATAAGGACTACAGTTGCTTTAATATGGTTGACAACTAATTGATCTATTTGGTTGATGTGTGTTAGGGACCAAGTGAAGAAAGATGGGCCAGATATAGAAATGACAAATCATATTGGGCATAGGAGTGCTAAGATCTGGCAGGTTTATTCTAGAAGGAAAAAAGGATCTCACACCACGTGATAGCTATGAGGTGGCAGAGAGAGAGAGAGAGTAGTGGCTTTAGCGAATATCGTTAGACGGTTACAATGAGGAGGTAAGGGAATTGGGGACGTACGCTAGAAGATTCATTTAACAATCATCGGATGGGGGGTTGTTAAGCACTCCATAGGAGCCTAGCTCTGTGGCAGTTAGATCATTGAATCTTCTGTAAATCTTCTTACCATCATACAATAATAGCCATTAATTTCTATCAGCTTCTATCCTTTTCTCTTAAATTTATTTGTTACTGTTGGTACCTAACATTGGTCCGAACTACCGAATACGTAGAAGGAGCCAGTGAAGGAACGTTGGTGGATGTCGCCGAAGAAGAAAACAATAGCAAACATGGAGGCAAAGATTGCAGATCTGGAGCAAGAGTTATCGTTGATGAAGGTTGCTTTTTCTGACTCCATCACTGAGGTTCAACAAACGGCGAGGGAGAACCAAAGAGCGTTGATGCAGATGATGGAGAAGGTCCTTGGCAAAAAGTTGGTTGAAGTTGATGATGGTGTCTCGTCGGCGGTCAAGAAGTCTACAACATCCTCAGAGTTGAAAGGTGAAGCTTTGGATGAATTTAGAAGATCGGTTAAGAAGGTGGAGTTACCGGCGTTCTCCGATGATGATCCAGCTGGATGGATCTCTAGAGCCGAAGTCTATTTTCATGTGCAGGACACGAGTTATACAGTGAAGGTGGGGATGGCACAGTTGAGCATGGACGGGCCAACCATCCATTTCTTTAACTCTCTGTTAGAGGAAAACCCAGATCTGACATGGGAGGAGTTCAAGGTGGAGCTTCTAGAGAGGTATGGAGGTTTGGGAGAAGGAGACGTTTATGAGCAACTTATGGAGATTCGTCAAAAGGGTACGGTGGAAGACTATATACAAGAGTTTAAGCGTTTAACAGCTCTGATTCCAAGGCTACCTGACAAACAGTACCTGGGGTACTTTTTGCATGGGTTAAAAGATGAAATCAGAGGTAGGGTTCGGAGTTTTGTGGCTATGGGTCCACTTACAAGGAGCAAATTAATTCACATCACCAGAGCAGTGGAAAGGGAGATAAGTGGTGGGTCGGGCTGGAACCGGAATCCGAAAATAGGTGGGTCAAACCGGGTTAACCCGGGAAGACATGGAGGTACAAATTGGGTTTTTGTGAAAGGGGGTCAGAATAGTGGAAATCATAATGGGATTGGGCCTAGAGGTGTTAATGGCCCAATTCATGAATCCAAACATGGTGTTGTAGATAGGAGAAAGGGGGGTGTGCGTGAGAAGGGGTTTACCCATTTGTCTTATCAAGAACTAATGGACCGGAAGAAAAAGGGCTTGTGTTACAAGTGTGGGGGCCCATATCATCCTCTCCATCAGTGCCTAGATAAGCAGCTTCGTATCATGATTGTGGAGGAGGAGGAAGGAGGAGATGATGAAGCGAAGTTGTTGGCGGTAGAGGTGGAGGAATCTGAAGAGGAGCACGGTGGAGAGATGAGTGTTATGAGTCTCTTTGAACTGAAAGTGTCCCAACACGACAAAGTTCATACACTCAAACTCAGAGCAACGATCAATGGCGTACCGGTGGTGGTGTTGGTTGACAGTGGGGCTAAGCATAATTTCGTTGCGAAGTCCATGGTTCAGAAGTTAGGGTGGCAAGTAGAGACCACACCAGATTTTAGAATCAAATTGGGTGACGGGTTCCAAACCATTACTAGAGGAAAGTGTACTCAAGTTTTATTCAAAACTGGGGGAGTCACCTGTGAAATTGAGGCGTATCTATTTGATTTAGATGGGGTGGATGTAGTTGTGGGAATGGCATGGTTGAAATCTTTGGGAGATATGATAGTTAATTAGAATAAACAAACAATGGAGTTTTGGCATGAGGGGAAGTGGGTAATGTTGAGAGGGATAGAAGGAACATCTGAAGCAATACCGGCATTGCAAAGAATTGTAGGGAAGGCTAGCAAAGGCTACGGCAAGAAAGGATGGTCACTAGATGCAACGTTGAGAAACACGGAAGGGCGGGAAGAGGTAGTGTTAGAGCAATCCGTTATGCAGGAAGTATTGAAATCTTTCGATGACGTGTTCCAAGAACCTAAGGGTCTTCCTCCATGTCGCTCAAGGGACCATGCTATCAATTTAATGGCAGGACAAGGTGCAGTCAATGTCAGACCATATAGGTACCCACACCACCAGAAAAATGAAATAGAAAAACAGATTAAGGAGATGCTTGAGATGGGAATTATTCAACACAGTTGCAGCGCTTTTTCTATTCCCGTTATACTGGTAAAGAAGAAGGACGGGACATGGAAAATGTGTGTTGATTATCGTGCCCTTAACAAGGCCACCGTACCAGACAAGTTTCCAATACCGGTGATAGACGAGTTACTCGATGAGTTACATGGGGCTCAATATTTCACCAAGCTTGATTTAAAGTCCGGGTACCATCAAGTGAGGGTGAAACCGGAGGATGTTCATAAGACGGCCTTCCGTACTCATGACGGACATTATGAATTCCTTGTGATGCCGTTTGGATTGATGAATGCTCCATCCACATTCTAATCCTTGATGAACGAGGTGTTCAGGCCCTTATTGAGGAAGTTTGTGTTAGTTTTTTTTTACGACATACTCAATTATAGTAAATCGTGGCAGACACATATTTTTGAAGTAACCAAAGTGTTGCAGATTTTGAGGAGACATAAACTGGTTGCTAATAAAAAAAAGTGTCAGTTTGGCCAGAAAACAGTTGAATATCTCGGTCATTTGATCACGGGAAGTGGTGTAGCAGTAGATCCCTCGAAGGTGCAGAGTGTAATTAAATGGCCTATACCTAAGAACGTTAAAAGGGTGAGAGGATTTCTAGGCCTTACGGGTTACTACTGCAAGTTTATTAAAGATTATGGGAAGATTGCCAAGCCATTGACAGAGTTGATAAAGAAGGAGGGGTTCAAATGGGGGCCTCAAGCTCAAAAGGCTTTTGAAATTTTAAAGCAGAAGCTGACAACAGCCCCCGTACTTGCTTTGCCGGATTTTGAAAAGGAGTTCACAATAGAATGTGATGCATCCGGAGTGGGTCTGGGGGCGATATTAATGCAAGAGAGAAAGCCCATTGCTTTTTTTTAGCAAGGCTTTAGGAGGACAGAATTTGGCTAAGTCTGCATATGAAAGAGAACTAATGGCAGTAGCTTTAGCGGTACAACATTGGCGCCCTTATTTGTTGGGCAGACATTTCACTGTGACAACAGATCAAAAGAGTTTGAAGCAATTATGGCAACAAAAGATTACGACACCGGATCAGCAGAATTGGGCCACTAAATTGCTCAGTTATCAGTTTGATATCGTATATAAGCCGGGAGTGGAGAATAGAGGGGCAGATGCTCTATCCCGATTACCTGAAGGTGAATTAGCAGCTCTGGTCTCATATCCAATCTGGGAGGAAGGCAATGTGATACAGGAAAAAATCCACATGGATAAGGTTCTGCTGAAAATCATAGAGGAATTGGAAGAAAAACCAGATTCAAGACCAGGATTTAAGTATAAACAAGAGGTTTTATTTTATGAGGATCGTTTAGTGTTATCTGCACAATCTTCATTGATTCCCAAGATGTTGGCTGAATTTCATATTACTCCGGAAGGTGGGCATTCTGGGTTTTATCGCACCTACAGACGTTTAGCTGCTAATGTATATTGGATAGGTATGAAAGCAAGAGTGCAAGCCTATATGAAGGCTTGTGATGTGTGTCAACGACAAAAGTACTTAGCTATCGCACCTGGGGATTTATTACAACCTCTGTCCATTCCCTCAGCAGTGTGGGAAGAGGTCTCAATGGATTTTATCACAGGTTTGCCGAAATTTCGTGGGTTTGAAGTTGTGCTTGTGGTAGTAGATAGGATGTCAAAATACTGTCATTTCATCCCTCTTAAGAGACCTTATACTGCTAGAACAGTAGCTGAAATTTTTTCCAAAGAAGTTATACGACTTCATGGTTTACCTACAGCCATTGTTAGTGACCGTGATCCTCTATTCATCAGTAATTTTTGGACTGAACTTTTCAGGCTGCAAGGTACCACTTTGAAGATGAGTTCAGCCTATCACCCGGAAACGGATGGCCAAACGGAGGTTGTCAATCGATGTTTGGAGACTTATTTGAGATGTTTCATTGCGGACCAACCAAAATCCTGGCTGACTTGGATTCCATGGGCAGAGTTTTGGTTTAATACAACATTTCATGTGTCCACGGGGAGTACACCTTTTGAGTTAGTCTACGGAAGGAAGCCTCCTGTTATTATAAGACTCTTGCAAGGTGAGACAAGGGTGGCTGCATTTCAAAAAGAGTTGGAAGAACGGGATGAAGCACTCAAGCAGTTGAGAGCTCATCTCCAAATAGCTCAAGACCGCATGAAGTATTTTGCAGATGAGAAGAGGACAGAGTCCAGTTTTAATATTGGAGAGTGGGTGTTTTTGAAGCTTCGTCCACACAGGCAGCAATCCATGGTATCTAGGATTAATGCTAAATTGGCAGCTAGATATTATGGCCTGTTTCAGATTGTGGAGAGGATTGGAGCTGTTGCGTATAAGCTGAAATTACCCGAGGGATCACGGGTACACCCAGTTTTTCACGTCTCTCTGTTAAAAAGGGCAATTGGAGATTATGCAGTGGAAAGTGAATTGCCCCAAGAAGTTGAAGGGAGTTGTGTGGAGCAGTTTGTGCCTGAAGGAGTTTTAGACACACGTTTCAACGGGCTAGGAGAACAGAGAGTTAAACAAGATTTAATTCAGTGGACTAATAGGGCGGTGGACGAGGCTACTTGGGAAGACATGGAAACCATAACAAAGCAATTTCCTGAATTTAACCTTGAGGACAAGGTAGCTTTTCTAGAAGGAGGTATTGTTAGGGACCAAGTGAAGAAATATGGGCCAGATATAGAAATGACAAATCATATTGGGCCTAGGAGTGCTAAGATCTGGCAGGTTTATTCTAGAAGGAAAAAAGGATCTCACACCACGTGATAGCTATGAGGTGGCAGAGAGAGAGAGAGAGAGAGAGAGAGTAGTGGCTTTAGCGAATATCGTTAGACGGTTACAATAAATGAGGAGGTAAGGGAATTGGGGACGTACGCTTGTTTACCGTGGTTATTGGTAAACAACCGCTGATCCTCCAAATGGTTACTTATTTGGTTACTCGCAGGATCGATCAGATTGATCCTAAGACATAGGTTGATTTTGAGGTTTTGATTAAGTTGGATAATGGTTAAATGACAATAAAGTGAAGAGGCTTTAAGTAAATTGCATGAAGAAGGCCTTTGATAAAATAAATGGAGGCTTGAAATAAAGGGCTTCGACAGGAAAAGTAAAGAAGAAAGCAAGTAAAGTTTCTGGAAAAGTAAATGACTTTGATTAATAAAAATGGTGTTTCACACATACATTCTCAACAATTCTTTCTCACACGCTGGGTACTCGAATCTATATGAGTGACTTTGTATATAATTGTGAACACACGCGAGAAACTGCGTGAACTACTACTATTTATACTAAAACATCCCAAGTAACCGTCGGGCAGTTACACTGCTTCGAGATGATTCCACTTGGCACATTCTCAACGTTCGACGCTCCAGATCTTTGCACGTTGCACTTGGTAACCGCTGGAAACCGTTTTCCCTCCAAACGCTTGAATTTCAAACCGTTCCACTCTGAACCATCGAACATCTTCGTCGAGAAGCATCTTCGACGAGAAACACCTTCGACGTCGAAGGCAACCAACTTCTCCCTTGGAAGAAATCTTCTGAGTACATTGTCATCTTTTGATGGTCATTTTGACAGACCCAGCTGATCGAAAACATCCTTCAGCTTTAATGGCTGATATTAATGAAACAAGGGTGTCGAATTTAAGAGCCAACAAATTGCCCCCCAAGAATGCCTTATTTCGACTCTGAAAGAAAAAGGCATTCTTTGAAATGCCATTCGACACCTGTCTTTTCATTCTTAGTCACAAATTAAATTGTGCACTTTTTGTTGTCTTCTACCAACCACTGACAATCCCAAGGAAAAGCCATCATTCATCCGTACCTAAGACGTCACTTCAGTACGGCGTGCAGTGTGCCAAACGTCTTTTCACAAATTGTCATCATGACAATTCCCAAAAACCAGGGCGCACGCTGCACCCTTCCATTTCTGCAGAACGGCTACAACAACAGGGAGACGCCACGTGTCCCACTACCTTCTGCAACATTAAATGGCATTTAATGTCCTCGAATTTGGGGATTTCCCCCACTACTATAAATAGCGGTAAGTACCCATTGTGGGACTTTTTACGCTACCTTGCTTTCAGAATTCCTCATTTGCATACAAACTCTTGTCAACTTTGCAAACCCCCTGTTCTTCACTTCGTCTTCAACCTTAGTACCAACAATGGCATCTGGTTCTTCCAACGTTCCTAGCGCCAACACTCCCTCTAGAAATGTTAAACCTAGGGTTTTCTCGACCGCTCCCGTAGTGACTCCCACGGGCCTACGAAGGGTCCCTGAGCCTTTGGACATTGCTGTACGTGATGCTTATTCACGCCACCTCATGATTCCGGTTGGATATTCCAACCAAATCTTTGCTATGTCTGGCCCATTGTACCCAAGCATTGCTGAGGCCATGAAGATCAAAAGTTACTTTCCGGTACTTGAGAGACTCAAACCGGTTGGATGCTCCAAGAAAGATGCACAGGATAATGAAGATCCTTCTAAGGAGAAAATCGACCTCCGTTTCTTCAACAAAGGTGTTAGGGCTTTCAGGTCTGGCCCTAGCCTCACTCCTGATTATAGCGCTTGGCTGGAAAAAATGGAGAAACGCCAGGCTTCGATCTGGAAAGACATGGGGATATTCGACCTGGTTATGTTGTCGAAGACAGGTCTTAACTATTCCCCAGAGATGTTGATAGCTTCTTTACTCTTCTGGGATTACACCCATTTCACCTTCCATCTTCCCTGTGGAATGTTGACTCCCACGCTCTTCGACGTGGCCGCCATCACTGGCCTTCGACCCACTGGGGACTACTTCGACCCGGAGGAAATGTCGGAGGATCAGATTGGATTCTCTGCCACAAAACCAACCTACACCACCTTCATCAATCACTACCACGATAAGTCGACAGAGGCTGTGTCGGATGTCGAACATATTGCGTTTCTAGCCTTATGGCTGACACGCTTTGTGTTTTGCTCCAAGTCCTTACAGGTGACCAAGAAGATGGTCACTCTCGCCACTCAACTCCACCATGGCCAAAATATCTGTTTGGAAGAATTGATTTTGGCGAGTCTGTATGAGTCTATTAGCAACGGAGCGACTCTTCTGAAGATCATCGAGAACAGAGCCAGTCTGCTGCTTGCTGGACCTTTTTGGCTGCTTCAGCTGTGGCTCAATGCCACCTTTGAGTCTTTCTTGCCTAAGAAGATTCAAATAAATGAGCAGGCTCCAGAAATAGCAAACAGACGCGTCGATGGCACCAGATTGGCTTTGTTGACTCCAACGGAAGATCGGCTGGAGCTTCAACAAACTTTCACAAACTTCGTTTTGATGTTTGCTAAAAGGAAAGAGTTTGTTTCGACCATGGCTCCATTTGCTCGACGGAAGGTTGGCCCAGAGTGGTTCACAAGGCCACATCCTAGGACGTCGAGTGATCCTCAGGTTGACGAACATACAACAGTGTGGGAGGCATTTCTCACACCAAGAATAATGCCCCTGCGATTCAAGAGCTCTAAGACTCACTTGAGTCTGATCGCGTATCAACCAAACCTGGTGTCTCGCCAGTTTGGTATCATTCAAACACTACCTTCTCCAATTTTTCCCAAGGAGAAGTCTATGTTATACTTCTGCAACGACTACACTGAAGAAGCTGCCACTAAGCATATCGGCAGATATGCTGGTCGAACAGTTCTTTCGTTGTTTGACTATCAGCTTAACTTTCTCTGCTCACCATCCTTCGAGGAGTGGTGGAAAAGTTACTACGCTGAGGAGTTTTTCGACGAGAAGGACTTCGTGGATGAGCTTCAGAAATCTTTTGTCCTTGTCTTGGACAAAATAAAGAAATGTAAGTTCATCCTTCCAAATTACTTTGTCTTTCTCTTTCGACTGCTAGCCTGTTAATTATTTTGTCTACTTTCAGTTGTTCGAAAGCCTGCAGCCAAGAAGGCTGCAGAAGGCCAACAGGGAGGAGGCCCCTTAACAAAACCTCCACCACCGGCGAAGACTATAGCGCCGGCGAAGACCACAACAAACCAACAGGGGGAAGGCCCTTCGAAAAAGCCTTCTGCATCGGTAACCAGACTTTCATTATTTTCTTCTGGCTTTAATTTTTTGACTTTCGATGCAACTGCTAAATCGAACTCCAATTGGTGTTTTAGGCACCTTCGCCCAAGAAACGGCCAGCACTGACGGTCGAATCCGGGAGTGACGAAGAAGATGATTCTCCCCCTACTCCTCTAAAAAGGAGAAAGCTGAAGAAGGACGTTCCTCTTCCTGAGGCTCGAACAATCAGAATAAAGGTTGCTGGGAGAAAGCCCAGGCCACCTCCAGTAATCATTGAGGAGCCAACGGAGGAGGAATTAAACGTTCTTCTCAATAAACCTGTCGAAAGCGACAATTCCAGCCCTGGGGCTGAAGCTACTTTACAGGTAACCTCTTTGATCCCTTTATAACTCAGGTGTCGATACCTACGTTCGATTATGTCTCTTCCGAATTTAGAAGATTCTTCTTTTTCTCTTTTCAGGACACCACTGAAAGCTCAGCGCCAAGGACTTCTGAAACATTGGATTCTGCTGAACTCAGCAGGCCACAAGAAAAAGACTTGGCGAACGATGAGGCCAATACTGAAATAAATGACGCCAATGCTGAGACAACAGAAAAACCAACAGAAGATCCACAAACAGAAGAGCAACAACATAAAGAGACTCAGGTGGTGGATCTGTCGGAAGAAAATCGTGACGAAGGGGACCGCGGTGACGCTGGCGAAGAGGATCAAGGTGACGCTGGCGAAGGGAACCAAGATGACGCTGGTACTGTCGTAGTCCGAGTCGAAGAGAGTCAAGTCGAGGCAAATGCTACTCAACAGCCTCAAACCCAAGACAACGCTCTTGCAAAGGCTGTTACCTCAACAAAGCATAGGTCGAAAGAAGACTTAGAGCTCTTGAAGCAAACTGACCCTGTTAGCTATCTGAACGCCATCATCGAGAGCAAAAGTTCGTCTGACGCTAGTCAAGAGGTTCCTACTCTGTCGGGGAAGTCCACTGAAACTTCTCCTCTCGATGAGGCTTTGACGAAGGTTAAGGCTCAGTTCTTCAAGAAGGACTTGATGAAAGCTTTGGAGGGGGACCCTACTGCTCCATCATACTTGAGGGATGTTTTGAATGCCGTAGACTTGTTAGCTGTGCCTCCAGAAGTTTTAGGCTTTATCATGGAGTTACACTCCATTATTGATCAAGTCTCAGCAGATTATCGGCGACAAAGGGGCTTTAATAGCCAGCTTGAAGTGTTATATGGCAAAATCTCTTCTGCATGGACTGCTGTAGCAGAGACAACTTCTCGAATTGCGGAGTTGTCGAAGCAAAAAGCATCTAAACAAGAAGAAGTGGATGCCATCGATCGAGAGAATGCTTCCCTCCAGGTGCAAATCGAAGAAATAGAGGCTAAGATAAATGCCAATACTAAGCGCAAGGAGGAACTTCTCTCGACTGTTCCAGACACCGAAAGTCAAGCTGAAATCACACAGGGCCTAGAATTTGCTGAGAAAGCTCACGCCTTCGACGATCAAATTGCCAAACTTGCGCAGGCGAATGCAGTGCAACAAAAGATTGGAGCTGCAGCAAACCAAATACCTTCGACTCAAGGACTCCCTCCCCTTCTGATTGATTCAGCCTTTTAACCATATTTTGTAATATGTATTCGACAACATTGCCATTTTGGCTAATTTATAAAAACTTTCCATTTTGGCTTCTTTATGGTTAATTTAGTCGTTACTTGTTATTTATTTTTATCTCTTGGAGTGTAGGTTTGTACTTTTTCAAATATTTACCATTTACTCTCAAGAGCCTTTTATCTTCACTTAACTCTTCGACTTCATAGGCTCCACCAGAGAAAGTCTGGATAACTCTGAATGGTCCTTCCCATTTGGGTGACCATTTTCCCATGCTTCGATCCCTTCGATCCATGGGAAGAATCACCTTCCAGACTAGTTCTCCAGGCGAAAATGCCTTAGGTTTCACCTTTTTATTATAAGAGTCTTCTACTCTTTTCTTCTGAAGCCTGAGTAGGTCAAGAGCGCGCAATCTTTCTTCGTCTAAATCCACTAGTTCGTCTAACATCATATCCCAATAAATTTCAGAGGGAATGTCATAATGTCTCTGAACCCTTGCAGATTGAAGACAAATTTCTGCTGGCAACACTGCGTCATGGCCAAAAGTTAGCCTATATGGTGTTGTACCTATGGCTTCTTTTAGGGACGTGCGACAAGCCCACAAAATCCGGTCTAACGTCTTATGCCAATTTTTTGGCTTCTTCCCAACATGCTTTTTTATCAAGCCAATCACTACTTTGTTCGCTGCTTCGACTTGACCATTTGCCTGTGCATAATAAGGCGTTGATGTTAGGAGTTTGAAACCTGCTTCCTGAGCGAATTCCTGCATCTTTCGACCGGTGAAAACTGATCCTTGATCAGTTGTTATAGTCTCAGGGATTCCATATCTAAAGATAATGTTCTTTTGAATAAATTCAATGACATTTTCTTGGTCCACATTGACTAAAGGGATAGCTTCGATCCACTTAGTAAAATAATCAATGCCTACCAATATATACTTCTGACTCTTTGATGATGCTGGTCGAATCTCTCCAATGAGGTCCAACGCCCATCCTCTAAAGGGCCAAGGTTTCACTATCGAGTGAAGTTCGCTTGCTGGTACATGTTGGATGCCTGTGTGGACTTGACATTCTTGGCAACCTTTAGCGAACTCGACACAATCTTTCAGCATAGTGGGCCAGTATAGTCCTTGTCGAAACAACAACCATTTCATCTTATGGCCTACTTGGTGAGCCCCACATGCTCCAGCGTGCGTAGTCGAAAGGGCTATGTATGCCTCTGTTTCACTTAAACATTTTAGCAATACCCCTTCAGGCGTCTTTTTAAATAACTCATTACCCATGAGTACATAACTCAACGCCCTGTACTTTGTTTTTCGTTCTGTCGAAGCTCCTGGATTTTGAAGATAATTCACAATGGGCTTCCTCCAATCTTGTTCTGACAAATTATCTATGAACGAAATTTCGAAGTTACTTTGATCAGCATATCCTAGTCTTGTCGATTCCAAGTCTGTTGGTGATAGACAAGTTTCTTTTATCTTTTCTCGAACTTCGATTGCTCTTTGTAATCTCGTTTTTGAAATCTTGTACCCAGATGCAATTTGTGCCAAGTCGTTGGCTATTTGATTTTCCAATCTGGGTATGTGTCGAATATTGACCATTTCAAACTTTTTCAATAAACGATATGCTATCACAAAGTACATAATGAGATTCTCTCTTATGCATTTATATTCTTTTGTGACTTGCTTAATGACTAACTCTGAGTCTCCCATTATTTCGACTCGAGTTGCCCCCAATTCCAACAATATTTCAAAGCCAGTAATTAGAGCTTCATACTCAGCCTCATTGTTCGAACAAGAACCTGATATCTTGTACTTGAATGTTGTTGGAATTTTTTCTGGAGAAATGATCAAGACTCCTACTCCTGTTCCATCTTTATGGCTGGAACCATCGAAGTAGAACTTCCAAGGTTCTATCTCCACATAATTAATATCCTCAACTTGAATTGAGTGGTCGACTATAAAGTCTGCAACCACTTGTCCTTTCACTGCCTTAAGAGGCATAAAGGTCAAGGAGTATTCAGTTAATGCTAGTGCCCACTTGCCAATTCGACTGTGCAAGATAGGTTTCGACAACATGTACTTGAAAACATCAAAATGAGACGAAACATACACATCAACTGGTTTTATATATTGCTTGAGTTTTGTACAAGAGAAATATAGACATAGACACAATTTTTCAACTTCACTATATCTAGTTTCTGCATCGTTCAAAACTCTACTAAGATAGTAAATGGGTCTTTCGACTCCATTCTCATCTTCTTGGGCTAACATGCTTCCCAAAGTTTTGTCGGATGCAGCTATGTACAATCTCATACTCCTATTGCTACAAGGAGGCACCAAAATAGGTGGCTTAGTGAGGTACCCTTTGATTTTGTCGAAGGCTTCTTGTTGCTCTTGCCCCCATTCGAATCCCTCTTTATTCATTCGAAGTAAGGGTGAAAAGGCTTGAGCTTTCCCACTTAGGTTAGATATGAATCTCCTTAAGAAATTTATCTTGCCTAACAGAGATTGCAGTTCCTTCTTATTCGATGGCGCTTTCGCTTCCAGAATAGCCTTCGTCTTGTTCTGGTTGATTTCGATTCCTTTCTTGTGGACAACGAAGCCCAAGAAATCTCCAGCTTTAACACAGAATGCACACTTCAAAGGGTTCATCTTCAGACCATGTTCTCTCATTCTTTCGAATGATTGTCGAAGGTGGTCAATATGATTCTTCCTGGAAACAGATTTTATAACAATGTCATCAATATATACTTGCATAAAAGTGTTAATAAAATCATGGAAGATAGAATTCATTGCTCGCTGGTATGTTGCCCCAGCGTTCTTTAGGCCAAAAGGCATCACTACCCATTCGTAAGTGCCTAGAGCCCCAGGGCATCGAAAAGCTGTTTTCGACACATCCTCTTCAGCAATGAATATTTGATTATATCCTGAATAACCATCGAGCATACTCAGGTATTCATAGCCAGCGGCAGAATCGACTAGCATTTCCGCCACAGGCATAGGATATTCATCTTTGGGTGTAGCAGCATTCAAATCTCTGAAATCTATGCACACCCTTAATGTACCATTTTTCTTAATTACTGGCACAATGTTTGCAATCCATTCGACATACCTTGTAACGCGTATGAATTTGCACTTCAGCAGTCTTTCGACTTCCGTTTTGATCTTCGACAGTATTTCTGGAGCGAAGCGTCTTGGACTTTGCTTGATTGGCTTCTTCCCAGGTTTTATTGGCAACTGAAGTTCTACCAATCCTCTGTCGAGACCAGGCATTTCGTCGTAATCCCATGCAAAACAGTCCTTGAACTCTTTCAACAATTGGATTACTTCCAACCTAAGTTCTGGGTCAATTTTGGCGCTGATGTAAGTTGGTTTTTTCTCTGACCCTTCGCCTAAGTTGATTTCTTCTAAAGGATCTTGCGCTAACATTTTAATGTTGTTCGCCAAGGGGTCCTTTTCGAAGCCCAAAGGCTCATCGTCATAGATGGCGTCGAGCCTCTGTTCCTGCATTCCTTCTGGCATGATATCAGGAGGTTCTGGATCGAAATCCTTTCCTGGACCTGCAGCAGATAACTGTTGATCATTGGCCTGTGTGGCCATGTACTTTACTTCGGCTTCGAGAGCCGTTATCATCTTTGTTTCGGCTACATAAGCCGAAATTCGCTTCAATGATTGTGACTCAGTCATTATCACTGAATTCGCTTCCCCAACCAGTTGGTTGGATATCAGTTAACCCACTGAAGTCTATGTGGGACAAGTCTTCTCTGTCCCATTGAAAACCATGCTCAGGGTGCAGGTATAGGGAACAAAAAGTATTTGGCGCTGGCGCCAAGTCGAAGTCAGGTGTTGGACATGGCCCTATGTGAGCCAAGTTCTTGTCAAAATCTTCCAGCCCTAGGTGATTCACTTCGCCCAGGTAATAGCTTTGATCTGCCTCAATGTTTTCGACCATCCCGTCTGGACGCCATAGCAGCAGCCTCTGGTGCATTGATGATGGCACAGCTCCAACACCATGAATCCATTCACGGCCCAACAAAAGATTGTAGTTAGGTTTGGCCGATATGACCATAAACATTGTTGGTCGAAGGATAGATCCTACCTTGATATCCAGTTGGATCACTCCCATAGTGGTCCCTATGCCGCCCTCATAGTTCGACAGGACCATGTTGTGAGGCTTAATGTCCTCATCCCTTTTGCCCATTTTCCTTAGCATAGAGTGAGGAATAATGTTGATGGTTGCCCCACAATCCACCAAGATTTTATTCACTGTAGTTTCTTCGAGTTTAGCCCTTATAAATAAAGGCTTGAGGTGATTTTTCATCGCCTCTGTAGGTGGTTCGAAGAATCCATTTTGTTCCTCAGTAGTGTCATTGTCCATGACGAAATAGCACACTGGCCTATGTTTGTCCATTTCTTGCTCCACTTCCCAGTCACTTGTTTCGACCTCCACCTGTCGGTTGAATTCTCTGGGCAGCACTGAGACTATATTCACCATGATGTCCAAAGTATCATCAGACTCAGAACCATCTTCGTCCTTAATTTCACCTTGGTTAGGCCAAACTAGCCTGTTGGTTACTGGCTCTCTTTCCAGAGGTTTCCTTTGCTTCCTTAGAGGAACATTCGAACTGGTTTCTGCCTTTGGTTCATTGGCAGCCTCCCTCTCAGCTTTTCGTCTCCTTTGGTATCTCCTCCATTGAGATCGAGACATGGGATTTTTCCCTTTGTAGTTGCTTGACACTTGTGCAATTTTAGGTGCAGCAACTTGAGGCTCTTTCTTTTGTGTTAAAGATGAACCCCTTGGCACGTCGAAAGAGTGCCATCTCTCCTCGCTTGGCCTCTTTCGACCAGATGTCTTGTACCAGGTATCTACTGGCACATTAGTTGGAGGCCTGAAAGTCAACGGCCTCTTTTCTTGATTCGAACCTCTTTGGGAGGCTCTTCTGGGGTCATGTCGAAGATCAACATTTTCCCTTCTCTTATTTGCTGCTCTTACGCCTTGAATATGCTCAGCAGCTTTTTTGTCAAAGATCGAACTGCATCTTGGACACAGCATCACCTCTGACTTCTTTTTCTGGCATCTTTGCAGGAAATCTGCCAGATTTTCATTTTCCCGAGGGAAAGCAGTCTTGTTAGCTTGTTCTTGCCTCATGGGCTCCTCTGATGCTTTTGGGTCAGAGAGTTCGACCATGTTGAAATTCATCGTATCTTTGTTTGCAAGAGTCAACTGCTTCATTTGAATCTCCAAATTCTCCGTCTGGCCTTGAACTGTGGCCAAGTGAGAACTGGGTTTTGGTCCAGTTTTTTGTGCTTCAACGGTCTCCAGCTTTGGGCTTTCGACCGCTTTCTGAACCGCTTCAATTGTCTTTCTGGATAAATTCCCAGAAAAACTGCCAAAGATTGGCATGTTGATATGGTCCTTTGAGACTTCGACCATTGTGATTCCTGGCCTCTTCGACTGGCTCCTGGATGCCTCGATCACGTTCACCTCAGAAGGCTCAGCATAGTGGGCTTCAGCCTGCAACGGATTTGAGTCGACAGCCATGGGGGTTTTGTCAGCAAACTTCAACCTCCCTTCTTCGATAGCGTCTTGCACAAGATTCCTGAAAAGAAAATATTGAGAAGTTTTATGTCCCAAAAAATTATGATATTTGCAAAAGCCTCTCTTCTTTCTTTGATCAAGAGGAGGCACTTTTACCCCTGGGGGTACTATCATTTGGCCATCTTTTACAAGCAAGTCAAATATCTCATCACATTTTGTAATGTCAAAACTATAAGTCTTTTTGGGGAACCTATCGTTGGTCCTTTCTGGACCAATGGGATTTTTCCCACTTGAGGGGACTAACAGTTTGCAAGAGTATGGTGGCCCTTGTTTTAGTTCCGCTAAATCGACTTCTCCTTCTTCGACAGTTATAGTATCGTCGAAGGATTCTGGATCTTCGTCATCCATATCAACATACGCTATCCTCTCTCTCTTATGAGTTTTCGTTGCCTTTGCCTTTTCAGCTTTGAGGCGTTCTACCTGTCGAACTCTATCGGCCAGTTGGGCCATGTCTCTCAGGTATTGAGTGTCTAACTTCTTCCTAATGGAATAATCTAAACCGCCTGCGGCTATTTCGACTAACTCATGTTCCGGCACTTGTGTAAAACATCTTGCTTTGAGCAACCTAAACCTATTTAGATATTCGTCTATAGGTTCAGTGAAACGTCTCTTTACACTGGCCAATTCTTTCAGGCTTATCTTGGTTTGCCCCATGTAGAATTGCTCGTGGAACAATCTTTCTAACTGGGTCCAATGATGGATCGAATTGGGGGGGAGAGTTGTAAACCAAGTAAAAGCATTCTTTGTTAAAGAACTTGGGAAGTACTTAATCCTCAGGTTTTCGTTGTTCGAAATATCTCCTGCTTCGATCAAGTATCTCGCCACATGCTCGACAGTAGATTATGTCGTGTCCCCAGAGAACTTAGTGAATTTGGGGACTTTACATCTAGGAGGTAAGTCTGTTTGTAACACGTATTCTGACAACGGGGATGTAAAGTTGGGCCTTCGAAAGCCCATGTTCATCCCATTTTGAGTCATGATCCTTTCGATCATGGTTGCCAGATTATTTTCCAAACCCATGTTTTGGTATTGGATATGCTGAACTACTTCGTCAGCATTTTGGTTTCTATTAACTAACCTTACCTCTGGGGTTATTACCCTAGGTTCCTCGACAGGTTGCTCCAATCGTGCCCTAAGGTTTTCTTCGACAGGCTGTTGGACCTGGTTGATGGTGGTTTCTTCCTCTAAGAATACACCCTGGTTTCCACTTATTTGCGCCCTTTGGGGCTGTCGAATAGGTTGGGGTACTCCAAAGAAATCAGCCAAACGCGTCATTTGCGCTGTCATCTGCTGATTCGATTGAGTAGTGTTTTATATTAGAGGGTTCAGCACTGTACTTAAAGTTTGTGCCAATATTTGAACCATATCATGGTTGCTTTCGTCCATTTGTTGCCTCAAGACTGCTGTCGAGGCATTTGTAAGGCCATGTGCTACTTGGGACGTTCCTCCTAAGAGTTGGGTCCTATTTCTATTCGCCATACCTACTCCAGAACCTTGGAGTGGCGAAGAGGCACTCACTAAAGGGTCTGAAAAAGTGGACGCAACATTCGTCAGGCTAGCCAAGTCAGAAGTTGGCATGCCATAGAGTGGTTCTCGATTATGACCGCCTGTCATAAATCCTGGGGGAACAAAAGGCCTTGTGCCTAAATTTCCCCTTGGTGGGGGAGTTCCCAAAGGCACTCTGGGGCCTGTGAACGAAGGTAATGGCCCCGTTGCTGTGACCGTTACTGCTGGTGTTGAACCAGCGGTTATCGCTTCACTTACGGTCGGGATAACCGTTGCTCCCACATTCGTTTGTGGGATTTCGTTATTGTTTGGCGGATTCGCCATCTCTTCCCTTCTTCTGGCAGTATTGGTATCGTTAGTGTATATTATACCACTTCTCAATAACATGCAACACTCCTCGAAAAGATGAGATTATTTTCAAAAATCAACACACAGTCCCACCAGGTGTGCCAATTTGTTTACCGTTGTTATTGGTAAACAACCGCTGATCCTCCAAATGGTTACTTATTTGGTTACTCGCAGGATCGATCAGATTGATCCTAAGACATAGGTTGATTTTGAGGTTTTGATTAAGTTGGATAATGGTTAAATGACAATAAAGTAAAGAGGCTTTAAGTAAATTGCATGAAGAAAGACTTTGATAAAATAAATGGAGGCTTGAAATAAAGGGCTTCGACAGGAAAAGTAAAGAAGAAAGCAAGTAAAGTTTCTGGAAAAGTAAATGACTTTGATTAATAAAAATGGTGTTTCACACATACATTCTCAACAATTCTTTCTCACACGCTGGGTACTCGAATCTATATGAGTGACTTTGTATATAATTGTGAACACACGCGAGAAACTGCGTGAACTACTACTATTTATACTAAAACATCCCAAGTAACCGTCGGGCAGTTACACTGCTTCGAGATGATTCCACTTGGCACGTTCTCAACGTTCGACGCTCCAGATCTTTGCACGTTGCACTTGGTAACCGCTGGAAACCGTTTTCCCTCCAAACGCTTGAATTTCAAACCGTTCCACTCTGAACCATCGAACATCTTCGTCGAGAAGCATCTTCGACGAGAAACACCTTCGACGTCGAAGGCAACCAACTTCTCCCTTGGAAGAAATCTTCTGAGTACATTATCATCTTTCGATGGTCATTTCGACAGACCCAGCTGATCGAAAACATCCTTCAGCTTTAATGGCTGATATTAATGAAACAAGGGTGTCGAATTTAAGAGCCAACAACGCTAGAAGATTCATTTATCAATCATTGGATGGGGGGCTGTTAAGCACTCCATATGAGCCGAGCTCTGTGGCAGTTAGGTCATTGAATCTTCTGTAAATCTTCTTACCATCATACAATAATAGCCATTAATTTCTATCAGCTTCTATCCTTTTGTCTTAAATTTATTTGTTATTGTCGGTACCTAACAATGTGGAACGCCATAATCTTTAAGGGTGATGATCTAAATTTCGATGATTGTTTCACGGAGATTGTTTTTAGGTCTTGGCATTGATTTATGATTTTTTGTAATTTAAAAATTTGTTGTAATTTCTTGTTTTGGAACACTATCCCGCTCTTTTGTTTCCGGAGTTAGGCATTTTCTTTGTATTGTTCGGGTGTAAAATATCCCTTATACTTTCTTTTAATAGAATTTGCCTATTAAAAAAAAAGGCAAAATACCCTTTTTAGTCCTTTAAGTTTACCCCAAGGTCCATTTTGGTCCTTTATCTAAAAAAAGTGTCAAACTGGTCCTATAATTCTTTCAAAAGGACCATAGGAGTCATTTCCGTCCATTTTGGTCCTTTTTGGTTCAGCCCATCCTTCTTTATTTCAATTTGTAACTCCATTATCTTATGTTTCAGCCCATCCTCCCTTTCCTTTAGATGATGTATCTCCATCTTTGCTCCATAAAGCTCATTTTGCAGCTTCTCCAATGAACCAAAAAGGCCCAAAATGGACGGAAAGAACTCCTATGGTCCTTTTGAAAGAATTATAGGACCAGTTTGACACTTTTTTTAGATAAAGGACCAAAATGGACCTTAGGGTAAACTTAAAGGACTAAAAAGGGTATTTTGCCTAAAAAAAACTATTGTTTCCAAGTAACAATTATATATCTTCAGAAACTAAATGTACTTATAACATGAAACGAATGGATTTATTATACATGAAAGTTCCAATAAACATTGGCTTTTGCAAATATAGAACATTAATATTGCACAAACAAGCACACACATATACATAATATGGAGAAACAAACAATGAATAATCATGAAAAAACAGGAAGACGATAATGATATCATCAGTCCCAAATCATGACAACTGCAATCACAGCAACACCAAAAAGAACAGCAAGAAACTTAAACCAAGGAGATTCAAAACGGGTCTTCCTTTGAGTTTTGAAGCCTTTAGATATCAAATGATTGATAGCAACATAGACAAAAACACCACAAGCAATTCCCATAGATATAGCATACATCCAATCTGCTGTGCTTCCTTCTGTTGTTGCATCTATTGCAATTCCAATTCCTACACCAATAGGGCTAGAGATAGCAAATGCAAATGAATATGCTGCTGTTGTTACTAAGGGTCTTTTTGGTAACATTCTAAGCAATGCTATTCCCATTGCTATGGCAGCAAATATCTTGTGTAATGATATTGTCCATAAATTCCTCCATGCTTCTGCTTTAGTACCTGATCATAATGTTATATTATTAGTACTAGTTTAAAGAAATTAAGCTATTATTTATGTTAGATTCAAATTAATATAAACCCTGGAGATTGACTTAATAGTGAAGACTTGAATCTTGAGAGCACATTTGAATATCGATAAGTGCGAACATTCATTTGACAATATATTATAAATAGGTAAGTTATTCATAATTAGATTAAATTGTTTTGGCTTTCTTAGGAAAGAGAGAGATATTCAAACCTGAAATTCCAACAGCGATGCCTTCAAACACAGAATGAAAACAAAGGGCAAGAATAAGCAAAATGGTATCTCCCACATTCGAAGTCTTCATGAACGCCACATTACTCGAATCCATCGCCAACTCAGTGTTCTCTTCATGTTCCTGAGGTGTTCTCCCTCCTTCAAGTTCCTCAACTTTAGCTTCCCTCTGATTACTACTCGTTACATAAACCACCACACAATCACCAAACATGGTGAAAAGATAACCACAACAAGCCAACATGAAAGCGAAAGGATAAGTCTTCGTTGTAAGATCTCCAAAAGTTTCATTTGAATCACTCAAGAAATGCATCATAGATGTTCCGAGAAAAACACCACCAGCAAACTGAGTTCCCAAGACAAGAAAAACCTCGTTCCAACGGAAGTAATAAGGTGACACACCACCTAAGAAAGTGGACACAAATAAGATTATCAAACACCATATTTTCACTAGGATTAAACTCTTTGAACGTATGTTTATGTTGTCGGAAGAAGCTGAATGGTCGGAATCATCATCATCGTCGTGTCCTCCTCCATGAGCTTTGATTGGATAGGAAAAGTAGGAGGCTAAGAGACACAAAATAAGGAACGTTGACTTTAGGGTTTTGGTTTTGGAGAAAGCCATGTATGTAACGTTGTACTGTATTTTTCTGTGCGTGCTTTTTTTTAACTGGTTCCTTTTTGTAGTATTTCATTTTCATGTCAATATGCTAGTGTATTTGCTAATTAATTAATTAGAAATGGTACTTCTAAATACCAGAGAAATGGAGAAATAGTACTATTACATGAGTTAGTACAATAATAATATTCTACTACACTGTAGTACGTTGTATTATTTGTACTACAACTTTGACTTTTTTATTAGTTTATTGCCGTGTTACATCTACAAGTAGTTCTTGTGTATAATTAATAACTGCAATTATTTGATTATTTATTTAAAAAAATTAATTATGTATTTAAATTTGTGTAATTATTCAATATTTGAATTAAAAATAATTCAAGTACAGTAGAGCTTGCTTAAACTCGATTCGACTCAATAAAAATTACTTCAACTTATAATTCAATTTAAATTAATCATAATTTTTTTAAATTCAAATTCGACTCATTTTAAATTTATAAATAATTTAGTTTAATTCGTTAAATTGAATTCGTTAGATTTAGCTTGATTGTTTAACGAACTTAATTTTTTTTAAGTTTTTATTTTTTTTTTATATTTGACATGTTAAATTAGTATTTTTTAATCATGGAACAATTTTTATTATATAAAATTTATTTTAATAAAAATAAAGTGCACTCATATAAATTTTGATATAGGAATTTTAATCTAAGTATTTTTGAAAAATCAGAGTAGTTTGTACGCATATAATATTAATCATTATATAGAATTTTGATTTAATTATTTTATTTAATATATAAATTTAATATTTATTTAGTGTATATAATATTTATATAATATTAATTTTATTTATATAATTATTTTAGACTATTTTGCTTACTTGACAATATAAATGATTAATTGAAATTGATAAATTAAAATAAAATATAGGATTTAGATTTAGAGTAAGTATTTAAATCCACTCTTAGAATAATATAACCCTTTGTGTGCGCGTGCGCGCGCGCGTATATATATATATATATATATATATATATATATATATATATATATATATATATATATATATATATATATATATATATATATATATATATATATATATATATATATATATATATATATATATATATATATATATATATATATATATATATATATATATATATATATATATATATATATATATATATATATATATATATAAAATCAAGTTGACTCATGAACATAATGAATCAAACTATATATAGTTTAAGTTTATCTTATTTAGTTAACGAATTTAGTTTTTTTTCTCATATCCAACTATTTAATTCACGAATTTAGTTTAACAATTTAGTTGTTGAATCGAATTTCAAACTATGTTAGAGCTGGTTCAATTTATTGTCAATCCTATTCAACACCTACACCATCACTATGGTTGGGTTAGCCTATTTTAAACTCAAACATGTTAAAAGAAGAAGAGAAATGAGGATTAAATTGTTGGTTCAGTCTTGGGCAAGGTTTAATATGATTTGATCTTGCACGTTGTGCAACCTTGGAGTAACCTGTGATGAATGTCATTGGGTCCATCAAACAAACTCGTCGAGCATTCTTTATAACATCTTCATTTTGATTATCGGTATTTTTGGTAATCAATCACGAATTTAATAAAGGTAGTGAGGTTTACTCGAAAAATCTCCAAAGTAATTTGTGCAAATAACTTATATGAAAACACGTGTGTGTGATTTGAGTGCAGCCGTTTGTACGAAGACGGCGCCAAGACAAAGTTTAAATGAAGACAAGTTTTGATAAATGACGATGAAATAAAGTGCAGTAAATGACATTAAATAAAGATAAAAATTAAGACAGGAAAAGTAAATGCTTCAGTTAAGGAAATGGAAAATAATGAAAAGACTAGACACAGACACATATATATATATTTCTTGTGAACTCACAACTACAAAAAGCACTTTTAACCTCGGACTCGAAATATATTTTATCTTAGATAAAGAAGCAAGGTAACAAAGAGCTTCATGAAAAGTAATCACTTAACACCTCGATTATTAAAACACCTAAGGGTAAATTTATTTGCGTATGGGTTTGAACTCCATCCTCTGTAATTTTATCATTTACAAAACTAGTGCCTCATATATCTCAATTTATCTATAAAATCGAGAGGTAAGTTAGATTATTTAATTAAAACTCGTTACATTGTTTACACAAAAAAATAATAAAATAATTTATTTACAAACTATAATGTTTATCCAGAATATTATATTGTTTACACAGAATAATAAAATAAAAATTAATTTGTCCATGAAGATCATATGTTGGATCTTCAAATCTTTGATATTCTAGGCAAATACAAATTATGGGTGTCAAGATATTTTCAATTACTTTTGCTTGCATTTATTCCTGATATAAACAAAAAAAAAGGTTAGATAAAAAAAGAGTTAGAAAAATAATTAATTTTCCGCACAAATAAATGTTTAAGAACATAAACCTTAAACCCAAATAGTTTTCTGCTCTTGCAATCCATCATAGAGAACTCTTCATGACAAACACTCTTGAAAACTTTAAAGTGGAGGATAGTTTCAAGCGCTTCATGATATTTCATTATCAATTTTTGATATTTAGAAGAATTTTATAATGGAAGTTATTTATTTTTCACACGGATCATTAATGGTAGTGTCATGAGCGTTGATAGTCATGAAATAAATGGCAAAAATTTGATTAAAGACGGTGATAAATATCCTCAATTTTAACGTTAAATTATCTCCTCAATTTTTAGGATAACCGAGGTGATTCTTTTTTTGCATTACATTGTTTACATATAATATTAAAACACAATATTACAACAAATCCAGATTATTGAATAACAATAAATATTTGTTGTAACGAGTTATCTACTCCAAACAATGGAAAATGTTATATGGATTGAATTCATCTAATTTCTAAAGGAGAGATATATATATATATATTCCAACCATTTAAAAATGTTTTTCTGCACTTGCAATCCATCATAAGTATTTTAAGTTCTTTTACAAGCTTATTAAGTTCCATCTTATAAGAAATGATAAGCATTTACGCCAAAAAATGATCCGTACGAGTTATGATTAGGATAAAATCTATTTAAGAAGTAATTTTATAGTAAAATATGGTTATCTATCTGTCGGTTATTTTGAAAACCGACGAGATAGATCATTTAGGTTACAAATAGAAATAATAATAAAAAGAGAGGTTTCTATATTGTTTTTCCATCGGCTATGATAAAATTCGAGGTAAGATGTTGTTTTATTTCTAAAACGTGCCGCGCATACATTAGAATCATATCACTAGAATAATAATGATCATTTATATTCAAATCGTAACGTATCTTTTAGATTTTAAAGGAGACTTTTGAGCTATTTAAACGTCTCATTTCCAACTCTTTGTATCTTCAAACTTTGTTTCAAAGTCTTTTCCTATTTTTAACGTATCATTTCAAACTCTTTGTGTCTTATTTCCTTGTTTCAAAGTCTTTTTTATTCAAAAATGAATACAAATCTTTTATTAGTTATCAATGATTTTTTTTTATTTCAATGATTTCGATGGTTTTGTTCTAAGGAAAGTTGTTTCCAAACAAAGGTCGAATGATTACTTTCACATTCTTCGTGACCTTATCTACACTAATCTTATTAAAGAGTTCTGGTTAAATCCTCTGTTGTGTCAGTTGGTCATGATGAAGTCATTCATTCCTATGTCAATGACTCTTATTTCTTCATTACTCCATCATTTATTGATGACACAATAAACTGTGAAGAGTTTGGTAGTTGTGTTAAACACTATAAATTCAACAATGTCTACTCAATTTGCCTCCATCTAATTTATGTCAACCAAGATAAGCCCACCAGTCCCGTTTATCTACTCCCAATTATAAAAAATTGGTTTCAACTTCTATTGGAAAATCTCTGTCCAAGAGAGAAATAACTGGAAACGCTTACTTGGCATGACAAACGTCTCTTGTATTTTCTTGCTTACAATTTCAGAGTTAATCTTCATCTTACTATTTTTAACTTCTTAAAGGAAGTGATAAAAATCTTGTAACACCCTTCTAAATCCTAAGGAATATTCACAATTATTCTAATAAATAAATCAGAGTATATCACCAAACATAGGTGTCACATCTTCATATAAAACTTCAAAACAATACATTCTGCTCCGTAACACGTGTTTTTTAAAATCTTTAACAAGATACAATCAACTTTTAGTTCTTCGAATTATGGCAACGGAAATCATAGTTCAAAACACTTCATTATAGTACTTTATAAAAATTAGTCATACTTCATAACTCATACTTATAAATCAAAACATCTCGAGTACCACATAGGGTGACTCAACATCTTAAAACAAAACAAAGAACATAAGTTCCAATCATTCGATCTCAACCATAATGTTACATATCAGAGCAAGACTTCATTTATTCAACAAAAGCAAATAAATGCACTTCAAAGCTATCCTCTAATGCTTCTACGGACTATTCTCGATCACCTGCGTGTTACCCACGTGGAGGCAACATTCAAACAGAAAGGGTGAGTAAATCATAATCATTATATAAGACATAAGGAATAGACATAGTAAATATACACATAAACAAGGCATCACACATCATCATATCGTCATGTTATACTCACACCTTCACCACTTCATCAATACACGAACACATATCATCATACACAATGTATCATCAAGTATCACAAATAAATCATTATGCAATGTCATATAGAATGTATTGCAACGTCATAGACTCATGCATGTGGAACCAAAACTTCACTGATGACTCAGTCATCATTATCTCCAAAGATCCCCACCATGGGATTGATTCCCGCTTGGAACCAGAGCACTTCACTATTGCACCCAATCCATATTATGGGATTGTTTCCATCACTAGACAATCGTCCTATCATCTTCACTGGACCGAAGTCCTAACTTCATTGGAATGAAGTCATAGCTTCACTGGACCGAAGTCCTAGAATATTCCATGAATGCAATGATGCGTAACAACATATTTAATACGACCGCGACTAGTCAACATGCATCACCATTCATGATTAATCATAAACATCGTCATAAAATCATAGTAATCAACACAACATCATAACATCATCATAATAACCAACACAACACCATAACATCATTATAGTAATCACCACAATATCATAACATTATCATAAGCAAAGCATCATCATAAACAAAACATAATTGCGATTTAACACGGGGAACCTAATTCTATTTTTATTTAGGTCTCAGAGATATACTCCTTAACTCTTATTTTTTCTCTCCACATAATTAAAGTTCATTGTGGTAGCTATCTAATGCTACAAACAATGCCTCAATACGAGCTCTAGAACTAAAGTTATGACCATTTTAAGATTGTCCTACACAACCAACCAAATCTGCCATCCGTCGCCTGACGACACACCCCCGTCGCCTAGCGATGCACCCTTCGCGTCTGCTTCGCCCAACGATGCTAGAAGCGAAGCACTCCAAAAGTGTCATCCTTTTTCCACCTTTTCCATCGCCCCGTCCTTGCCCGGCGACAACCAAAAACGCATGTGTCGCCCGACCACACTACTTTCATCTCCCGATGATGATGCGTGAACAAGATTTTCCTGTTGTGATTTCTGCACTACTGTTGGAAGAAGTAAAGAAGCAAGCAAAAAAGTAAGTTATTAATCTACCAAGTGATATTTAGGTTATATCGTATCGTGTCCACAGAGATTGGTGAGAGGAAAAAACTATCGTTTAACATTTTCAATCCTTCTAAGTTTGGAAAAGGGGCTTGCAGAAAAAGTGCAGGAAAAGTAAATAAAACAAATAAAGAATGTGATAAACAATCATCTGCAGCCTAAGAGAATTCATTCCAGAATCGCATTTCACTCTACCCGTCAATACTAAAACTTCATGATCAATTGCACACAACCTAAATCACTTGTCAATACCAACATGTATCGCTCACACTAAGGCTATCTCTAACGCAAAGTGAGACATCACACGTATTGCTCTCGTCGATAATCTCTCAACCAACTCAAATAACCCAGATGTATTTCATAACTGATACCCACATGAATATTAAGCCTAAATCTATGTCTAAAGTCTATAACCTAATAGATATTCATTCAAGAAAGATATTTGGAAAGCATATGTCTATGACAAACCAAAACTCCGCGATTAAGCAAAAATCAAGAATAAACACCGGTATTAATTTGTAAAAGAGATTTCATACAATTCCATGATCAACAAATGTATGTACAATAAGAGTAGAGATATACATACAGCACCCACCATAGGAATCATACATAGGGAAGCAGGAGATGAATAGAAAACTTCTCGCGGTGTCAACATGATCCAGGACCACCCATAATCAATCGACATGATGATTCACCCAATGATGTTGCTTGAACCTATAAGCTACAAAGAATTAGATCAGAGCTCCTCCAAGAGGGAAAGAGATGATAAAAACCTAAAAAATCTATTTCTAAACTATTTATACAAAACTGATCTCAACAAAACGCGCTTAGCGGGCTCACCGCGCTAAGCGGACTGCACAATATTTACACAATAAACTTCCTAAATCGCGCTAAGCACGTTATCCGCGCTAAGCAGGATCTAAAACTAAGCTTCTGCCAAAATGCCAAAACGCAAGCAGCACGCTACAAAATGCGTTGAGCGCACTCGTGCTTAGAAGCCTTTTGGGTGCTAAGCGGGCTCTCCTAGATAGAACTTCCCAAAACTTGTCTTTTATTCTGAAAACGCGCATTCGGAGTTGTGCCTTCGACACCTTATTCCTCGATGCTCCAAAATGAAACAAATACCTACAAAATGAATGGAAAAACATCAAACGTTACACTATGTACATAAAAACACAATTATTCGTGAAGTAAACGTATTTACACAAAAGTCAGGTTTATTCAATGATTATAAACATTAAAGAGTCGATAAGTGCAACAAAAAGTATATACAAAAATAGCTACAATTTACACTTATCAACTACACCAGTTCAAATCTTCTGCAATTTCATCACACTACAGGTCCTAAAACACCATCTAATCATGAGTTTCATCGTCTATCAACAACCTATAATTTTATACTTATTATACATCAATTATAAGTTATTATCCATCACCAATTCATCATTTTCACATCAAACAATATCGAATCACCATCTACCAAAACCTAAGGTAATATACCAATCATCTAAAACTTAAATCAAATATAATAGCAATGATAAAACTCCCCTTACCTTAAGATTATTTCTAGAGATCAATTCCTCTTCGTGATCTTTTAGGACTCCTATGCTCTTCTTGCCTCTTTATGCCCTAGCTCTCTTTTCTCCACAACATTCTTCATAATTCTATCATACAGAATGAGTGTGTAACATCCCAAACCTTCTCCTTATACCAAACTTACCCTCTTAGACCCCTAATAACGAACTTCCCATCATGCCCTCACTTATCCTTCACTGATAACCACAATGCCCTTATTTTCTCTACATCACATATTATTTTATTTATTTAAATCCAAGTAATTCTAAATAATCACTATTAAATCTAAATAATTATAAAATAATTATTTAAATTCTAAACCCTCTTATTATCTCATCATACACCACACAATTCATCATCTTAAACATCTTATTCATCAAGTTATCGCTTATACATCATAGATGCATCACAAATACACATCATATATCGTCACATGGACTAACACAAAGCACCAAAACATCATATATACCAAATAATTCAGAGACTCATAAATTTATGCTAAATTAATTAAATAAATAATTAATCTAGAATTCAGGGTGTTACACATCTCTCGGGAGAAAATGTCTTTCCTCATACCATATGGAAGAGTTCTTTTTGAACTTTTCTCTAAGTTAGGGATAATGTTGAGGTAGAGTGGACTGGGAAGTTTGAATATATGAAATAGTTATCTCTTTTGTCTTTTTTTTTATTATCAATAAAATATTTACTTTTTTATTATTGCTTATTCATATAGTTTGTGTGGAAATATCTTGGAAGAGTGGAAAGCAGATTGCGATTGCTAATTCTTTTATAAAGAAGAAATTTTTAGCATAGTTTGATGCTACAATTCAAGGATTGTGGTTAAGAACTTTACCTTGAAGCTTGATATTTTTTATTGTATATCTTGGCCACTAAATATTTACTATAATAATTTTGTAAAAACACCTTCTTCTCTAAGAATGATAAGTACTCAACGAATGTTAAACGTGTGCACTTGAAGAACTTATCACTCAAAGAATAAATGTATAAACAAAATGTGTCATTTGAAATTGAACATATTATTACATTTTAATGATAGTTAATGAAAGTCCATTGTATAATGTCTTTAGAAATAAATTTCTTTATTTTTAAATACTTTTATTGTTAATTCACTTCTCTTTCGAAGGATTTAATAAAGAATATGAAGATTTATCTAAAAGATCAAACTATGCTGAAATCATCCTAACCAGACAAATTTCATAGTATTTTACTATAAAATTTATGATGATGAATCAAGGAGAGGGATAGAACACAAAGAATAGAAGATAAATAAATAAAAGTGAAAGAAGCATGTAAATCACGGTGCACCCATAAGAATAGCGACGTGATTCAACATCATCAAGTAAAAGCGGTGCTCAAAAGACTCAGGGACACGATCCAAGCTTTCTTCCTGAAATTCAAAAAACAATTACATAATCAAATTATGTTTCACCTACACAACATGACGGAACTATCAAGACATACAAGGACAAAGTGTTGCACCCAAAAGTATAACGTCAGGATCCCAACCTTTTGTCCAAGCATGAAAGTATTTTATTGATCAATCATAGCACAACTAGGGCTTGGCGTGACCTATCTCACAAAATAAATTTTTTACCTATAAATAACAATTTGTGTTTAGTCATTTGGGGTCTACTTTTGAAGAGTCTAAGGTGTTTTTCTGAGCCAAGAAAAGATGGTAATGAAGTTTGTTGGTGTCAGGGTTTTGGGATTAACAACTTTTGCCTAAAACATGGTTCTGACCAGATGTCGAACAAGATGTCATGACATTGTGTTATGTTATGCAGCAGTCAAGGCATTGTTGTTTTTAAATCTTGAGTAATTGGATTTGATTCTGTTATATTTCCTTTGGATATATATCAGAGATTTTTGCAGGTCAAGAAGATTTGTTTTGGAACACGTTTCATATCTCCAGCTATATAGAAGATACTAATTTAGGCCTTGAGACAAATTAGGAAACTTTGTATTGGTTGTTCCAAGATTTGAGATTTACTACACAATTGGTGCATCACTCAGCTTATGGATCAAAAAACTTCCGGACTTAGAATATCGAAGCCCATGGACCGCAAAGTTATATTTAAAGGAGAATTATAACCTAATTTATTTTAAGTTTTTAACAATTGTAAAATTAGGGGAAGCATAAGTCTTAGGTTTTGAGAGTCTCTTGTGTAGTTTGTAAGTCACCCATGTATCCTTGGATACTATTTGATCGACTTATTGTTACTTGACTGCTAGTCAAGTTATTATCCTCACTCAGAAACCTTTTGGCAATGAGTTAAGCATTATTCTCACTTGAAGCTTTTAAGCGAGAGTTTGAGTTTTTGTATTTGAAGTATAATCTTATAAATTGTGTTGTATTTGTTGCAATCATTGGGATTGAGACTGTTAGATATCACTAAGGTGATTTAGGAAGTGGGATGGCGATTATCCATATCTAGGGCAGATCCTAGGTAGAAGTTGCACTGGGAGTGATTAGGCGAGAAGTTGTAAACTTGGGATTAGTTCAGCTTTAAAATAATACTGCTGACAGTGAATTTCCTTCCTGGCTTGGTATCCCCAAGAGTAGGTGGGTTAGCACCAAACTGGGTTAATAACTCATTGTGTTATTTATTATTCAACAGTTTTAATTTATGTATCATACTCATCTTAATTGATCTGGTTTGTTACCAAATGTTGTAACATCTATCTTGACATCATTTGTTGTTAAGATAGTTTGTATGTATGTATTGCTTATACCAGAATTTCAATTGGTATCAGAGCAGTCGCCCTAGTCTTTTGGATGAGCTTCAGGGAGGTATATTTCTAGTACTATTTTTCTTATGGAAAGTTGGAGTGATACCATTATGGTTATCAATGGACAATAGGATTGTGAAGTTTCTTAGGTTGGAAGAATCTTGGTGTGTGGAAGACATAAGAAAATATTGTGAGTTAGGTTTCTATGTATTTGATGTTATCAATACCATAATCTTGGAATTGATAAGTGTTTTATTCCAGACTGTCCATCACTTGAATTGTGGCCAACGATACTTGATAGTTTCTCAATTCCACTCATAAAGGCATATCTAAGTGTGTTTGGAAGAAAACTATTCAGATGTGAGGCTGATTAAGAAGAAGATTCTCAGGTCTCTTCTCTAGAGGTTTGGCATTAAAGTGACAATACATTGAAGAAAGACAATAGCAATTTATTTTTTCTTTCAACTCTACAGGAGCTTGTTTTCTTATTGCTATTGTGTTCCCTAAAAATTATCCAATCAGGAGTTTAAGAGATTGGGAAAATGTTTAGACTAAATGTTGAAGGCATTTATACTGACTTCAGCATGTCTGTGATGCTAAAAAGAATGTTGGAAATGGAGTAAAGATCTATCAATGTTAAAGCATTCATATGAGTGTGAATACCTTGGATCTTTGTGAAGTAGAATGCACTTCTTATCTCAAGGACAACTGTACAGGTTTTCTATGCTTGGCTTAATTAGGAAAGTAATCCTAATTATGATTTCCAAGAATATTACTGGTTTGACTGGAAGATGGACTTCTTATGAATATTTCTGAACTGAAGATTTATCTCATAATGAGTTGCAAGTTTGTTTCTATGATTTGTATCTAGAATGAAAGGAGTTTTTTAACTCTGAAGAAATATGAGGTGATTTATTTCCAATCTTATGTTTTACGAGAATGAAAAAGTATCCACTATCTATGTTTTTGAAAGTTGAAGTGAATCTATTTAATCCTAGAGCTTGATGTCATGATCGAGTTTGTAAGGATAACCCAGATCAGTTGGAGGAGGTTTTTCAATAGGGAAGATAAGTGGAAGTTTAAGGAGGATAAGTTTTCTTCTAAGCTAACCAGCAAAGAGAAAACTCAAAGTGACAAAAGGTTGTTGTTATCAAAAGGAAAGCTGAGTCAAGGATGTCATAACATTATGCTGTACATTCTCCTTACTCATGCTAAAAGGAATTTACTTGCACTGAAGATATCTCTTCTGTGTTGAGTTGATTTTAACAGTTTTTGGTTATTTTCTCAAAGTTCAAGTTCATTGTTGCTTAACCAAGCAATGGTTAATACCAAGGGAAGGTGATCATTGCCTTATCTCTCATATCTTTCTTAGGTCTCCAACTAAGGTGATTGGTATTTTGATACTAACTGTTCTAGACACTTAACTAGAGTAAAAGTGTTTTAGGTGGTTTGTTTAATTATCATTCTAATTAAATGTTACTTTGTGAATGATACTAAAAAGGAAGTTTAAGGATATTGTATAACTAAAGAATTCAGGATGGATTCCCTAATTTTTGGTAATTGGTTTTTCTTCTTAAGGGCTGGTGACTATGTGATCAAAAGTCTTAAGGTATATGTCATCAAGGAAGAATGTTTTGTCACTAATGGGGTGTATGAAGTTCCTCTGAGGATTTAAGAACAATTGCTATTTATGGAATCTCACAAGTATTTAGTTGTTTATCCTTTTACTTGATGTTCAAGAAATAATAAGTCAATATGTCACATCTGAAGCTGCAGCACCAGACAGTTGCAAAAGCTCTAGAACCTGTTCTATGGATCTGGTTGGTTCAATGGAAGGTGAAGGTCCTCATGGATAGAAGAATATATATGGTTTTCCTTTGTGAACCTATTATTTGTAAAGTCTTCAAAGGGTCTTATCTACTCCTTTTATGAGAATGAGGTATGTTTCTGAGTTACTTTATTGAGATAAGTACTTTTAGTGATGAGTAACTTCAGGATCAAGATCAGTGATGTATTCATTGAAAAAGGTATTGGTGTTCAACCAGATGTTGTAACATTATCTCAGTAGTTTGATACTCTAGAGATTGAAGAAGATTTTAAAAGGCTAGATAGCACTGAATAAGAAGGTTCTCTATAAAAACAAGTTGTTTAAAAAGGGAGTTCATTATTTGGAGGTTATTTTAGTCTATGGTCATTAGTTGTTTTGGAGATGAAATAGATAATGAGGGTGATTCTTTGAGGAAAAAATTGGCCAAGTCTGAAGAAGAGTGTATCATTGGAGGATATTCTGATCTCTGAGATTATAATTAATTGAGTCCTGGTATGTCTTTAAGATTAGGTATATTGTTGGATAAAGATGTTTTCTATATTGGGTTGGTTACTAAAAGGGTACAATGTCTAATCGGATGTCATGACATTGTAAGGTAACATTCTACTGCAACTAAGGGACAAGGATTTTATTCTGCTTGCAGAATAAAGTTATTCTATTTGTCATCATTATGTTAGAGATCTTGTTATAGAATATTGGCACTCCTATGCTTGGTCTAGCTAAGGAGCTTTGGGAAAGATTTTATCATAACTTGAGGTGCAAGTTATGATGAGTATACAAGGGGTATTTTTGGAATTGCACCGTGGGAGATTTTTTTGTAGTAACTGTTTGGTCGGGGTTGCCAACTATATTCCTCCTTGTGTTTTATGGAGTCTCAGAAGAAGCATGTTCAATGGCATGAAGAATGTAATTTCAAATGTTGTAATATTTTCAGCAGTCAAAGTTTTAAAAAGAGGGAAGTTTGAACATAGGTGTGTCTCGCTTTCATTCAGTGGTACACTCTTTCTAAAGAAGATTTTATCTCCTTTTAATAACGCTTTCATTGACTGATTTATCATTATAAGTAAGTTTTTTTGTTACAATCAAAATAACTCACCTTGTATTTATATGCTTTGCTTCCTCATGTTTCTCATATATTGTGTTTCAACATAAGTAAATCTTCCAAAGATATTGGTGTCAAGAAGGTTCATTAGCTGGAATCCAACAAGGATAAGGGCAGTGATCCTAAGAAGGTTGGGTTCAACATTACAACAAATTATGTAACATCAACTAGAGCATCCTGGGCAGGGAGAGCATCTGTGACAGAGATGAAATCCTTGAGGAAGAATCAGTTTCATCTACCTGATTCCAAATCGGATGTTGGTAAAGATTGGGTTAATTTTATTAACTCGGGAGGGAGAATTGGATAGTTGACACTTGTTGTCTGGTGTGTACATATTTGTTTGGGTCAATTTTTAGTTTTTTTAGTTTTCTTTTGAAGAGTCTTCTTGATTTTGTTTATTTTTGTTTTTATTTGGAGACTTAGACTTACTCTTAGTTTCCTTGGGATTTTTTTTGGAGAAGAAACTTAGACTTATACTTTGTTTCTTTGGGTTTGTTTGTTCTTTAGAGTCAGTCCTGCTTGGGGGAGTTGTTTTCCCTTAAGTCAGTTTGATGCTTCGTGTTCTGCATTATTTTATAGAGTCAATTTTCTTTGTGTCTTAAATCTATTCATGCCGATTTTGATTCTCTTTTTGTCAGTTCTTTTCACTCAATTTTTGTCAATTTTTGGCTAAAAAGGGGGGAAAAGGTTATAGAGTCTAGGTCTAGGTTAGGTCAAGTGTCGTTTCTTAGTGTATGCAACACTTTAAGGGGATCAAGACAGTACATCATGTGAGTTTTGAGCATGACAATCCATCATGTGAGTCTTGAGTATGTTCTTGCAGTTGTTTTGTAAGTATGTCTAACATGATGTTCTAATATTCTGTCTGGGTCAGTTATGTGTTTCCTTGTCTTATTGTGTCTTGTGTTCTGAGTTAGGATCATGGTTATGTCATGTGTTATGAGTTATCCAGAGTTGAGGTCTGGTCCTATCAGTCTTCATCCTGGAAAGTTCATGATGATAAATCGGGTCTGTGTTTGAAGGGGTGTCACTTATCTTCTTCCTCATGTACAAAAATTGCATGATAAACATGTAGCTTGTGTTGGCATTCTGTGGTTTTATTCCTCTTCCCAGGTTGTTTGTTCTTTTGGTTGTTTTAGCCAAAATTTTCCAAAGGGGGAGATTGCTAGTGCCATGGTTTTGGGATTGGCAACTTTTGCCTAAAACATGGTTCTGACTGGATGTCGAACAGGATGTCATGACATCGTGTTCTGTTATGCAGCAGTCAAGGTGTTGTTGTTTTTAAATCTTGATATATTGGATTTGATTTTGTTATATTTCCTTTAGATGTATATCAGATATTTTCGCAGGTCAAGAAGAATTGTTTTGGAACAAGTTTCATATCTCCAGTTGTACAAAAGATACTAATTTGGTCCTTGAGAAAAAATAGGAAACTTTGTATTGGTTGTTACAAGATTTAAGGAGATTTTATACACAATTGGTGTATCATTCAACTTATGGATCAACAAACTTCTGGACTTAGAATATTGAAGCCCATGGACTGTAGAGTTGTATTTAAAGGAGAATACTAACCTAATGTACTTTAAGTTTTCAACAATTGTAAAATTAGGGGAAGCATAAGTCTTAGGTTTTTAGAGTCTCTTGTGTAGTTTATAAGTCAACCATGTATCCTTGGATACTATGTGGTCGACTGATTATTACTTGACTGTTAGTCAAGTTATTGTTCTTACTCAAAAGCCTTTAGGTAATGAGTTGAGTATTATTCTCACTCGAAGCTTTTAAGCGAGAGTTTGAGTTTTTGTATTTGAAGTGTAATCTTCTAAATTGGGTTGTATTTGTTGAAATCAATGCGATTGAGATTTTTAGATATCACTAAGGTGATTTAGGAAGTGGGGTGGCGATTTTCCGAATTTAGGGCGGATCCTAGGTAGAAGTTGCACTGGGCAGTGATTAGGCGAGAAGTTGTAAACTTGGGATTAGTTTAGCTTTGAACTAATACCGCTGATAGTGAAATTCTTTCCTAGTTTGGTAGCTCTCAGAGTAGGTGAGTTAGCACCGAACTGGATTAACAATTCATTGTTTTATTTATCATTCTGCAGTTTTAATTTTTGTATCACATTTAGCTTGATTGATCTGGTTTATTACCAGATGTTGTAACAGTTGTCTCGACATCATCTGTTGTTAAGACAATTTGTTTATATGTGTTGTCTGTACTAGAATTTCAAAGGCTATTATTAGGAGCTTGCTCTTCATCATTTTAATAATCTACATGCTGTTTCAAATTATAATAACCGTGAATCCCCAAAGGACAAGTGACTAGCCGCTTTAGATTATGTTCCTTCTAGATGATTCTACCTTAAACATGTGATTCAATGTAATCTTATGTGACTATTTTTGTAATGAATTTCTAATTGTAGTTATATGGTTTTATTTAAGTTTTATCCTCTCTCTCATCTACGGAATTTGGAGAATTGATCTAGAAGGCAATGAGACTCAACGGAAATTTATTCATCCGATTGGTATAACTTTGATATTGTTATGATCATTTGTTTAGCGACGAGAATAATCTTGGTCATTAGTCTATTTTTTTCATTATAAAACCTTTGAATTAGTGATTTAAGACTCCCATTATCTATGGGGTTTCTTTGATGAATCGAGTAGCCTTGCGATTGCAGACTCCTAGTATATGGGTGGTTGCAAAGTTTAATTTCATATTTTGTAAAATTGTCATCTTATTTTACGTGTCATAAAATCATCGTCTTAGTGATTGGAGTCCCATTATTTGAGGTTGTAATTTTTTGTTTTGTAAAAGGCTATAATAATTTTGATTCGTTATAGCCATGGTCATGTGAATTCTCACATCTGATTCAATGGGAAATTTAATGGTCTTTATTATATTTTTCAATTGCAAATGGAAATGATTTATTTTACAATTACACAAACCGCTAATCAACCGCACTCTATATTCATAATTCACAAATTTATTCACATTATCCTTATATAGGGTTAACATAATCTTATGAATACTGAAATTCTGGTATGACAGAACTCAGATATTCTATGATATGTTGAGATATCTGATCTGACACAAACATTGCAACAAGGTATAAACAATTAAAAAACCAGTACTGAAAAGCATAAACAACACACGAAAATTATTAACTCAGTTCGGAACAACCTTCCCACTCCGGGGGCTACCAAGCCTGGGATACGTCCACTAGAATAGTATCAATTCATAGACCCTACAACAAACCTCCAATTCACAGCCTAATCACTTAATCACTACCCTTTCTAGACTTATATCTAAGGCTCACCTAGATATGAGGGCCTCCTCAATCCCTCATTAATCACAGACATCGATTGGATAAAAAAAAACAGGAAGTCATATTTCCACGACAATAAACCAGAAGACTCACTTCTATGACATTACCTAGCTAAGACTCTTGACTAAGAACACAACTTGGAGTTCCTTACAAGCTTCCTCTAGGAACAATACTCAACTCATTACTTCATAACTTTTGAGTGAGAACACAGTGACCATCTCATAACCCGAGTGGTTCACACATACCAACTCTCCTAGATAGTGGCTACAGACTCAGTCCTAATGACTACATCTTTACAATTTTCGGTTGATACCAATAATATGTTACAAAGCTTCCATTCATAACCTATACCCAACTGGATTTGGGCCTTCAAAACATAACTCTTTGGTTGTTACAAATCAGTAATAACTTCTGCCATAAACAAGGTCTTCAATTATTAGTTTCCTAAAATATCTCCATATTTAGAAACTACATATTTTTCAATATTCTGACTTGATTCTTCTTTGACCTTTAAATCAACATCACATAGAATTGCATAATATTCGCAGAATAATTTGCATCTGTTAAATCATAATAGAATCCAATTTTTCAACTCAGCTCAGGCGCGATGTCGTATGCTCCTTCATCGGACATCTTATTTGACATGTTGCTCCAGATGTTGAAATACTTCAACTCAGCATGTCCCAACATAAAATAGGAGTTCTTGCTCAACATGTTCTTCATAGCAAGTTAACACATCCTATCTAATATACTGCTGCTATATTAGTTTTACCAAACATACTGCCAACCATAAAAAAGAGAATTAACAATCTCTCCCTTTGGCTTATTTTAGATAAAACTAATTTACATAACCTTTGCAGCAAAAAAATACAACCAGAACATAACTCAAAGGCTAAAGAATCAAAACAACAACAATCAAGAACTAAAAATATCAGAAGCAGTCAGTCCTTAGTATTCACATATTTTACAGTCTTCAGACTTCACTGTCTTCTCATGATGTCACAACATCAATAATAAACACAGATTCACCAATAGGACATCTTCATGATTGTCCAACATAAATGTTCTCTCTATCTCTATATTTCTCTATCTCTTTCTCTCCCTCTCTCTCTCTCTCTTAAGAGAATCAACCATTAACACATATTCTCTCCCCTTTTTATCCAGAATATGACAAAGGCTTTAACAAGAGGTAATAACCCCAATCAGATTGATATCAGGACATCACATCCAACAACTCTTCATGTTCAGTCGAATCAATCCACTACGGCCAATGCAGTATGATGTCAATCCCAAAAACATTCCTCCCAGGCTGACTACACTCTCCCTTAATCCAGAACCCTTCCTCACAGATGGCAACAAGACAATAGAGTATCCTAGAATACCTTCAATTCGGGTAACTTAGAACACAAATCACCGATGTGTTTATAACTCATATCACAAGTCACAAATATCAAAACAACAGACTTAGAGCAAAATAAACTATTTTATACCCTTGTGAAACTGGTTCAAAAATAAAGTTGAGACTTGATAGATGAACACAACTTTTTCCATCTGTTTGGCTAAAAAATTAACAAACAAACCCCTCACATGAGCAGACCCAAGATGAACTCATCCATACCCGAACATAGGCCATAAGAAAAAAATAACTACCACAAGATGAAAGAGGTGAAATAATGACCTCTTTAAATAGCCAAGTAGTCTTCTTAAGAAATAATGGTCTTGGTCAATAAGAATGTTATTTAAGGGAGATCACCAAATACAAATGCACCATCTAATACAGGTTTTGACTGTCTTTATAATTCCAATAAAAGCACATGCAGAAGCTTAAAACACTCTTTACACAACCTACGGACAACACCGTCCATATTGCTTCCTTGTTTAGCTCAAGGAGAAAACATGTTCTGAAAAATGTCTTGACATCCTGTCAGACATTGCCTTCTTTCTCTTGCGTGCATACAGACTTGACCAACAAATAGATGTGATATATAATTATCTCCTTATTCTAAAGTACAAACATAATCCCTTCCACTGGACTCTAAGACTACTTGTGACAACACCTGTATACAGTGGGAGAACTGACTTGGCATTTTGTGTTTGATCGCAATTGTTGCGGATAGAAAGAGTCGCCAACAAATTTTCTTTTATCCAATAAGGAAAGGTTGAAAAGAATAGGAAAGAGCTTTCGATATTATTTCTTGAGTTTGGGGGGTAGGTTATGAAAAGGGAAGGTGTTAGCACCCTTTTCATCCTTAGTTATCTACGGGCTCTTAGTTTCTTGCTAGATCACTTACTTTTGTTTGAAAATGTGCTTGTGATGTGGGTTTTGAAAGTATTTTGAAAAACGTCTTTGTAATGGTTCTCGTTTCTATAAGAACGTGTATAAAGTGTTCGTTTTGAAAATAGTTCAAAGAGGTGTTGGTGGAATATGTTTTTGAAAGTGATTTTGAAAAGTGTCTTTCTAATGATTCTCGTTTCTATAAGAATGCGTACAAAAAGCTTTGTCTTTTGAAAATGTTTCAAATGAAAGTGTTGGTGTAAAATGTTTTTGTTGTGAGCAAGCGAGCAACTAGGAGCATCATACCTACTCAAAAGGTCTAATGTTCTTTTCCTCCTCCTTTAGATGTTGCTATCTTACCATTGATTTGGTAAGAAGCCCCATCGTTGGATGTGAAGGGGCGGGCGTGGGACGTTTGTATAGTCATAGAAGGAAACCTATGTTACGTTTTAGCAATGTCGTTTAGGGACTAGATCATTTACCGAAGGCAATATTAAGGGTCATCGAGGGACTACGATCTTTTATTGAGGGTCTTTGCTAAAACGCCCATATTCGAGGGGCATGACTATTTTTCCGAGGCAACAAGTGAGATTACCCTAGAGGTGCATGTGTGCATAGTGTGTTTGATTTGCATGCATTTTGTATTTTATTTTTAGGTTGTCTACTTGTTGGTTTTCATCTTGCCATACATCCTAATTACTAACATTTGTACAAAAGCAATAAAAATGCAGAAAATAAATCCTACATTATTACAACCATATTGAATAGTAAGAAAATTTAAAGACAAAACAAAATAAAGAAAGGAAAATAAGCTTTTCGATTTGGGCAACAGAACCCTTCGATTCTGCTTCTCTGGCTCCCTTTGATTTGGCCTGGAAGTAGTGAGGACGCGCCTTTAGATTTGGGCTTAGCATGAAGCATGAGATACAACCTTCGATTATGCCTTTTCTGCTTCCTTCGACTGGGGCCTGGAATCAGCATGGGGTGCACTCTTCACCCCAAACTCCTTGTTGCCTTCTTCCATTGGGCTTGACAGTCAGTGTGGACAACTTTCATTTCTCCCTTTTTGCTCCTTCGAATGGCATGAATGTCTGTATGTGGCAAATCCTAATGCCACACTCTTTGTTCTTCTTGCAACTGTGAAGCAGCCAAGGGGAAGCCTAAAGCTTCGAATCTCACCTCCTTCCTCTTGTTTACCTTCGTTTGGGATTTTAAATAGCAACATGGCCTGAGGCCATGCTAGCATTATCTTATGGCCAGGTTAGTTCTTAAAGCATATTCAATAAACCAAGAAACAAAACCAAAAGGATTAGCAATGAAAACAAACTAAAAGGGTGGAAACGAAAAGGAAAACAAATGTTACGTACATGCTTCAACCGAAGAGTTTAAGGTCAGAATGGCTTACCTTGCTTGAAGTTGGAACGTGTGTTTGACCTTGAGTGGCTGGCTTGGATGCTCCTGGATTCAAAAAGAAGAAACGAAGGTGACGTTTCTAATGCTGGATTCGAAGGAGAAGAAAAGGTGTGGTGTTCTTTCTATTGGATTCGAAAGAAAACAAAGTGTGGGGATTGCTTCAGATTCGAAAGAAGCAAGTGTTTAGATTCTGGGTTTGTGTTTAATGTTTGGGAATCTTAAGATTTTTGAGAGTTTTTGAGAGTTTGATGATTTCTTGAAGATTTGTTCCACCACCCAAAAGTCCTCTTTCAGCTTGCAAATGTTTCTCTATTTATAGAGAAAGGGTTAGAAGTGCTGAAGTAACCAGGTTTGTACGATAACAAACCATAGTTTGGTTGAAAATGAAACAAGTTTAGTCCATTTTCATTGCTCCCACATTTCAAGTACAAGTTGGGGCGTGCTGTCTGTTGGGGGCAGGAGATTGGACGTATGCCTTTGGCACTGCTTTCGTTCAGACACAAATCAAATTGAAGCCGATTTTTTTATTAAAGTGCTCTTTATGAAAAAAGGGTGCGTAGACTTTTTCTATTTTATACAAGAATGGTATTATCCAGTAGACAAAGCTTCAAACCTTTGTGTAAGCCTCTGATTATGAAAAGATTTGGAAGCAACATAGTCTGACAAGTAGGATTTGGAGGATAAGGCTATGATATTTTCTCAAAGTTCTTCAAACAAACTTGCGTCGAAGGGTCCAGAGTTGGGTTCGAAATATGCTGATTCGAAGGGAATCAAAACTCCAATTGAAGCTTTGTGGATCTTATCCAATCGAAGGCTTTCCTGCCATATGTCACATGGCCAAACGAAAGGGTGTATGTATGAGGTCCCTGCCTTGTGCCTGCTGGCATGAAGCAAATCCTGGCTTTGTGGTGTCAAAGGCAAACATGGAAAACTAATGGCTTCTGAGTCGAAGGAAAGTTGCAAGAGGCCATTGCTTTGTGACTTAAACCAAACACGCAAGAGGTCTTTGCTCAAACGAAAGCTTGCATGAAGGGATCCACATTTCTAAACGAAGGGTGTAACCAAAACTTGCATTGAAGGAAGCCACATGCCCAAACCAAAGATGCATGCAGAAGGTATAAATGCCTAAACGAAGCTTGCAACAAAGGGGGCCACATGCCCAAACGAAAGAGGAATGCGAGGCTTGCATCAAAGGAGGGCCATATGCCCAAAGGAAAGAAGAATGCAGGAAACAAAAATGCCCAGACGAAAGAGGCATGCAAGAGGAAAATTATGCAATTGAAAGATGCCAAAAGGAGGTAAAAGGTGCAAACGAAGGATATCAGCAGGAGGCTTTTTGCCTTGGAACTGAAGGGGGCTACATGAGGCTTTTTGCCTTGTGCCTGCTAGCCTGGTGGGTGCCTCTTGCATGCAAGAAGGAAGCTATGGCTCAATCGAAAGTTGTATGTAGTTGACCACCACTTTGTGAATAAAAGCAAACATGGAGGGAATTATTTGTCTAATCAACATAGGCATGCAGACATCAAACGTCCAATCGAAGCAGGCATATAGGCATCCATTGCATTGTGAACCATGTGAGGCCAAAGATGCAATCAAAGGTTGCATGCAGGAAGCTCATGCCTTGTGAATCAAAGCCAGCGTGTCAGAGGCCAACGCCCAATCGAAGGATGCAAGCCAAGCTTGCATCGAAGAAGGCCAAAAGTCCAATCGAAGTATGTGAATCGAAGAAGACTTGCTTTTTCTCTAATTTTGTCAAAAAGATTATTTTTATTTGTTTTACCCTTTTTTAACAGTTTCCACTTTAACTTGATGCTGGAAAATTCAATTGTACTTGTGCAAGCTTGAATTTTGAGAATCCTTGTGAGAAATGCCTTGAGAAATGAGATGGAAATTTTTTGGGTACAACAGCTGCCCTTGTTCAATCTTCTTAAACCTGAAGAGTTAGATTGGAGAGCCTGTCATTCGTGACTTGAAGGTGGAAGATGATTGAACACTAGAGTGCCCATAAATTTGCACTGGATGATGTGGTGATTGATTGTGTAGGGAATGGGCTTAAAGATGCCAGTTGCAGAGATGATGGAGAGTTGTCGGAGATGGGCTTATAGATGGCATCCAAAGGTGATTATTGACGGAAATTAGACTGAAGTATCAGAACAAATCTCTGGTTGAGTTATACTGAAATAGTAGATGTAGTGGGATGAGTATCAGAATAATATCCATAAATGGATTGTATCTGACTCGTATCTGACTCGTATCTGAAAGATGTACTGCATGAGTGTCAGAATGACATCTATATCTGGATCGTATCTGGATTGTATTTGAAAGGTGTGCTAAATAAGTGTCAGAATGACATCCGTATCTGGACTATATTTTAAAGGTGTGCTAAATGAGTGTTAGAATGACATATGTATTTGGATCCTATCTGGACTATATTTGAAAGGTGTGTTGAATGAGTGTCAGAATAACATCTGTATCTAAATCGTATCTAGACTGTATTTAAAAGGTGTGTTGAATGAGTGTCAGAATGACATCCGTATCTGGATCGTATATGGACTGTATTTGAGGAGAGAATCTGGAGTAAGTATCAGAATGTCAGCCGTATTTGGATCGCATCTGAACTGTTTCTAGAAGAGTGTATGAGAAGGATCCCGTGTAGGATTGATTTAGCTGGTCGTGTAGATAATTGTCCTGGCTTATTTCAGGAATTAATCTACAAACAGTCGCTCACAGATAGTTTTCCTGTCTGGTTTCAGGTATTAATCTGGAACTTATTTTTGTCAGTTGTTGAGATAGTTGTCCTGTCTAGTTACAGGTATTAATCTCTGACCTGAGAAAGAAAGATAGTTTTCCTAACTTGTTATAGGTATTAATCTTCAATATATTCATGTAGATAGTTTTCCTGGCTTGTTACATGTATTATTCTACAATCAGTCGTCCACAAATAGTTTTCCTAGCTTGTTATAGGTATTAATCTGGAACTTGTTTTTGTTTGTTGTTGAGATAGTTGTCCTGTCTGATTTCAGGTATTAATCTCTAACCTAAGAAAGAAAGATAGTTTTCCTGGCTTGTTATAGGTATTAATCTTCAATCTATTCATGTAGATAGTTTTCCTAGCTTGTTACAGGTATTAATCTACAATCAGTCGTCCACATATAGTTTTTCTGGCTTGTTACAGGTATTAATCTACAATCAGTCGTCCACATATAGTTTTTCTGGCTTGTTACAAGTATTAATCTGAAACTTGTTTTTATTGGTCGTTGTGATAGTTATCCTATCTGGTTTCAGGTATTAATCTCTGACCTGAGAAAGAAAGATAGTTTTCCTGGCTTGTTATAGGTGTTAATCTTCAATCTCTTCATGTAGATAGTTTTCCTGGCTTGTTACAAGTATTAATCTACAATCAATCGTCCACAGATAGTTTTCCTGGCTTGTTACAGGTATTAATCTGGAACTTATTTTTGTTGGTCGTTGAGATAGTTGTCCTGTCTGGTTTCAGGTATTAATCTCTTACCTGAGAAAGAAAGATAGTTTTCCTGGCTTGTTAAAGGTATTAATCTTCAACCTCTTCATGTAGATAGTTTTCCTGGCTTGTTACAGGTATTAATCTATAATCCGTCGTCCACAGATAGTTTTCCTGGCTTGTTACATGTATTAATCTAGAACCGTTGGAAATTGTTGACGATAGTTATCTGTTGTTTGATCTTTCCTGAAAAGTTAAAGAATTAGTTGTATGCAATGTCATGATGTATGAAATGCATGGCGTAATGGTGTTCTCAAAATAAATGAGATTGTGCCGTATGCATTTGTCATGTATGTAATATGACGCATGAATGCGAAGTATTTGTTGAAATGTAATTTTGTCTTGGAAAATAAATCCTTGACAGATGTTAGGGAGTTTTGGGAGGCTAAATCTCGGACTGCCATTGGGGATGAAGGATATGCACCTCTCCAGACCTTGTTTTAGGATATTTTTTCACTGGGGCTTCCTGTTTTTGTTATTTGAGGAGAACTCCATTGGGGGATGTTTACTTTGCTTGAGGAAAACTATGTGGAGAGTGTTGATTCCTGCTTGGGGAAAAGAGTTTAGGAGTCTTAGTTGTCTGTTGCTCTATTGGGGAGTTATCTCTTGATGGAATAGAAAGGGAGTTAACAACTTGTCGGGGATAAGGAAGTTAACTGTTATCTGGTTTGGCTTCCAAGATTTGCATCAACTCACTGGGGGTTATAGAAAAAATATACTGGGGAAGAGGGGTTGTGGTCCCTTGATTTGTAGTAGTCGGAGAGGCAAGCTCAAGCCGGGGAATCGATAGTTTGTTGGTGAAATAAACTTTGTTGCCAATCTGCTGGAGAGGTGTTTTCTTTTGGCAGAACTCCTCGAGGATTCTTGAGGTCAACTCAGTTGGGGAGAAGTTTTCAGAGATTGCAACTCTGGCTGGGGATTTCCTGGATCCAACTTTATGGGGATATCCATGAATTTGGCTTTGAGGGTTTTGGACCCTCATCCATGAAGATTATTCTGTGGGAATAACCATATAGAGATGACCCTATGGGGACTTAGCTTGGGGATCACTTTATGAAAAGGGCTTTTTGGAGATTTGTCACTGCCCCAGGTAGTAAGTGTTGTAGCACTGCCATGAGATATTTGTTTGGTCGTGCGTAAACCTTTGTTGGGATTCGTGTTCAATGCCTCAAGTGACTCAGATGAAGATCTGCCCCTGGTTATTCAACATTTCTTGAGAGATTTCTTGGAATCTTTCCTTGACTATCCTAGATGTGTTGGATAGTGACATGTCATGCCCCCTTTCTTATAGGAGATTTGTCATTGGAAATGTCATCCTATTTGGAATGATTTTGTTCATCGAGAGAGTTTTTGTTCACTGGATCTTCCTTGTGTGAATTTCTTTGCTGTCAAACAATTAGCCATATGCAAATAGTGATATTCAAATAATGAAAAGTTTATGCTTGTCTTGAAGTTTTGAAAATGTGTTTTGCAGATAAAATAATTTTTGTAAAAATATGAATTCAACTCAGGATTTGCAGTAAGCCTTACAGGAGTCAGGATACCTTTTGTAACAGTATGCTTTCGAAATAACCCATGCATCAATTATGACTTTGAAAGGTTGTATCGTGGTCTGGTTTACGGTTTAAGAAACAAAGGATAAGGCTCAAAGTGTATTTGTACCTGCCCATTCTTCGTGATGTTCTTCAGTCCCTAAACTCAATTAATTGTGCGTTTGAACTCCAATTGAGTCTGGAATGACGTTTTGGTGATGGTTCGGAAATTTGGAAGTTTATTTGTTGGAAGGCAGTCATTTTTGCCATATTTTCCATGTTGTTGAGGATTTGTAGTGTCCTCTTTTTTAATTTACTATCCCTGATTTTTTTTGCCTGACTGTTCTTATTTTGAGATTACGGTCAGCGGGATGCCCCAGTTTTTTTTGGTCTCCTTTGCAGGAGTTGACTTAGTGGGATTTTATTTTGAGAGATCATGACTGCCTATTTGATAGGGAACTGTTTTACCCCAAAATTTGCCCTCCCATATTCCTCAAGACATGTCAAGAATAATCTTCAAGTTGCTCAAGTTGGCTCAAGGGTTGGACAGTCAAATCACCTCCTAAGGAAGTCAAGTCAAAATTAGGGTGATGTGTTGCATTAAGGTCCTCATATACAAATGGCCTCAAGTGCTTCCCAATGTATTAATATGTTCTTAAGTTCATCCATGACAAATTTCAAGCCTTGCAGAGAAACTTTGGTCAGTCAATTGCTCAAGAGACCCAAAAATCGACTATGCTGGGTCAAAAGTCAACTGTAACCTACAAATAGTCAAACCTCCATATTTTTTGTCAACATTCTCATTTTAAAGTATAATTCATCATTTAATAAAGGGTTGGTCATGATTCATCAAGGATTGCTCAAAATTCATCAAGATTTAAAAGTTGCTAAATTAGGGTTTTGTAGGAAAAGTCAACTCAACTTTGACTAAGCATAACTTTCTCATACTTTATGAGAAATGGCCCATCCAAAGCTAATTTTGAAGAGGATGCAATTTCCTACAATCCATCTTCATACCCCAAGATCAGAAAATGCACTCACAAGAAGTTACAAATTTGGACATTATAGGTCATTTTTGAAAGTCAACAAAAACACCTTTTTTACCAAAGCTTATAACTTGAGAATGGAAGATCAAAATGAGATAAGACCAAAAGGGTTGATTAGAGGACATCTCAAGGTTTCTAAAAAGTCCAAGAACACCTCCAAAAGTTCAAAATTGAGGAAGTTATGCATTGTTGAAGTTGGGCATTTTTCCAAAATTGCCAAAAGTCAACTATCCTCAAAACTCCAATTTTTGACAAAAGGGCCCACTTTTTTCCACTTGATTCAGTCTTGTCATGCCACACACGTGTCCCATACATAATTTCATGACCAAAAATTTATTTTTCTATTTTATTTCATTTTTATTGATTTAATTCATTATTAATCAATATTAAATCAAATAAAATCCAAAAATTGATGTAAAGGGATCTTTGTGATTTGTACAGCTTGCAATTATCATTATTCACTCAATCAAATCGTGCCAAGGCTCATTCAAGCACAAAATCTCAGATTTGGCTTATTTTTGGAAAGGTTAACAATGGTGGTCAAACAAATCTTCCATCTTCAATGCACAATGATATTAGCCCAACTCTTAACCTAAAATCATTCCATTATACATACACAAGCCACACAAACCTAATTCACGACCTAAGAACTGCTAAAACGGCTAGAGCAAATTGCAAAAATCTGTGGAAAAGTGTGAGATCAAAAGCAATATTGGAGACACTTTCAGACAAAAAGAAGAACGCAGCTCTCTTCCTTGACATCCAGTGGTGCTATAGCAATCAAAGCCAGTCCTTTTCGTCACCTACATCGCACTGTAAGTCGCTTGAAACTCCGCCCTGGACATGGAATCGTGATCTTTTGTTCTTGCATCTTTTTGACAAAACGTTGGCATATTATTGATCCTTGCATAATTTCTAACAAGGCTGCAATATTCAATTTTATTTTTATGCCCTATATGGTGATGCCCGCGCCTAGGGTTTGTTTGTTTCGTTTTTAGGCATTTGCATTACAGGTAAAATTAAGGCAAGTAATGGTTATAGGCACACTCAGGGGACAGAGACGATCATGACCATGCGCTTGGATGGGATTATTATGGCCTAAAACATATTTTTGAAACGCCCCACGGATCTTCCTGCGGATAAAAATCCGCAGGTAATAAAACCAGAGTTTGGGGAAGAAGACGACCAGACGTCGCCCTCCCATTCGTCTATTTAAAAAACGCGTTTTTTTATTTTTCCAGCGTAATAATTACTTTGTCCATATAGTATTTGTTTTGCATTTTACTAACGAATGAGGCAGGTTGGTGGAGTGGTTGAGCGCGCATGCAATGAACATTGGGACCTGGGTTCGAATCCGAGGTCCCCCAAATATTTGTTACAATTTTTCTTCATATATTCATGTGCAGCACCCCACGCGTGGTACACCATACATCACTGCTTGATCTCGTGCCAGATGGTCTCCAGGCCAAATCTGGTGGCCAGGAATGAAAGACCACCATAGTGCCCAGTCAACGTTGTCATAGGGAATTGGAAAAGTCAAACGCAGGCTTGCAGCAGGTGGGCCAAGAATTTCCAGATTCACCACCAATTTGGGCCCAACACCCCCCTGAGTTGGTTCTATGTTTTTATTTTCTTTTCATTATTTTTCTCTATTTCTATTTTATTATTATTATTATTATTATTTTAATTAACCAATTAACAAATTAACCCTTTTTTATAAAAAATTCAGAAAACATAAAAAAAACATTATTTTTATTTATTAAATTCAATTTCATTTACTTCATATTTATTTTTGTAAATAAAAATTAACCAATTGATTTAGTTTTTAATTAGGTACAATTTTAATATTTTTTGCAATAAATTAAAAGTAAATTAGAATGTTAGGTTTTAGCAATTTTAATCATTTTATTTTTATTTCCTTAAATATTCTAAAAACCCAAAAAAAAATCCTCTTCTATTTAATTAATTAATTAGTTTAGGTTTAATTTAATTAAATGCAAAAAAAGATAACAAAAAATCTCCTTCTTTCTTAAAAAAGGGTCAAAACCCTAAAGCTCGCCGATTCAATTTTTCTCGCGCATATGATTTTTTGATCCATATAATTGTAACTGCATCGAGGATGTAATAACTTTAACTTAGGATTATTCATCGCTTTTATTTATTTCTCGCAATTTACTTTTTCAAGGGTTTGTGTTTGGCGATGTAAATACCCGACGCCTTGTAATAACTTAGTTTTATTTTCCGCAACCATTAACTGCTAGATGTATGAATAATAAGCTATGCATGACAAGATCTATCCTAACTTAAAATCAACCGTAGCTCACCATAACATGTACAAAGATAACATAACTGAAAATTGACACATTTGCACATGCCACTCCTAGGGTACGCCTTACTTGGTTGCCTCGAACATGGTCATTGAGTATAGGAAGTTTTAGAGGTTGCCCCCCTGTCTAAAGATCAAAGTTACCTCAAAACGGTTGCCTCGATAAAAAATGATCTAAGACATTAGGGTTACCGCTAAGGCGTCCTAACATTGCTTTAGTGACCACATGTCCCTTAATCGAATTGACCCGAAAACTCCAACGACGATGCTACCTACTCCTTCATAGTGGGATAGCATTGTCCAAAGGGACATTTACACAGTTTAATTCCTTTTGAGTAGGTAGAGGTTCTTAGGTACTTGCTCTTTCAAAACAAAACAAATTTTTCGCACTTACACTTTTCAAACAAAGTTTTCAACAACACTTCATACACTCTTGAGGACAGAAACAAGAGTTAAATCGAAGTTTTCAAACAAAACTCTTTTCAAAACCCACAAACACAAAAAAAAAAGCAAAACCTTTTGAAAACACAGTGAGCAAGTACCTAAGAGCCCGTGGATAACCACATATAGAAAGGGTGCTAACACCTTCCCTTTCTATATTCTACCTCCCGAACCCGAGAAACATCTCAAAAGGAATTTTTCTGTGCTTTTGTCCTTTCCTTGTTGGATAAAATAAAAGACGGCGGCGACTCTTGCTTACCGCGACATTTTGCAAAAACAAACGTAAACGCGAACCAGCATTCCAAAACAGTCAGTTCTATTTCCACCGATCACAGAACTGGCGACTCTGCTGGGGAAATATTAAAAAAGTGAGGTGTACCTTAGGATTAGATCACTTGTGTTTTCAATTGTATGCTTTGTATGCTTTAAATTTTGTGGGTTTGTATCGGAGTTCTATAGATCCTAACCCGGATCTGGGGATACCCTTTAGAAGTAGCAACAAACTGTGATGGAACTGTACGGGGTATACCGACATGGTTGAAGCAGTAGCTACATTGATGTGGAACTTTGGTGAGTACCGGTAACCCTTGAGTCAAGTCAAGGAGAGTACGGGGCCGCCGCGTGGTGTCGTGAAGCATCAACTGGCCTTAGAACCTTACTTGACCATCTTGGCCTTTTTAGGAGTAGTGAGATGACCGATTTTGGTGCAGTCCGAAGTTGGTAGATACTCGATACTACACTCATTGAGGGTTGTTTTCTTAGAATATTTTGGTCGCCAGTTAAGTGGCTAAATCAAAACAACGAATATAGAAAACAATCCAATGATATTGAGCTCCTTAGAACTCGGTTACTATTTATAGGACAGGTTTTGAGCCAACTAACTTCAAGAGGGTACTTACCTGCGAACCCCATGCAAGCCTAAACCTAAGGACTTGTTTGCTTTGTGTGAATATGACTGTCTGTATATACACTTGCTTACTTTTGCATACATGTACATAACATCATAAAGCATCATATGCATCTTCTAACTGTTTCAAGGGTTTGGATCTTCATCTTTGTTCTTGTTTTGTAGGACATGGAGTCTCTCCGCAGGAAAACAATTCAAGTCAACCTTGTAAGGATTCCTCCTCAACTCAAGGAGCTTACATCCAGGATTCCCGAGAACTCTCTCTTCAGTGAAAGACATGGTAGACTCCTCAGCTTGGTCAATACCAACTTTGAAGAAGACATGATTAAAGTTCTCTTCCAGTTCTTTGACCCCCTACACCACTGTTTTACATTCCCTTGTTATTAATTGGTGCCTACTTTGGAGGAATTTTCTCAACTTCTGAGAATTCCTATTCTTAGTCAACTACCCTACAACGGTACGGAAAAGGAACCAAAACATGAAGAGGTTGCTCGAGCATTACGTTTGCAACCATCTGACATCAAGGGGCATTGGGAAATCAGAAGTGGTATCAAGGGATTCTTGGCGAAGTTTCTGTTTGAGAAGGCACAAGAATGTTGGAATTCTCTTGACCTACAAGCCTTTGAAGAGATTGTGGCACTCCTTATCTATGGGTTGGTGTTGTTCCCAAATCCTGATCAACTTATAGATGTGAATGCTGTCAAGATTTTCATGTCCAGGAATCCCATACCTACATTGCTTGGGGACATCCTCCACTCATTTTACACACGAACAATGAGGAAAAGAGGTGTTCTCATGTGCTGTACTCCTCTCCTGGCAAGGTGGTTTATTTCTCACCTTCCACAATCAGTTTTGAAGAATGAGCAGGGTTTAAGGTGGTCACAACGATTGATGACCCTCACACATTCTGATGTACACTGGTGTTCTCGGTCCAGAGAAAATGTCACTATCATTGATCGTTGTGGAGAATTTCCTAATGTTCCTTTACTTGGAATTAGGGGAGGCATTACCTACAACCCCTGTCTAGCTTTGAGACAATTTGGATATGCTCGGAGGGATGGCCCTCATGACATGCTGATTCCTGACATAGTTTTTGAATTCGACAACGATGCGCAAAGACTTCGACAAAGGTTCATCAGAGCTTGGAGGATGCCTAACAAGGTAGATAGTAAGACACTAGGGCACAAGAATTCCATCCCCCTTGAGCCTTACCTCAAGTGGGTATGAACCCGCTCCCAGAAACTTATGATGCCATATCCTCACATTCTCCCTTTGATCAAAGAGCCTGTTATGGAAGGAGAGGTTCCATACACCATTCTACATCCTGACATGCCAACATCATGGGAAGAAATTCAAAAGAGTTGGATCCAACTAAAGGAAGAACGAAATGCTTTTAAAGCCAGCTTACATGACAGTGAGAAGAAGGTTTTGGAGCTCACCCGCCGACTTCACGAGGAAGAGACCCTCAACACTTATATCGCTCCAAAAAGGATGCGCAATGTCTTTTTACATTAAGTCTTTTGTAATATTTCGCCCATGAGGCACTTATGTACTAAACAAATTTCTTCTTAATATGACGTGTGTTCTTTTTTGTCTGCAACGAATTTGAATTTTTGAACCCTTGAATGCATTACATAAATAGCATACCATTCATCATATGCATAACAGGTACTCTTTTACAGGTCACTTATCTTCTTCGTTGTTTATTTCAGCAATCATCATGTCTACTGAACCTTCCACTGAGCAAGCTATCAAGGCCCTCAAGGCCCAGAATGCTCAATTTCAAGAGTTGGTTATGAGCCTAGCTAAGGGTCAGCAGGACCTGAAGACCTTGATTCTAAAAGAGAAGAAGAAGAAGAAGAAGAGGACTGTCCTATTCAACACCGGACGCAGGTTTGGAAACGGGCTGCAAAATGAAGTTGAGCTAACCACCTCATCTGGAGGGAAGGATAGCCCACAAGAAAGGAAGGCCCCTAGCCCTATGGTCTTTGACAACGAGACGGACTATGATGAAGAACAGTATCCTCCTGTTGAGGATAAGTACAAACAGCTGGAAGACCGTTTGAGCATTGTGGAAATACAGAAGGTGCCCGGTCTGGACTTCGGAGATCTGGGTTTATCATCTGGGGTGGTGATTCCCCATAAGTTTAAGGCACCTTCCTTTGCCAAGTATGACGGAACTTCCTGCCCAAAGCTGCACCTCCGGTCATATGTGAGGAGGATCCAACCTTACACTGCTGATAAGAACTTGTGGATCCATTTCTTTCAAGACAGACTTTCAGGGACTCAGCTTGAGTGGTTCTATCAGCTGGATGGAGCCAGTATCCGTAGCTGGTAGGATTTGGCTATTGCGTTCTACAGGCAGTACCAGTACAACTCCGACCTTGCTCCTACGTGTACCCAACTCCAGGGTATGTTAATGGGGACGGGCAAAGGATTTAAGGAATATTCTCAAAAATGGAGAGATCTTGCCGGAAGGGTACAACCACCTTTAGCCGATCGTGAACTTGTTGATATGTTTTTGGGGACCCTGTCTGGTCCATTCTTTAACCACTTGATTGGAAGCTCTTCAGCCGGGTTTACAGACCTTATCTTGACTGGTGAGAGGATTGAAGCAGGTATTAAGGCTGGGAAAATACTGAAGGGTGCCTCATCGAGCACCGAGAAAAAACCATTTAAGAAAGAGTCCAGTGCGGTCTACAGCTCAAGAAGACAGAATAGACCGGAACACCGCCAAGCTGTCAACGCGGTTGTTATTTCAAAACCTGTCGGTGCTCCTCAACATCACAACCAACAAAGGGAAGAGAGACCTAGAAGGCAATTCACTCGTCTCAGCATGACCTTGTCCCAAATATTGCCACAGTTGCTGAAGACCAATTTGGTGACTCTAAGGGAAGCCCCAAAGAATCCAAATACTACATCATCAAAGTATAACCCTAACGCCCGCTGCGCTTATCACTCTGAGAGCCCGGGGCATAATACGGATGATTGTTGGAATTTGAAGAATAAGGTCCAAGACTTGATTGATGCAAAAGAGATTGAGTTTGAGGCGCCCGAGAGGCCTAACGTTGTGACTGCTCCCATGCCCAAGCATGGGGTGAATGCTGTAGAGGAAGACTTGTTTGTAGTTTCTGTGGATGATATTGTTACCCCTCTGTTGACTGTCAAGAAGAACCTGTTGCTAGCCGGTTTATTTCCGGGCTGTGGTGAAGGTTGCTATATGTGTTCTGTTTTACCTACTGGTTGCCCATCTCTGAAGTCAGGTATCCAAAACCTGATGGATAGCAAAGAGATCCTATTTGAAAAGACTGTTGTTCCATCCGTTCCTACTGAAGAAGTTGCCATTGTCACCATTTTCAACAATTCTCCCAAGGCTCCCTCGAGGAAGCCTGTCAGAATTACGCCTGTTCAGAAGATTGCACCCATAATCATCACTGTTCCGGGGCCTATTCCCTACACCTCTGACAAAGCTGTCCCGTGGCACTATGGGGCAGATGTTTATGTTCTTGGAGTTAAGCAAGAGTTTGATACTAATACCGGCGTCAGCAACATTACCGGGCCTGCTAAAGTCACCCGCAGTGGTAGACTTTTCTCACCTGATATTGCGCCACCAACTGTCCGAAGACCTATTGTCATCACACCTACAAGTGTGCCTAATGCCATTCCTGATCAAGTTCTTAGTTCTATCCCTGTCGCTGAGTCATCTGACGCTCGGGGCAAAGGGATCACCACTGCTATGCCTGCCCAGACGGAGGCGCCAAAGACAACCACTGTTGAAGCTTCCAAACAGGAGATGGAAGAGATCCTTAATATTATTAAGAAGAGTGATTATAATGTAGTTGAACAACTGGGGAAAACCCCATCCAAGATTTCTATGTTATCACTATTGTTGTGTTCAGAGGCCCATGCCAAGGCTCTGATTACCTTCCTGAAGACGGCCCATGTGCCACAAGAGACATCAGCTGATCAGTTTACCAATTGTGTGGCCAATTTAACTGTGATAATGGTTTGGGTTTCTCCGACGCTGATGTGACTGCTAAAGGGAAGAACCATAACGATGCCCTGCATGTATCCATTGAATGCAGGGGCACTACTCTTGCACATGTGTTGGTTGACACTGGTTCCTCATTGAACGTCTTGCCCAAGAAAGCTCTAGACAGGTTGGATTGCGAAGGTTTGGAGCTAAAGCCAAGTAACATTGTTGTCCGGGCCTTTGATAGGTCTAAAAGGATGGTGCATGGTGAGGTTGATATTCCAATCAAGGTTGGTTCCCAGGTCTTCAACTCTACATTCTACGTGATGGACATTCAGCCATCCTATTCTTGTTTGTTGGGTCGTCCATGGATCCATAAGGCTGGAGCTGTGACCTCAACACTCCATCAGAAGCTGAAGTACCCGGTCAGAGGGAAGATTGTGACAGTACAGGGGGACGAAGAGTACATGGTCAGCCACCTCAACTCGTTCCGGTACATAGAGATGGATGGGGAGTTCATTAAGACTCATTTCAACACTTTGAAGAGGTTCCTCAGACACTGGCATCAGCTGAGACTGTGGTTGAAGATTCTCCTGTGAAGATGGCTTCCTTAAAGGATGCCCGTGCTGTTATTGAGAAGGAAGCTCAGAGGGCTGTTCGTAGTGCAAGGAGTGGAAGACCTCATGTGTTCATCAGCAACTCGGGAGTAAATGCCATCGAAGATGACGTGGAGGAATCTGAATTCGACAGCTGGATCTACCCTACGACCAACGGTTGACCAAACAACTGGACGGAAAAGGACTTCGTCCCTATTACTTTTGTTACTCAGTAATGAACTCTTTTGTTTTGAATTTGTAACAGACAATGTTTTGAAACTTTATGGCCCGGTGTCTTACACGGGGCACCGTGGCTTCATTTGTGAGGGCTTTTGTGTGCCATTTTCATATATCATTAATAAAAGCATTGGACGTTTCTTGCATTTCAAATTTTGCGCTCCTTGTCTTTCTTTATTATATATTGCAAAACAGCTATTTACACACACTCACATATACAGGTCCACATCCACTCTGGATCTCACTGGTAACGACTTTGCTACTGCCAGTTATGACTTCGAAAATCCGATCAACTTAGCCAAAGACGAAGGTGAAGATGATTGCGAAGTGCCTGGTGAACTTGCAAGACTGCTACTCCAGGAAGAGAGGGTTATTCAGCCACATGAAGAGCCGGTAGAATCAGTGAATCTGGGGACTGAGACAGACAAGAAGGAAGTTAAGGTTGGTGCCAATCTGGAGTCTAGTGTGAAACAACGGTTGATTCAGATGTTGCGTGACTACGTCGAGATCTTTGCCTGATCCTACGAAGATATGCCTGGGTTGGATACTGACATTGTGGTTCATCGCCTGCCTACCAAAGAAGACTTCCCTCCGGTAAAACAGAAGGTTCGCCGTATGCGTCCAGAGATGTCTGAGAAAATCAAGACCGAAGTTATGAAATAGTTTGATGCCGGTTTCCTAGCAGTAACCTCTTACCCTCAGTGGGTTGCCAATGTGGTTCCGGTACCGAAGAAAGATGGTAAGGTCCGAAGGTGTGTTGACTACAGGGATTTGAACAAGGCGAGCCTTAAGGATGACTTCCCTCTGCCTCACATCGACGTTCTGGTTGACAACACTGCTCAGCATAAGGTATTCTCTTTCATGGATGGTTTCTCCGGTTATAATCAGATAAAGATGGCTCCCGAAGACATGGAGAAGACCACTTTTGTTACTCAGTGGGGTACCTTTTGCTATAAGATCATGCCTTTTGGGTTGAAAAATGCTGGGGCAACATATCAGTGTGCCATGGTTGCTTTGTTTCATGATATGATCCATCATGAGATTGAAGTATACGTCGACGATATGATTGCGAGGTCCCAAACTGAGGAGGAAGACCTTGACCATCTACAGAAGCTGTTTGACCGGTTGAAGTTGTACAAGCTGAGATTAAACCCGAACAAGTGCACCTTCGGAGTGAGATCTGGAAAAATACTGGGTTTCATCGTAAGCGACAAAGGTATTCAAGTAGACCCTGCCAAAGTGAAAGCCATACAAGAGATGCCAGCTCCTAAGACAGAGAAATAAGTCAGAGGATTTCTAGGACGGCTGAACTACATTGCCCGATTCATCTCGCACCTAACTGCTACTTGTGAACCAATCTTCAAGCTACTGAAGAAAGATCAAGTAGTACGTTAGAACGATGAATGTCAGTCCGCTTTCGAAAGAATCAAAGAATATCTCCAAGAGCCACCCATTCTTATGCCACCAGTTGAAGGGAGACCTCTAATCTTATACTTTACAGTACTTGACAATTCAATGGGGTGTGTGCTGGGTCAGCATGACGAGTCTGGCCGAAAAGAGCATGCTATTTATTACCTTAGCAAAAAGTTTACTGACTGTGAGACTCGATACTCACTGCTCGAGAAAACTTGCTGCGCTTTGGCATGGGCTGCTCGCCGGCTAAGACAGTATATGTTGACTCACACTACTTTGTTGATTTCAAAGATGGACCCAATCAAGTATATCTTCGAAAAGCCTGCCTTATCCGGAAGAATAGCATGATGGCAGATGATCTTGACTGAGTATGACATACAGTACACGACTCAAAAAGCAATCAAGGGAAGTGTATTGGCAGACCATTTGGCACATCAGGCAGTGGATGATTACCAGTCTATGAACTTTGAATTTCCAGACGAGAATATCATGGTAGTGACTGATTGCGAGATACCTGGACCGGATGAAGGACCTGAGGAAGGATTCCGATGGTCTATGTACTTTGATGGAGCCTCAAACGCTTTGGGTAATGGCATTGGCGCTGTGATCATATCTCCTAAAGGCTCTCATACTCCGTTTACTGCCCGACTATGTTTCAACTGCACCAACAACATGGCGGAGTATGAAGCCTGCATTATGGGTCTTCGAGCTGCAATTGACCTAAGGATCAAGTTTCTGAGTGTCTTCGGAGATTCCGCTCTCGTGATCAGTCAGATCAAAGGAGAATGGGATACGAAACACCCAAATCTTATTCCTTACAAGGAGTATGTATTGACGTTGCTTCCCCATTTCGAGGAGATAACCTTTGAACATTTCCCAAGAGAGGAGAATCAGTTGGCGGACGCGCTAGCCATGATGTCTTCTATGTTCAAAGTCAAATGGGACAACGAGGCTCCCCGGATCATTATTTGGAAATTGGATGAACCTGCACATTTTTGTGAGCTTGAGACCGAAGAGGTAACAAAAAAACCTTGGTATCATGAAGTGAAGAGGTACCTTGAAGCTCAAGAATACCCCAAGGGTGCATCTGTTAATGACAAGAAGTTTCTGAGAAGGTTCGCGACAAAGTTCTTCATCAGCAACGACATTATTTACAAACGTAACCATGATTCAGCCTTACTGCGTTGCATGGATAAAATTGAAGCAGAAAGGATCATGGCAGAGCTGCATGAAGGTACCTTCGGAACTCATTCCAGTGGACATACCATGGCAAAGAAAATCCTTCGGGCAGGATATTACTGGTCCACAATGGAAGCCGACTGTTATCAGCATTCTCGGACATGTCACAAATGCCAGGTCTATGCTGATAAGGTGCACATTCCTCCAGTTCCTTTGAACGTCTTGACAGCATCTTGGCCTTTTGCAATGTGGGGCATTGATATGATCGGCGAGATCAGACCTACGGCATCCAACGGGCATCATTTCATCCTGGTAGTGATTGATTACTTTACGAAGTGGGTTGAAGCAGCTTCCTTTGCCACCGTAACCAAGAACGTCGTGGCACGGTTCATTCGGCATAACCTGATCTGTCGATACGGTGTACCATAGAGGATCATTACGGATAATGGTACCAATCTTAACAACAAGATGATCACTGAGCTCTGCGAGCAATTCAAGATACAACACCACAACTCTTCTCCTTACCGGCCGAAGATGAATGGGGCTATAGAAGCGGCTAATAAGAACATTAAGAAGATTGTGCAGAAGATGACAGTGACCTACAAAGACTGGCACGAGATGTTACCATTTTCTCTTCATGGGTACCGTACCTCAGCACGGACGTCAACAGGGGCAACACCCTATTCCTTGGTATATGGCATGGAGGCAGTCCTGCCCATTGAAGTTCAGATAACCTCTCTCCGGATCATGAAGGATGCAGGTTTGAGTGAAAGTGACTGGATTCAGAACCGGCTTGATCAACTGAACCTAATCGACGAAAAGAGACTCACTGCTATTTGTCATGGTCAGACATACCAAAAACGGATGATCAAGGCATTTAACAAGAAAGTCAGACGACAAGAGTATCAAGTCGGGGACTTGGTAATCAAGCGCATCATTCTACCTCAAGGTGATCCCAGGGGAAAATGGACCCCTATGTACGAAGGGCCATTTATGGTTAAGAACATCTTCTCAGGAGGAGCGATGATTCTAACCACCATGGATGGTGACGACCTTCCTCACCCCGTCAATGCAGACATAGTAAAAAGATACTACGCATGATTAAAGACCCGCTAGGTTGACTGGCCTAGGCAAAAATAAGGGCATCCCGGCGAACCAAAAGGGTTCGGGAAAAAATAAGGGATGAAAATAAAAAAAATCTGTACACCTGGCAAGTTGAAAACCTAAAAAGGCGGCTTGGGCAAAAAAGGGTATCCCGGTGGACTGAAAACCCGAAAGGGCGGTCCAGGCAAAAGTTAGGGATTAAAGCGTAATATTATGTCTCATTGGATCACCTCGCATCTAGACTTCGGTATCGACTATCAGGCTCGGACGACACCAGTCAATCAGATTCATCTTCAACTAAGCAGCAAAGTGATGAGATGCTTGAAGATATAAGGGCAATAGCAGAGCTGGAACCCAGTGGGATTATCCACATAGCTGTTTTGTTTTCTCTTCACAAATTATATAAATTCTATTTGTTCGGCGGCGTTCTCTTACTAGGACGTCAGCCTCTTGTACAAAACGCCTATTTACAGGCAAACTTCAAAATCAATACAAGTTCATTTTTCAGACAAATTGCAAATGGTTTTTTCCTTTATTTGTTTTGTTTTGCAAAGAACGTCCAATGTTCATTTTTGATATATGCATTTGACATTAATTGCTACTCATAAATATTTGCATGCGAAACAAAGGACTAATTACAGGTGATATCAGAAGTAGGAGCAATAAGAGTTGTCTGAGAGGTCTAGTTGCTCTGTCCACCGAGGTACCAAGGTAGGTTCAGCTGAAGAATATGACCAAGATATCGTCACTACCCGCATAGTAAGACAGTAATGGTAGCTCTCCCCACTGAGACTTGCAACTATGAACGAATCAACCATACTCTCCCTCAAGAAGAGTTAGTCTACCATCAATCCTGAAAAGGCTCGGTATTCCCAGAAGGTCTTAATATTCCCCAGCAGAGTATAAAGATATTCCCCAGCAAGCGTAAAGAGCATCCCCGACAGTCTTAATATTCCTCAACGAAATATAAGAATGTTCCCCGACGGAATACAAGATACCCCAGTAGAGCCATTTCCCAGCGCAGTCTAAAAGAGTTTCCCCAATGGAATTGAATCACCTTCCCCAGTAGATTCTGGAAGCTTATCCCCTACAGAATACAAATGCATCTCCTCAGCCAAATTCAGAGGATTATCCCCACAAGAGTCTAATTGGGTTATCCTCAGCAAGTTGCAACTGAAAGATCATCCCCAGCGAAGTTCTTCCTATCCCCAGCGGAGTTCATCATCAAAATCCCCAATAGAGCTTATCAACGGAATCCCCAGCGGAGTTATCGTTAAAATCTCATCAAAGTATCTCTTCCCCATAGAGTAATTCCCCAACGGAGTTATCTTCTCCTGCAAGTTTATCACCTTCGTTCATCATCCCCAGTGGAAGCAAAGAATTCAACATCATTCTCCAGCAGCTATCCGGGATTTATTTTCCCCAGCTACAACATCGCATTTTCATACATCATGATACATGCATATACGCATCATATCATACAATCTCATTTATGTTGAGAACATCATTACTCGATCCATATCATGCATTGCATATGACTGACCTTTACCTTTCAGGAAAGATGCAGTTAAATTCTCAAATTATGTCAAAGGAGACAAAACCAGTTAAATCGATTCCTAAAGATTTTTCTGAAGCCAAGTCAGTCAAAGGAGACAAAACCAGTTAAATCGATTCCTAAAGATTTTTCTGAGGCTAATCCAGTCAAAGAAGACAAATCCAGTTAAATTGATTCCTAAAGATTTTTCTGATGCTCATCCAGTCAAAGAAGACAAGTCCAGTTAAATCGATTCCTAAAGATTTTTCTGAAGCAAATCCAGTCAAAGAAGACAAGTCCAGTTAAATCGATTCCTAAATATTTTTTTGATGCTAACCTATCAATGGAGACAACCCGTCAATAGAGATAACCTGTCAATGGAGACAACCTGTCAATGGAGACAACCTGTCAATGGAGACAACCCGTCAATGAAGACAACCCGTCAATAAAGACAACCCGTCAATGAAGACAACACATCAATAGAGACAACCCGTCAATGAAGACAACCCGTCAACAAAGACAAAACTACCTACCAACAATCTCCAGGTGGCATCTATAAGCCCATCCTCCTATCCATCATCTCTCCAAATGGCATCTGTAAGCCCATTCCCGACATCACAATGCTGAGAATACACCATGCGAGTGCAAATTTCTGGGCACTCTAGTGTTCAATTATCTTCCACCTTCGGATCACGAAAGGCTCGAAAGCCAATCCTTATCCTCAGGTTTAAGAAAATTGAACAGGGGAAACTGTTGTAACCCAAAATTTTCCCTCCCATATTCCTCAAGACATGTCAAGAATAATCTTCAAGTTGCTCAAGTTGGCTCAAGGGTTGGACAGTCAAATCACCTCCTAAGGCAGTCAAGTCAAAATTAAGGTTTTGTGTTGCATTAAGGTCCTCATATCAAAATGGCCTCAAGTTCTTCCCAATGTCTTAATATGTTCTTAAGTTCATCCATGACAAATTTCAAGCCTTGTAGAGAAACTTTGGTCAGTTAATTGCTCAAGAGGCCCAAAAATTGATTGTGCTGGGTCAAAAGTCAACTGTGACCTACAAATAGTCAAACCTCCAGATTTTTTGTCAACATTCTATTTTTGAAGGATAATTCATCATTTGATCAAGGGTTGATCATGATTCATCAAGGATTGCTCAAAATTCATCAAGATTCAAAAGTTGCTAAATTAGGGTTTTGCAGGAAAAGTCAACTCAACTTTGACCAAGCATAACTTTCTCATACTTTATGAGAAATGGCCCATCAAAAGCTCATTTTGAATAGGATGCAATTTCCTACAATCCATCTTCATACCCCAAGATCATAAAATGCACTCACAAGAAGTTACAAATTTGGACATTATAGGTCATTTTTGAAAGTCAACAAAAACACCTTTTTTGCCAAAGCTTATAACTTGAGAATGGAAGATCAAAATGAGATAATACCAAAAGGGTTGATTATAGGACATCTCAAGGTTTCTAAAAAGTCGAGAACACCTCCAAAAGTTCAAAATTGAGGAAGTTATGCATTGTTGAAGTTGGACATTTTTCCAAAATTGCCAAAAGTCAACTATCCTCAAAACTCCAATTTTTGACAAAAGGGCCCACTTTTTTCCACTTGATTCAGTCTTGTCATGCCACACACGTGTCCCATACATAATTTCATGACCAAACATTTATTTTTCTATTTTATTTCATTTTTATTGATTTAATTCATTATTAATCAATATTAAATCAAATAAAATCCAAAAATTGATGTAAAGGGATCTTTGTGATTTGTACAGCTTGCAATTATCATTATTCACTCAATCAAATCGTGCCAAGGCTCATTCAAGCACAAAATCTCAGATTTGGCTTATTTTTGGAAAGGTTAACAATGGTGGTCAAACAAATCTTCCATCTTCAATGCACAAGGATATTGGCCCAACTCTTAACCTAAAATCATTCCATTATACATACACAAGCCACACAAACCTAATTCACGACCTAAGAACTGCTAAAACAGCTAGAGCAAATTGCAAAAATCCTTGGAAAAGTGTGAGATCAAAAGCAATATTGGAGACACTTTCAGACAAAAAGAAGAACGCAGCTCTCTTCCTTGACATCCAGTGGTGCTATAGCAATCAAAGCCAGTCCTTTTCATCACCTACATCGCACTGTAAGTCGCTTGAAACTCCGCCCTGGACATGGAATCGTGATCTTTTGTTCTTGCATCTTTTTGACAAAACGTTGGCATATTATTGATCCTTGCATAATTTCTATCAAGGCTGCAATATTCAATTTTATTTTTATGCCCTATATGGTGATGCCCGCGCCTAGGGTTTGTTTGTTTCGTTTTTAGGCATTTGAATTACAGGTAAAATTAAGGCAAGTAATGGTTATAGGCACACTCAGGGGACAGAGACGATCATGACCATGCGCTTGGATGGGATTATTATGGCCTAAAACGTATTTTTGAAACGCCCCACGGATCTTCCTGCGGATAAAAATCCGCAGGTAATAAAACCAGAGTTTGGGGAAGAAGACGACCAGACGTCGCCCTCCCATTCTTCTATTTAAAAAACATGTTTTTTTTATTTTGCCAGCGATAAATTACTTTGTCCATATAGTATTTGTTTTGCATTTTACTAACGAATGAGGCAGGTTGGTGGAGTGGTTGAGCGCGCATGCAATGAACATTGGGACCTGGGTTCAAATCCCAGGTCCCCCAAATATTTGTTACAATTTTTCTTCATATATTCATGTGCAGCACCCCACGCGTGGTACACCATACATCATTGCTTGATCTCGTGCCAGATGGCCTCCAGGCCAAATCTGGTGGCCAGGAATGAAAGACCACCATAGTGCCCAGTCAACGTTGTCACAGGGAATTGGAAAAGTCAAACGCAGGCTTGCAGCAGGTGGGCCAAGAATTTCCAAATTCACCACCAATTTGGGCCCAGCACCCCCCTGAGTTGGTTCTATGTTTTTATTTTCTTTTCATTATTTTTCTCTATTTCTATTTTATTATTATTATTATTTTAATTAACCAATTAACAAATTAACCCTTTTTTATAAAAAATTCAGAAAACATAAAAAAACATTATTTTTATTTATTAAATTCAATTTCATTTACTTCATATTTATTTTTGTAAATAAAAATTAACCATTTGATTTACTTCGTATTTACTTCATTTACTTCATATTTACATGAAGGTACCTTCGGAACACATTCCAGTGGACATACCATGGCAAAGAAAATCCTCCGGGCAGGATATTTCTGGTCCACAATGGAAGCCGACTGTTATCAGCATTCTCGGACTTGTCATAAATACCAGATCTATGCTGATAAGGTGCACGTTCCTCCGGTTCCTCTGAACGTCTTGACAGCACCTTGGCCTTTTGCAATGTGGGGCATTGATATGATCGGTGAAATCAGACCTACGGCATCCAACGGGCACCGCTTCATCCTGATAGCGATTGATTACTTCACAAAATGGTTGAAGCAGCTTCTTATGCTACCGTAACCAAGAACGTCGTGGCATGTTTCATTCGACACAACCTGATCTGTCGATATGGTGTACCTGAGAGGATCATTACGGACAATGGTACCAATCTTAACAACAAGATGATCACTGAGCTCTGCGAGCAATTCAAGATACAGCACCAAAACTCTTCTCCATACCGGCCGAAGATGAACGTGGCTGTAGAAGCGGAGAATAAGAACATCAAGAAGATTGTGCAGAAGATGACAGTGACCTATAAAGATTGGCACGAAATGTTACCGTTCGCTCTTCATGGGTACCGTACCTCAGCACGGACATCAACAGGGGCAACTCCCTTTTCCTTGGTCTATGGCATGGAGGCAGTCTTGCCTATTGAAGTCCAGATACCCTCTCTCCGGATAATGAAGGATGCAGACTTGAGCGAAGATGACTGGATCCAGACTCGGCTCGATCAATTAAACCTAATTGACGAAAAGAGACTCACTACTATTTGTCATGGTCAGACGTACCAAAAACGGATGATCAGAGAATTTAACAAGAAGGTCAGACGAAAAGAATATCAAGTTGGGGACCTGGTAATCAAGCGCATCATTCTTCCTCAAGGTGATCCCAGGGGCAAATGGACCCCTACGTACGAAGGGCCATTTGTGGTTAAACATATCTTCTCAGGAGGAGCCATGATTCTAACCACCATGGATGGTGACGACCTTCCTCACCCCGCCAATGCAGACATAGTAAAAAGATACTACGCATGAATTAAAGACCCGCTAGGTTGAGACACCTAGGCAAAAATAAGGGCTTCCCGGAGAACCAAAAGGGTTCGGGCAAAAATAAGGGATGAAATGAAAAAATCTGTACACCCGGCAAGTCGAAAACCTGAAAAGGCGGCTTGGGCAAAAATGGGTATCCCGGTGGACTGAAAACCCGAAAGGGCGGTCCAGGCAAAAGTTAGGGATAAAGCGTAATACTATGTCTCATTGGATCACCTTGCATCCAGAATTCGGCATCAACTATCGAGCTCAGATGACTCCAATCAATCAGCTTCATCTTCAACTAAGCAGCAGAGTGATGAGACGCTTGAAGACATAAAGGCGATAGCAGAATTGGAACACAGTGGGATTATTTTTCACATAGCTGTTTTGTTTCCTTTTAAAAATTGTATAAACTCTATGTTTGTTCAGCGGCGTTCTCTTACTAGGACGTCAGCCTCTTGTACATAAAACGCCTATTTACAGGCAAATTTCAAAGTCAATACAAGTTCAATTTTTCAGACAAATTACCCATCTTTTTTCCTTTTTTCTGTTTTGTTTTGCAAAGAACGTCCAATGTTCATTTTTGATATATGCATTTGACACTAATTGCTAATCATGAATAACTGCATACGAAACAAAGGATTAATTACTGATGACATCAGAAGCAGGGGAAATTTAGAATTGTCTAAGCGATCTAGTTGCTTTGTCCACCAAGGTACCAAGGTAGGTTCGGATGAAGAATGTAACCAGGATACCTCAACTCCCCACAGAGTAAGACCAGATTTCAGCAATCATTTCCCCAAGCAGAGCTGGTCTCCCATCAGCCCTAAAAAGGCATAGTATCTCCAGCAAGTCAGCAATACTCTCCCCAAGCAGAGTTAGTCTACTGTCAGCCTTAAGGAAGTTGGGTATCCCCAGAAGATCTCAACATCCCCCAGCGAAGTATAGACATTCCTCAGCAAACATCCCCGGCAGTCTTAGTATAAGATTGTTCCCCGGCGGAATACAAGACACCCCAGTGGAACCATTCCCCAGTACAATCTGAAAAGTTTCCCCAGGAGAGTGGAATCCATATCCCCAGCAGGTCTTGAGGCTTATCCCCAGTAGATTCTGGAAGATTATCCCCTGCAGAGTACAAACGTCTCTCCCCGACTTTATTCAGAGGTTATTTCCCACCAGGGTATAACTGGGTTATCCTCAGCTAATTACCACGGAAAGATCGTCCTCGGCGAAGTTCTTCCTATCCCCAGCGGAGTTCATTAAATTCCCCAGCATAACTTATCAGTGGAATCCCCAGTGGAGCTCTCACCAAACCTCAGCGAAGTATCTCTTCCCACAGAGTAATTCCCCGCAGAGTAATCTCTCCAACAAGTTTACTCCCCGACGGAGTCATCTTCTCCTACCGGTTTATTCTTGCAACCATCATCCCCAGCAGAAACAAAGAACTCTACTCTTCAAAACATCAGCCCAGGATTTGATTTCCCGGCCTTTCGTCAAGGATTTATTTTCCTAGTCGAAAATACATTCATCACATTATCATACACCATGACACATGCATATACGCATCATATCACACAATCTCATTTATTCTTGAGAACATCATGACATCATGCATCTCATACATCATGACATTGCATACTACTAATGTTTTGTCTTTTCAGGAAAAGGTCAATCCAAGGATGATTACTATCAACTGTCACAATTCCAGATTCGATACCTGTATCTAGCCAGGGCATATCTGTGAGTGATGAATTGTATATTCGATTCCTGTATCTAGCCAGGGCATATCTGCATGAAGAGTTTGAAGATCAACCCCTGTAATAGGCCAGGAAATTACCTTCTATTCTCAGGTCAGAGGTCTACACCTGTATCCAGCCAGGAAAGCTATCTCTACCAACCTTTTGCAAATTCCAGATTCGACACCTATATCCAGCCAGGGCATATCTGTAGACAACAAATTTGCCAGATTCGATTCCTGTATCCAGCCAGGGCATATCTGTAGACGACCAATTTCCAGATTCGATACCTATATCCAGCCAGGGCATATCTGTGAGTATTTGATTGTGGATTCGACACCTGTATCCAGCCAGGGCATATCTGCATAAACAGTTTAGAGATTCGATACCTGTATCCAGCCAGGGCACGTCTATAAGCAACCTTTTGAAGTTCCGGATTCGATTCCTGTATCTAGCCAGGGCTTGTCTGTGAGCAACTAATTGTAGATTCGATACCTGTATCCAGCCAGGGCATATCTTCATTAAGAGACTGAAGATCAACACCTGTAGCAGGCCAGGAAACCATCTTTCTTTCTCAAGTACGCAAGTTCTCGCTAAGGAATCTCTTACGCGATCGACACTTTCAAATGGCATCTATAAGCCCATTCCCGACAAAGTTCTGTCACGTCCCCAAATGGCATCTATAAGCCCATCCTCCTATCCACTATCTCTCCAAATGTCACCTATAAGCCCATTCCCGCCATCACATTGCTGATACTCTACCATGCGAGTGCAAATTTCTGGGCACTCTAGTGTCCAATCTCCTTTTACCCTCGAGTCGCGAAAGGCAAACTTGCCAATCTAACTCTTCAGGTTCAAGAAGATTGAACAGGGGAAACTGTTGTACCCCAAAATTTTCCCTCCCATTTCTTCAACATTTTCTCATCCCAAGAACCTTGGAGCTCAAGATCAATTTAGGGTTTGCTCTGCTCAAGACTCCTCCTTGCACTGTTGACCCAAATTAGGGTTTGTGTTTGCACAAAGATGTTTTAACCTAAAATGCCCAAAATGACTTTCATGCTTCATGTTGGACTCACAAGTTTATCCATACCAAGTTTCAAGCCTTGATTCCAATCTTTGCCCAGTCAATTGGACAGTTGACCTAGAAATCAGTTGTATTGGGGAAAAAGTCAATTGTGGTCAATTGACAGTCAAACCTCATGATTTTTGACCCACATCAACATTATGAACTCATATGAACCATTTGGTCAAGCTTGGATCACAATTCCACAAGAAATTTGATCAGATCACCAAAAGGGCAAAATGGTCATTTTTAGGGTTTTGACTGCACAAAGGCAATTTTTGACTGTTTGACCTAGCCAATGGCAAACCAAGCTCACATATGGACTCAAGGACTCAATGGCATTGTCTTGACATATTCAAAAATTTCAAAAGATCCCAAATGCACAAGATTGACAAATGAATTTTCCAGTCAACTGATCAATTTTTGACTGTATACTGAAAAGTCAAACTTTGACTTTTTGGTCAAAATCAAGTGCCAAGATTCATTTTTCATCAAGACATGTCAAATTATGAAACTTGTTCATCAAGAAATCAAAAATCACAAATTAGGGTTTAAAATGAAGAAATTTCATAACTTAGAATTTTTCTAAGTTATGAAATTCCTTTATTTTTTCCTAACTTTGTCCCATCTTTTCATCAAGATACATTTGGATTCAAGGAAAACTCAATACATGAAAGTTATATTCCATTGCAAAATCTACAACTTTTATTCACAAAGTTTCCTCAAAAGAAGCTTGTAGCTCAAGTTATGATTTTTGGAATAGGGGTGCAAAACATTCTTAACTTAGAAAATTTTTTACCTATTCTAGGCAGGATTTTTGCCCAACTTCATGGCCACTTTTCACATGCTTCCACTTGGAATTTCAACTTGCATTAAAAAGATGGATTGTATTACACATTCCAAGCTTTCCAAAATGTCCAAGAACTTCTCAAACACCCTTGTGGTTAGGGAGAATCGAATTTGTCAATATGGGCAAAAGTCACTTTGTTCATGGCCATTTTCATGTTCATAACTTAGGCATTTTTTGAACTCAGCTTGCACAACTAGATTACAGGCCTCTTATCTCATCCACACTCAATAATTTAATGCAAATCCTTTGTGTTCAAGCCTTATCTTGTGTGTTTAACCATTACATGCCAATTTAATCCATAATTAGAAAAAGTAACTTAGCCATTTTTGAAAAGGTGAACTTTATGTCAAACACAAATCTAAGAAGTACCAAAGCATATCTTCTAGGCACAAAGTCAGGAACCAATTCCACTGATCAAGAGTGATTTGTGCAGCATACTTGAGGGGCCTGTGGTAGCCTAGAAACCAACTTGTCATTTTTTGCTTAAGAGAGAAGAAACTTGCATATTGAACACCAACTCACATTGCTGCAACAACTAGCCAAAACAAACTTTGCAAACACTTTTACCTTGATCCAACTAACCTAAAGCACGAATCAATCAGAGTTCAGACCTTCTCATTCATCAAAACACAGTTTTGTGGCAAAACAGGGCACCTGCTGCAGATTGAGGTCCACAACTCAATCCTTTCGTGCGCCTTCGCCAAAACCAGTTCAAACACACTCCCTACCACCTATACAAACTATCCCAAGCATTGGACACGAAATGTAACATCCCTAACATCATTTGCCATTTTCACTTTTCTCTCTTGCAGGTTGACTTCTGTAGCTTGATATAGCAAGATTCAAAGCACACCAAGCATTGGAATAGCATCCCTGGACTTCAAGCAAGCTGTACAAGTCCTCACATTGCCTTGAAAGTGCCTCCATTGTTGTACACGTTTCAAGCTGAACAAGTAAGTTTTTAAACTTCTATCTCTCTATCCATGCATATCTAGGCTTAGGTTTGTGAAGAAGTCATGCTCTACTCATGTCCCTGAAGCTACCTGTATCCTCACTTTTCATTTATATTGTGTGTGCTGCACGAATTTCGGACATGAATATTTGAAAAAAGCTAGGTCAGGAATTGGGGGAGGAGAAATTCTCTCTCATTTCTGAGAGTTAGAACAATTTCTTTACATGTTTAGAATCGTGACATGATGCTCTATAACATTGCTGTTGTAAGTTTTTGTTGAAAGTCAAAGAATCAGGATCTATGCTTGACAAGGGAAAACGCGCGCTTTGTGTTTGAAACTGGCTGGAGGTTGAAGACAAGCCTTCTTGGGCTGGGCCTGACTTGTTCTTTCTTTTTGCACTTTCATTTTTCACATACACCCCCCTGGTCCATTGCATGATATATTTGTCATTTTTTATTTTTTCCTTTTGATTTGGATTCTATATTTTTATTTAAGCATGAAAAAACATTAAAAATATTTTTCTCATATTTTTTGCATTTTATTTGGATTTTATTTGTTTTATTTTGAACTTGTACATATAAATAACATATATATCCTTTTAATTTAAAATACAAAAATAATACAAAATACATTTTTATTTTATGATTTTTATTTTATTTTATCTATTGAAAATATTTTCTAAAAAATATAATTTTTTTTGTAAATAATAAATATTTTATTTTTGTACATATTTAATATATTTGGCAAATATTATAAACACTTATATAATTATTAGAATATTTAGGATAAAAACATAAAAATAATACCTTTTTTCTTTTATTAATATTTAACTTCAAAAATACTTTTTTTTATAATATACTTTCTTTTTATTTATTTTTTGTACATAATTAATAAATGTTGCATATAATAAATAATAAATACTTCTTACTTAGAAAATTAGGGTTTTGCCCTAAAATATAAAAATATCCAAATTATTCCTTTTATTTTTGTTTATTTGTCACATAAAAAATACTTTTCACATACATATAAAAATCATTTTTTTGCATCTTGCATATTTATTGTATTTTATTTAATTATTGTACAATCAATTAACTTGTATATTCCATTTGGTTTGTAATAGCTTAGATTTAAATTTCTTGCTAAATATCCCCATTTGAACATTTGTACCCCCCATCCCATAATTGTGTTGTAATAATTTAGGACCTTTAAATTCCGCATTTAAAAGCTTTCTAAATATGCCATGATAGACTTAGGGTTTTGTATGCAAAAACAAAATAACAAATAGCTTGACCTAATTCAAAGACAAAAAGCATGAAAATGGACAACACCAATCACACTTGCACCCCTAGGGTTACTCCACTTGTTGCCTTCAATAAATGGGCCATGTTGCATGTTGGGTGTCTTTGGCAAAACAAAACAAAATCAAATCATCATAGTCCCTCGATGACGCTTTCGAAAGTTGCCTAAAAATGATCAAGTCCCTTAAAGGAAAAGTTGCCCAAAGACACTTGGCACCATTGCAATCATGGTCTAAACGATGACCCGCGCCCGTCCCGTTAACATCCTAACACAAGATTGTCCACCAAATACAATGGTGGAACAAAATTGTTAAAAGGGTTAAAACATAGAGAAAACCTTTGAGTAAATATTAGGAGTAGACAAACTCTTAGTTACTTGATCCAACTTGCAAAAACAATTGCCTACTTTTTTTCAAAACCACACATCACAACACATTTTCAAAACAACTTTCAAAAACATTGGAAACTTTTCAAAAGATAAGTACACCTTTGTATACATCCAAACATGGGTCATTACAAAGGTTGCCACCACATTGGCCTCTTTTCAAAACATTTTCAAACCCACACAGAAAGCACCATTTCAAACAATTGAAAATCAAGGCAAGTTGATCTAAGCAAGTAACTAAGAGCCCATGGATAACCATGGATAGAAAGGGTGCTAACCTTCCCTTTCTATAATCTACTCCCCGAACCCAAGAAAACATCTCAAAGGTTTTTGCTGTGCTTTTTAACCTTTCCTTAGGATAAAATAAAAAGTCGGTGGCGACTCTTGCTCAACCGAAACATTTGCGAAAACAAACGCAAAACCCAAGTCAGTTCTCCCACCGTATCACAGAACTGGCGACTCTATTGGGGATAACTTTAAAGTGGAGTAACCTTAGGGCTTAGATCACCCTCTTGCATGACTAATTGTTTGCTTTGATTGCTTTATATCTTGGTTATCTTGTTTGGGCTTGAAATCCTACACCCGGATTTGGGGAAACATTCATAGATAGCAATACATTGTGGAAACTGTGCGGGGTATACCGACACGGTTGAAGCAATAGCTATATTAGTGCGACATATTTGTGAGTACCGGTAACCCTTGAGTTCAATCAAGGAGAGTACGGGGCCGCTGAGTGATGTCACTAAGCACTAATGACCTAGAACCTTACTTGACCATCTTGGCCTTTCATTAGGGGTAGTGAGACGACCGGCTTTGGTGCAGTCCGAAGTTGGTAGATACTCGATACTACACTCATTGAGGGTTGTTTTCTTGGAATATTTTGGTCGCTAGTTAAGTGGCTAAACCAAAAAAATGAACATGGAAAACAATCCAATGATATTGAGCTCCTTAGAACCCGGTTACTATTTATAGGACAGGTTTTTAAGCCAACTACACTCAAGAGGGTACTTACCTATGAAACCCCATGCAAGCCTGAAACTAGGGTTTTGTGTGAATTGCTTGTACATATGTTTGTGCATACATCATGAGCATCATGAAGCATCATATGCATACACTAACCATTTCAAGGGTTTAGAACTTCATCTTTATTCTTGTTTTGTAGGTCATGGAGATTCTTCGCAGGAAAACTATCCAAGTCAACCTGGTGAGAATCCCTCCTCAACTCAAGGAGCTCACATCCAGAATTCCGGAAAGCTCGCCCTTCAGTGAAAGACATGGTAGACTGCTCAGCTTAGTCAACACCAGCATTGAAGAGGACATGGTAAAGGTGTTGTTCCAGTTCTTTGACCCCCTTCACCACTGTTTCACTTTCCCTAACTACCAATTGGTGCCCACTTTGGAGGAATTTTCTCAACTCCTGAGAATTCCTATTCTTAATCAACTACCCTACAACGGTACGGAAAAAGAACCAAAGCCTGAAGATGTTGCTCAAGCACTACACTTGCAACCATCTGACATCAAGGGGCATTGGGAAACTAGAAGCGGTGTCAAAGGCTTCTTGGCAAAATTCTTGTTTGAGAAGGCACAAGAGTGTTGGAATTCATTGGACCTACAAGCCTTTGAAGAAATTGTGGCACTCCTCATTTATGGGTTGGTCCTGTTCCCAAATCCTGACCAGCTTATAGATGTCAACGCCGTTAAAATCTTCTTATCCAGAAATCCAATACCGACATTGCTTGGGGACATTCTTCACTCATTTTACACACGAACAATGAGAAAGAGGGGTGTTCTCATGTGCTGTACTCCACTCCTTGCAAGGTGGTTTATTTCGCACCTTCCACAATCTGTCTTGAAGAATGACCAAGGCCTAAGGTGGTCACAACGGTTGATGACCCTTACTCACTCTGATGTACATTGGTGTTCTCGGTCCAGAGAAAATTTCATCATCGTCGACCATTGTGGAGAGTTCCCTAATGTTCCGTTGCTTGGAATTAGAGGAGGCATTACCTACAACCCTTGTCTAGCTTTGAGACAATTTGGATATGCACAGAGGGATGGCCCTCACGACATGTTGATTCCTGACTTAGTTTTTGACTTCGACAACGATGCACAAGGACTTCGCCAAAGATTCATCAGAGCTTGGAGGATGCCTAACAAGGTAGACAGCAAGACACTGGGGCACAAGAACTCCATCCCTCTTGAGCCTTATCTCAAGTGGGTACGAACCCGAGCCCAGAGTCTAATGATGCCTTATCCTCATGTTCTCCCTGTGATTAAAGAGCCCGTTAAGGAAGGAGAGGTTCCCTACACCATCCTATATCCTGACATGCCTACATCGTGGGAGGAGATGCAGAAGAGTTGGATCCAACTCAAGGAGGAACAGAACACTTTCGAAGCCAGCTTCTACGCCAGTGAGAAGAAGGTTTTGGAGCTTACCCGCCGACTCCATGAGGAAGAGACCCTCAACACCTACATCGCACCAAAAAGGATGCGCAACGTCTTTTTACCTTGAGAAGTTTTTTGTAATATTTGGCCCATGGGGCATTTATGTACTAACAAAATTTCTTCTTATTAATATGACGTGTGTTCTTTTTGGTTGCAACAATTTTGAATTTTCTAAATCCTTGAATGCATTGCATAAATAAGCATATCATTCATCATGCGCATAAGCAGGTCTCCACACTAGGTTTCCTTATCTTTCTGCTGTTTATTTCAGTAAGATGGATCTCGAACAGACGGTCAAGGACTTGCAGTCTCAGAACTCACAGTTTCAACATCTCCTGATGACCTTGGAAAAGGGTCAGGATGATCTTAAGGCCCTGCTTGGGAACAAAAAGCAAGTGAAAAAGAAGAAGAAGAGAGTCGGGGTGGCTACCCTAGGAAGAAGGTTTGAGGGTGAAGCCAGAAGAGTCCTTGAATTTCCCCCTACATCTGAAGAGGGAACCAGTAAAGGGAATGCGGCTGCGGTACCTTCCGAATCTGAAGCTGAAGAAGGAGAGGTTGAAGAAGATGAAGACTACTCTGAGCAACAATACCCGCCCACCGACGATAAGTACAAGAGCTTGGAAGACAGGTTGGCAGCTATAGAGCTGCAGAGAGTTCCCGGCTTAGATTTCGAAGATTTGGGATTAGTTGCTGGAATTGTGATCCCCCCGAAGTTCAAAGTGCCAGTTTTTGCAAGATATGACGGGCTGTCCTGCCCGAAAATGCATCTCAGATCATATGTAAGGAAGATCCAACCTTACACTGCAGACAAGAACCTATGGATCCATTTCTTTCAGGATAGCCTTTCAGGGGCTCAGCTCGAATGGTTCTATCAGCTGGATGGAGCCAGTATCCGAAACTGGGAGGACTTGGCTACTGCATTTTATAAACAGTATCAGTACAATTCTGACCTCGCTCCCATGCGTACCCAACTCCAGGGTATGTCACTAGGGACGGGCGAAGGTTTTAAGGAGTATGCGTAAAAGTGGAGGGACCTGGCTGGTAGGGTGCAGCCACCGCTGACTGACCGTGAACTTGTTGACATGTTCCTAGGGACCCTGTCTGGTCCGTTCTTCAACCATCTGATTGGTAATTCCTCTGCTGGGTTTACAAATTTGATCTTGAGTGGTGAGAGAATAGAAGCTGGTATCAAGTCAGGGAAGATACAGAAAGGTGCCTCCACGAGTATTGAAAAGAAACCCTTCAAGAAAGAAGCCAGTGCTGTTTACGGTCCCAGAAGACAAATTAAACCGGAACGCCGCCAAGCTGTCAATGCATTGGTAATTTCAAAGCCTGTTGCTGCTCCTCAGCAATACAACCAACCAAGGGGTGAGAGACCCAAAAGACAGTACACTCGACTCAGTATGACCCTGTCTCAGATTTTGCCGCAACTACTGTCAACCAATCTGGTAACTGTCAAAGAAGCTCCGAAGGTAGTGAACACACTTCTCCAAAGTACAACCCCAAGGCCCGCTGTGCTTATCACTCTGATAGCCCGGGGCATACTACGGACGATTGCTGGGCTCTGAGGAATAAGGTTCAGGACCTTATTGATGCCAAAGAAATACAGTTTGAGGCGCCCGAAAGGCCCAATGTTGTGACTGCTCCCATGCCCCAGCATAGAGTGAATACTGTGGAAGAAGACCGGTATGTAGCCTCCGTGGAAGAGATTGTTACTCCGTTGTTGACTGTCAAAAGGAACTTGTTGCTAGCCGGTTTATTTCCGGGATGTGGTAAAGGTTGCCTTCTATGTGCTGTTTCACCTGTTGGTTGTCCTTTGCTGAAATCAGGTATCCAAAGCCTGATGGATAGCAAAGAAATCTTGTTCGAGAAGATCGCCGTTCCTGCTGTCCCTACTGAAGAAGTGTCCATTGTTACTATTTTCAACAACCCTCCTAAGGCTCCCTCAAAGAAGCCTGTCAAAATCATGTCTGCTCAGAAGATCGCTCCAATCATCATCACTGTTCCGGGGCCTCTCCCTTATACATCTGACAAAGCTGTCCCATGGCACTATGGGGCAGATGTTTATGTGCTTGGAGTTAAACAAGAGTTTGATACTAGTACCGGTGTCAGCAACATCACCGGGCCTGCCAAAGTTACTCGTAGTGGTAGGCTGTTCTCACCAGATATTGCGCCTCCAGGTATTCAGAAACCTCTTATCATCACACCTGCAAGTATGCCTGCTTCCCTTCAAGTTCCTGTTTCTACCCCTGCTGCCGAGTCATCTAACGCTCGAGGCAAAGGGATTGCTACTAATTTGCCTGCCCTGACGGAGGCACCAAAGACAACCACTGTTGAAGCTTCCCAGCAAGAGATGGAAGAGATCCTCAAGATTATCAAGAAAAGTGATTTCAATGTAGTTGAGCAGTTGGGGCACACCCCCTCTAAGATTTCTATGCTATCACTGTTATTGTGTTCAGAGGCCCATGCCAAGGCCCTGATTTCCTTCCTGAAAACGGCCCATGTGCCACAAGAAACGTCTGCTGATCAATTTACCGATTGTGTGGCCAACTTGACTGCCGATAATGGGTTGGGCTTCTTTGACGCTGATCTGACTGCCAAGGGAAAGAACCATAACGACGCCCTGCATGTCTCCATTGAATGCAGGGGCACTACTCTTGCCCATGTGTTGGTAGACACCGGTTCTTCATTGAACGTATTACCCAAGAAGGCCCTAGACAGGTTGGATTGTGAGGGTTTAGAGCTCAAGCCTAGTAACATTGTTGTCCGGGCCTTTGACGGTTCGAAAAGGATGGTACGTGGTGAGGTTGAAATTCCAATCAGGGTTGGTTCCCAAGTCTTTGATTCAACATTCTACGTTATGGACATCCGACCATCCTACTCTTGTTTGTTGGGTCGTCCATGGATCCACAAGGCTGGAGCTGTAACCTCCACACTACATCAGAAGCTTAAGTACCCGGTCAGAGGGAAGATAGTTACAGTTCAAGGGGAAGAAGAATATATGGTCAGCCACCTCAACTCGTTCCGGTACATAGAGATGGATTGGGAGTTCATTGAGACCCCCTTTCAACACTTTGAAGAGGTGCCTCAGACACTGGCGTCAGCTGAAACTGTGATTGAAGACCCTCCTTTGAAGATGGCTTCCTTAAAGGATGCTCGGGCTGTTATTGAGAAGGGTGAGTGCGCAAACTAGGGCCGACTTCCTGACTTTACTCCAAAGACTGACAAGTTTGGTTTGGGTTTCACTGCAGAGGCTCAGAGGGTTGTTCGTAAGGCAAGGATTGGAAGACCTCCTGTGTTCATCACCAACCCGGGAGTGAATGCTATTAAAGACGATGTGGAGGAATCTGAATTCGACAGCTGGATCTACCCAACAACCGACGGCGGACCAAGCAACTGGACTGCCAAAGACTTCACACCTATTACTTTTGTCACTCAGTAATGAACTCCTTTGTTTTTGAATTTGTAACAGACAATATTTTGAAACTTTTATGGCTCGGTGTCTTACCCGGTGCACCGTGGCTTCATTTGTGAGGGCTTTTGTATGTCATTTTCATATATCATTAATCAAAACATTGGACGTTTGTTGCATTTCAAAATCTTGCGCTCCTTTTCTTTCTTTATTATATATTGCAAAACAGCTATATTTACACACACTCACTTATACAGGTTCCAATCCACTCTGGATCTCACTGGTAACGACTCTGCTACTGCCAGTTATGACTTCGAAAATCCGATCAACTTAGGCGAAGACGAAGGTGAAGATGATTGCGAAGTGCCTGGTGAGCTTGCAAGACTGCTACTCCAGGAAGAGAGGGCCATTCAGCCACATGAAGAGCCAGTGGAAACGGTAAATCTGGGTACTGAGACAGACAGAAAGGAAGTCAAGATTGGTGCCAATCTAGAGCTTAGTGTGAAACAACGGTTTATTCAGATGCTGCATGACTATGTGGAAATCTTTGCCTGGTCTTACGAAGACATGCCTGGGTTGGATACTGACATTGTGGTTCATCACCTGCCTACCAAGGAAGAATGCCCTCCGATAAAACAAAAGGTCCGCCGTATGCGTTCAGAAATGTCCGAGAAAATCAAAGCTGAGGTGATGAAACAATTTGATGCCGGGTTTCTAGCAGTGACTTCCTACCCTCAGTGGGTTGCCAACGTGGTTCCAGTGCCGAAGAAGGATGGTAAGGTCCGAATGTGTGTTGATTACAGGGATTTGAACAGGGAAAGCCCTAAGGATGATTTCCCTCTGCCTCACATCGATGTTCTGGTTGACAACACTGCTCAGCATAAAGTATTCTCCTTCATGGACGGCTTCTCGGGTTATAATCAGATCAAGATGGCTCCTGAAGACATGGAGAAGACCACTTTTGTTACTCAGTGGGACACCTTTTGCTACAAGGTCATGCCTTTTGGGTTGAAAAATGCTGGGGCAACCTACCAACGTGCCATGGTTGCGTTGTTTCATGACATGATCCATCACGAGATAGAAGTATATGTCGACGATATGATTGCAAGGTCCCAGACTGAGGAGGAACACCTTGACCATCTACGGAAGCTGTTTGACCGTCTGAAGTTGTACAAGCTGAGGTTGAACCCAAACAAGTGCACCTTTGGGGTGAGATCAGGAAAATTTCTAGGCTTCGTCGTAAGCGACAAAGGCATTCAAGTGGACCCTGCCAAAGTGAAAGCCATACAAGAGATGCCAACTCCCAAGACAGAGAAAGAAGTAAGAGGCTTTCTAGTACGGTTGAACTACATTGCCCGATTCATCTCACATCTAACTACTACCTGTGAACCAATCTTCAAACTGCTGAAGAAAGATCAAGTAGTACGTTGGAACGATGAATGTCAGGCCGCTTTCAAAAGAATCAAAGAGTATCTCCAAGAACCATCCTTTCTTATGCCACCGGTTGAAGGGATACCTCTAATACTTTACTTGACAGTACTGGACAACTCGATGGGGTGTGTGCTGGGGCAGCATGACGAGTCTGGCCGAAAAGAACACGCCATTTATTACCTTAGCAAAAAGTTTACCGACTGTGAGACCCGGTACTCACTGCTCGAGAAAACTTTCTGCGCTTTGGTATGGGCTGCTCGCCGGCTGAGACAGTATATGTTGACTCACACCACTCTATTGATTTCAAAAATGGATCCAATAAAGTACATATTCGAAAAGCCTGCTCTGTCTGGAAGAATAGCAAGATGGCAAATGATCTTGATGGAATACGACATCCAGTACACGACTCAAAAAGAAATCAAGCACTAGTGCAGAAATGACTTTTTACATCGGGTGAAACTGACTTTTTACATCGGTTCTGGGTCCGATGTAAAGTCAGGCGATATAGTAAATCAGGGACTTTTTACATCGGTTCTGGGACCGATGTAAAAAGTCTCTTTTTTACATCGGTTATAATATAAGAACCGATGTAATAAACTGTTATTATGCACATTTTTTTAAAAATTGATCCAGTTTTTTACATCGGTTGTAAGTAATACCCGATGTAAAAAGTCTCTTTTTTACATCGGTTATAATATATGAACCGATGTAAGAAACAGTTATTATGCACATTTTTAAAAAAAATTGATCCAGTTTTTTACATCGGTTGGAAGTAATACCCGATGTAAAAAGTCCCCAATGACGCAACTTTTTACATCAGTTATTATCCCCAACCGATGTAAAAAGTCTCTTTTTGAAAGTTTTTACATCAGTTTTTACTAATAACCGATGTAAAATGTATGAATTTTTTTTGGAATAGATTATTTATTTTCTGGATGTTTCCCTATACAAATATAATTTGTACCCATTTTTTCATATTTTTCCAATATCACACAGACTATATTTATGTCGCTATATAGATTTCATAGCTTTCCAACATCACATATATCACATCTAGGTCGATGTTTTCATATTTTTCATAACAAACTTACAAATTGAACAATTGTATTGCAAACTTGTATTGTATTACAACAAACAAACTTACAATTACAAATTCTTCACAAAATATACAACAATATTCAACTATTTATAAGTCTTTTTTCAAAACTTACAATTACATATTATTCACAAAATATACAAAAATATTCAACTATTTATAAGTTTCCAAACTTAAATTACCAATATAAAATCTTCGGTAGACAACACCAAAATCACATTGCCTGACAATAAATAATAACAATTAACATCAGCAAAAAAATCAAGAAACTCAAATGTGCAAAAACCATATGTATTGTGCAAAAACCACAACTTATACAATTCTATAAAACTCACCAAGATAAACTTAATTTGCATGTAACTCAAAGAAACATTTTGCCCAACAAAGTCGCAAATCATACAAATCATCTTGTGTTAATTCTGTTGGGTCATCAAATACCTATAATACATAAATATAACAATATAGAGTTAATTTTTAAAAATTCATATTAAGTCGAAAAATAAAAAGTAAATAACAAAGTAAAGTTATTTTTAGTACCTGCATCCAATTCTCGGTTATATTAGCAGAGACAATATCCAACATATTTTTCATCACATAGTATCCACAATCATTAGAGTTATGTTGTTGCCTTGTCTACAATTGAATGACATAATTAGTGAATACTTATCATAAATTTAACTATATAATTACAATTTACATCACACTTACATTGGGATGAAGCCATGTAGCCTTTTTTCTATTTCCATTTGCCATTTGATGAATCCCAAAAGAACTAATACAGAAAGATAAACATCACATAGCTAAATTTACTCGCCAATGAAAAATGACATAACTATTAGTTGTCAATGAAAGTCACATGAAAGATAAATTCGAAAAATGACATAGCTAAATTTACTCGCTAATAAAAAGAACTCTTAAATTAATATACTTGACCAAGAAAATATTAAGTTTTCAATATTAATTGTATTTTGTGAAAAAAAATTATAAAGTAAGAGAGATTAAAGACAAAAAAAAATAAAAAACATATTTAATTCTATAATTAAATATTATTAAATAAACATAGAAAAGAACACATTAATAGAAAATAATATCTAAGGTACTCACTGCTAAGATCACGGTTATAGAAGTTATATCAAAGCGAAGAGGCTAGCATCTCATGGAGGAATTCATTGAGTTTAAGCTTGACAGATTTATTTTGACCATTACGAATGAAATGTTACACAATTGACCCTAAAGAAACAGCTAACCAAAAATAAGTAATTGTTAACTGTGTTGGTAATACTTAGATTGAAAATTCCACCTATTCAATACAAGTCTTCAACACTAGGTTGAGAGTGTATGCTGTAACAGTTCAATATTGACCTCTTTCAAGTTAGATGATAGCTCAAATACAAAACAAAAATTTGCTTAAACACAACAAGTGTCTTTAAGGCGATTTGCAGGGGAAAGTCCACATAAGCTTAAGTCAGATTCCCTCAATCACTCAAAAAGATCATTCATACATATCAATGGAAAAGAAAATCCACGAGGCTAAGAGGCTTTCTTGGGAGGCGTCATGTTAAAAAGAAGGAAAACAACTGCTTTGATGACACTAATCTTGAATAGATATAAAGTGAGTATATATACCAACAGACCTGTAAGGCGCAAAGCCGAGTTATTACACAAATTATCCAAGTATAGCAGTAATTCATACATGAACAAAATATTTAGAATTTGAAAAAAGAAATCTTTACCAGTTTGAAGAGCAAGATAATCAACGTCAAAATTGCTTGTTTCGCGCTTACTAAAATACTGGATAACCTACAGAAGAGTTTTCATACAATCATATGGGAATTTCTAAGCAGAAAAACAATTATCAAAACCATAAAACTTATGAAACAAAAAGTCAAAAACATCGAGCAATAAAATTCAAATCCAAAAGAATGGCTATTAAAACTTGCGTGAAATATTGGCATTTACCTTCAACAGGGAATATTGGTTAGCAAGAGAAGCAGTGAAGAGAAGCATCGCTAAGGAAGATAGAATGGCATATAATCTCAACAAACTCGACCGGCTTCGTCTTCTACCTTTCTCACAAAATTAGAAGAGATAGGTGATTTAAAAAGTTTAAATAAAAACTCAATAAAATAATAAAGTAGAGTAAAGAACTCCAGGTCTAGCAACCTAAATCCCCAATGATCAACAAAACAAGACTGGAAATAACAGAAGAAATGGCAACTATATTTGTTGTGCCGTCTTTTTTTCCTGGTAAAACAACAAACACCACTCCTATTAACAGAAACAAAGCCTGCAGGGCACAATTTAAAATCCAAATCTATATCAGACAAAAACAAAGAAGGCATATATTGCATTAAAATCCATGGTACCTCAATGATAAATAGCGCAGCGAGACGCGTCTTCCCCTTTGCAACAAGTTGATACCCTAGTTAACAAAACATCATCAAATTGACAAACAACAGTGAGAACATAAACCAAAAGAGCTATAGTTAAAAAATCAAGCAAGAGAAAAGGATTAGGGTTTTGGAGAATGGAGCTTACTTGAATCAACGACCATACGGTAGGAATAATCAGAACCATCGGTTCCAGAAGGCCTTCTTTGTTGCATTTTCTTCTTAGATTGTTCTGTTTACAGTGGTTGGATCGTGAGCGTACAGTGGCAAGGAGTGAAACAGCGGTGGTTGGGTCGTAAGCGTGAGAGCGTAGAGTGGAAACGGCGGCCAAGGAGAATATTATACTGAAATTTGTGAAATAAGGGTTTAACAAGCTATTACCTCGGTGGAATAGGATAACCGATGTAAGGGTTGGTTTAGTGGACAACCTATTACATCGGTGGAACCTTACAACCGATGTAAGGGTTTTGGCTTTTTTACATCAGTCCATTGTAATAACCGATGCAAGTTGATTTTCTGGCTTTTTAACATCGGTTTATACTTCAACCGATTTAATAAGTTGTGAAAAATTTATTTTATTATTTAATTTATTTTTTATATTAATATCTATTGTGAAGATATTACATCGGTTTTTAGTCAACCGATGTAATATATTGCATGTTTTTTTTAATATTTCTACTACCTTGTTTCTTATTTACAAAAATGCCACCGTATTTTTTTCTGAAAACTTTTTACATCGGTGGATGCGTTTGCCCAATGTAATAGGTAGCGAAATATATTTTTTTTCATATTTTTTATATCATTGCAAATAAATACCTGATGTAAAAAGTTTGTTAGTTGTATTTTTTACATCATATATTTTGATACCCGATGTAAAAAAATTTTCTCAAATGTCTTTTTTTTAGTAGTGAAGGGAAGTGTATTGGCAGACCATTTGGCGCATCAGGCAGTGGACGATTACCAGTCGATGAACTTTGAATTTCCAGACGAGGATATCATGGTAGTGACTGATTGTGAAGTACCTGGACCGAATGAAGGACCTGAGGAAGGATCCCGATGGTCTATGCACTTTGACGGAGCCTCGAACGCTTTGGGTAATGGTATTGGCGCTGTGATCATATCCCCTAAAGGCACTCATACTCCACTCACTGCCCGACTATGTTTCAACTGCACCAACAACATGGAGGAGTATGAGGCATGTATCATGGGTCTTCAAGCTGCAATCGACTTAAGGATCAAGTTTCTGAGTGTCTTCGGAGATTCCGCTCTCGTGATCAATCAAGTCAAAGACGAGTGGGATACGAAACACCCAAATCTTATTCCTTACAAGGAGTATGTGTTGACGTTGATTCCCCACTTCGAGGAAATAACTTTTGAACACTTCCCAAGAGAGGAGAATCAGCTAGCAGACGCGTTGGCTACGATGTCTTCTATGTTCAAAGTCAAATGGGACAACGAGGCTCCCCGGATCATTATCTGGAAGTTGGATGAACCTGCATATTGCTGCGATCTCGAGACCGAAGAGGTAACTGAAAAACCTTGGTATCATGAAGTGAAGAGGTACTTGGAAGCTCAAGAATACCCCGAAGACGCATCTGTTAATGACAAGAAGTTCCTGAGAAGGTTTGCGGCAAAATTCTTCCTCAGCAATGGCATTCTCTACAAGCGAAACCATGATTCAACCTTACTACGTTGTGTGGATAAGACTGAAGCAGAAAAGATCATGGCGGAGCTACATGAAGGTACCTTCGGAACACATTCCAGTGGACATACCATGGCAAAGAAAATCCTCCGGGCAGGATATTTCTGGTCCACAATGGAAGCCGACTGTTATCAGCATTCTCGGACTTGTCATAAATGCCAGATCTATGCTGATAAGGTGCACGTTCCTCCGGTTCCTCTGAACGTCTTGACAGCACCTTGGCCTTTTGCAATGTGGGGCATTGATATGATCAGCGAAATCAGACCTACGGCATCCAACGGGCACCGCTTCATCCTGGTAGCGATTGATTACTTCACAAAATGGGTTGAAGCAGCTTCTTATGCTACCGTAACCAAGAACTTCGTGGCACGTTTCATTAGACACAACCTGATCTGTCGATATGGTGTACCTGAGAGGATCATTACGGACAATGGTACCAATCTTAACAACAAGATGATCACTGAGCTCTGCGAGCAATTCAAGATACAACACCACAACTCTTCTCCATACCAGCCGAAAATGAACAGGGATGTAGAAGCGGCGAATAAGAACATCAAGAAGATTGTGCAGAAGATGACAATGACCTATAAAGATTGGCACGAAATGTTACCGTTCGCTCTTCATGGGTACCGTACCTCAGCACGGACGTCAACAGGGGCAACTCCCTTTTCCTTGGTCTATGGCATGGAGGCAGTCTTGCCTATTGAAGTCCAGATACCCTCTCTCCGGATAATGAAGGATGCAGACTTGAGCAAAGATGACTAGATCCAGACTCGGCTCGATCAATTAAACCTAGTTGACGAAAAGAGACTCACTGCTATTTGTCATGGTCATACGTACCAAAAACGGATGATCAGAGCATTTAACAAGAAGGTCAGACGAAAAGAATATCAAGTTGGGGACCTGGTAATCAAGCGCATCATTCTTCCTCAAGGTGATCCCAGGGGCAAATGGACCCCTACGTACGAAGGGCCATTTGTGGTTAAACATATCTTCTCAGGAGGAGCCATGATTCTAACCACCATGGATGGTGACGACCTTCCTCACCCCGCCAATGCAGACATAGTAAAAAGATACTACGCATGAATTAAAGACCCGCTAGGTTGACACACCTAGGAAAAAATAAGGGCTTCCCGGCGAACCAAAAGGGTTCGGGCAAAAATAAGGGATGAAATGAAAAAATCTGTACACCCGGCAAGTCGAAAACCTGAAAAGGCGGCTTGGGCAAAAATGGGTATCCCGGTGGACTGAAAACCCGAAAGGGAGGTCCAGGCAAAAGTTAGGGATAAAGCGTAATACTATGTCTCATTAGATCACCTTGCATCCAGAATTCAACATCAACTATCGAGCTCAGATGACTCCAATCAATCAGCTTCATCTTCAACTAAGCAGCAGAGTGATGAGACGCTTGAAGACATAAAGGCGATAGCAGAATTGGAACCCAGTGGGATTATTTTTAACATAGCTATTTTGTTTCCTTTTCAAAATTGTATAAACTCTATGTTTGTTTGGCGGCGTTCTCTTACTAGGACGTCAGCCTCTTGTACATAAAACGCCTATTTACAGGCAAATTTCAAAGTCAATACAAGTTCAATTTTTCAGACAAATTACCCATCTTTTTTCCTTTTTTCTGTTTTGTTTTGCAAAGAACGTCCAATGTTCATTTTTGATATATGCATTTGACACCAATTGCTAATCATGAATAACTGCATACGAAACAAAGGATTAATTACTGATGACATCAGAAGCAAGGGCAATTTAGAATTGTCTAAGCGATCTAGTTGCTTTGTCCACCAAGGTACCAAGGTAGGTTCGGCTGAAGAATGTAACCAGGATACCTCAACTCCCCACAGAGTAAGACCAGATTTGAACAATCATTTCCCCAAGCAGAGCTGGTCTCCCATCAGCCCTAAAAAGGCATAGTATCTCCAGCAAGTCAGCAATACTCTCCCCAAGCAAAGTTAGTCTACTGTCAGCCTTAAGGAAGTTGGGTATCCCCAGAAGATCTCAACATCCCCCAGCGAAGTATAGACATTCCTCAGCAAACATCCCCGGCAGTCTTAGTATAAGATTGTTCCCCGGCGGAATACAAGACACCCCAGTGGAACCATTCCCCAGTACAATCTGAAAAGTTTCCCTAGGAGAGTGGAATCCATATCCCCAGCAGGTCTTGAGGCTTATCCCCAGTAGATTCTGGAAGCTTATCCCCTGCAGAGTACGAACGTCTCTCCCCGACTTTATTCAGAGGTTATTTCCCACCAGGGTATAACTGGGTTATCCTCAGCTAATTACCACGGAAAGATCGTCCTCAGCGAAGTTCTTCCTATCCCCAGCGGAGTTCATCAAATTCCCCAGCATAACTTATCAGTGGAATCCCCAGTGGAGCTCTCACCAAACCTCAGCGAAGTATCTCTTCCCACAGAGTAATTCCCCGCAGAGTAATCTCTCCAACAAGTTTACTCCCCGACGGAGTCATCTTCTCCTACCGGTTTATTCTTGCAACCATCATCCCCAGCGGAAATAAAGAACTCTACTATTCAAAACATCAGCCCAGGATTTGATTTCCCGACCTTTCGTCAAGGATTTATTTTCCTAGTCAAAAATACATTCATCATATTATCATACACCATGACACATGCATATACGCATCATATCACACAATCTCATTTATTCTTGAGAACATCATGACATCATGCATCTCATACATCATGACATTGCATACTACTAATGTTTTGCCTTTTCAGGAAAAGGTCAATCCAAGGATGATTACTATCAACTGTCACAATTCCAGATTCGATACCTGTATCTAGCCAGGGTATATCTGTGAGTGATGAATTGTAGATTTTATTCCTGTATCTAGCCAGGGCATATCTGCATGAAGAGTTTGAAGATCAACCCCTGTAACAGGCCAGGAAATTACCTTTCATTCTCAGGTCAGAGGTCTACACCTGTATCCAGCCAGGAAAGCTATCTCTACCAACCTTTTGCAAATTCCAGATTCGACACCTATATCCAGCCAGGGCATATCTGTAGACAACAAATTTGCCAAATTCGATTCCTGTATCCAGCCAGGGCATATCTGTAGACGACCAATTTCCAGATTCGATACCTGTATCCAGCCAGGGCATATCTGTGAGTATTTGATTGTGGATTCGACACCTGTATCCAGCCAGGGCATATCTGCATAAACAGTTTAGAGATTCGATACCTGTATCCAGCCAGGGCACGTCTATAAGCAACCTTTTGAAGTTCCGGATTCGATTCTTGTATCTAGCCAGGGCACGTCTGTGAGCAACTAATTGTAGATTCGATACCTGTATCCAGCCAGGGCATATCTGCATGAAGAGACTGAAGATCAACACCTGTAGTAGGCCAGGAAACCATCTTTCTTTCTCAAGTACGCAAGTTCTCGCTAAGAAATCTCTTACGCGATCGACACTTCCAAATGGCATCTATAAGCCCATTCCCGACAAAGTTCTGTTACGTCCCCAGATGGCATCTATAAGCCCATCCTCCTATCCACTATCTCTCCAAATGGCACCTATAAGCCCATTTCCGCCATCACATTGCTGATACTCTACCATGCGAGTGCAAATTTCTGGGCACTCTAGTGTCCAATCTCCTTTTACCCTCGAGTCGCGAAAGGCAAACTTGCCAATCTAACTCTTCAGGTTCAAGAAGATTGAACAGGGGCAACTGTTGTACCCCAAAATTTGCCCTCCCATTTCTTCAACATTTTCTCATCCCAAGACCCTTGGAGCTCAAGATCAATTTAGGGTTTGCTCTGCTCAAGACTCCTCCTTGCACTGTTGACCCAAATTAGGGTTTGTGTTTGCACAAAGATGTTTTGACCTAAAATGCCCAAAATGACTTTCATGCTTCATGTTGGACTCACAAGTTTATCCATACCAAGTTTCAAGCCTTGATTCCAATCTTTGCCCAGTCAATTGGACAGTTGACCTAGAAATCAGCTGTATTGGGGAAAAAGTCAACTGTGGTCAATTGACAGTCAAACCTCATTATTTTTGACCCACATCAACATTATGAACTCATATGAACCATTTGGTCAAGCTTGGATCACAATTCCACAAGAAATTTGATCAGATCACCAAAAGGGCAAAATGGTCATTTTTAGGGTTTTGACTGCACAAAGGCAATTTTTGACTGTTTGACCTAGCCAATGGCAAACCAAGCTCACATATGGACTCAAGGACTCAATGGCATTGTCCTGACATATTCAAAAAGTTCAAAAGATCCCAAATGCACAAGATTGACAGATGAATTTTCCAGTCAACTGATCAATTTTTGACTGTATACTGAAAAGTCAAACTTTGACTTTTTGGTCAAAATCAAGTGCCAAGATTCATTTTTCATCAAGACATGTCAAATTATGAAACTTGTTCATCAAGAAATCAAAAATCACAAATTAGGGTTTAAAACGAAGAAATTTCATAACTTAGAATTTTTCTAAGTTATGAAATTCCTTTATTTTTTCCTAACTTTGTCCCATCTTTTCATCAAGATACATTTGGATTCAAGGAAAACTCAAAACATGAAAGTTATATTCCATTGCAAAATCTACAACTTTGATCACAAAGTTTCCTCAAAAGAAGCTTGTAGCTCAAGTTATGATTTTTGGAATAGGGGTGCAAAACATTCTTAACTTAGAAAATTTTTGACCTATTTTAGGCAGGATTTTTGCCCAACTTCATGGCCACTTTTCACATGCTTCCACTTGGAATTTCAACTTCCATTAAAAAGATGGATTGTATTACACATTCCAAGATTTCCAAAATGTCCAAGAACTTCTCAAACACCCTTGTGGTTAGGGAGAATCGAATTTGTCAATATGGGCAAAAGTCACTTTGTTCATGGCCATTTTCATGTTCATAACTTAGGCATTTTTTGAACTCAGCTTGCACAACTAGATTACAGGCCTCTTATCTACTCCACACTCAATAATTTAATGCAAATCCTTTGTGTTCAAGCCTTATCTTGTGTGTTTAACCATTACATGCCAATTTAATCCATAATTAGAAAAAGTAACTTAACCATTTTTGAAAAGGTGAACTTTATGTCAAACACAAATCTAAGAAGTACCAAAGCATATCTTCTAGGCACAAAGTCAGGAACCAATTCCACTAATCAAGAGTGATTTGTGCAGCATACTTGAGGGGCCTGTGGTAGCCTAGAAACCAACTTGTCATTTTTTGCTTAAGAGAGAAGAAACTTGCATATTGAACACCAACTCACATTGCTGCAACAACTAGCCAAAACAAACTTTGCAAACACTTTTCCCTTGATCCAACTAACCTAAAGCACGAATTAATCAGAGTTCAAAACTTCTCATTCATCAAAACACAGTTTTGTGGCAAAACAGGGCACCTGCTGCAGATTGAGGTCCACAACTCAATCCTTTCGTGCGCCTTGGCCAAAACCAGTTCAAACACATTCCCTACCACCTATACAAACTATCCCAAGCATTGGACACGAAATGTAACATCCCTAACATCATTTTCCATTTTCACTTTTCTCTCTTGCAGGTTGACTTCTGTAGCTTGATATAGCAAGATTCAAAGCACACCAAGCATTGGAATAGCATCCCTGGACTTCAAGCAAGCTGTACAAGTCCTCACATTACCTTGAAAGTGCCTCCATTGTTGTACACGTTTCAAGCTGAACAGGTAAGTTTTTGAACTTCTATCTCTCTATCCATGCATATCTAGGCTTAGGTTTGTGAAGAATTCATGCTCTACTCATGTCCCTGAAGCTACCTGTATCCTCACTTTTCATTTATATTGTGTGTGCTGCACGAATTTTGGACATGAACATTTGAAAAAAGCTAGGTCAGGAATTGGGGGAGGAGAAATTCTCTCTCATTTCTGAGAGTTAGAACAATTTCTTTACATGTTTAGAATCGTGACATGATGCTCTATAACATTGCTGTTGTAAGTTTTTGTTGAAAGTCAAAGAATCAGGATCTATGCTTGACAAGGGAAAACGCGCGCTTTGTGTGTGAAACTGGCTGGAGGTTGAAGACAAGCCTTCTTGGGCCGGGCCTGACTTGTTCTTTCTTTTTGCACTTTCATTTTTCACATACACCCCCCTGCCCATTGCATGATATATTTGTCATTTTTTATTTTTTCCTTTTGATTTGGATTCTATATTTTTATTTAAGCATGAAAAAACATTAAAAATATTTTTCTCATATTTTTTGCATTTTATTTGGATTTTATTTGTTTTATTTTGAACTTGTACATATAAATAACATATATATCCTTTTAATTTAAAATACAAAAATAATACAAAATATATTTTTATTTTCTGATTTTTATTTTATTTTATCTTTTGAAAATATTTTCTAAAAAATATACTTTTTTTTTGTAAATAATAAATATTTTATTTTTGTACATATTTAATATATTTGGCAAATATTATAAACACTTATATAATTATTAGAATATTTAGGATAAAAACATAAAAATAATACCTTTTTTCTTTTATTAATATTTAACCTCAAAAATACTTTTTTTATAATATACTTTCTTTTTATTTATTTTTTGTACATAATTAATAAATGTTGCATATAATAAATAATAAATACTTCTTACTTAGAAAATTAGGGTTTTGCCCTAAAATGTAAAAATATCCAAATTATTCCTTTTATTTTTGTTTATTTGTCACATAAAAAATACTTTTCACATACATATAAAAATCATTTTTTTGCATCTGGCATATTTATTGTATTTTATTTAATTATTGTACAATCAATTAACTTGTATATTCCATTTGGTTTGTAATAGCTTAGATTTAAATTTCTTGCTAAATATCCCCATTTGAACATTTGTACCCCCCATCCCATAATTGTGTTGTAATAATTTAGGACCTTTAAATTCCGCATTTAAAAGCTTTCTAAATATGCCATGATAGACTTAGGGTTTTGTATGCAAAAACAAAATAACAAATAGCTTGACCTAATTCAAAGACAAAAAGCATGAAAATGGACAACACCAATCACACTTGCACCCCTAGGGTTACTCCACTTGTTGCCTTCAATAAATGGGCCATGTTGCATGTTGGGTGTCTTTGGAAAAACAAAACAAAATCAAATGATCATAGTCCCTCGATGACGCTTTCGAAAGTTGCCTAAAAATGATCAAGTCCCTTAAAGGAAAAGTTGCCCAAAGACACTTGGCACCATTGCAATCATGGTCTAAACGATGACCCGCGCCCGTCCCGTTAACATCCTAACACAAGATTGTCCACCAAATACAATGGTGGAACAAAATTGTTAAAAAGGGTTAAAACATAGAGAAAACCTTTGAGTAAATATTAGGAGTAGACAAACTCTTAGTTACTTGATCCAACTTGCAAAAACACTTGCCTACTTTTTTTCAAAACCACACATCACAACACATTTTCAAAACAACTTTCAAAAACATTGGAAACTTTTCAAAAGATAAGTACACCTTTGTATACATCCAAACATGGGTCATTACAAAGGTTGCCACCACATTGGCCTCTTTTCAAAACATTTCCAAACCCACACACAAAGCACCATTTCAAACAATTGAAAATCAAGGCAAGTTGATCTAAGCAAGTAACTAAGAGCCCATGGATAACCATGGATAGAAAGGGTGCTAATACCTTCCCTTTCTATAATCTACTCCCCGAACCCAAGAAAACATCTCAAAGGTTTTTGATGTGCTTTTTAACCTTTCCTTAGGATAAAATAAAAAGTCGGTGGCGACTCTTGCTTAACCGAAACATTTGCAAAAACAAACGCAAAACCCAAGTCAGTTCTCCCACCGTATCACAACCACCATAGTGCCCAGTCAACGTTGTCACAGGGAATTGGAAAAGTCAAACGCAGGCTTGCAGCAGGTGGGCCAAGAATTTCCAGATTCACGACTAATTTGGGCCCAGCACCCCCCTTAGTTGGTTCTACGTTTTTATTTTCTTTTCATTATTTTTCTCTATTTCTATTTTATTATTATTATTATTTTAATTAACCAATTAACAAATTAACCCTTTTTTATAAAAAATTCAGAAAACATAAAAAAACATTATTTTTATTTATTATATTCAATTTCATTTACTTCATATTTATTTTTGTAAATAAAAATTAACCAATTGATTTAGTTTTTAATTAGGTACAATTTTAATATTTTTTGCAATAAATTAAAAGTAAATTAGAATGTTAGGTTTTAGCAATTTTAATCATTTTATTTTTATTTCCTTAAATATTCTAAAAACCCAAAAAAAAAAATCCTCTTCTATTTAATTAATTAATTAGTTTAGGTTTAATTTAATTAAATGCAAAAAAAGATAACAAAAAATCTCCTTCTTTCTTAAAAAAGGGTCAAAACCCTAAAGCTCGCCGATTCAAATTTTCTCGCGCATATGATTTTTTGATCCATATAATTGTAACTGCATCGAGGATGTAATAGCTTTAACTTAGGATTATTCATCGCTTTTATTTATTTCTCGCAATTTACTTTTTCAAAGGTTTGTGTTTGGCGATGTAAATACCCGACGCCTTGTAATAGCTTAGTTTTATTTTCCGCAACCATTAACTGCTAGATGTATGAATAATAGGCTATGCATGACAAGATCTATCCTAACTTAAAATCAACCGTAGCTCACCATAACATGTACAAAGATAACATAACTGAAAATTGACACATTTGCACATGCCACTCCTAGGGTACGCCTCACTTGGTTGCCTCGAACGTGGTCATTGAGTATAGGAAGTTTTAGAGGTTTCCCCCCTGTCTAAAGATCAAAGTTGCCTCGATAAAAAATGATCTAAGACATTAGGGTTACCGCTAAGGTGTCCTAACACTGCTTTAGTAACCACATGTCCCTTAATCGAATTGACCCGAAAACTCCAACGACGATGCTACCTACTCCTTAATAGTGGGATAGCATTGTCCAAAGGGACATTTACACAGTTTAATTCCTTTTGAGTAGGTAGAGGTTCTTAGGTACTTGCTCTTTCAAAATAAAACAAATTTTTCGCACTTACACTTTTCAAACAAAGTTTTCAACAACACTTCATACACTCTTGAGGACAGAAACAAGAGTTAAATCGAAGTTTTCAAACAAAACTCTTTTCAAAACCCACAAACATAAAAAAAAGCAAAACCTTTTGAAAACACGGTGAGCAAGTACCTAAGAGCCCGTGGATAACCACGGATAGAAAGGGTGCTAACACCTTCCCTTTCTATAATCTACCTCCCGAACCCGAGAAACATCTCAAAAGGATTTTTTCTGTACTTTTGTCTTTTCCTTGTTGGATAAAATAAAAGACGGTGGCGACTCTTGCTTACCGCGACATTTTGCAAAAACAAACGCAAATGCGAACCAGCATTCCAAAACAGTCAGTTCTATTTCCACCGATCACAAGAAACATCTCCATCTTTTTGTTCGAGAGGAATATTTTTGATGTCATTCGCTGTATACAAAGTGAAAGCTTGCGAATGAATGCGCATTTGAATTAACCGAGAGACTACCCTGTCCCCGGTTTTGATCAAAGGTTTTAATTTGTGTGAAAAAGAAAACTCCTACTTCTTTGGCTCAAAGGGGTTGACTAGGGATTATCTTCCTTATGACTCCAGTGTTTAGGAATTGAAACAAACGCATGTACATCGTCAACAAGGTCTGTGTAAAAGCATACCGTATGAGATTATGGCATTGTTTTCGTCATCCTCCCTCTAAAGGCTTGCAACTTTTAAAACAAGAGTTAAATATCATAAAGGGAGTAAAAATCATAGTTTAAATATAATGAAAACGAATAGATTAATTCAAGATAAACATATGCAATGTATTAATGAGAGTAACAAAAGTCTGACATAAAGATAAGTGTTTAAGAAAACAAAGAAATTACAACTGAAAATTCGAATAAACAGAAAATTTCCTCACCCAGACCGTTACTTCATATGGATGTCCTTGAGGGGTGGTAGAAGAGATCCAGTTGACCGTCTTTTGTGAATTACAACGGTCCTCCGTCGATCAGGTTTTGAATCTTGTACTTCAGCACCCAACAATCGTTTGTATCATGCCCAGGACTGTCGGAATGATAGGCGCACCTTGCATCGGTATTATAGCGAGGAGAAGAAGTATTGGGGTTGGGATGAGGTCCTATCAACGTAATCAAATTCATCCTTAACATGTGTTGCAAAGCTTGAGACAGTGGCATGTTGATGTTAGTAAACTGTCTCTTGGGCTCGTTTTGCCTTTGCTGATTTCCCCGTTGACGTTGGCGAGGTCGTTGTTGGGCTTATGACGTGGAAGCAATTTGGAAAGGTCTACCCTCCACCAAACCAACTTCTTGTCTCATCGGATGCTGACTAATGACTTGATCCCCAATCTTGACTGTTTATTTGATACGGTTGCAATCGTCTTGATGAAGTTTGTTGACGAGGGTCCTTAGATCCTATTGTCCCCAAGCTAAATTTTGGATAAGAGCCATCTGGCCCACCATTTGTCCCATCATCTGGACTTTCATTATGGCTATCTCAGTTTGTAGCCGCTCCAACTGGTCATCCCTGTCGTCCTCAGGATTCTCCATGGTCATGCCCTTAGTGATGAGTGATTTCACTTCTTCTTGCCCCTTGGATAGGTTCAAGAACATTTACTGAAGTCGAGCATTTTGAGTCTGAATGTCCTTGATAGTCTGTTCTAGAGCCATCTCTACTGAAATCAACAGTAAGCAGATGAGAGACCTGTGTGGGAAAAGCCTGTCATGATATGATGCATGGTATGTAGATGCAATGTTTTCAAGGACTTAGAAGATTTAAATTTGTTTTAGACAAGAAAGGAGCAAACATCAATTGTATTAATAAGTTTAATTTGATTACAACCATGCCCCTTGGTCTTAAAATGGAGGAAATAAAGAAAAATAAACTCCTAAGACAAAAAGGTCGAACGCCTCCTCTTTGGCGCAATGTAGGCGTTCAAATTTCACTCCTCATGAAGCTGTCTTGTAAGATCCAGAACCTTCTTTTCACTCGCGTAGAACTGGGCTTCGAAGGTGTCTCGTTCTTCCTTCAGCTGGATCCAAGCTCTTTGTAAGTCTTCAAGAGAAGTAGGCATGGTAGGATGAAGGATAGCATACGAAACATCTCCTTTAACTAATGGCTCCATGATGATACGCAATGGGCAGGGTATGGCATACCGAGTCTTTGAGCACGAGTTTGTACCCACTTAAGATAAGGATCCAAAGGAACGGAGTTCTTACACACAAATGTCTTGCTATCCACTTTGTTTATCATTCTCCAAGTTCGTATGAACCTTTGACGGTAGCCTTGGTTGTCGCCCTCATAGTCGAATACCCAACCTTGGATGAGTGCCTCGTGAGGACCGTCTCTCCGCGCATACCCAAATTGCCGTAATGAGAGAAGGGTTATAGGTGATACCTCCTCTAATGCTTAAGAGTGGGACATTAGGGAATTCCCTACAACGATCAATGATAGTAGTATCCTCCAAGTATCGAGAACACAAATAAATGTCTGAGTGTGTGAGGGACATCATCCTTTGAGACCATGTCAATCCTTGCTCATTCTTCAATGTTGATCGAGGTAGGTGCAAAGTAAACCACTTAGAGAGTAGGGGAATGCAACACAAGAGAGTACCTCTTTTCTTCATGGTGCGAGTGTGGAAACAATGTAAAATGTCTCCAAGCAAAGTAGGTATATGATTGCGAGAGAGGAAGACCTTGATGGCATTCACATCTATGAATTGGTCCGGATTGGGAAATATAACCAAACCATAGATTAGAAGGGCCAAGACATCTTCAAAAGCTTGAAAATCCATATCTTCCCAGAATGAACGAGCCTTCTCTAACAGAAACATGGCTAGGAAACCCTTAACTCCGCTTCTTGTCTCCCAATTTGCTACAATGTCGGCTCTCTTCAGATGCAAGGCTTTGGCAATGACTTCAGGCTTTGGAGTATCCTCCAAACCGGTGAATGGTATTTGATCAAGCACGGGTACTCCTAATAGTTGAGAGAACTCTTCTAATGTAGGCACCAACTGATAGTCAGGAAAGGTGAAGCAATGATACATGGGATCAAAGAATTGGAAGATCACACACATCATTTCTTCTTGGAAATTGGAGGTAGCCAAGCTGAGAAGTCGACCATATTTCTTGGTGAAGGTAGAATCTCCAGGCACCCTTGATGCTAACTCTTGGAGTTGAGGGTGTGCTTTCAAGAAGCTGATTCAGATGGTATTCCTTCGGATAGGAGTCATGGCCTACAAAACAAAACAAAGATAAATTCCTAAATCCTTGAAATGGTTAGTGAGAATTCTTATGATGTTATGTACAAGTATGCAAAGCAAGCAAGTTATTATGTCCAAATAGTCATATACACACAAAGCAGACAAGTCCTTAGGTTTAGGCTTGCATGGAGTTTGTAGGCAAGTACCTTCTTTAAGTTTAGTTGGCTCAACCTGTCCTAGAAAGTAACTGGGTTCTAGGGGATCTCAATATCACTGACCTTTATTTTAGGCATTGTCTCAGCACAATCAATCTTTTCTTGTGGTTGAGATATCCCAAAAATCCGATCTCAATGAGTGTAGTATCGAGTATCAACCAATTTTCAGTTTTCCAACGAAACAGGCTACCTCAATACTTCTTAATGGCCAAGTTGTTCAATTAAGGTTCTAAGGTCAGTTAGTGCTTTATGACGCCGCTCAGCGGCCCCGTATTCTCCTTGATTCAACACAAGGGATACTGGTACCAATAAATGTGTCACACTAACATAGCCATTGCTTCAACCATATCAGTCTACGCCGTACAGTTTCCATAATCTATTGCTACTTACCTAAAAGGTGCCCCAGATCCGGGTGGAGGATTAAAACAAGCCCAAACAAGGAACCATAATGTAAAGTAAGCAAGTCAAACAAGGAAAGCAAGTAAAGGTGATCTAGCCCTAAGGTAACCCCACTTTTATGTTTTGTCCCCAAAAGAGTCGCCAGTTCTGTAATACGGTGGGAGAACTGACTTGGAGTTTTGCGTCTGATCGCAATTGTTACGGATAGAAAGAGTTGCCACTGACTTTTATTTTATCCAATAAGGAAAGGTTGAAAAGAACAGGAAAGACCTTTCAAGATTATTTCTTGAGTTCAGGGGGTAGGTTATGAAAAGGGAAGGTGTTAGCACCCTTTTCATCTGTAGTTATCTACGGGCTCTTAGTTGCTTGCTAGATCACTTGCTTTTGTTTGAAAATGTGCTTGTGGTGTGGGTTTTGAAAGTATTTTGAAAAACGTCTTTGTAATGGTTCTCGTTTCTATAAGAACGCGTACAAAGTGTTGGTTTTGAAAATAGTTCAAAGAGGTGTTGGTGGAATGTGTTTTTGAAAGTGATTTTGAAAAGTGTCTTTCTAATGATTCTCGTTTCTATAAGAATGTGTACAAAAAGATTTGTCTTTTGAAAATGTTTCAAATGAAAGTGTTGGTGTAAAATGTTTTTGTTGTGAGCAAGCGAGCAACTAGGAGCATCCTACCTACTCAAAAGGTCTAATGTTCTTTTCCTCCTCCTTTAGATGTTGCTATCTTACCATTGATTTGGTAAGAAGCCCCATCGTTGGATGTGAAGGGACAGGCGTGGGACGTTTGTATAGTCATAAAAGGCAACCTATGGGACGTTTTAGCAATTTTGTTTAGGGACTAGATCATTTACCAAAGGCAATATTGAGGGTCATCGAGGGACTACGATCTTTTATTGAGGGTCTTTGCTAAAATGCCCATATTCGAGGGGCATGACTATTTTTCCGAAGCAACATGTGAGATTACCCTAGAGGTGCATGTGTGCATAGTGTGTTTGATTTGCATGAATTTTGCCTTTGATTTTTAGGTTGTCTACTTGTTGGTTTTTATCTTTCCATACATCCTAATTACTAACATTTGTACAAAAGCAATAAAAATGCAGAAAATAAATCCTACACTATTACAACCATATTGAATAGTAAGAAAATGTAAAGACAAAATAAAATAAAAAAAGGAAAATGAGCTTTTTAATTTGGGCCGCAGAACCCTTCGATTCTGCTTCTCCGGCTCCCTTCAATTTGGCGTGAAAGTAGTGAGGATGCGCCTTTCAATTTGGGCTTAGCATGAAGCATGAGATACAACCTTCGATTCTGCCTTTTTTGCTTCCTTCGACTGGGGCCTGGAATCAGCATAGGGTGCACTCTTCACCCCAAACTCCTTGCTGCCTTCTTCGATTGGGCTTGGTAGTTAGTGTGGACAACTTTCATTTCTCCCTTTTTGCTCCTTCAAATGGCTGGAAGTCCGTGTGTGGCAAAGCCTAAGGCCACACTCTTTGGTCTGCTTGCAACTGTGAAGAATCCAAGGGGAAGCTTAAAGATTCGAATCACACATCCTTCCTCCTGTTTACCTTTGTTTGGGATTTTAAATAGCAACATGGCCTGAGTCCATGCTAGCATTGTCTTATGGCTAGGTTAGTTCTTAAAGCATATTTAATAAACCAAGAAACAAAACTAAAAGGATTAGCAATGAAAACAAACTAAAAGTGTGGAAAATAAAAGGAACACAAATGTTATGTACATGCTTCAAACAAAGAGTTTAAGGTCAGAATGACTCACCTTGCTTGAAGTTGGAACGTGTGTTTGACCTTGAGTGGCTTCCTTGGATGCTCCTGGATTCGAAGAGAACAAATGAAGGTGACATTTATAATGCTGGATTCGAAGGAGAAGAAAAGGTGTGGTGTTCTTTCTACTGGATTCTAATGAAAACAAAGTGTGGGGATTGCTTCAGATTCGAAAGAAGCAAGTGTTTAGATTCTGGGTTTGTGTTTAATGTTTGGGAATCTTAAGAGTTTTGATGGTTTTTGAGAGTTTGATGATTTCTTGAAGATTCGTTCCACCACCCAAAAGTCCTCTTTCAGCTTGCAAATGTTTCTCTATTTATAGAGAAAGGGTTAGAAGTGCTGAAGTAACCGGGTTTGTAGGATAACAAACCATGGTTTGGTTGAAAATTCAACAAGTTTAGTCCCTTTTCGTTGTTCTAACGTTTCAAGTACAATTGGGGGCCTGCTGTCTGTTGGGGGTAGGAGATTGGATGTATGCCTTTGGCACTACTTTCGCTCACACACAAATCCGATTGGGAGCTGATTTTGTGATTAAAGTTCTCTTTATGAAAAAAGGGTACATAGCCTTTTTCTATTTTATCCAAGAATGGTATTATATAGTAGACAAAGCTTCAAACCTTTGTGTAACCCTCTGATTATGTAAAAATTTGGAAGCAACATAGCCTGACAATTAGGATTTGGAGGATAAGGCTATGAGATTTGCTCAAAGTTCTTCAAACAAACTTACTTCGAAGGGTCAAGAGTTGGGTTCGAAATATGCTGATTCGAAGGGAATCAAAACTCCAATCGAAGCTTTGTGGCTCTTGTCCAATCGAAGGCTTGCCTGCCAGAGGTCACATGGCCAAACGAAAGGGTGTATGCAAGAGGTCCATGCCTTGTGCCTGCTGGAGTGAAGGAAATCCTGGTTTTGTGGTGTCAAAGGCAAACATGGAAAACCAATGGCTTCTTAGTCGAAGGAGAGTTTCAGGAGGCCATTGCTTTGTGACTTCAAGCAAACACGTAAGAGGTCTTTGCTCAAATGAAAGCTTGCATGAAGGAAGCCACATGTCTTAACGAAGGGTGTAACCAAAGCTTGCATTAAAGGAAGACACATACCCAAACGAAAGATGCATGCAGAAGGTCTAAATGCCCAAACGAAGCTTGCCACAAAGGGGGCCATATGCCCAAACGAAAGAGGCATGTGAGGCTTGCATCAAAGAAGGGCCACATGCCCAAACGAAAGAGGCATGCAAGAAACAAAAATGCCCAAAAGGAAGAGGCATGCAGGAGGCAAATTATGCAATCGAAAGATGCCAAAAGGAGGTAAAAGGTGCAATCAAAGGATATCAGCATGAGAATTTTTTCCTTGGAACTGAAGGGGGCTACAAGAGGCTTTTTGCCTTGTGCCTGCTGGCCTGGTGGGCACCTCTTGCATGCAAGAAGGAAGCTATGGCTCAATCGAAAGTTGTATGCAGCTAGCTATCACTTTGTGAATCAAAGCAAACATGGAGGGAATTATTTGTCTAATCAACATAGCCATGCAGGCATCAAACGTCCAATCGAAGCAGGCATATAGGCAGCCATTGCATTGTGAACCATGTGAGGCCAAATATGTAATCAAAGGTTGCATGCAGAAAGCTCCTGCCTTGTGAATCAAAGCTAGCGTGTCAGAGGCAACACCCAATTGAAGGATGCAAGCCAAGCTTGCATCGAAGAAGGCCAAAAGTCCAATTGAAGGATGTGAATCGAAGAAGACTTGCTTTTTCTCCAATTTTGTCAAAAATATTATTTTTATCTGTTTTCCCCTTTTTTAACAGTTTCCTCTTTAAATTGATGCTGGAAAATCCAACTGTACTTGTGCAAGCTTGAATTTTGAGAATCCTTATGAGAAATGCCTTGTGAAATGAGAGGGCTAACTTTGTGGTACAACAACACCCATAAACAAGAACCTTCAATAAAAGTCCTTCCAAAATCTACAGTGAAAAATAAATTCCTCCAGTTATAAACAACTTTCCCTTCATACTCATCCTGAGAAACATGTGTGCACATGATTCAACCAGCTAGCTTCACCCAACTAGAACCAAACACCATTTAGAAGATCCATGTCACGACATGTTGTCTGACATTATAGCCTCACCATATGCATATAAACTCCACTAGCTTGATCAAATGCAAACCAAAATTCTGCACCATGCAGCAATAAACCATAGACAAGTACTTCCCCTGTCATGGATAAACAATGCCCCTTCTGAACATAACCACTTCAACACTAAATGAAAATACATGAAGATTCTCACATGCTCATAATGAAGGACCATAGCTTCACATATCTGGTGAACATATTCACACCCTAATGAAAACATGCTAGATCCTCTATCTCCTTGAGAGCATATTCAAGCCCTCTAAATTTTCCATCTTAACAAGGACATGATAGAAATAAAATTTCATCTCAAAAGCACACAGTATCATGACCTTCAGGTTGTCATTCATAATTGGTTTGACATCACTCACATGTTAAAAAACATAGTTTCCTTACTTCACAAGAAACTACTTCTCCATAAATTCTCAGTTTGCTTAAAAGCGTTACTGAGAGTCAGACGACCACTCTGATCATAAGATGAATACACACATTCAGATCAGACCTCAGTATCTGATAACCTTCTTCTTCCCTACCATCCAGTAGTAGTAGTTGCTGATACTAGTGAAGTCTTCAAAAATAATAGTCATGTATTTCCAGAACATACCTCTATAAACACGGTTAGAATCTCTACATTGTAATCTACATAGTTAGGAACACCTCTTCTGACGGTAATGTTTGCGCATCCAACATGACATGCACAATCCAAAGCATCTTCCAAAGACAGTCATCAACAATCATGATGTTACAATATCATTTGGGACATCAACTTCTTATTACAGAACCCAATTACATTGGTTCTTATTGAACATAGAAATCCTTTAAGAAGTTCCCAATAGAACACAACTAGTGCAATTTATACAGGTTAAGAAACACACCTAAACACCATAGAGAGAAATAAACTCTCACACATTCTTTGAAACATAATGTTCATAATCCCTCATACAAATACTCAGCCCCCATCAAAGTATCTACCATCAGTCTTATGCATATCTTCATTATATCATACTCATACCCATCTTCTGACAAGGTATTTATCATTACTCAGATGATACTACCTTCTGACACTAGGTAGGACATCATTCTTCAGTACACATCTGGCACCAGTTGATTCTTCTTCATGACAACCAGTTATGACAACCATTTACATAATTCCAGATTAGGTCAGAGGCTTGACCTTACACTCCATCATGACCAAAAACCAAAAAAAAATTCCTTGGCTGAAGAAGCAAAGTAAATGATGTTCCAACTTTAGTTTCGGCATAAGTCTAAATCATATGGGTGTAAGCATTTACCATGGTTGTGGAGACAATACCCATGAAAATCCATACACAACTCTTGCAAGGTGTAACACGGTGGGAGAACTGACTTGGTTGTTTTGTGTTTGATCGCAAATGTTACGGTTTAGCAAGAGTCGCCACCAACTTTTCTTTTATCCAAAAGGAAAGGCTGAAAAGAATATGAAAGAACTTTGAGATGTTTTCTTGAGTTCGGGGGGTAGATTATAAAAATGGAATGTATTAGAACCCTTTTTATCCATGGTTTTCCATGGGCTCTTAGTTACCTGCTAGATCACTTGCTTTTGTTTGAAAATGTGCTTTGTATGGTTTTTTAAAGTATTTTGAAAATGCGCCATCGTTTAGGCAAACTTTGTAATGATTCTCGTTCGTAAGAATGTATACAAAGTGTTGATCTTTTGAAATGTTTTCAAGTTTGAAAGTTGTTTTTGAAAGTGTTGGTGTTTGTTTTGAAAAATATCAAGGATGTTTTGGTTTTGAAATTGAGCAAGCGACTAGGAATAATCTACCTACTCAAAAGTCTTTCATGTTTATTTCCTCTTTACTTTGAAATTGTTATCTTACCATTGATTTGGTAAGAAACCATATCTTTGGATGTAAAAGGGACGGGCAAGGGTCATCGTATAGCCATGATTAGCAATGTTGTAAGATATCTTAGCATTTTCTTTAGGACTAAGATCATTTTGAAAGGAAACATGGATAGCGTCACCGAGGGACTATGAACTTGTATTTTTTTTGCTTGTTTTTGCTAAGATAACTCACATGCATAATATGGCCATTTTTGTAAGGCAAAAAAGTGGATTTACCCTAGGGGTGTATGTGTACAAGTGTATTGGTTTTCATGCTTGATTTGTCTTTGAATTAGGGTTTTCTATTTGTTGATTTTAATCTTTTCATACAGACCCTAATTACTAGCATTTGTATATAAAGCATTAAATTGTGGAATTTAAATGTCCTACGCTATTACAACGCTTTAAGGGATGGGGATACAAGTTTATGAATGGGGAATTGTAAGAAATTAAAACCCGAATTATCTATTACAACCATATTGAATTTGAATAAATATACAAAAATGAATAAATATAATGTACAAGTATGAATGGGTAAAGGAATGGATTTTTTGTATTTAAAAGTTTTGACCTAATTAAATTAAAATAAAATAATTTAATAGAATAAGAAAATTAAAACTAAGTTAATAAAAGAAGTTAATTTACTAAAGAAAACAAGTTTTTAGGGTTTTTTGTGAATTTGATTAAACAAGTAAATAAAATTAATTAAATAAAAGTCCTAAGTTCTAAAATTGATTTTAATTTACAAGAAAATAATATAATAATAATTAAGACTAATTAAAAAAAGGAAATTAATTTATTAAAGGAAATGTTTTTGTTCTTTTAGTTTTATGAAGAAAAAATAAACTAAATAAAAATAAATAATAAAAATATAAATATTTTTGGATTCTTATTTGATAAAAATAATAATAATAATAATAATAGTAATAAAAATAATAAAGAAAATAAAATAAAATAAAAGTCAGGAGGGTGTGAAATCTATTTAAGGTGTATGGAAGTAGAACAATTTTGTTTTTTAGTTTGGGCCCAACATGATTTTTTGGTCAGGAAAAATAAACAAAAATATGAAGTGGACTGTGTTGTTATGGCAATCTGGGGGGTCAGATTGAGTAAAAAATACAAAGCCAAGGAGGGGGAGGCCCAAGCGCTTCCTGTAACAAAAAATGTCAAAACAAATGTGAAAAAATGCAAAAGGCAGCGCGCTGGGTGTTGAACCCACAACCTCTTGGTTACCAGCGCGCTGCCTTACCACTGGGGTGGCTATACACCCGATAACTTAACTGAAATGATAAATATATAATACAAAATGAGTCATGAATACACTTCATCTTCAACCTCCATTCAGATCATCTGTAACTTCACCATTTCTCAATAAAAATAAAATATGCAAACATGAAAGTTGCTCCATTTTTCCATACGAATCCAACCATATAAATATCATAAGTTATAAATCAAATATGAGTGATAATTTTTGAAAGTACCAAATTCTAACCTAATTATTTTCAGAGGTTCAATCCTAAAATTCTCCTAGCTCACCCAATATAAATAAAATCTATGGACATTTATAGCTTCAGGGCAATGATGTCTACATTTTATCTTCACAAATGCAAGCCTAACAATGCCTAAGTAACGAGATAGAAGTTCAAGAAAAATACCTTAAAAATGGAAATTGTGAAATGCAAATGAGCTTGATTCAAGGTGCTGCAATGATCAGGTTAGCTTCCTCAAGTTCCCAGGAAGCTAATGCAATGGTTAGCTTGAGTTGAGAGTGGCTGAAATGGCTTGGAGAAGTCAATGTGCAGTGCTCTGTTTTTGGCTATGGAGGATGATGGAAATGGAGTTACAGTCGTGTAACTGGGACAGGGATACGTTGTATTTGATGTTTATAAGCTTTAGGAACCAAAAGACTTGAAAACGCACGAGGGAGATGTGAGTTTCAAGTTTTTGGTCAGAATGTGCAACAATGGTGATTTTTGATTCAGTTCTGAGTTCTTGTGTGTTTTAGGGCTTGTGTATGCGTGTGTTTTCTTGCAAATGACTTGTGTATATGTATGGAAAAGGTTTGGATACTTGAGGTGGTCAGAAGTACAAGATCACATGTTTTGGCTTCATGGCTTGTTTTTGAAGTAAGGTTGACAAACATGGTTTCAATGCATAGCACAAAGCTATCTAGAGTGGTTACCAACTTTAAACATGCTTATCTAACTTTATAGAGGAATTTTGTGCAGAAGGAACAAGTGCAAAGCTCAATATAAGTTGACTTTGCATAAAGCTTGCTTTATGTAAATGGCAATGGTGCCTTTGTGCCATTAGTGGAAAATTTTCTTGGATAAAGCCTGAATTAAATGGATAATAGCTCAAAAGCAAGTGTAATATTCTGATTAGGGAGAGATATTGAGGTTTAGAGGCCTGCAAAGCAAGATTTTGCAGCATAGGCTTGAGATTTGAATTCTTGTTCATCATAAATTTTTCCTTGTAAAACAACTTAAAACCCCAACTTCTGGCCTTCGATTCTCCTTGCTCACAAATGATCTCAAGGAGTTCTTGGACATTTTGTAAAGTTTGTAATGTTCTCTACAACCCCTATTTGAATCACTTTTGAAAAATCAAAATGGAACTATGTGAAACTCGGGTCAGAAGTTAGGTCAAAATCCTGACCTAAAATGCTTAAAATTTCACTAAGTGTTTAGTTTCATGACCATGACTTCATGGATTAATAACTTGAGATCCAAGAATTTCTAGGAGAAGTTGTGTAAATCAAAGTTTTAGATCTCATGGAGATCTACAACTTTCATGTTGAAAGTTTCTTTTTAATCATCTTGCATCATGGTGAAAAATTGGCTCAAAGTTGTGAAAAAATATGAAGTTTTCAACACTTAGAAAAATTTCTAAGTTTGGAAACTTTGACTTTTCAAAATAAAATCTTGAATTTTTGATTTCTTGATGAAAAAGTTTAATATTTTGACACGTTTTGATGAATTGTGATCTTTGACACTTGATTTTGACCAAAAAGTCAAAGTTTGACTTTTCAGTGTACAGTTGACTTTTGATCAGTTGACTGAAAATCAACTATCAATCAATGGATCTTGAGCAATGCTTTGAGTCATGCCATTAGGTAAAAATTATGCCATTGAACTCTTGATATCATGCCTCAAACCTAACCATTTTCTAGGTCAAGAATCATAAATTTCCCTTTCTCAGTCAAAACCCTAATTTTGACCATTTTGCCCTTTTGATGATTTGATCAAATTTCTTGAGGAATTATGGTACAAACTTGATCAAATGACATATATGAGTTCACAATGTTGATATGGATAAAAAATTATGAAGTTTGACTGTAAATTGACCACAATTGACTTTTCCCTAATACAACTGATTTTTAGGTCAACTGCTCAATGGACTGAGCAAAAATGTGATCCAAGGCTTGAAACTTGACATGAGTAATCTTGGGGGTCCATAATGATCCATGAAAGTAATATGATGCATTAAAAGTTCAATTATCCTTGTGCAATCTCAAACCCTAATTTCAGTCATCAGTGCTTAAGGAGGTATCTTGAGCTGATCAACCCTAGTGCAGTCTTGAAACAAAGGAGATCTTGTGGAAAAATACTTGATAAATGAGAGGGCAAATTTTGGGGTACAACAACTGCCCCTCTTCAATCTTCTTAAACCTAAAGAGTTAGATTGGCGGATCTGCTATTCGTGACTTGAAGGTGGAATATGATTGTACATTAGAGTGCCTAGAAATTCGCACTCAAAGATGAATTGTGAATGGGCTTATAGATGCCATTTAGAGGAATGATGGAGATTTGCCGGAGATGGGCTTGTAGATTCCATACAAGGGTGACTGTTGACAGAGAATGGACTAAGTCTAAACTTGATTTCAACTGGAAAGGAATCAGAATAAATCTTTGGAGCGACTTATCTGAACCAGAAGAAGTCTTGTATGTTGTTTGACTCGAAAGAATCAGAATAAATCTTGAGCGATTTATCTGAACCAGAAGTGTTCCTTTGGAAAGTATCAGGATAAACTGTTGAGGGGTTTAAACTGAACCAAAAGATATCTTGAATATTCTTTAACTGAAAAGAATCAGAGTAAATCTTTGAGCAATTTATCTAAACCAGAGAAAGCGTATACGGGAAAAAAATCAGAATAAACCGTTGAGAGATTTAAACTGAACCGGCAGGGATCTGGAGAAGAATAAGAATAAATCATTGAGAGATTTATCTGAACCAGAAAAGAAACGTCTGAGGGAAAAAATCAGAATAAATCATTGAGAGATTTATCTGAACCCAAAGTGTTTACGGGAAAGAATCAGAATAAATCGTTGAGAGATTTAAAATGAACCCGAAGCATTCCTTTGGAAAGTATCAGGATAAACCATTGAGGGGTTTAAATTGAACCAAAAGAGATCTTGAATGTTCTTTAACTGGGAAGAATCAGAGTAAATCTTTGAGCGATTTATCTGAACCCGAGAAAGCGTCTGCAGGAAAGAATCAGAATAAATCGTTGAGAGATTTATCTGATCCCGAGAAAGCGTCTGTGGGAAAGAATCAGAATCAATCATTGAGAGATTTATCTGAACCCGAAGTGTTCCTTTGGAAAGTATCAGGATAAACTGTTGAGGGGTTTAAACTAAACCAAAACAGATCTTGGATATTCTTTAACTGGAAAGAATTAGAGTAAATCTTTATGCGATTTATCTAAACCAGAGAAAGTGTCTGCGGGAAATAGTCAGAATAAACCGTTGAGGGATTTAAACTGAACCGGCAGGAGTCTGAAAGAAATATTTGTTATGTAGATGGTTGACCAATCCTTTCTTGGGAATTGATCTGTATTTGACTTGCTGAAAATTTGACGATAGTTTTCTGTTGATTGATCTTTCTTGAAAAAGATGAAAGGTTAGTTGTATGCAATGTCATGATATATGAAATGCACGGTGCAATGATGTTCTCAAAATAAATGAGATTGTGTCGTATGTATTTCTGTCGTCAATGTTATGACGTATGGATGCGATGTATGGACATGTTAATTGTTATGCCACAGTATTGCTGGAGTCATGGAAAGTAAATCCCTGAGCTTTGCTAAGAATGATGAGTGCAAGTCTTCATGTTTTAAAGTTGAAGACGAGTTTCCATTTGTTATAGAAATAAACTCTATTGTGTAGGGGAAACGTCGTGTATTGCTTATAGACCTTATGAAATCCTGTTGGGGAACCCTGAGAAAACTGGGCAACTTTCACTGGGGAATCTTAGGAGCTATAACTGGAAGTTTTGTATATCTGGGATGTGAAAGAGCTTGATATCATTAAGCTGCATACTGGAGATACGTTAGCGATCCTGTAGCGGGATGTCTCGTTTTCCGCTCTTGCTGGAAAAGTAACTGCGGGGGGATTTTAAGGAATAGTCTAAAGATATCATCCTTTTTCTTAAAGCCATTAGTGATTGTCTTTCTATTTTTGTTCATTTGTAAACAGTAGTCACGTTCAAATGCATATGTTCAAAAATAAATCATTGAACGTTTTTGTAAACAAAACACGAAAATAAAAGAAAAACAGATAGTTTTGCACTTTCAAAGGGATATCTTTGTATTAACTTGAATAAGTATTTTTGTACAATGAGACGAACATTCTAGTAAGAGAATGTCGTCGTAGAAAATGAAAATTTGATACAAAGAAAAGATAGCTATGTGAAATAATCCCATGGGGTTTCCATTCTGTTATAGCCTTCGTGTCTCTGAGCGTCTTGTCCACTTGCTGCCTTGTCCGAAGCTGATTGGATTTATCAGAACCGTTGAGTTTGTCAGTCGATGCTAAAGTTTGTCTGTAAGGTGATCCAACGGGACATAGTCATACGCTTTAATTCCCTAACTTTTTCCTAGACTGCCCTTTCGGGTTTTCAGTCCACCGGGATACCCTTTTTTGCCTAAGCCGCCTTTTCAGGTTTTCAGCTTGCCGGGTGTACAATTTTTTTTGTATTTTATCCCTAATTTTTGCCCGAACCTTTTTGGTTCACCGGGATGCCCTTGTTTTTCCTAGGTGTGTCAACCTAGCGAGTCTCTTATGCGTAGTATCTTTTGACTATGTCCGCGTTTACAGGGTGCGAAAGTTCGTCACCATCCATAGTGGTTAAGATCATTGCTCCACCAGAGAATATGCTTTTGACCACAAATGGTCCCTCGTATGTAGGAGCCTATTTTCCCCTGGGATAACCTTGTGGTAATATGATACGTTTGATTACCAAGTCACCAACCTGATGTACCTGGCATCTGACCTTTTTATTAAAATCCTTGATCATACGTTTTTGGTACATCTGGCCATGACAGACGGCCGTAAGCCTCTTCTGATCAATTAAGTTCAACTGGTAGAGTCGAGTTTGGATCCAATCTCCTTCATTCATCCCTGCATCCTTTATGATTCTCATAGAAGGTATTTGGACTTCGATTGGTAGAACAACTTCCATGCGGTATACCAAGGAAAAGGGAGTTGCCCTTGTTGATGTGCGCGTCGTGGTACAATAACCTTGGAGAGAGAATGGTAGCATCTCATGCCAGTCCTTGTATGTTACTGTCATTTTTTGTACGATCTTCTTAATGTTCTTATTTGCGGCCTCGACAACACCATTCATCTTTGGCCGGTAAGGGGAAGAATTATGGTGCTGGATATTGAATTGCACGCACAATATGGTGATCATAGTATTATTGAGATTCGTACCATTGTCTGTGATGATTCTCTCCGGGATGCCATACCGACAGATGAAATTCTGTTTGATGAAATGGGCCACAACATTCTTGGTAACGGAAGCGAAAGAAGCTAACTCAACCCACTTCGTGAAATAGTCAATGGCCACCAAGATGAAGCGGTGTCCATTAGAAGTTGTAGGTTTGATTTCTCCAATCATATCGATGCCCCACATCGCGAATGGCCAAGGATCAGTCAGGACATTTAAAGGAACTGGAGGCACATGCACTTTGTCAGCATAGATCTGACACTTGTGACAGGTTCGTGAATGCTGATAGAAATCTTCTTCCATGGTAGACCAGTAGCACCTTTCCCGTAGGATATTTTTAGCCATCGTATGCCCACTAGAATGCGTGCCAAAAGTGCCTTCATGTAGATCAGCCATGATCTTTTCTGCCTCAACCTTGTCTACACAACGAAGCAAAACAGAGTCGTGGTTGCGCTTGTAGAGAATTCCATTATTAAGGAAGAACTTAGCAGAGAATCTCCTCAAGAACTTCTTATCATTGACTGAAGCTCCTTTTGAATACTCTTGAGCCTCGAGATACCTCTTAACTTCATGGAACCAAGGCTGATCCACTACTTCTTTAGTATCGATCTCGTGACAGTAAGCTGGTTCGTCCATTCGTTCAATGGTAATTTGGGGAGCCTCGTTACCTCACTTGAGTTTAAACATGGACGACGTGGTGGCTAGCGCGTCCGCTAGTTGATTTCCCTCTCGTGGAAAATGCTCAAAGGTAATTTCCTCGAAATATGGGATTAATGTCAACATATGTTCTTTATAGGGGATGAGGTTTGGATGCATCGTGTCCCATTCTACTTTGATCTGACTGATGACTAAGACTGAATCTCTAAATACACTCAAGGACTTGATTCCCAAATCTATGACAGTTTTGAGACTAAAAATACACGCTTCGTATTCTGCCATGTTATTGGTACAATTGAAGCAAAGTCTTGCAGTGAAGGGAGTATGAGATCCTTAAGGGGATATGATTATAACACCTATGCCATTGTCAAGTGAATTGGAGGCTCCGTCAAAAACCAAGGTCCATCGGGATCCTTGTTCAGGTCCGTCATATGGTCTGAGTTCTTCACAGTTGTTTACCATTATGATGTCTTCATTTGGGAACTCAAATTTCATGGACTGGTAGTCATCCACAGCTTGATGAGCAAGGTGATCGGCTAGCACACTGCCCTTTATTGCTTTTTGGGTAGTGTATTGAATGTCGTATTCAGTCATGATCATCTGCCATCTTGCTATTCTCCCAGAGAAGGCATGCTTCTCGAATATGTACTTAATTGGATCCATCTTGGATATCAATAAGGTAGTATGGGTCAACATATACTGTCTCAGCCGGCGAGCAGCCCATACTAGAGCGCAACAAGTTTTCTCGAGTAGTGAATATCTTGTTTCATAGTCGGTAAACTTTTTGCTCAGATAGTAAATAGCATGCTCTTTTCGGCCAGACTCGTCATGCTGCCCCAGCACACACCCCATTGAATTTTACAAAACAGTTAGATACATGATCAAAGGTCTTCCCTCGACTGGCGACATATAAACAGGAGGCTCTTGAAGGTATTCCTTGATCTTGTCGAAGGAAGCTTGGCATTCATCATTCCATTTGACTACTTGATCTTTCTTTAGTAATTTGAAGATTGGTTCACAAGTAGCGGTTAGGTGAGAAATGAATCTGGAAATGTAGTTAAGTCGTCCTAAGAATCCTCTAACTTCCTTCTCGGTGCGAGGAGAAGGCATTTCTTGTATTGCTTTCACCTTGGCAGGGTCCACTTTGATACCTTTACTGCTGACGACGAAGCCTAGGAGTTTACCGGACCTCACCCCAAATGTGCATTTATTCGGGTTCAACCTTAGCTTGTATTTCTTTAATCTCTCAAACAGTTTCTGCAAATGGTCAAGATCTTCCTCTTTAGTTTGAGATCTGGGTATCATGTCATCCATATAGACCTCTATTTCGTGATGGATCATGTCGCGAAATAGAGCTACCATGGCACGTTTATAGGTTGCCCCAACGTTCTTCAACCCGAATGGCATAAACTTGTAACAAAATGTGCCCCACTGTGTGACGAAGGTTGTTTTCTCCATGTCCTCAGGTGCCATTTTGATTTGATTATAGCCTGAGAAACCATCCATAAATGAGAACACTTTGTGCTATGCAGTATTGTCAACTAAAATATCGATATGGGGAAGTGGGAAATCATCCTTAGGGCTTGCCCTATTCAAATCTCGGTAATCCACACACATGCGTACTTTGCCGTCTTTTTTAGGAACTAGAACAACATTGGCGACCCATTATGGATAGGAGGTGACGGCTAAGAATCTGGCGTTGAATTGATTCATGACTTCAGTTTTGATCTTCTCTGACATGTCTGGCCTCATGCGACAGACTTTCTGTTTCACTAGAGGGCAATCTTCTTTTGTCGGTAGATGATGGACCACAATATCAACATCAAGTCCTGGCATGTCTTTGTACGATCAAGCAAAGACCTCAACATAATCATGTAGTAACTGAGTTAAATGCTTCTTGACACTGGGTTCCATATTGGCTCCTACCTTGACTTCTTTCTTGTCCTCTTCGGTACCTAAGTTGACTGTGTCCACTGGTTCTTCGTGGAGTTGTATGGTACTTTCTTCCTGTTGTAGCAATCTGGCTAGTTTCCCTGGCACTTCACAATCTTCCTCACCTTCTTCTTCGACTTGGTAGATTAGATTTTCAAAGTCACAAAAGGCCATAGCAGAATCGTTACCCATGGGATCCTTAGTAGATGTAGATCTGCATTTTGAATGTGAGTGTGTGTAAGAGTATAGCTATATTTGAAAGAAATAAAAATATAGAAAAAGAAAGACAAAGAGCACAAAGTTTGTATGCAAAAACGTCCATGATTCATTGATGACATATGAAAATGAGGTAACAACCCTCACAAATGGACCGTTGTGCCTCGGGTAAGACACAAGGTTTTAAAAGTCTGAATTGTTTAATTATTACAAGTTTGACATAAATTTAAAGACAATTACTGTTGGATGAAAGTAATTGGGAAAAAAATCTTTAGCTTCCCAGTTGGTGAGTCCTCCGTTGGTAGTTGGGAAAATCCATCCTTCCAAGTCACAGCTATCATCACTATCCTCCACTGCATTGACTCTGTGGTTTCTGATCTTCAAAGGTGGTCCCCGGGAACGAGCACGACTAACAGCTTTCTGGGCTCCTGAAGTGAAACCCAAACCAAATTTGTTAGATTTGTAAGAGATATCCGGGAGTTGGCCCCAAATAGTACATCCACCTTCTTCAATCACGGCCTTGGCATCTTTTAGTGAAGACATATTTAGCAGAGGTCTTGTAATCTTTGGGACTTGGGAAACAGTATTGGTAGCTGCCACTGTTTGTGGGACTTCCTCGAAATGCTGAAACGGAGTTTCAATGAATTCACCATCCAATTCCATGTATCTGAAGGAGTTCAAGTGACTGACCATATATTCCTCCTCTCCATGGATAGTAATGATTTTCCGTTTGGTTGGGTATTTCAGCATCTGATGTAATGTAGAGGTGACGGCGCCAATGTCATGAATCCAAGGTCGGCCCAATAAACAGGAATAGGAAGGGAGAATGTCCATCACGTAGAAAGTTGAATCAAAGGTTTGAGTTCCAACTTTAATGGGAATGTCCACCTCCCCATGCACCATTCTCTTTGAACCGTCGAAGGCCCTTACCACTATGTTGCTGGGTTTTCAAGTCAAACCTTCACAGTCGAGTCTATCCAAAGCTTTCTTAGGCAACACATTCAAAGACGGACCAATATCAACTAGGACATGGGCCAAAGTTGTGCCACTGCATTCGACAGAGACATGCAATGCCTCATTGTGTTTCCTCCCTCTAGGTGTCAGGTTAGCATCAGAAAAGCCTAAACCATTGTCAACGGTCAAACTGGCCATACAGTCTTGGAACTGATCAACAGAGGTTTCTCGTGGAACATGGGAAGTTTTAAGAAATTTTACCAAGGCCTTCGCATGAGCCTCAGAGCACAACAATAAAGCTAACATAGAGATCTTTGACGAAGTCTGCCCTAGCTGTTCGACTACGTTGTAGTCGCTTCTCTTTATAATTTTCAGAATTTCCTCCATCTCCTTCTTGGAGGCTTCCGGGATAGATAATGATTGGGCCTTCATCTGGACAGGCTCAACCAAAATGCCTTTCCCCCGAGTCTCAGTCGACTCGGTGATGGGGGTGTCAATAGGGGTAGCCATAGGGACTGTAGTAGTAGTGTCAACAGGAACAAAAGCAGGGATGATCACATGATCGTTAACAGTTTTTGGAGGAGCAATCTTTGGGGAGAATATTCTTCTACTTCGGGTTATTTTTCTAGTTCCCGCAATGTTACCGATGTCAGGGTCAGCCTTTTTAAAAACCGAGTCTTCATCAGCCAGCCAATCTTGTTTGACACCGTGATAGTAGACGTCTCCCCCATAGTTCCATGGGACAGTTTTATCTAAGGAGTACGGGATCAGCCCTGGCATAGTAATTATTAGCAGAGTCACTTTAGGAACGGATGTAATCCTAACGGGTCTTTTGGTGGAGACTCTGGAAGGATTGGCGGAAATGGTTACTATTGAAACATCATTGTAAGAAATGGTTGGAACGGGAGTCTTTTCAAACAAAATCTCTTTGTCATCCATCAGGCGCTGAACACATACTTTCAGTAAATGATAGCCAGATGGTAGGGATAAACAAAGTGGCAGCTTTCGTCACAGCTCGGAAATAAACCGGCCTTCAACAAGTTCCTCTTGAAAGTCAGAAGATGAGTAACAAGTTCATCAACAACAGTAATAAACACATCATCTTCAACAACAATAACATCACGCGTATGCTTGGGCATAGGAGCGGTGATAACATTTGGGATCTCAGGAGCATCAAATTTAATTTCTTTTGCCTAGAGAAGGTCTTTCACCTTGTTTTTCAAAGCCCAACAGTTGTTGGGATCATGGCCTGGACTTTCTGAATGGTAAGCACAGCGAGCATTAAGGTTGTAATGAGGAGAGGCGGTGTTAGGATTCTTCGGGGCTTCCTTCAAAGTTACCAGATTAGATCTTAATAAATGTGGATGGACTTGAGACAGTGTCATATTTATCCGGGTAAATTGTCTTACTGGTCTTTCTGTTCTAGGCAGGTTGCTCCTTTGTTGAGCAGGTGCAGGCTTAGGGATCATGACGGCCCCTACCATTGGACGAAATTCAATTCTGTCTTGATTCCTTTAAGGGCATACAACAACAAGTTCTTTTTTCCTAATGAATGGTTTTCTCACGGCACTGGAGGATGCGTCTTTTTGGATCTTCCCACTCTTAATCCCATCTTCCACTCTTTCCCCGGTCAAGATTAATTTAGTGAAGCCTACTGAGGAGCTTCCAATTAGATGATTGAAGAAAGGACCGGACAGGGTACCCAAAAACATGTCTACTAGTTCTCTGTCAGACAGGGGAGGTTGGACTCTTCCTGCTAAGTCCCTCCATTTCTGAGCGTAGTCTTTGAAACCTTCGCTTGAAACTATAGCCATACTTTAGAGTTGAGTATGGGTGGGAGCAAGGTATGCGTTGTACTGATACTGTTTATAAAAAGCAGCGGCAAGGTCTTCCCAGTTGTGGACATTTGCCCTCTCGAGTTGATAGAACCAATCTAACTATGTTCCGGATAGACTATCCTGAAAGAAGTGGACCCACAAATCTTTGTCAGCAGTGTGAGGTTGTATCTTCCTCACATAAGATCGGATGTGCATCTTGGGACACGAAACCCCATCTTACTTGGAAAACACTGGTGCCTTGAACTTTGGTGGAATAATAATCCCAGACACCAAACCTAGCTCTTCAAAGTCTAGCCCGGGCACTTTCTGAATCTCCATTGCACTTAGACGTTCTTCCAGATGTTTGTATTTGTCGTCGGGTGGAGGATACTGCTCTTCAGAGTAATCCTCCTCTTCTTCCTCTTCAGATTCTGGATGGGCAATCACTTCCTTGCCTTTACCTTCTTGATTATCTTTTTCACCAGATGATGTTGCGAAGTCTAGGGTCCGTCTGGATGGCCTTGGGAATCTTCTTCCTAGATTCAGAACACCAGTTACTTTCTTTGCTTTCTTCTTCTTTTCTTCAATCAGCAAAGTTTTCAAATCCTCTTGTCCTTTGGCTAGAGTCAAGAACATCTGTTGAAACTGAGCATTCTGTGCCTGGAGGTCTTTTACTGTCTGCTCAAGATCCATCTTACTGAAATAAACAGTAGAAAGATAAGGACACCTGTGGTAAGAAACCTGCTTATGTTATGATGAATGGAGATGCATATGCAATGATTTCAAGGAAATTAGAGATTTAAATTTGCTATAGACCAAAAAGGAACACATGTTATATTAATAAATCAAATTTTGAGTACATCATGACTTTTTGGGCTTACAAATAAATACCAAAAACTCTAAGATAAAAAAGTTGAACGCGTCCTCTTTGGTGCGATGTAGGCGTTCAGACTCCGCTCCTCATGAAGCTGCTTGGTGAGTTCCAGAACCTTCTTCTCGTTGGCGTAAAATTGGGCCTCGAAAGTGTCTCGCTCCCCCTTAAGTTGTATCCAATCTATTGTACCCCAAAATTTTCCCTTTCATTTTACTCAATACATGCCCATTGAGGTCCTCAACTTGCTCAAGGATGCCCAGGAGTTGACCAGACAAACTCTCTCCTAAGGCAATGTACCTCAAACCAGGGTTTTCATTTCTATCAAGATGTGTGAACTACAAAGGTCCCAAATTCCTTCCAGGGTCCCAATATGTTCTCAAGATCATCCATGTCAAATTTCAAGCCTTGCACAAGAAGTTTGCTCAGCCAACTGCTCAAATGCTTGAGAAACGACTGTATTAGGTCAAAAGTCAATTGTGGCCCACATATAGTCAAACTTCAAGATTTTTGGTCAACATCAACATTTTGAAGTGACATTCATCATTTGATCAAGGGTTGATCATGATTCTTCAAGGAATGCTCCTATTTCATCAAAACACAAAGGTTGCTAAATTAGGGTTTCTTAGGAAAAGTCAACCAAACTTTGACTAAGCATAACTTCTTCATACTTTATCAGAAACTTTCCATCCAAGGCTCATTTTGAAGAGGATGCAACTAGCTACAATTAATCCTCATCCCACAAGTTCAAAATATGCACTCATCAAAAGATATGAATTTCTACATTATAGGTCCTTTTGAATAGTTAACAAAAACACCTTTTGGGTCAAGGCTTCTCACATGAGCATGGAAGATCCAATTGAGATGATAGTAAAAGGGTTATTTAGGGGACACCCTAACATTTCTAAAAAGTCCAAGAACACCTCTCTAGGGTTAAAATTGGAAGAGACATGCCTTGTCAAAGTTGACCATTTTTGCAAAATTGCCAAAAGTCAAATGTGCCTAAAATTGCATTTTTTCCACATGGGCCTATCTTTTCAAGTTTGGAGCTTGTTCCTAACATGGTCCACGACCCATGAACCACTCCATGCCTCATTCACTTATTTATTTGATTTATTGTGATTTAATTCATTTAAAATTGAAATAAAACCAAATAAAATCAAAACAAATCACATAATTTGTTTTTGGGATATTTTTTGCATTGAATGGAGATCTCTTATGCTGTCAATAGCCAAGCAAGATCGTGCCATGCCATGAAAGGAGAGAATCTCCATAATTGGAAAGAATGGACGCAAATTGAAAACACATTCATATCTTGGATTCTTGCCAAAACAAATGACCTAATTTGATTCCATACATATACAAGATCATTGTGAACCCTAAAGAAGAGGATTCAGACGCGCAACTGCCTCCAAGAGCAAGAACCAAGTTTTCAATTTTTTGGAAAAAAGTGAGAATCAGATTTTCAATCACAGACCAGTTCAAGGTGTGCTGAAGGTCAAATCGTGTTCCTGGGTGATCATTGAAGCAATAGCAAGCATCCTCAAGGCCTGAAACATCCAGAATCGCGCTCATCAATCCTCACGGTTTGCTATTTTTTTTAATATCGTTTTCACTGATTTTGGCATCATAAACATGTTCTAAATACATATTCATGTTTATCATCATGTATGCAACGTATCTGGATTGTTTAATTTGAGTATAGGTACAAGAATCACGAAATGCCATTTCTAGGGTTTCAAGCTCAATTTTAGGGTTTCCTAATGCAGGTAAAATTAAGGCTAGACGTGGGTACCATGGTGTTCAGGGCTTCAAGCCCAGTCGATTCATGGTCTCCATGGGAATTTATATTGCTTGTATTTGATTTTTGAAAGACACAGGGTTGTAGCTATGGACACCGTCCGTAGGTAAAAGGTCGTTATCTAACACGACGGAGGAAGGAAGAAGAAGATATATGGCTTGATCCCATTGGTTGTTTTGAATAAGCGCGTACCCCTTTTTAAATTTCCAGTTAATCACTCATTTTCATATAAGGCATATTATTGTTATTATATTAACAAGTTAACTTCCTAGCGCAGCTGGCAACGAAGCATGTGTGTAAGTGGGAGGACCTGGGTTCGATCCCAGGTCCAGGCATTTTCTTGTTTTCCAAATATTTCTTTTCAGATCCCATGCGCCTCACCTTCACAAGAGCATTATACGTCCTCAGATCTAACCCCCAAGATCTCATCACATCCGGATCCAATGTCCCATACGCGCAGTCATACCATAGATCATCAGAAGACCGACACACTGGATCTGGCGCATGTTGGGCTTAGAATAGTGGGCCTGGACAAAAATTCCAGAATGCACCCCCCTGGGTTGCCTCTACAGGCCCAATTTCTCACCCTTTATTTTTTATTTTTCTATTATTATTATTTATTAATTAAATATTTTAACAACATCAAAAGTATATCATTTTTTTTATTTTAATCAAAATCATGAAAAAATCAAAAAAATTATTTTTTTCATATAAAATATTTTGTTAATTAATTAGTCTAAATTAAATTAGGGCAATTAATTTTTTTTTTGTTATAGTTAAAATAATTAGATTTAGGTTTAATTCTATATTTAACCCAAATTTTCCTTAAAAATAAATATTTTCGCAATTTAGATTTCTAGGTCGGCTAATCATTTATCGCATTTAATTTACCGCGTGTTTTTAATTTTCTTTTTATTATTATTTGTAACTGCTCCAAGTTTGTAATAGTAATTAGGTTTTCTTTTAAATTTCCGCATTTTTCTTTCAGTCAATTCTTCATGTATCTACCCCAAAGCCTTGTAATAGCGTAGGACTTTTACTTTCTCGCTTTTGTATTTCGTATGCTTGTATATAATTGTTAGCAACCTAGGCGTGTATGATTAATGAATCAATCGTAGATCACTAAACTGCAAGATAAATATAACTGAAAAAAGCACACTGCTGCACATGTTCACTCCTAGGGTTTACCTCACTTGGTTGCCTCAAAAATAATGGTCGTGTCCCTCGAACGTAGGGATACCTTAGCAATGACCCGCGATTCAAAGTCGTCATAAAGATCACAGTCCCTACTTGTCCCTCGAGTTGCCTACGAATTGATCTTATGACGATAGTCCCTTCGAAACGCTAAGGTATCCTTACTTGTTGCCTTTAGTGACCATTTCGTCCCTTCGAACGTCCCTTTAAAACTCCAATGACAGTGCTACCTATTCCTTAATAATTGGATAGCGTTGTCTAAAGGAAAACGAACAGACCTTTTTCGAGTAGGTAGATTAGTTCCTAGGTACTTGCTCAAACAAAACTTTTCACAAACACTTTCAAAATAGTTTTTAAAAACAACTTCGTCACACTCTTGAGGACAGATACAAGGGTTATCACGAAGTTAAATAAAAAAATTTCAAAACACACACAAGCAATTTTAAAAATGAGCAAGTACCTAAGAGCTCGTGGAAAACCACAGATAGAAAGGGTGCTAACACCTTCCCTTTCTATAATCTACCCCCCGTACTCAAACATTCTCAAAAAAGGTTTTTTCTGTTCTATTTCCTTTTCTTTTGTTGGATGAAATAAAAGTCGATGGCGACTCTTTCTTACCGCAACATTTACGAACAAAAAACGCAAACCAGTATAACAGTCGGTTCTGCCACCGTATTACAGAACTGGCGACTCTGCTGGGGACTATAAAGTGGGGTTTACCTTAGGATCTAGGTCATTTTAAAATTGCTTTCTTGTTTTGCCTTGCCTGCTTTAAATTTAAGGGTTTTGTTTGGGTATTATTAAAAGATCCTACACCCGGATCTGGGGACACTTTTTAGGTAAACAACAATAGATCGTGGAGATTGTACGGTGTAGAGCGATATGGTTTAAGTGATGGTTGTGTTGGTGTGACACTTTGGTTGGTACCGGTATCCTTCGTGTGGAAACGAGGAGAATACAGGGCCACCGTGTGGTGTCGTGAAGCACTAACGAACCTTAGAACCTTAGATGAACAAACTTGGCCATTATAAAGTAGTGAGATAGCCGGCCTCGGTATAAAGTTAAGGATTGGTTGATACTCGATGCTACACCCATTGAGATCAGACTTTCGAGATATTTCGGCTGCAAGAAAAGATTGCTTGAGCTGAAACAATACCCGATAAAAGATGATCAGTGATATTGAGAATCTTTAGAACCCGGTTACTTTTCTAAGACAGGTTTGAAACCAACTAAACTTCAAGAGGGTACTTACCTTTAACCTCATGCAAGCCTTTGAACCTAAGGTCTCTTGTGTGTTTTGCTTATATGTGATTTATCCTGTTTGAACATGACATCATGCATCATAACATAACATCCATTCTTATTGAACTAACCAGTTCAAGGACCAAGGGAATTTATCTTTGTTCTGTTTCGCAGATCATGGCTTCCGCTCGTAGAAACACTATTCGAATCAACTTTGTGAGAACACCTCTCCAACTCAAGGAGCTAGTATCAAGGGTCCCTGAAACTTCTGTGTTCACTAAGAGACATGGTCGACTCCTCAATCTGGTTACTTCAAACTTTGATGAAAATATGATGAGTGTACTCTTTTAGTTCTTTGATCCCAAGCACCACTGCTTCACCTTCCCAGATTATCAGTTGGTGCCTACCATGGGAGAATTCTCTCAACTGTTTGATATACCCATTCTTGAACAGTTTCCTTTCACAAGTATGGAAGAAGTTCCTAAGCCATAAGTCATTGCGTCAGCCTTACATCTGAAACGGGCCGACGTGGTATCCAATTGGGAAATAAGAAGCGGAGTCAAGGGTTTTCTAGCCAAGTTCCTGATAGACAAGGCCCAGCTGTTTTGGAATGATTTGGATTTTCAGGCTTTTGAGGAGGTCTTGGCCCTTCTAATCTATGGGTTAGTACTATTCCCTAATCCAGACTTATTCATAGATGTGAATGCTATCAAGATATTCCTCTCTCCCAACCCCGTGCCTACCTTGCTCGAAGATATTTTGCACACTCTCCATACTCGTACCATGAAGAGAATAGGGGTTCTTATATGCTGCATGCCATTGCTGTCGAGGTGGTTTATTTCTCACCTCCCTAAGTCCATACTGAAGAATGAAGAAGGTTTGGGTTGGTCACTAAGGATAATGTCACTCACTCACACGAATATTCTCTTGTGTTCTCGAGCTATGGAAAACACTGCTATCATTGACCGCTGTGGGGAGTACCCTAATATCCCATTACTTAGCATCATAGGGGGCATAACCTACAATCCTTGTTTAGCTCTACCATAATTTTGTTACGCTCGAATGGATGGTCCCCATGAGTTACTTATCGAGGGCATTATGTTCAACTATGAGGATGATGTTCAAGGGTATCGTCAACGGTTCATACGAGCTTGGAGAATGGTAAACAGATCTGGCGCCAAGGCTTTGGGGCCAAAGGCTTCCATTCCTATGGAACCTTATCTCCAATGGGTACGAGCTCACGCCCAAAAACTTATGATGCCATATATGGCCGTTCTACCAGTGATTATGGAACCCACTACTGAAGGGGGTATTCCTTACACGATTATCCATCCTGATATGCCTACTGATCTTGGAGAACTACAGAGGTCTTGGATTCAACTGAAAAAAGAGCGGGATACCTACAAGGATCAGTTTTATGCCCAGGAGAGGAAGGTTTCAAACTCACAAAGCAGCTCCATGAGGAAAGAGGACTCAATGTCTATCTCGGCACAAAGAGGAAGTATCCATGGGAATTCTGATTTTTCTAGTTTTAGATTTGTTTTTAATTGTAACGCCTAAAAGGCATTTGAACTTTGAATTTAACTAATCAAATCTTCGTTTCATTTTGGTTCACAAATTTAAATTTCTAAAGTCTTTGAAATCATTGCATGCGCATCCCATTCATAACATTGCATGTACAGGTACCATTACAGGTTTCTCATCTTCTTTACTGTTTATTTCAGCAGAAATGTCTTTCGAACAAAGAATCAAGGATCTTCAGGCACAAAACGCCCAGTTCCAGCAGATGTTCATAAATCTGGAAAAAGGGCAGGAGGATCTGAAAGCCCTCATCCTGAAAGAGAAAAAGAAAAAGAAGACTGTCGGTATTCTGAATATGGGCAGAAGGTTTAGAGGTCCTTTGAAGCAACAAGTCGATCTGACCTCTTCATCCAAAGAAGTGGAGAATCAAGAAGAAGAGACAAGGGAGAAAGACCCCAGTCCTAAAGTCTCTGACAATGATACCGACTACAATGATGAGCAATATCCTCCCACTGAGGATAGATACAAGCAGTTGGAAGATCGTTTGAGTGCTATGGAAGTCCATAGGATACCTGGGCTAGATTTCGAAGAATTGGGATTGGTGTCGGGAGTGGTCATCCTGCAGAAGTCTAAGGCTCCAGTCTTTGCAAAGTATGATGGGGTGTCCTGCCCAAAAATCCATCTTCGCTCCTACGTCAGAAAGATCCATCCCCACACTGCTGATAGAAATTTGTGGGTTCACTTCTTTCAAGATAGTCTATCAGGGACTCAGCTTGAATGGTTCTACCAACTGGAGAGAGCCAATGTCCGAAATTGGGAAGATCTGGTTGCTGCTTTTTATAAGCAGTACCAATACAATGCCGACCTTGCTCCTACTCGTACTCAACTCCAGAGTATGCCCATGGGGGCAAGTGAAGGCTTTAAAGACTATGCCCATAAGTGGAGAGACTTGGCTGGAAGAGTTCAACCCCCATTGTCTGATAGGGAGTTGGTCGATATGTTCCTCGGGACGCTATCTGGTCCATTCTTTAATCATTTGATCGGTATCTCGTCAGCTGGTTTCACCGAGCTGATTCTGACTAGAGAGAGAGTAAAAGCTGGGATTTGGAGCGGCAAGATACAGAAGGATGCCTCTTCGAGTTCGGTAAAGAAGCCTTTCGTTGGCAAGAAGGAAGCCAGTGCCATCTATAGCCCGAGGAGCCAAAACAGAGCTGAACATCGTCAAACAGTAAGTGCCATAATGATACCTAGGCCTACGGCTACTCCACAATGCAACAATCAACAAAGGATGGAAAGACCACAATGAAAGTTTACCCGAATCAATATGATGCTGGATGAAGTTCCACCTCATCTGCTGAGATCCAACTTGGCGAACTTGAAAGAGGCTCCCAAGAATCCGAATACCATATCTCCCCGATATAATCCAAATATTCGGTGTGCCTATCATTCTAAGAGTCCTGGCCACGATACCAATGACTGCTGGGCCCTAAGAAATAAGGTAATAGATCTGATCGAAGCCAAGGAAATTGAGTTCGATGCTTCGGAAAAGCCCAATGTCATAACTGCTCCCATGCCTAAGCATGGTCGTGGAGTTAATGTTGTTGATACCGACTTGTTTGTGACATTGGTGGATGAAGTTTCTACTCCTCTCATGATTGTGAAGAAGAATTTGTTGTTGGCCGGTTTATTTCTGGGTTGTGGTGAAGGTTTCCACATGTGTTCATTTATGCCTTCTGGTTGCAATTTTCTAAAGTCAGGTGTTCAACGCCTGATGGACAACAAAGAAATTTTTTTCGAAAAAACTTTGGTTCCTGTTGTTCCATCTGAAGACATTTCCATTATAACCATTTCCGCCAATCCTTCCAAGGTCTCCTTGAGAAGACCTATTAGGATTACATCTGCTCCAACAATCGCTCCGCTAATAATATCTGTTCCTGGTCTTGTCCCGTATGCCTCGGACAAAGATGTCCCCTGGCATTATGGTGCCGATGTGTACTATCATGGCATCAAACAAGATCTGAAAAATGAAGAGGCTGATACTGATATTAGTAACATTGTCGGGACCAGAAAGGTTACCCAAAGTAGAAGGGTCTTCTCTCCCGAGATTTCCCCTAAGACTGTCAACAGGCCTATTGTCATTCCGTCTGTTGTTCCTGCTGGTACATCAACCACTGCTCCTGTTCTTACTCCAATTATTACCCCTGTCGGTGAATCATCTGGTACCCATGACAAATAAGTTATAGGTGAGCCTACTCAGACGGAGGCACCTAGAAAAATTGTCGTGGAAGCCTCTAAGCAAGAGATAGAGGAAATACTGAAAATAATCAAAAAGAGCGACTACAATGTGGTTGAGCGGCTGGGGAAGACCCCCTCAAAGATATCCATGTTTTCTCTGCTGTTGTGCTCTGAAGCCCATGCAAAGGATTTGATCGCATTCCTCAAGACTGCACATGTGCCGTAGGAGACCTCGGCTGATCAATTCAAGGATTGTGTGGCCAGCCTGACTGTTGACAATGGGTTGGGTTTTTCAGATGTAGACTTGACACCGAAAGGGAGGAAGCATAATGATGCTCTGTGTTGTACCCTAAAATTTGCCCTCCCTTTTTCACAAGAAATCACAACCCCAGGGTTTTCTCTGATTTTTGAGATTGGCTCAAGAATCGGTCAAACAGACTTTTCTTTATCAGTCAATCCAGAATTAGGGTTTTCTCTGATTTGTTAAGGTTGACTCAAGAATCGGTCAAATAGACTTTTCTTTATCAGTCAATCCAAAATTAGGGTTTTCTCTGATTTGTTAAGGTTGACTCAAGAATCGATCAGACATATCTTTCTTTGCTAGTAATCCAGGATTAGGGTTTGCGCTCGCATTTCTCAGAAGAAACTGAATCCTTAGAAATTCAGTTAATTGTTACACGCTCATTCAAGATTACTGGTTATTTCTCAAAACCTAATTATCTGGGATAAGAGCTGAGACTTTTGTTTGGAACATTAAGGCATTTGTTTGATCAGTGGAGTGAAAGGTTTATGGAATGTTTGTTTGGTTAATTGTACAATGCATATGTTAATTGGAATATTACGCGTATTGCGATTGATGTAAGGTTGTGAGGCTGCAAAGTTTGTTGATTATTTATTTCATCTGGATTAAAGTTATTGGGATACATTTCCAGTTATTTTGATTTAAGAGTCTTAAATAATTAAATAGACAATACAAGGAAAGATTGGAATATTTGACAGTAGAAAATTCTTTTTTGACAAAGACTTTTTATTTATTTCAAATGTTGTTACAAATTTTATTCGAATATTGTAAGATTACAACTTATAGTATTTACAATAATATTTGTTTACAATAAACGGAAAAATAAATCTAAGCCTAAATCTCCTGAGATCTTTGACTTTTTACTGCGTCCTTCATCATCCAACTGTTACTTACTTGCAAAAGACTGAGAAAAAGAAATCAGCGCAATTAACTGAAAAGAATTTTCAAGCAGATAAAAAGAAAAAATCATCATTAAAGTCTGCCGGCCGGAATCAAAAATGCTATGTTCATCATATTTTATTTTCTTCTCTGCAAATCACAAGAAGATCGCTCTTCTCGGTTCACAGAGAGAAAAATAAAAGATATGAAATTGCAAGCATACAATTAACTCAAAATGCAAAAACATGGTTCAAATACAAAGGCACAAGGCTGCATACAAAGCAAACTATACTGCAAACTGAGTTTCAAATGCATTAACCAAATGTCAAACTGAGTTGCCAAACTGTCACAGCAAGTACACAATGCAGAAAATATGGAAAGAAAGTACAACATTGCAGCATGATAAACCAAGTTACAAGCAAGAGAGCTTGTCCTAGCCCTCATCATTTTCTGGCCAGCAGCTTTTCAGAATTAAATATATTAAGCAAGAAAGTGCTTTTGAGAGAGAGAAAGAGAAAACCTAGTGAAGTGAGAGTTTGTAGTTTTGGCAGGCTGTTTTCAAGACAGTAAAAGAAAGCAAAAAGATATAAAGACTGTATAACAGTCCAGCAGAGAGAGGAGAAAAACATTGAGAAAAAACCACAACCTGCAAGTGAAAAACTTGCAAGCACAAAACTAACAGCAAGCCTGTTTCCAAAACACAGACCTCCAAACCTATATTACAAACTTGCAGTGTCCAACTGTAACTCAAACAAGCACAAGCCTGTTTCCAAAACCCAGACCTCCAAACCTGCATTACAAGTCTGTAAAACTGCAAACCAACTTAACCTGCATAACCTTCAGGCCTGCCTCACAAAACAACAAACCTGCAAGCCAAACTCACAAATTTGCATAAACTGTAAACTTCTCAAAAGCTCAAACCTGCAGGCCTGCTTCCAAAACTGCAGAATACTTACCAAAACTGCAAAGCAAAAGCTACAATAGCTAAGACCTGTCAAAACTAAACTGAAACACACAGCCTGTAACAAAATCACCAAGTTTTGCCAAAGCAAGCAACAAGTTTCAGGTTATCCATCAACAAAAATCAAAATAAAATAGTTTCAGAGGTGATCATCATCAACATAACAAAGAAGAGGAAGAGGTTCAGAAGTGAAAAAAAGGAAGCAAAAATAGTTTCAGATCTTTCATCATCAACAAAAACACAATCAGTTTCAGATTTTGTACATCATCACTAACAAAGCAGCAAACTCAAAGCAAAACAACATAAGCCAGTCTTCAGAAGGTAAAAATCATCATCAAACATCAATAAAAGTCCAAACAACATAGGGTTCTCAAAACAAAATCATCATCAAACATGAATAAAAGTCCAAACAACATAGGGTTCTCAGAACAAAATCATCATCAAACGTTCAAAGAAACAGAGATACCAGAAGCAAGCAACCATTCATCTCCATCTCCCGCTCCGGCCACCAAGAGCGCCGCCGGTCCAACCCTCCCTCCATCTTTTCCAAAAACGAAGCACCAAGGTATTAGTTTCCTTTTCCTCAATTTTTCTGCATCTCACGCATGAAGCATCAAAGAATCAAAACATGAAAACAATAAAACGTACAAGAATCACACAAATGTAAACTGTAAAAACGCGTTTAGAACAAAAAAAACGGTACCTTTCAAACCATCGCCTTGGACAGTCATGGAGAGGAGAGGGCGAAGGTGGCACTCTGGAAGCTTGGAGGCATGAAGAGGAATCAATGCTTCGCCTGAGAAAGATGAGAGAACGAAAGAAGGAGGAAGCTCCGCTGTGGCCAAAAGGTTGCAAACCCTAAATTCTGAGTACACCCAAACATCAACCCTAACAAAATTTGTCACAACATTTCATTTGGGCCCGTGCGCCCTAATTTGCTCAAGCCCAATTGACCCACTGAACGCATACCCCCTCCCCTGATTCTTGTTCTTCTTCATTTTCTTATCTTGGGCCTAAATCCCATTTTGGCCCATTCTCCTAAAAACTCCTTTCATTAAATTAGCAAACTTTACTTTACTACTTAATCTTAGTTAGTTTGTTTTCTTTTTTAGTTAATAATACTAATTAAATCCTGTTTTATTTTCTTTTAAGTTAATATTATTATTTCTTTATTAATCTTGATTAACATAATTAAAATACCAAAACAATAGTTAGTTTGATTTAATTAATTTTGTTTTCATTTAATAAAATACAAGATGATAGATTTTCATTCTTTCTTTTAAAATTTTTCCTTTAAATAATAATAAATACTTAATTTTCCTTAGGTAAAATTTTATTTGTTTCATTTGTAGATAAATACATGCATCTCACAATACCTTTGATTCTCTTTATTTTTTATGTTTTGTTACAATTTGATATATTATTTTACATTGAAAATGCGACAGTTCGATTTGGTTGTAACATAATACTTGGACATTATTATTCTGATAAGACTCATCCCCATTTGTAAATAATTTGTACCCCCATCCCTGGATACTTATTTGTAATAACTTAGACTTTAAATTCCCGTAATTTATCGCTTTCAATATACTGTATAGTAATTAGGGTTTGTACGCGAAGATTCAAAATCAATCGATAGATAACCTAATACAAGAACAAATGCATGAAAATCAATACACAATTCACACTTGCACCTCTAGGGTAACCTCGCTCGTTGTCTCGGAAAAGGAAATCATGTCCCTCGAATATGAGACACTCTAGCAAATGTCCCTTCAATAAACAAAGATCGTAGTCCCTTGATGACCCTCGATGTTGCCTTTGATAAAACGATCTCGTCCCTTACAAAATTGCTAGATCGTTTCACAAGTTGCTTTCAATGATTGTATACGATGACCCGCGCCTGTCCCGTTTAACATCCTAACACAAGGTTGTTCACCAAATACAATGGTGAAGCAACACTGTTAAAAGGGTTAAAAACATAAGAAAGATCTTTGAGTAAAATAGGGTAGACAACTCTTAGTTACTTGATCAAAAGCTTGCAAAACATCCTTGCCATTTTCAAACACACTTCACAACACAACTTCAAAACAATTTCAAAACAACTTTCAAAACATTGAATTATCTTTCCAAAAAGACACACACCTTTGTATATATTCAAACAAGAATCATTACAAAGGTTGCCTAAACAAGGCATCTTTTTCAAAACATTTTCAAAACCGCACACACAAAGCATCATTTCAAACAATTGAAAAGCAAAGGCAAGTGATCTAAAACAAGTAACTAAGAGCCCGTGGATAACCATGGATGAAAAGGGTGCTAGCACCTTCCCTTTTCATAATCTACCCCCCGAACCCAAGAAAACATCTCAAAGGTCTTTCCTGTGCTTTTTGACCTTTTCTTTGGATAAAATAAAAAGTCGGTGGCGACTCTTGCTAAACCGAACAAGTGCGAACACAAACGCAAAACCTCAAGTCAATTCTCCCACCGTATCACAGAACTGGCGACTCTGCTGGGGAATATCTAAAAGTGGGGTTACCTTAGGGTTTTAGATCACCTTTACATGCTTACCTTGATTGCTTTGATTGCTTTACTTTTTGGGTTCCTTGTTTGGGTTTGTTTTAAATCCTACACCCGGATTTGGGGGCACCTTTTAGGTAAGTAGCAATAAACTGTGAGGGAACTGTGCGGGGTATACCGACATGGTTGAAACAGTAGCTATGTTAGTGTGACATATTTGTGGGTACCGGTAGCCTTTGAGTCAATCAAAGAGAATACAGGGCCGCTGAGTGTTGTCATGAAGCACTAACGAACTCTTAGAACCTTACTTGACCATCTTGGCCTTTTTAGGGGTAGTGAGATGACCGACTTTGGTGCAGTCCAAAGTTGGTAGATACTCGATACTACACTCATTGAGGATTGTTTTCTTGGAATATTTTGGTCGCCAGTTAAGTGGATAAACCAAAACAATGAACACAGAAAATAATCCAGTGATATTGAGCTCCTTAGAACCCGGTTACTATTTCTAGGACAGGTTGAGCCAACTAACTTCAAAAGGGTACTTACCTACGAACCCCATACAAGCCTAAACCTAAGGACTTTTTTTCTTTGTGTGAATATGATTACCTGTATATACACTTACTTACTTTTGCATACCTGTACATAACATCATAACATCATACCATAGCATTTTCAATAACCATTTCAAGGATCTCAAGGGTCTTTGATGCAGGGTCACGTTGAACCAGACGTCTACCAAAGGGCAAGAGGATTCATCTTCCTCTAAACGAATGTCGTTGAAGATCAAATACAACAACTTGAATCGGGGGCTATGACCCACTTGACATGGTGAGCTTGATTCTCGTGGAAAGACATCCACCGATACAAAGCTCTCCAATCTAATATTTGTTGATCAAAGTTTAACCTCTAACATTTTCTTGTGTTTACCTTGCGGATTCTTGAAAACATGCATCCACATATCATGCATTGTATCATGACAGGTTTTCCTTTTCAGGTTTCCTTATTCTCCTACTGTTTATTTCAGTAGAGATGGCTCTAGAAAGGACTGTCGAAGATATCCAGGCTCAAAACGCTCAACTTCAAGAATTGTTCTTGAACCTGTCCCAGGGGCAAGAAGAAGTGAAAGCTCTCCTCACAAGGGGCATGGTCCTAGGAAATCCAGGCGGCGTCAGGAATGATCAGTTGGAAGAACTACAGATTGAGCTGGCAACAATGAAGATCCAGATAATGGGACAACTGGTGGGCCAGATGGCTCTCATTCAAGACCTGGCTCAAAGACAAGAAGAGCTCAGGGTTCTCGTCAACAAACTGCTTCAAGATAACCAAGTGGGGAAAACAACTAGGGTTGAAGATCAAGTCGTCATTCAACCTCCTTTGAGACAAGAAGACAAGGGAAAAGCCCCTCAACTTGCTTCAGGGTCACAAGCCCAGCAACAACCTCGCCAGCGTCAACGGGGTAATCGGCATAAGCAAAATACATCTGGAAGACATTTCACTCAGACTGACATACCATCATCTCTAATACTAGAATGCTTGTTGAAGGTCAATCTGACTGCTTTAAGGGATCCTATTCGGAATCCCAATACCTCTGCTCCTAGCTATCACTCTGACGCGTTTTGTATATAACACTCCTATAGTCCTGGACATGACACCGACGACTGTTGGGCTTTGAAAAACAAGATCCAAGACTTGATTGACAATGGAGCGCTGAAATTCATGCCGGATGGCGAGATGAAAGTCTTCTGCTGAGGGTTCTCAACCTGAAATGACAAAGTCCGAACTAAGAGGCTTTTGTTTCATTTGAATTTTCAAGTTGTAATTTCCTTTGTTATTCAAACAATTATCTGTTGATGTCAAACTCTGTTTCATTAATGCATTGCATATGTTTGTGTTGAATTCATCCATTCGTTTTCACTATTCTTGGACTATGCTTTCTACTTTCTTTATGATATTTAACTCTTGATAAAAGTTACGAGCCTTTAGAGGGAGGATGACGAAATAATGCCATAATCTCATACAGTATGCTTTTGAACAGACCTTGCTGACGATGTACAGGCGTTTCTTTCCAATCCTAAACACTGGAGTTATAAGGAAGATAATCCCTAGTCAACCCCTTCAAGCCAAAGAAGTAGAAGTTTTTTGTTTTAAACACATATTGAAACCTTTGATTAAACCTGGGGCAGGGTAGTCTCTCAGTTAATTCAAAAGATGTGCATTGAAGTTGCAAACTCTCAATTTGTAATGCAACGAATGACATCAAAAACATTCCTTTGGAATCAAAAGACAAGTGAGGGTTCCTTATCTCATAGGCAGTCATTATCTCTCAAAAGAGAAAAGGCCACTGAGCCAAAACCTACAAAGGAGGCTTAAGAAACCTGGGGCATCCCGCTGACTGTAATCTCGAAAACCAGAACAGTCAGGCAAAAGTTAGGGATAATAAACCAAAAGAAGGAGGTCGTTATAAATCCTCAACAACATGAAAATTTTTGCAAAAACGACTGCCTTCCCATAAAGTTCAACTTGTGTGAACCATCACCAAAACATCGTTCCAAACTCGAATAGAGTTCGACGCACAGTTAACTGAGTTTAGGATTGAAGAACATAACGAAGAGCGGGTGGGTACAAATATACTTTGGGCCTTTATCCTTTGTTTCTTAAACCGTGAACCAGGCCATGTTATAACCCTTCAAAAGTCCTAATTGAAGCATGGGTTAGTTTGAAAGCATACTGTTACAAAAGGTATCCTGACTCCTGGAAGGCTTTGCTCTAAATCTTGTGTTTAATTTGTCTTATAAAAAGTTTTCTGCTAAAAAACGCATTTTTCAAAACTTCGAGACAAGCATGAACTTTGCATTACTTGAATATCGTTGTTTGCACATGTTTATTTGTTTGACAGCAAAGAAATTCACACAATGAATGTTCGGATGAACGACAACTCTCTCAGTGAATAAAATCACTTCAAGTGGGATGACACTCCTGTTGCAAAAATCTCCCATTAACAAAAGGGGATTTGATATGGTATTGTCCAGTAAACCTGGGGCAGTCCAGTCAAGAGTTCAACAAATCTTTCAAAGTCCAGTAAACCTGGGGCAGTCCAGTCAAGATTTTAAGAAATCTCTCAACTGCAGATCAACCTGGGGAAAGTCTCCCTCACCATCATTGGGGGCATTTAAACGTCAATCTCATCCAAGGGTTACGTACAGTCCAAATTTCCTTGCAGTACCACAACTATTCGCTACTAGGGGCAATGACGAATCTCTCCAAACTCCTTCTGAAAAGGAATTCAAGCGTCCTCGAGTAGTTTATCACCTCTCTAAGCAGACCAGCAGTCATGGGTTTATTTCCCCAACATTTGTCAAGGATTTATTCTCCAAAACAAAATTACATTTCAAATTGATCGGTCGTCAAAAAATTCCTTCATCACCTGTTGGAAGTTACGGTCGTCAAAAAATTCCTTCATCACCTATTGGAAGTTACGGTCGTCAAAAATTCCTTCATCACCTGTTGGAAGTTACGGTCGTAAAGAATTCCTTCATCACCTGTTGGAAGTTACGGTCGTCAAAAAAATTCCTTCATCACCTGTTGGAAGTTACGGTCGTCAAAAATTCCTTCATCACCTGTTGGAAGTTACGGTCGTCAAGAATTCCTTAATCACCTGTTGGAAGTTACGGTCGTCAAAAATTCCTTCATCACCTGTTGGAAGTTACGGTCGTCAAAAATTCCTTCATCACCTGTTGGAAGTTACGGTCGTCAAGAATTCCTTCATCACCTGTTGGAAGTTACGGTCGTCAAAAAATTCCTTCATCACCTGTTGGAAGTTACGGTCGTCAAAAATTCCTTCATCACCTGTTGGAAGTTACGGTCGTCAAAAATTCCTTCATCACCTGTTGGAAGTTACGGACGTCAAGAATTCCTTCATCACCTGTTGGAAGTTACGGTCGTCAAAAAATTCCTTCATCACCTGTTGGAAGTTACGGTCGTCAAAAATTCCTTCATCACCTGTTAGAAGTTACGGTCATCAAAAATTCCTTCATCACCTGTTGTAAGTTACGGTCGTCAAATATTCCTTCATCACCTGTTAGAAGTTACGATCGTCAAAAATTCCTTCATCACCTGTTGGAAGTTACGGTCATCAAAAATTCCTTCATCACCTGTTGGAAGTTGCGGTCGTCAAGAATTCCTTCATCACCTGTTGGAAGTTATGGACGTCAAGAATTCCTTCATCACCTGTTGGAAGTTACGGTCGTCAAAGATTCCTTCATCACCTGTTGGAAGTTATGGTCGTCAAAAATTCCTTCATCACCTGTTGGAAGTTACGGTCGTCAAAGATTCCTTCATCACCTGTTGGAAGTTACGGTCGTCAAAAAAAAATTCCTTCATCACCTGTTGGAAGTTACGGTCGTCAAAGATTCCTTCATCACCTGTTGGAAGTTACGGTCGTCAAAAAAATTCCTTCATCACCTGTTGGAAGTTACGGTCATCAAAAATTCCTTCATCACCTATTGGAAGTTACGGTCGTCAAGAATTCCTTCATCACCTGTTAGAAGTTACGGTCGTCAAAGATTCCTTCATCACCTGTTGGAAGTTACGGTCGTCAAAAATTCCTTCATCACCTGTTGGAAGTTACGGTCGTCAAAGATTCCTTCATCACCTGTTGGAAGTTACGGTCGTCAAAAAAAAATTCCTTCATCACCTGTTGGAAGTTACGGTTGTCAAAGATTCCTTCATCACCTGTTGGAAGTTACGGTCGTCAAAAAAAATTCCTTCATCACCTGTTGGAAGTTACGGTCGTCAAAAATTCCTTCATCACCTATTGGAAGTTACGGTCGTCAAAAATTCCTTCATCACCTGTTGGAAGTTACAGCCACCAACATAATAACGGACAACTGAAGCTCCTAAAAATCTGTTTCTCTCAAGAATGAAGATTCTCATCCTTGAAACCTCAAGAGATTGGTATACTCCCAAGCTCCTGATACCATTAACAGAATGAAGATTCTCATCCTTGAAACCTCAGAAGATTGGTATACTCCCAAGCTCCTGATACCCTTAACAGAATGAAGATTCTCATCCTTGAAACCTCAAGAGATTGGTATACTCCCAAGCTCCTGATACCGTTAATAGAATGAAGATTCTCATTTCTCGCTTCCCCAGTAGATTGGTATAGTCCCAACCTTCTGACCCAAACGCCTGAATAAAGATTCTCATTTTTGCTTCCCCAGTAGATTGGCATACTCCCAACCTCCTGATATTCCCGACAGAATGAAGATTCTCATTCTCAAAGTGGTATAACACCTGAGTTTCTGATGCTCCCGACAAAATGAAGATTCCCATTCTCAAAGTGGCGTACAACCTAAACCTGAACTTCTTCCAAACAGGAATAAGCTTTTTCCAGAATCCTGAGTTTTACTCTCCAACAGGATAGCCACTCCGCAACAGTATGGCTATTCCCCACAAAGTTTCTTACTCCCCAACAAAATCAAGATTCTTATTCTTGATTCTCCGGAGTTTTCTTTACTCTCAGCATGAACTTGTCAGAATTTCAAATCCCCTGCAGATCGAGGATTCTCGTTCTTGGCTCCTCAACACTAATTCCCCAAGCAGAATGAAGACTCTCATTCTCAATTCCTCAAGAGTTTTTCAGATATTCCCCGGCGAAGATCTCCTCAAAACAGGAATCCCCAGTAGATTGGCATGCAACCCAAACTCCTGATTTCCCCAACAGTGGTCCCAGGACTTCTCATTTTCAATGATCAAAGGATTTGCAATCCCCAGCGGCAGTCAGGGATTTATTTTCCCCGACAGAGGTCAAAGATTTTATTATCTCCAGCTATCCAGGATTTATCTTCCTCAACAAGACGCCTAATCAGCTTACATGCGCATTCATTACATTCATATATCATAAGCATTGATATAATACATATATTGCATCATACATTTCATGCAACATGACTTTGTGTTCCAGCTAATATTTTACCCTTTTCAGGATAAGATTAGCAAGCTACTAGTATAAAATCTGAAAACAGTTTACGGACGCTCCAAACATAGATGTTAATCTATCGCTTGTTCAGATTCAGCTCATTGAAAACAATTTACGGATGCTTCCAAACGTGGAGGTTAATCTATTGCTTGTTCAACCCAAGGATCATGAAAACAGTTTACGGGTGCTTCCAAACATGGATGTCAATCTATCGCTTGTTCAGATTCAACTTTTGAAAACAGTTTATGGATACTCCGAACACGGATGTTAATCTATTGCTTGTTCAACTCCAGAATCATGAAAACAGTTTACGGGTGCTTCCAAACATGGATGTCAATCTATCGCTTGTTCAGATTCAACTTTTGAAAACAGTTTACGGATACTCCAAACACGGATGTTAATCTATTGCTTGTTCAACTCCAGAATCATGAAAACAGTTTACGGGTGCTTCCAAACATGGATGTCAATCTATCGCTTGTTCAGATTCAGTTTGCTGAAAATAGTTTACGGAAACTCCAAACGCGGATGTTAATCTATTGCTTACTCAGACCCCTAGCTCAGAGATGTTCCAAACATGGATACCTTTTTGATACTCACCCTTTCACCTACAACATACAGTTCAACAAACATTCTTGGATGGCATCTTCAAGCCCATCTCTGACAAGCTTCTGTCACATCTCCAAATGGCATCTTTAAGCCCATTCCCTCAACTATGCTTTGATGAGTGCAAATTTATGGGCACTCTAGTGTCCAATCATCTTTTACCTTCGAGTCGCGAATGGCAAAATTGCCAATCTAACTCTTCAGGTTCAAGAAGATTGAACAGGGGCAACTATTGTACCCTAAAATTTTCCCTCCCCTTTTCACAAGAAATCACAACCCCAGGGTTTTCTCTGATTTTTGAGATTGGCTCAAGAATCAGTCAAACAGACTTTTCTTTATCAGTCAATCCAAAATTAGGGTTTTCTCTGATTTGTTAAGGTTGACTCAAGAATCAGTCAAACAAACTTTTCTTTATCAGTCAATCCTGAATTAGTGTTTTCTCAGATTTGTTAAGGTTGGCTCAAGAATCGACCAGACAGATCTTTCTTTGGCAGTAATCCAGGATTAGGGTTTGCGCTCGCATTTCTCAGAAGAAACTGAATCCTCAGAAATTCAGTTAATTGTTACATGCTCGTTCAAGATTACTGGTTATTTCTCAAAACCTAATTATCTGGGATAAGAGCTGAGACTTTTGTTTGGAACATTAAGGCATTTGTTTGATCAGTGGAGTGAAAGGTTTATGGAATGTTTGTTTGGTTAAATATACAATCCATATGTTAATAGGAATATTACGCGTATTACGATTGATGCAAGGTTACGAGGCTGCAAAGTTTGTTGATTATTTATTTCATCTGGATTAAAGTTATTGGGATACATTTCCAGTTATTTTGATTTAAGAGTCTTAAATAATTAAATAGACAATACAGGGAAAGATTGGAATATTTGACAGTAGAAAATTCTTTTTTGACAAAGACTTTTTATTTATTTCAAATGTTGTTACAAATTTTATTCGAATATTGTAAGATTACAACTTATAGTATTTACAATAATATTTGTTTACAATAAACGGAAAAATAAATCTAAGCCTAAATCTTCTGAGATCTTTGACTTTTTACTGCGTCCTCCATCATCCAACTGTTACTTACCTGCAAAAGACTGAGAAAAAGAAATCAGCGCAATTAACTAAAAAGAATTTTCAAGCAGATAAAAAGAAAAAATCATCATTAAAGTCTGCCGGCCGGAATCAGAAATGCTATGTTCATCATATTTTATTTTCCTCTCTGCAAATCACAAGAAGATCACTCTTCTCGGTTCACAGAGAGAAAAATAAAAGATATAAAATTGCAAGCATACAATTAACTCAAAATGCAAAAACATGGTTCAAATATAAAGGCACAAGGTTGAATACAAAGCAAACTATACTGCAAACTGAGTTTCAAATGCATTAACCAAATGTCAAACTGAGTTGCCAAACTGTCACAGCAAGTACACAATGCAGAAATTATGGAAAGAAAGTACAACAATGCATCATGATAAACCAAGTTACAAGCAAGAGAGCTTGTCCTAGCCCTCATCATTTTCTGGCCAGCAGCTTTTCAGAATTAAATATATTAAGCAAGAAATTGCTTTTGAGAGAGAGAAAGAGAAAACCTAGTGAAGTGAGAGTTTGCAGTTTTGGTAGGTTGTTTTAAAGACAGTAAAAGAAAGCAAAAAGATATAAAGACTGTATAACAGTCCAGCAGAGAGAGGAGAAAAACATTGAGAAAAAACCACAACCTGCAAGTCAAAAACTTGCAAGCACAAAACTAATAGCAAGCCTGTTTCCAAAACACAAACCTCCAAACCTACATTACAAACTTGCAGTGTCCAACTGTAACTCAAACAAGCACAAGCCTGTTTCCAAAACCCAGACCTTCAAACCTGCATTACAAGTCTGTAAAACTGCAAACCAACTTAACCTGCATAACCTTCAGGCTTGCCTCACAAAACAACAAACCTGCAAGCCAAACTCACAAACTTGCATAAACTGTAAACTTCTCAAAAGCTCAAACCTGCAGGCCTGCTTCTAAAACTGCAGAATACTTACCAAAACTACAAAGCCAAAGCTACAACAGCTAAGACATGTCAAAACTAAACTGAAACACGCAGCCTGTAACAAAATCACCAAGTTTTGCCAAAGCAAAGAACAAGTTTCAGGTTATCCATCAACAAAAATCAAAATAAAATAGTTTCAGAGGTGATCATCATCAACATAACAAAGAAGAGGAAGAGGTTCAGAAGTGAAAAAAAGGAAGCAAAATAGTTTCAGATCTTTCATCATCAACAAAAACACAACCAATTTCAGATTTTGTACATCATCACTAACAAAGCAGCAAACTCAAAGCAAAACAACATAAGCCAGTCTTCAGAAGGTAAAAATCATCATCAAACATCAATAAAAGTCCAAACAACATAGGGTTCTCAGAACAAAATCATCATCAAACATTCAAACAAACTGAGATACCAGAAGCAAGCAACCATTCTTCTCCATCTCCCGCTCCGGCCGTCAAGAGCGCCGCCCGTCCAACCCTCCCTCCATCTTTTCCAGAAACGAAGCACCAAGGTATTAGTTTCCTTTTCCTCAATTTTTATGCATCTCACGCATGAAGCATCAAAGAATCAAAACATACAAATAATAAAACGTACAAGAATCAAACAAATGTAAACTGTAAAAACGCGTTTAGAATTAAAAAAATGGTACCTTTCAAACCATCGCCTTGGACAGTCGTGGAGAGGAGAGGGCGAAGGTGGCGCTCTGGCAGCTTGGAGGCATGAGGAGGAATCAATGCTTCGCCTGAGAAAGATGAGAGAACGAAAGAAGGAGGAGGCGCCGCTGTGGCCAAAAGGTTGCAAACCCTAAATTCTGAGTACACCCAAACATCAACCCTAACAAAATTTGTCACAACATTTCGTTTGGGCCCGTGCGCCCTAATTTTCTCAAGCCCAATTGACCCACTGAACGCACACCCCCTCCCCTGATTCTTGTTCTTCTTCATTTTCTTATCTTGGGCCTAAATCCCATTTTGGCCCATTCTCCTAAAAATTCCTTTCATTAAATTAGCAAACTTTACTTTACTACTTAATCTTAGTTAGTTTGTTTTCTTTTTTAGTTAATAATACTAATTAAATCCTGTTTTATTTTCTTTTAAGTTAATCTTATTATTTCTTTATTAATCTTGATTAACATAATTAAAATACCAAAAAAAATAGTTAGTTTGATTTAATTAATTTTTTTTTCATTTAATAAAATACAAGGTGATAGATTTTCATTCTTTCTTTTAAAATTTTTCCTTTAAATAATAATAAATACTTAATTTTCCTTAGGTAAAATTTTATTTGTTTCATTTGTAGATAAATACATGCATCTCACAATACCTTTGATTCTCTTTATTTTTTATGTTTTGTTACAATTTGTTATATTTTTTTACATTGAAAATGCGACAGTTCGATTTGGTTGTAACATAATACTTGGACATTATTATTCTGATAAGACTCATCCCCATTTGTAAATAATTTGTACCCCCATCCCTGGATACTTATTTGTAATAACTTAGACTTTAAATTCCCGCAATTTATCGCTTTCAATATACTGTATAGTAATTAGGGTTTGTATGCGAAGATTCAAAATCAATCGCTAGATAACCTAATACAAGAACAAATGCATGAAAATCAATACACAATTCACACTTGCACCTCTAGGGTAACCTCGCTCGTTGTCTCGGAAAATACAATCATGTCCCTCGAATATGAGACACTCTAGAAAATTTCCCTTCGATAAACAAAGATCGTAGTCCCTCGATGACCCTCGATGTTGCCTTTGATAAAACGATCTCGTCCCTTACAAAATTGCTAGAGCGTCTCACAAGTTGCTTTCAATGATTGTATACGATGACCCGCGCCTGTCCCGTTTAACATCCTAACACAAGGTTGTTCACCAAATACAATGGTGAAGCAACACTGTTAAAAGGGTTAAAAACATAAGAAAGATCTTTGAGTAAAATAGGGTAGACAACTCTTAGTTACTTGATCAAAAGCTTGCAAAACATCCTTGCCATTTTCAAACACACTTCACAACACAACTTCAAAACAATTTCAAAACAACTTTCAAAACATTGAATTATCTTTCCAAAAAGACACACACCTTTGTATATATTCAAATAAGAATCATTACAAAGGTTGCCTAAACAAGGCATCTTTTTCAAAACATTTTCAAAACCGCACATACAAAGCATCATTTCAAACAATTGAGAAGCAAAGGAAAGTGATCTAAAACAAGTAACTAAGAGCCCATGGATAACCATGGATGAAAAGGGTGCTAGCACCTTCCCTTTTCATAATCTACCCCCCGAACCCAAGAAAACATCTCAAAGGTATTTCCTGTGCTTTTTGACCTTTCCTTTGGATAAAATAAAAAGTCGGCGGAGACTCTTGCTAAACCGAACAAGTGCGGACACAAATGCAAAACCTCAAGTCAGTTCTCCCACCGTATCACACTCTGCATGTCTCGATTGAATGCAGGGGCACCGCTATGGCTCATGTTCTGGTAGATACTGGGTCTTCGCTGAATGTTCTGCCAAAGAAGGCTTTGGATAGGTTGGACTGTGAGGGTTTGACCCTAAAGCCTAGTAACATCATGGTAAGGGCCTTTGATGGGTCAAAGAGAACGGTGCATGGGGAAGTGGACATCCCCGTCAAAGTAGGTTCCCATACTTTTGAGTCCACTTTCTATGTAATGGACATCCGGCTGTCGTACTCTTGTTTGTTGGGTCCTCCTTGGATCCATGAAGCTGGGGCAGTTACTTCTACACTACACCAAATGCTGAAGTATCCAGTAAGAGGAAAGATTGTCACTGTACATGGTGAGGAGGAGTATATGGTGAGCCTCCTCAATTCCTTCAGGTACATAGAGATGGATGGGGAATTCATAGAGACTCCTTGTCAGAACTTTGAAGAGGTTCCCCAGATCTTGGCATCGGCTGAAACTACTACCAACAAACCTCCCTTGAAGATGGCTTCCCTCAAAGACGCCAGAGCAGTGGTTGAAAAAGGTGGGTGTACCAACTGGTGACAACTCCCTGATTTCACTCATAAAACTTACAAGTTTGGTTTGGGCTTCACTTCAGGAGCTCAAAGGGTTGTTCGACGCGCTCGGGCTGGAGGACCTCCCCTACGCATCAATAATCGGGGAATTAATTCCATTGAAGACAGCAAGGAAGACTCAAACATTGACAGCTGGATCTACCCAACTACCAACGATGGACTGAATAACTGGACGACTAGGGACTTTATACCAGTTTCTTTTATTACGCAATAATTGTCTTACTTGTTTTGAGATTTGTAATAAACAATTTAAAACTCTGCGGCCTTGTGCCTTGCCGAGGCACATTGGCTTTGCTTGTGGGGACTATTATTTGTCATTTCATATATCATTAATAAAGCATTGGACGTTTCTTGCATACAAATTTTGCGCTATATGTTTTTCTTTTCTGTTTTCACTTTATCAAAACATATATGCTCTTACACACACTCACGTATCATACTGCAGATCCATATCCACTCTAGATCCCATTGATAATGACTCTGCTATTGTCAGTTATGACTTCGAAAATCCGATCAACCAAGCCGAAGACGAAGGTGAGGATGATTGTGAGGTGCCTGGAGAACTTGCTAGACTATTACAATAGGAAGAAAGGGCTATACAGCCTCATGAAGAGCCGATTGAGACGATAAACCTGGGCACGGAAACAGACAGAAAAGAAGTCAAGATTGGTGCAAATTTGGAAGTTAAGATCAAACAGGGGTTGTTACAAATGTTGCACGACTACGTTGAGATCTTTGCCTGGTCATATGAAGACATGCTGGGCTTAGACACTGATATTATGGTTCATCGTTTTCCGACCAAAGAAGATTGTCCTTCGGTTAAACAGAAGGTTCACTGTATGCGCCCCGAAATGTTAGAGAAAATCAAGGTTGAGGTCATGAAGCAGTTCGACGCAAGATTCTTAGTTGTCACTTCTTATCCACAGTGTGTTGCTAACTTTGTTCCAGTACCTAAGAAGGACGGTGAGGTACGGATGTGTGTGGATTATAGATATCTGAACAGGGCAAGCCCCAAGGATGACTTCCCTCTTCCTCACATTGATGTCCTGGTTGACAACACCACGCAACACAAAATCTTCTCCTTCATGGACGGTTTCTCTGGCTACAACCAGATCAAGATGGCTCCTGAAGACATGGAGAAGACAACCTTCGTCACACAGTGGGGCACCTTCTGCTACAAGGTGATGCCTTTTGGGTTGAAGAATGTCGGGGCTGGAGATGTGAAAAACACAAGAGGGGGGGGGGGGGGGGGGGGGGTGAATTGTAAAACTTAAAACAAATGGCATGACAACACAGTATTTTTATCCTGGTTCGTTTGATCTCAAACCACTCCAGTCGATCCGTCAAGGTGATTTCGCCTCTCTCCAACGAGGTCTTAATCCACTATTTTCAAAGGATTACAATAGCTACTTTAACAACTGTTAAAGTCTTCTTGAGTACAACCACATACCAGTTTATCTCAAGGAAATATTTTACAAATGAATTGAACTAGTGTGTATGTTGGTTTCTTACAAAACTATATATCACAACTGTGATAATTACACAAACTAAGATTGGAATAAAATGACTTTGCTAAAGATTTGAATGAGCGTGGTTTGAAATAGCTTAGCAAATTGAGTGCGTACATACGTGCTTCTTTTCACAAGCAGTCCTGTTTATATAGGCACGCAAGGATACGTTATCCATAAAGCAGGTTTAATGATAATAATGCACTTTCCTTTTGTAGAAGATCTTTGTCTGAAGAAAGCCATTAGCATTTAATTTAGTCTTGAATGCCTAGTAACGCTTTAGAATCTTCTTTGCTATATCTGCTGATAACGCTTCAGAGTGTATATGACTTGGAAAAGATGTCTTTGATCAGAGTCAGAGTGTATTTGATTAGGCGCAGATTCTGGTCATCAGACTCCAATGTTTCAGCGTGTAACATAGATTGCTGATCTTCTGATGCTGCTTCTATTCTGATGCTGATTCCATCAGAGCTTCTGCATATGCATATCATAATTTTCAGGAGCATAATTGTTCTTTGTATATACGTTAGAAATAATTTTATCCTTTGTATTTTGTTATCATCAAAACTTTACTCAAGGGTTGTAGAATCAAACTATGTTCTAACAATCTCCCCCTTTTTGATGATGACAAAAACCAGATTTTTCAATAAAGAGTAAGGAACAAAAATTATAGAGTTAAGTAGAGAAACTCCCCCTGAGTTGATTACTTCCTTTTAACTCCATGAATATTTGAGCATCAGAATCTTACTTTATCTTTCAGCAGAGTTTTGTACCTGTTCAAGCTTTTTGGAAAAGAGAATTTATGTAGATTAGAATGTTTGAGACTTATGTCTCAGTAATCCGCTATTGAAAATATCTTTTTCTTTCTCCCCCTTTTTGTCAGTTATCAAAAAGAACACATAATCAGAGCCAAAATAAGTTTATATTAAAACAGAATCAATGATAAGTTCAGGGCTATGTAGAGAATATTACAGAAGAACAAAAAATTTTAAACATAGGAAAATCTAAGAGGGAGGAGGAAGACGCGTGAACAAAGCTTCCAACAAGCCCTTGATTTGGATGTTGGTTTCCTCCTGCTTGGTTAGCATGTTCTTGATTTCCGAAATTTGTCATCCTGTTTATCCATTCTTTCCTTCATCAAAGTATCAGATCTCTTCAGGTCTTCTAGAGTCTGTCTTTCATAGGAGGAAGCTTGAGGATCTTCAGCAACTGGATGCTTCTCAGAGCATTCTGCAATGTCCTCTTTTTGGCCCAATTGTTCAGCAGGAATTATCTGTTCTGGAGTGTCAGTCAGATTGAGATCTTCTGACTCTGGTTAAACTCTGTCTGCTGGACGATGTTCAGACCAGGGAGCATTGTCCAGAGGAAGAGCTTCTTCCTTAAGCAGTTGGCTCAGAACTTGATCTTCAAAAACTTTTAGCAAGTTGCTGAAGTTCCGTTGAACTAGTCCGTAGCTCTGTTCTTGCATTTTATGGGTTTCAAAACATACCCATCTTCTGAACCTTGTCCAAAGGTAGTCTGATGCAGCAGGATCAATCAGCTCAAGACTAGCTTGCTTCAGAGAAGTGATCCACTTATGCACTTCTGTTTCAAATATCAATAAACTGGTACCAACATCTGGTGTGGGTTCAGATGGTTTTGGTTTTGGGATGGCTGTTTTGTTGGTTATGGCAGCCAGGCGTTCAAAAGCAGTTAAGTCAATGATAGTTTTGGTATGGTCATTTGGATTGATATTTGGTGAGGAAGTGGGAGAGTCTAGAATGATTATTGGACTATTTGGGGTCTTTGGTGGAGTGGATTCTCGTGAAGAGGGAATTTGGGGAATACTGATGTTTAGAGGTTCAGTGATTTCAGGAATGGGAATGGGATCAAAATTAAGTGTTTGGTTGGATTGATGGTGATGAACTTCTGGTTCGCAGGATTCAAAGGGTTGGACCTCAGAAGTTTGTACTTCTGGTTGTAAGGTTTCAGGTTGTGGAGAAGGTGGATGAGTTTCTGGTAGTGGAGAGAGTGGAATTTCTGGTTGAGGTGCTTCTGAAATGGTTTCAGAGTTTGGATTTACTGGTATGGGAGCAGATATATGTTGGTCAAAGGTTTCAATATCTGATAGAACTTTTGCAAGTTCTTGTTGGGTTACTTTAGTATTTGGATTTGGAGGTAGGGAGTGAGATCCTCTAAGAGTTAAGGTTTCTGAGGGGTCAATTCAATGTCAAAGTCATCAAGTGTTTATGGTGTGGGATTTTCTGATTGAGTGGGGATTGGTACAGATGTTGATATAGATATTGAATTTAAAATAATTACAGAAGAAGGATTACCTCTCTTTTTAGGAGTCCGCTGGGATGATCCTTCTGCTACAGCCTTTCTTTTCTTGGTTTTCTTCAGCACAACTTCTGGAGCCTTCTGCTGCAGATCCTGAATGTTCAAATCTGGTGTTGTACCATCCGCCTTGCATGCATCCAGATATCTGACTATTATCTCATGTTTAGAATCAATCTCTGAGAACATGGGAAAGTTATCCAGAGGGATTCTTCTGCTGGAGATTGTTGCAAAAGAAGTGGCACTGGGTTCGTTCTTGATGTTCTCAATTAACTTCATCTTCTTCAGATTCTTTGCATTCAACTGTTTGCCAACAGTAGCTTCCAAAGAGCTGATTTCCTGAGCTTCTGTTAGGTGATCAATCAGCTTATTCTCTGTTAGAATATCTGATATAAGCCTTCCTAGGGGTATCCAGTCCCTTTTTGTGTGCTCCTCTTCTCTGGTTTCCTTAACACTAGTCCTTATATGGTTGAACAACAGATGAGCCAGATTCACCTTAATCTTCTGGGAGATGAAGTAGATCAGAAATTGCTGATCAATATTGATGTAGTCAGGAGAGCTGGTTGGCTTCCTGTGGTTTATGCATCCCAGAATAATCTTGGCCCATATTCTGTGATGGTCTTTAAGATCCCTTATCTTGCTGGAGGGAAGACCCAGAGTGAAGATTTATCTAGCAATTAGGGCGACATCAACACATCTTTCAGCCATGTCTATACATCGTACACCACCACCATTGTAGCCTATTAATCTTGCAATAAGGTCCTCAGTTATGACTATCTTCTTCCCCATTATGTATGAAGTAACTTGATGGTTGGAAGATGAAGCATGAATCTAAAATTCCTTCACAAGGATTGGGAATGTTGGACCTACCAGTCGGTCAAAATATCTGTTCCAGCCTTGAGCCTTTACCTCTTCAGAGAGATTAAACCCATTCTCTTGAAGACTGTTAAAGTCCACAATCAATTCTGAGAGTACTTCTAGATTTTTGATGGGTGTGAGAAGAGTTCTGAAGGGTTCTTCATATTGTTCGGAGGAATATGCTCTCTGAGTACTGGAAGTAGGGTTGCTTGAGGAAGCCATGTTCACACATAAGGTTTAGATAGGAATTTGAAAGGGTTTTGAGAAAGGATGCAAACAGAAATCAATTCATTTGTAGAGAAAATGAAAGTGAAAGTGAAAGAGTGTAAAGAGTGAGAGATGTGTTTAAATAGATTTTGAAAAATATTTTGAAAACATAAATGGTAAGAGAGAGAAATAAATTATAATGATTATGAGCATTTAAGGACAACTGATTTTGGGGGATTCAGAAAGATATTGGAACTGTTACCCGTGACATGTGTCCCAATGCATCCAATCGGCGCTTTTTACCTTTCAGAAATGTGAACGTGTGTTCAGCCTCAGAAAGTAGCTAATGACTGGATGACACCTGGTTGCTTGAGTGAACAGCACACTTCTATCCTTGAAATGAAGCGCTCAGATCTTTATGGATAGATTTTGATACAATCTGTACTTCTAAAGATCTGAAGGAAGATTGATCAGTAGTTCACAGAAAAAATAAACAAAGTTCTGAAGGTTAAGATATGGAAGTAAAACAGTTTTATTCTGGGCAGAGCTTCATGCTGAGATGTTTCAGAATGAAGTTGAACCTATCTTCAGAAAGAGGTTTTGTAAAGATATCAGCCCATTGATGGTCTGTGTTAATAAATTTTAAATTTAGAATCCCTTTCTGAATATAGTCCCTAATAAAATGATGTTTTATCTCTATATGCTTAGCCCTAGAATACAAAATAGGATTTTTACTTAGACAAATAGAAAAAGTATTGTCACAGAGGATAGGTGTTGTACCCCAAAATTTGCCCTCCCATATTCCTCAAGATATGTCAAGAATCATCTCCAAATGGTTTAAGATTGCTCAAGAGTTAGACAGTCAAGCCATCTCCTAAGCAGTAGACAGCTGAAATTAGGGTATTGGTTCTTTCAAGGAATTTGGGGTTTTTCAATGGTTCAATCAAGTCTCATAGGCCTATATACATTCTCAAGCACCTACATGCCAAGTTGCAAGACTCACAGTTCCAATTTGCACAGTCAAAAGCTCCATTTGATCTACAGTCAACTGCAAGGGCAAAATGGTCATTTTGCAGTCAAAAGTCAGAATTCTTGGTCAATATCTTGTTTTGAGTTCACAATCATCATTTGATCAAGTCTTGATCATGATCCCACAAGAATAGCTCAAAAATCATCAAGATGCAAAAGTTACTATTTTTGGATAGTAGAAAAAGACAACTGTACCTTGACCAGAGCATAACTCTTTCATGGTTTATCAGAAAAATCCCATCCAAAGCTTATTTTTAAGAGGATGCAATTTCCTACAATCCATCTTCACACTCCAAGATCAAGAAATGCTCTCACAAAAACTTACAAATTTTTACATTATAGGTCAATTTCAAAAGTCAACAAAAGTACACTTTGAGTCAAAGGCCATAACTTGATATTGGTAAATCCAAATGACTTGGGAACAAAAGCATTGGTTAGAGGACTTCAAGGGCTTTCCAAAATGTCCAAGAACATGGTCATATGATCAAAATTGAGCAAATTATGCATTGGAGAAGTTGGGCAATTTTCATGAATTTGCAAAAGTCAACTTTGCTCAAAGCACCTTCTTTTTGCTAATGGGCCTCAAATCTCTTTTTGAAACTTCACCCATGACCTATGCACGACCCACCAAGTTAAATGGGATTTATTTTCTTAAATTTATTGATTAAATGGATTTTTAATACATATTAATTAATTTAATTAATTTAAATTATAAGAAAATAGAAGATTTGATTTTTAAATCAATTTGTGAACCAAATATGATCCAAATATGCTGACCAATTCGTGCAGAAGCAAAAAGATACAAAAATATCCAATTTTGGCAACTTGTTCAATCATGAAAAATCAAGAATATTTGAGTTATCAATCAAAGATTCAATCTTCAATGCACATGGATATTGGCCCAGCTCTTGACCTAAAATCATTGCCTTATATGCAAGCAAGCCAACCATAACCGAATTCACGAGAAAAAGACTGCAAAATGGCCATATCAATTTCAAGAATTTTCAAGAAAACTCAAAACTTGTTCTTGCAATCTAAGTCAATTCAAGGTGCTTTGTCCATCCAAACACATTGCAGGAGATATCAGGAGTGATTTGCAACCAAATTCAGGCACCAAAGCTCAAGGAATCACGAAATACAGTTTCACGGTTTGCACTTATAATTCAAAATCGTATCTCTTAATTCATATGCATTTGACATGTTTTTGTGATTGATTTGCATTGCTAGAGACCATACGAAGCTAATGGAATGATTGAATTGAACTATAGTGCCCTGAATCGAGAGATGCCATGATTGAATTTCTAGGGTTTTCAAGCTTTCAAATAGGGATTTCCAAACCAGGAAAAATTGGAACCAATGGGATACATGGTTGAATTCGTGAGGCCAAGACGGTTGGAACCCATACCTCGCGAAATATTTATGTTTGCTCTGTGTCTATTCGCTATTTTTCGTGCAGGGAGGTAGTGGAGGTTAAAAACCCCCCTATTTGATTATGTTTACACAGAACCAAGGTTGAAGATGATGATGTGTTGTCATCTGGTTGGTCTATTTGAATTAGCGCTCGTTTTATTTTTTTCCAAGCATAAGCGTTTGTTTGATATATGTTAATTGATGTATATTATAATAACAAAAAGATGCAGGTGGTTGAGTGGTTGGGACGCTGGCCAATGAGTATTGGGACCTGGGTTCGAATCCCAGGTCCCCCAAAACCTTGTTAATTTTCTTCCACAGGTATTCACGTGCAAGTTTCAAAAGGGGGTCCACCATACGCTTCAAATCTCAGTACGCCATGTGGCTTCAGGCCAAGATCTAAAGGCCAGATTGGAGCATCCACCATACGCCCTGGTCAACGAGCATGCAGGGAATCACAAAGGTCAAATGAGGCTGGAATATTAATGGGCCAAGAATTACAAAATACACCTCCAAAGTTGGCCCAAAACCCCCTGAGTTTGCATTTTTTTAATTTTCTTTCATTATTTATTTGCTTGATTTATTTTCATTATTTTTAATTAATTACTAACTAAAATAATTTATTTTTCCTAATAAAATCAGAAAACCTCAAAAACAATATTTTTACTAATTTCACTATTTCATTATTTTTGTAAATAAATAAATAATTAATTAATTTAGTGTTAATTAGGTTAATTTTAACTTTTTTTGCAATAATTTAAAATTAATTAGAATATTAGCTTTTAATAACTTTTAATCGTTCTCATTTTATTTCCCTTAAAATAAATAAAAAAAACAACAAAAACATTTTCTTTTAATTAATTAATTCCATTTATTAATTTAGACTGATTTCTTTAAATAATCCAAACCATGCTTTCTTAAAAAAGGGTCAAAACCCTAAAAACTCTCCGATTCAATTTTTCTCGGGCGTATTACTTTTTTATCCATATAATTGTATTTGCTCCGAGGATGTAATAGTTTTAATTAGGACTTTTTATCGCTTTTATTTATTTTCCGCAATTTTTATTTTAAGGGTTTGTTTTTGGCGATGTAAATACCCGACGCCTTGTAATAGCTTAGTTTTATTTTTCCGCAACCATTAACTGCTAGATGTATGAATAATAGGCTATGCATGACAAGATCTATCTTAAATTAAAATCAACCGTAGCTCACCATGACATGCAAAGACAACATAACTGAAATTGACACACTTGCACATGCCACTCCTAGGGTATGCCTCACTTGGTTGCCTCGACGTGGTCATTGAGTATATGAAGTTTTAGAGGTTGCCCTCCTGTCTAAATATTAAAGTTGCCTCAAAATAGTTGCCTCGATAAAAAATGATCTAAGACATTAGGGTTACCGCTAAGGCGTCCTAACATTGCTTTAGTGACCACATATCCCTTAATCAAATTGACCCGAAAACTCCAACGACGGTGCTACCTACTTCTCAATAGTGGGATGGCACTGTCTAAAGGACATTTACACAGCTTAATTCCTTTTGAATAGGTAGAGGTTCTTGGGTATTTTCTCTTTCAAAACAAAACCAATTTTTCGCACTTACACTTTTCAAACAAGGTTTTCAACAACACTTCATACACTCTTGAGGACAGAAACAAGAGTTAAATCGAAGTTTTCAAACAAAACTTTTTCAAAACCCACAAACACAAGAAAAGCAAAACTTTTTGAAAACATAGTGAGCAAGTACCTAAGAGCCCGTGGATAACCACGGATAGAAAGGGTGCTAACACCTTCCCTTTCTATAATCTACCTCCCGAACCCGAGAAACATCTCGAAAAGGAATTTTTCTGTGCTTTTGTCCTTTCCTTGTTGGATTAAATAAAAGACGGTGGCGACTCTTGCTTACCGCGACATTTTGCGAAAACAAACGCAAACACGAACCAACATTCTGAAACAGTCAGTTCTATTTCCACCGATCACAGAACTGGCGACTCTGCTGGGGACTAGAAAGTGAGGTGTACCTTAGGATTAGATCACCATGTTTTCAATTGTATGCTTTGTGTGCTTTAATTTTGTGGGCTTGTATCGGAGTTTTATAGATCCTAACCCGGATCTGGGGGTACCCTTTTTTAGGTAAGTAGCAATAAACTGTGAGGGATCTGTCCGGCGTAGACCAACACGGATGAAGCAGTAGCTACATTGGTGTGACACCTTGGTCTGTACCGATATCCCTTGTGTTGGAACGAGGAGAATATGGGTCTTCTGAGGAGTCATTAAGCACCAACTGACCTTAGAACCTTAAATTGACCAACTTGGCCATAGAACAGTAGCAGTATGCTACGCTCATTGAGACTAAACTCTCGCGATGGTTCCGGCCGCAAGAAAAGGTTGTCAAACTGGAATTATGACCGATTGAGGGTAGTCAGTGATATTGAGATCCTCTAGAACCCGGTTACTATTTTTAGGACAGGTCTTAACCAACTGAAACTGAAAGAGGGTAGTACCTAAACTTCATGCCAGCCTGAAATCTAAGGGCTCTTTTGTGTGACTTGTGTGCCTTTACCATGTTTGCCTTTTGTGAATACTTGTGGTGTGCCTTTACCATGACATCATAACATCATAACATTGCATACATCCTGCATAAGGACTAACCCATTTCAAAGACAAGAAGGTTTCATCTTTGCTCTATTTTGTAGGACATCATGATGCCCATGCGTAGGAATACTATCCGGCTCAACTTTGTTCAACCACCTACTTTGCTTAAAGAATTGGTTGACAGGATTCCAAACACTACTTCCTTCATCAGGAGGCATGGTTCTCTTCTCGGTTTAGTCACCTCAAATTGGGACCAACAAATGATGAGTGTCCTGGTCCAGTTTTATGATCCGCTATACCATTGCTTCACCTTTCAAGACTTCCAGCTGGTCCCTACCCTGGAAGAATTCTCTGAGTTCCTTGGTATCTCTGTTTTAGAGCAGACTCCATTTACTGGTTGGGAAAAGACTCTCAGGCCTGAAGAGATTGTTGCAGCCCTTCACTTAACCAAAGAGGAGGTAATGGCTAACTGGGAGACTAGAAGTGGAGTTAAGGGCTTTTTGGCTAAGTTTCTGGTTGGCAAAGCTAATTGTTTCTGGAATGACTTAGACTTCAAAGCGTACGAGGACATTCTGGCTCTCTTAATCTATGGTCTGGTATTGTTTCCAAATCCTGACACCTTTGTTGATGTTAATGCCATTCGGATCTTCATCTCTCGGAACCCTGTACCCACTCTCTTGGGTGATATCCTTCATCAACTCTATGCTCGTACCGCCCGAAAGCGGGGAACTTTGATGTGCTGTGCTCCTTTATTGGCGAGGTGGTTTATTTCACACCTCCCTAAGTTCGTACTGAAGAACAAAGAAGGAAGGGGCTGGGCTCATAGGATAATGTCTCTTAGTGATAATGACATTATTTGGACTCTCAGAGGCTTAGATGAGGTGGCCGTCATTGATCGTTGTGGAGAGTATCCCAATGTTCCATTGATCGGAACCCATGGAGGAATCTCTTATAACCCATGCTTAGCTCTCCGTCAGTTTGGAAGAGCCAGAAGAGAAGGGCCTCATGAGATGTTGATACCTCATATCATCTTTGATTTTCAGGTAGATAGCGACGAGCTGCATCGTAGATTCATCAGGGCTTGGGATAGAGTTCACAAAGCTGACCCACATGAGTTGGGACCAAAGACTTCTCTGCCAATGGAGTCATATTTCAGATGGGTCTGCATCCGTGCCCAGAAGTTAGGTATGCCATACGAAGCTGTCAGGCCTATTACTCTTGAAGTTGCTGATATAGAAGGGGTTCCTCCAACTATTCTCCATCCTCACACACCCACTGATGTTGGCACACTAAAGAGGTCTTGGGCGCAACTGCAGGAAGAACAAGATTCTTATCGGGAAAGGTTCAACGAACAAGAACAAAAGATCCAGAAGCTGACTAAGCAATTGGAGAACAAACGGATCCTGAATGATTATATCCGCACTGAGAAGAAGAGGCCATGGGAACATTGATGGACCTATTGACGATTTCTTTTACGGTTTTATTTACTTTTCAGTATTTCCATTCTTGTAACGCCTAAGGGCCATTTGTTGAACAATTTAAATTCCGAAGTTAAATCTAATAAAGTGTGTTTCCTTTCTTGTCTACAAATTTGAATCCCGATTGTCTTTGAAAACATAAATCATACGCATTTCATCTCATGCACTGCATAAACAGGTACCCTTTTACATGTCACTTATCTTCTTCGCTGTTTATTTCAGCAATCATCATGTCTACTGAACCTTCCACTGAGCAAGCTATCAAGGCCCTCCAGGCCCAGAATTCCCAGTTCCAAGAGTTGGTTATGAGCCTAGCCCAGGGTCAACAGGATTTGAAGACTCTGATTTTGAAAGAGAGGAGGAAGAAGAAGAAGAGGACCGTCATGTTCAACACTAGACGCAGGTTTGGAAATGGACTGCAGAATGAGGTTGATATGACCACCTCATCTGTAGGGAAAGACAACCCACAAGAGAGAAGGGTTCCTAGCCCCGTAGTCTCCGACAACGAGACAGATTATGATGAGGAACAGTATCCTCCTGCTGAGGATAGGTATAAATAGTTGGAGGACCGCTTGAGCACTATGGAGATACAGAACGTGACCGGGCTGGACTTCGGAGACCTAGGTTTATCCTCTGGGGTGGTGATTCCCCATAAGTTTAAGGCACCTGCCTTTGCCAAGTATGACGGAGCTTCCTGTCCAAAGTTGCACCTCCGGTCGTATGTAAGGAAGATCCAGCCTTACACAGCTGATAAGAATTTGTGGATCCATTTCTTTCAGGACAGTCTTTCAGGGACTCAGCTTGAGTGGTTCTACCAGCTGGATGGAGCCAGTATCAGTAACTGGGAAGATTTGGCTACTGCGTTCTATAAGCAGTATCAATATAATTCCGACCTCGCTCCTACGCGTACCCAACTCCAGGGTATGTCAATAGGGACAGGTGAAGGATTTAAAGAGTATGCTCAAAAGTGGAGAGACCTTGCTGGAAGGGTGCAGCCACCTTTAACTGATCGTGAACTTGTTGATATGTTTTTGGGGACCCTGTTTGGTCCATTATTTAACCATTTGATTAGAAACTCTTCAGCCGGGTTTACAGACCTTATCTTGACTGGGGAGAGGATTGAAGCTGGTATCAAGGCTGGGAAGATACAGAAGGGTGCCTCATCGAGCACTGAGAAGAAACCGTTTAAGAAAGAATCTAGTGTTGTCTATGGTTCAAGGAGACAGAATAGATCTGAACACCACCAAGTTGTCAACGCGATGGTTATTTCAAAACCTGCTGGTGCTCCTTAGCATCACAACCAACAAAGGGGCGAGAGACCTCGAAGGAAGTTTACTCGTCTCAGCATGACCTTGTCCCAGATATTGCCGCAACTACTGACGACCAATCTGGTGACTCTAAAAGAAGCTCCGAAGATTTCAAACACAACATCCCCAAAGTACAATCCTAACGCCCACTGCGCTTATCACTCTGACAGCCCGGGGCATAATACGGATGATTGTTGGGCTTTGAAGAATAAGGTTCAGGACCTAATTGATGCAAAGGAGATTGAGTTCGAGGCGCCCGAGAGGCCTAATGTTGTGACTTCTCCCATGCCCAAACATGGAGTAAATGCTGTAGAGGAAGACTTGTTTGTAGCCTCTGTGGATGATATTGTTACCCTGCTGATGACCGTCAAGAGGAACCTGTTGCTAGCCTATTTATTTCCGGGATGTAGTGAAGGTTTCCATCTGTGTTCTGTTTCACCTACTGGTTGCCCATCTTTGAAGTCAGGCATCCAAAACCTGATGGATAATAAGGAAATCCTGTTCTAGAAGATTGTTGTTCCCGCCACCCCTACTGAAGAAGTTTCCATTGTTACCATTTTCAACAATTCTCCCGAGTCTCCCTCGAGGAAGCCTGTCAGAATTACGCCTGTTCAGAAGATTGCACCCATAATCATCACTGTTCCGGGGCCTATTCCCTACACCTCTGACAAAGCTGTCCCTTGGCACTATGGGTCAAATGTTTATGTTCTTGGAGTTAAGCAAGAGTTTGATACTAATACCGGCGTCAGCAACATTACCAGGCCTGCTAAAGTCACCCGCATTGGTAGACTTTTCTCACCTGATATTGCGCCACCAGCTGTCCGAAGACCTATTGTCATCAAACCTACAAGTGTGCCTAATGCCATTCCTGATCAAGTTCTTAGTTCTACCCCTGTCGCCGAGTCATCTGATGCTCGGGGCAAAGGGATCGCCACTGATATGCCTGCCCCGACGGAGGCGCCAAAGACAATCAATGTTGAAGCTTCCAAACAGGAGATGGAAGAGATTCTGAAGATTATTAAGAAGAGTGATTATAATGTAGTTGAGCAATTGGGGCAAACCCCCTCCAAGATTTCTATGTTATCACTATTGTTGTGTTCAGAGGCCCATGCCAAGGCTCTGATTACCTTCCTGAAGACGGCCCACGTGCTACAAGAAACATCAGCTGATCAGTTTACTGATTGTGTGGCCAACTTAACTGCTGATAATGGTTTGGGTTTCTCCGATGCTGATCTGACTGCCAAAGGGAAGAACCATAACGATGCCCTGCATGTCTCCATTGAATGCAGGGGCACTACTCTTGCGCATATGTTGGTTGACATTGGTTCCTCATTAAACGTTCTGCCCAAGAAATCTCTAGACAGGATGGATTGCGAAGGTTTGGAGCTAAAGCCAAGCAACATTGTTGTCCGGGCCTTTGATGGGTCTAAAAGGATGGTGCATGGTGAAGTCGATATTCCAATTAGAGTTGGTTCTCAGGTCTTTAACTCTACATTTTACGTGATGGACATTCGGTCGTCCTATTCTTGTTTGCTGGGTCGTCCATGGATCCACAAAGCTGGATCCGTAACCTCGACGCTCCACCAGAAGTTGAAGTACCCGGTTAAAGGCAAGATTGTGACAGTTCAAGGGGAGGAGGAGTACATGGTCAGCCACCTCAACTCGTTCCGGTACATAGAGATGGATGGGGAGTTCATTGAGACCCCATTCCAACACTTTGAAGAGGTTCCTCAGACACTGGTGTAGCGATAAAAAATGTAGCGGGGTAAATCGGAGATCGAATTATTGATTAATTCGTCTCGCAAAAGCAAGAGTCGCCACCGCGCTTTATTGTTTCCAAAGGAAAAGGGAAAAGAGCGAAATAAAACCCTAAATATGCAATGTAAATAAAAATACAAATACAAAGCGTTTTTGAAAAGAGATCTTATGGTTCGGAGGTTGGTTATACAATGGGAAGGTACTAGCACCCAATGCATCTATAGTACTCTATAGGAACCTTTTGAAATATCTGTTTTATTTAAAATTGATCGCTTGATTGAAAATAAATCGTTTTGGCCGAAAAAGGGATACGGACGGGTTTTTGAAAATACGACGACCTAATGTCGAAGTTTTGGCTTAAAAGGTATAAGTCTTGAAAAGGTTGAAATTTTGAAGAAAGGTGAATATTTGAGGAAAATTAACCTAAGTTTTTAATGAATGAGAGTATTCGCTCGATCGTTTTTGAGGACATGAAGTCAACAAAAATTAGACAATTCCCTTTGGATTAGCGCAAACAGAATAATCAAGTAAATGCGAGATATTTAAACAGAAAATTATGAGATAAATGATATACAACAAATTAAATAAGAGATTGAGTGTGAATATGCATTTTTGATTTTTGTTTAATATATGAAGAGAAAAATGTTTTAATTTGTTACGCATTTTAACATAGATAAAAAATAACGAGAATTAATAGAAATGTTTTTTAAGTTTTGTATGTTTCTATTTTTTATGTCTTTTTGTAATATAAATAAAAAGTATTACTTTTAAGAATTCTTTAAATTAAATTAAAACTTAATGCTACTAACTTAAGTCTAATTTAAAAAAAGATACTAAGATTACTAAATTAAATCCTAAGAGTTTAAATTAATAAAATTAGTCAATGATTAAAAAATGTTTTAAGTTACATCTCTTATTTTGATTTACTAAATTAAAACTCAAACTAATAAGTTTTGGATAAAATATTAAAAATTGTTTAATTAAAACTATATGTTATTTCTAAGAAACTAATTAGTCTAAATTAATTAAGTTAAGAAATGAATAGAATTTAACTAAAAACCAAATAAAAGATGGGGTGTGGATTAGCAAAGAGAATGGGCTTAAGTGTAAAAAGGAATTGAGCTGGGTTGAGGAAAGTGGAGCGGGTCGTGGAAAGACCCAGACCCAGGAAGAGAAACACAAAGCTGAACGAAAAAAACCCTAGGAACTAAAGGTGTGCCGCCGCCGGTGGTTGGTCGATGCCGGCCTGCTTCCAATTTCTTATGCAACGTCAGTGATTCTACAGTCATCAAAGAAAAGCAGTACACCCAAGGTTGGTTGAAATGAGATGGCGTTTCGATTTGAAGAGAAGGTGATTTTTGTTGACCTCTTATGAGCTTTTCACGAATTCTGTGTATTGTGATGATTTTCCAGATTTGAAACATCGTTGTGACTGTTGAAACAGGTTGATGAAAATGGTGATTAGGCGAGGGATGATGAAGATTGTGGTTGAAAAAAAATGAAGAGCGGTTCGAGGGAGAGAGCGATTGGAGGATGGCTCGGTTGATGAGTTTGTCGTGGAGGCAAAAAGGGTTACGGTGAGGTTTCAACGGTAAGCTTTCGATTTCTTTTCCTCTTCGATATTGCCGCGATTATGTCTCTATTGGTTCTTCGCGTGTGCGTTCTGTTATTGTTTTGAAATACTGCTACAATTGAATTGTAAACAAAAATATAATTCTAACTGCCGCCATTACATTTAGACATGTCTTTAGTACCTCATCCAACGTAAAAGAGAAAACAATATCATGTAAAACTACAAAACTTTCTTTCTCATTAACCCAATCAAAAGTTCAAATAGATAGAAACTACTCCGTCGAAGAGAAAGATATAGACATTGCTAACTAGAATGTTCACTTTTTCCCTTGCGTGTTCCTTTTCAACCTTTGTTTTGTGCTTTGACTTGCGGTTTTGTTTTGGAGATAAATGATTATCTGCATTCGCATTTTTCCCAGCAGAAGGGATGTCGCTTGAAGGAAAATCTTCTTCATCGGAACTAAGTACCAAGTCTTCTACAACATCATCGTCAACGGCTGTTCTCTCTTTCTGATGCTTTTTCCTCTTTCCTTTTGTTTCAGTAGGTTCTTGTTTTATCTGGTCTTTTCCGGGTAACCAGGATGAGCTAAAGGCGGCAGTTCCATCCTCGTCTTCTTTAGCATCCTCTTCTTCATCACTTGCTGATGCTTCATCGCCAACAACAGATGACTCTTCTCCAACAACAACACTGGATTCCATTAATGAGTTGTTGAAGAAAAGTTTCAACATGGGGGTTATGGAAACAGAGGTTAAAGGTATGCCTTCTTAATCTCTTTTTTATGAAAAGTTCTGTGTCTGAATTGTTTCTAATGTTGCGCGTGTGTTGATTGAAGTAGAGAAGCAACCCGATGAAGATGATTGAAGTGGGATGAAAGTATAGGAAGGAGGATATCGTTATAGATCGATGAAATCAAAGGTAAGTCAGTCATGCTTGTTTTGTGGGTTTTGCCATTTTGATTGAATTAACGAGAAATTGATTAAAGAGAAGAAGCAGATTTGTGAACTTGTTTATTATTTCGAGTTGACTTTAAAAGTAACAGTGTTTATATGATTGCGTTGGTCTTGCGACATTATTGAATTTTGAAATTTATCAATCGAGTTATTGTCGGTGTTAAATAGGGATTAATGTATTGCTGCAGGCTCATTGATGATTTGCAATGATATTAAATGGCCATTTTACATGATTTCAGGAAATCGAGAGAGGATTATTATCCAGCGAGACAAAGGCAACACAACAGTATGAAGATTTATGCGAAAAACTGAAGAAACTCACATGGTCGGAGCTAGTCCGACGGTACGATTCCGGCGAAGTCAGGTAAGCTCCGAAGATTCCTCGCTCTTTGCTTTCTGCTACTAATTCTTCTCTTCTTCTTCGTCTAAAAACTGGTTGAAATATTGAATAATTGGTTTTTTTGGTGGTTTTGGATTATACTGTTTTGTCTATGGTTTTGATACAGTATGCAGGTTATGTGATTAGCAATATGGTATGCAAAATGATTTAGCAGTATGCAGGTTTTGCAATGGACTCTGGTATTTTGCTTAGTTTTGCAGTGATATCTTGTGTGGAAATGGAATATGGTTTTTTGAATAGTTCTGATGTAGGTTTTTGTTTGGAAATGGTTTGCAATGGACTATATTTGCTTAGTTTTGCAGTGATATCTTGTGTGGAAATGGAATATGGTTTTTTGAATGGCTTAGCAGTGATGTCTTGTGTAGAGATATGCTATAGGTTATTTACTGGATAGTTTTGCAGTGATGTGGTCGTAGAGATATGCAAGCTTAGACTTCCTTTTGAAGGGGTTCCCTTCTCATATGACCGTTGCCTCTTTTTGTGTCATGGCTCAGGTTTGAGTATCTTAATATATTTTCCTGATGTTCTGCACATATGCTGCTACATATGGTTGACTTTATTCCCATTTCATGCTTAAATCAAAACCTGCAAAACTGAACCTCTTCTCTCTTCTCTCTCAAGTACATAAATGATACATGAATGTGATATCTTGTACTGCTGTCTGAAAAAGCAAACAGGCTGGAATATGATGAAAAATGGAAACATATATTGCTTGCATACATTGTTTAATACTGCATAATTCTTCTTTTGTCCTGCATGGGAGCCTATGTTATTCTCCTATAAGGATGCAGTTTAACGTTAGCTTTTGTTTGTGAACTTGCATATGCTGTTTTGTATGGTTTATGCAGTTTTGACCAAAATTGAATTTATGCATATTTGAAATATGCAGTGGGCTTTTTTTGATAAAAATGCAATTGATTTGAAATGTGCTATTTTTAATTATGCATTCATAAAAAATTTCTCCCTTTTTGTGAACCGGGAGAAATCCCGCGATTTGCAAAAAGGGCAAACTGATTCCGGCCGTTTGCTTTTAATGATGAACATTAAATTTATTTTCTGCATTTTAATTATTTATTCAATTCTGACTTTTCTTTTAATCGTTTTCGCAGGTAAAATTAAATGAACAAACAAGAGCATTGGATGGAAGATTTAGAATTAGAATTTAAAAAATAGCTTTTTATTTTACTTTAAGCATTTGTGTAATTGCCTTTATAAATATTTTGTAATAACACAAATATTTAAATGACAATTGTAATAAATAGAATAAAGTGAATAAAAATTCTATTATTTCTCAATTAATTCTTTTTCTTTCCAATTATTTATTTATTGTTTATAATTCTTTAAATTATATAATGACTAAAAATCAAATCTAATCATTTAAATTCAGAATGATAAACAAATAAATAAATATCATTGATCAATTAATAACTTCAATCATTTACTTTATTATTATTTTTAATTCTTCTAAATTATAATAACTTGAAAAAATAGAATTTCAGCTATTTAAATTTAGAACAATAAATAATCAAATAAACATTGCTTGATCAATTAATATACTCATTTTCAAATGTTTATTTCATTATTCACAAACCTTCAAATTATATAATAACGGAAAACAGGTTCCCATTATTTAAATTTAGGATAATGAATAATTAATAAACATTATTTGATCAATTAATAAACCTTTTCTCAAATAATCTTTTTATTATTTATAAATCTTTAAATTACGTAATAATCGAAAATAAATTCCAATTATTTGAATTTAAGATAATAAATAATTAATGAACATTGTTTAAGTCTTGATCAGTTAATAAATTTAGCATTCAACAAATAAACAGCTCCCGACTCGAAAAAGTTATGAATTTTTAAACTGCTTTGAAAATTTGATAAAATATGTGAAAACCCTTGCAATGCGAATAATGCAGATGGAAGACGGTATCTTAGGTCAAAATTTGGGGTACAACAGCTGCCCCTATTTAAGTTCCTTCTATCCGGAGATATGAAGATTAAAGTCTTCGTCTCGACGAGATTGAAGGTACTTAAATACATAATTACGCAAATTTTGTCCTAAGATGCCGTCATCATGCGGTGATATGAATGTAGTGTTGAATTCACAGAGAAAGATATTGTATGAAACAAGACAAACGTTGGAGGAATCGAACACCAACAAAACACAGAGACATGAATTATACGCTACTGGGGAAAACGAGCTATCGACTTCAAACGACAGACTCCTGACAGCGAATAAAATCGAGGGAATACAACCTCTACCCTAACAAAGAGAGCATCTTGCATAGGCCGTAACAGATTATTGATCCCAAAACAGTGAGTTTGCAACTCAAGGTCGATGGTTGACAGAGTATCAAATGGCTGATAATCGATCACTGAATTCTGGAGGTATAGATTCGTACCAGACTTCTCTGCGAGATTTTCAGAGATATACTCATTAATGCTGAGGTAATAAGACTGTAGATATGAAGGTTGTTCAAATAAAGAAAACTGCCATTTGTTGTTGTCCAGAGAAAATACCGATAACAAACAAGCTGCTCAAATAAAGAAGCTACCACTTGCTGTTTTCCAAAGAAAATACCGATAACATATAAGCCGTTCAAATAAAGAAGCTGCCGCTTGCTGTCGTCCACAGAAAATACCGATAACAAACAAGCTGCTCAAATAAAGAAGCTACCACTTGCTGTATGCCAGAAAAGTAATAACGTACTGGTAACTCATGAAGAGTTTGCTGCTTGTTGCTTTCAGAAAAATAAAAAAAGACGCACTAGTAGCCCATGAAGAACTGCTGCTCGGAGCTTTCAGAGAAATAAATGACGCACTAGTAGCTCATGAAGAACTGCTGCTCGGCGCTTCAGAAAGTAAATAACGCACTAGTAGCTCATGAAGAACTGCTGCTCGGCGCTTCAGAAAATAAATAACGCACTAGTAGCTCATGAAGAACTGCTGCTCGGCGCTTCAGAAAGTAAATAACGCACTAGTAGCTCATGAAGAACTGCTGCTCGGCGCTTTCGAAAAGATAAAATGACGCACTAGTAGCTCATGAAGAACTGCTGCTCGGCGCTTCAGAAAGTAAATAACGCACTAGTAGCTCATGAAGAACTGCTGCTCGGCGCTTTCGAAAAAGTAATGTACAAGTTGCTCGTGAAGAGCTACCGCTTGTCGTTTTCCAACGGTTCAGAAGGAAATTGCGATGATATTGGCAGGGAATAAAATCTTCATCAAAGAGAACCCTGAATCAATCCTTCCCGAGGAGATCATATATTTTAACGTGCAAAATAAATGCACCAACCGCCTAGGTCGCAATTTCACTGGGGAAAATCAAAGAGTATAGCCTATGCAAGAGGCAACAACTTCATCCAGGAATAACCAGAGAGAAAACAGTCAAACAAGACTCCTCCCAATGAGAAAGTAACTCGATTGGGGAAATTATCCTATCCAGAAATGGATAAGGTAAGCTAAATCAAAAATCATCCACGAGGATTAGCTCAGTTGGGGAATTAGAAAGGAGGCACATTTTATGCTTAAGTTGACACTCTATTTGGAAAGATCAAATGTGCTATTTGAAAAGACACAACCAAGGTGTACGAACTCAATGACATCAACAAATTCAACTGTGCGTGCATGATGCAAGTGTGAATGAACAAATGAATGTCATGTATATGTTGACAAAAACGACAGGGGAGATGGACAAAAGATGATACGACATCACAGTACAACCCGACGCTCGGCTAATCTCAAAAGGAGGGGAACATCACTGGAGATAGAAGACAAAAGTCAACAAAGGAGCAAAGTCATCCTACAAAGCTCAAATCTCTTGGAGAGAAAGATATTTTAGGTAGAAAACCCAAAGTCCGGTCTTCTATCGTCGACAACCCATTGAAAGGATAACAACACGAACAAATGCTTCAGCTGGAAAGAGTCATGCTTAGCTGGAGATACTGGGAACACCACCCTCTGATAAAGTGTGCAATACATAACACACATCCTGACAAGTCTAGATTGCCCCTGGGACCAAATTGGATGCCCCAAACTCACTGCTGATGAGCTACATGTTGCACGACAATTCTTGCGAATAACTTCACTTCTAAAATGCCCCAAGCTAAAAGGTTGATGAGGAGAAATCGTCTAACGAGGGTTTTAAAACAGACCTGGCATTCACCATGCTCTGGTGTCTTCAAACTCTTAGAGAAAGTTATCAAATCTCGACGCGATTGCCCCGGATTGACTGTAGTCGGCACAACAAAGTCTTCGAAATTTTTCCCCAAACGAGCAAACAAGTTGGGAAAAGCAATAACTGGGAGAAGCAACATGTTCGTGCTTAAGGTCTTCAACTGACATGCCCCTGGATATGATTTTCTTGAATTGATTCTCCAATTACTCAACATAGTTTCAAGCCTTAAAAGAATAAACTCATCACTGGTGTTTATGTGAGCTCCCTTGATATCAAGCAAATGTTTTGCAGTTAGAAAAAGTTTACAATGAGAATGAGAATTCTAATGCAACAGTTATATAAGTCTTGAAGATTTTTTGAAAGACATCGCACAAATTTTGCGAGTTAAAGCGCCATTTATTTTTGTATAGAAAAAACATATGATACCAACATAACTATTTAGAACATTCATGGGAGTCAGGAACACTATCTCATTGAAGTATGTTTTCAGAATGACCTTGTTTCAATTAGGACCTTTGAAGGTTGTAATGTGGTCCGATTCATGGGTTTTTTAGAAAAAGATTTTAAGGCTCAAAATATTTGGTGCCCACCCATTCTTCATGATGTTCTCCAACTCTATGTTCGGTTAATTCAACATGAGTGTTCATCTCTCAAAGGATTTTGTGACGGTAACATCTTCCTTGCGAATTCTGAACACTCAATCAGATTAACTGAAAACTACCCTGCCCCAGGTTAAAATTCAAGGTTTTTTCGTATAGAAAAGAAACTTCTGCTTCAAAGGCTCAAAAGGGGTTAGCAAGGGATTATCTTCCTTATATCTCTGGTGTTTAGGGATTTGAAACAATGCCTGTACATCATCAACAAGATTTTATTCAAAAGCATGCAACCAAAGATTTTGTGTTCTTTAGATCATCATCCCCCCTTCAATCTCTGCCTAGACAAGAGAATGGGCAACATGTTGGTATCATAATGCAAAAAGAAATTTAAAATTTGAAAGCAAATATGAGTGAAACGAATGAATTTCTTCAAGACAAACAAACTCATTGTATTAAAATAATCATTCAGACGCAAACAAGTTCTTACATGAAAACAATGTTTCGATAAATAAGAAAAGCTACAAAAGCAGAAACAAGTTAATAATCTGGGAAGGATTTCCACTTGAACTACCGAAAACATCCTTCAAAAATCAAAGTCACCCTCAGTCGTGTTTACTCTTCGGTGCCCGTTTGATTTGAACTTCAAAACCAACGTCCTTGAATGACAAGATACCACTTCAGACCAACTTCTGAACCTCAATCTTCAAAGCGAAGCAACCCTCCAAGTCATGCCCACGAGCACCTTGATGAAAAGTGCAAGCCAAATCAGCTTTGTAGTTCCAATGTATCTTCTTAGGGACCTTCGGTGGAGGTCGGGTCTGAAACAAATTCCTCTGCATCAGGATAGGGAACAACTCTGTATAGGTGATTGGAATCGAATCAAACTGGGTTTTCCTCTGATTAGGAACTTGCTGATTCTGTTGATGAAAGTGATGATTCTGATGATGATTATCTCTTCCTCTGGTTCTCTTCTTGGAAAAGTCATTATCAAACTTCTTCACACCATTAGTTGCGCTACCGTCTTCATATGAACATCCTTTTCCGACATCTTCTTCTAGACGCACTCCCACATTCACCTTGTCAGGAAAGTCATCAGGTGCATTAACCGTCACCTTTTCATGAGAAAAAGATTTTAGAGTCTCCGTGAAGACCTTTATCCTTGCTTCCTCCCTCCTAGAAGGATTGACTTGGGCGGAGATCAGAATTTCAACCAAACCAGTTAAGTGATCCAAACCAGCTTTCAAAATAGTCACCTCTCTGCGGAGTTCAGAAACCTCTTGCTTGATATTCTCCATTATCCTCTTAGCGCGAGTGTTGTACTAGTGAGACCAAGGGAAAAAATAAGACTCGGAAAAAGACCTTTGAAAGTGAGACAAAGAAAATGTAGAATGATGTATGATACGCAAAAGAAAGTTTTATTTGACTTTCAAGGAACTCAAGATATCAAGTTATAAACATCCAAGTATGAAGATAACAAATGAATTTTAAATTGGCTCCAAACATTGATCAAGTTATCGTCAAGATCAATCATCCATTTTGGTGGATTAGGGTTTTCGCCCTATCGACACCCAAGATCCATTGAGTTTGACGAAACTAGTGGTGTTTACAAAGAAAGACCTCCAAACTCCTTCAAAGTCAAGTGAAAAGAGTTTTATGAATGCATGGCGATGCAACAACCACAAGCAAGGTCAAAAACATGGGGTTTAAAGGTTCAACGTTCAGCATGGAGTCGAGGGTAAAGCCCACCCAAAGGTATGTACTAATGTTTTGATCACACCTGTAAGACAAGGTTCTAAGAGTTCCCAGAGTCCACATCCCTCTTTCGGATATTACCAACGTCTTGATTACTCAATAATTAGCAATATTCTCGAGAGAAACTCGTCCGAGCGTAGCATCGCGTAACAACTACTTCCGAATTACTCCGTTATAGTCTCCGCGCTACACTTAAAAAGGCCAAGATGGGTTAGGGTTCTACGGTCATCAACTTCTCGGGCTCCTAGGTCGAAAATAATAACGTCTTCCCGATTACTCGGTAAACAAATATTAAGTCCAAGAGGGCCTTCCATTGAGTGGGGGATCTCATGCCTCCTTCTTCGGGATTACTCCCTCAAAGTTAACATGACTATACCGCCCGTCCTATTCCTTACGTGTTACTTAATCCGGGTATAGGATTCGTCCTTCAAAAAAACCCAAACATCCCAATTTAAACATATAATCAAGCAAATCAAATAATAGTAAACAGATAAAACAAATTAGGCTTAACCCACTTAGGGATGGACCAGCAAGAGGTCAATCTTTCCCCAGCAGAGTCGCCAATTCTGTAGCGATAAAAAATGTAGCGGGGTAAATCGGAGATCGAATTATTGATTAATTCGTCTCGCAAAAGCAAGAGTCGCCACCGCGCTTTATTGTTTCCAAAGGAAAAGGGAAAAGAGCGAAATAAAACCCTAAATATGCAATGTAAATAAAAATACAAATACAAAGCGTTTTTGAAAAGAGATCTTATGGTTCGGAGGTTGGTTATACAATGGGAAGGTACTAGCACCCAATGCATCTATAGTACTCTATAGGAACCTTTTGAAATATCTGTTTTATTTAAAATTGATCGCTTGATTGAAAATAAATCGTTTTGGCCGAAAAAGGGATACGGACGGGTTTTTGAAAATACGACGACCTAATGTCGAAGTTTTGGCTTAAAAGGTATAAGTCTTGAAAAGGTTGAAATTTTGAAGAAAGGTGAATATTTGAGGAAAATTAACCTAAGTTTTTAATGAATGAGAGTATTCGCTCGATCGTTTTTGAGGACATGAAGTCAACAAAAATTAGACAATTCCCTTTGGATTAGCGCAAACAGAATAATCAAGTAAATGCGAGATATTTAAACAGAAAATTATGAGATAAATGATATACAACAAATTAAATAAGAGATTGAGTGTGAATATGCATTTTTGATTTTTGTTTAATATATGAAGAGAAAAATGTTTTAATTTGTTACGCATTTTAACATAGATAAAAAATAACGAGAATTAATAGAAATGTTTTTTAAGTTTTGTATGTTTCTATTTTTTATGTCTTTTTGTAATATAAATAAAAAGTATTACTTTTAAGAATTCTTTAAATTAAATTAAAACTTAATGCTACTAACTTAAGTCTAATTTAAAAAAAGATACTAAGATTACTAAATTAAATCCTAAGAGTTTAAATTAATAAAATTAGTCAATGATTAAAAAATGTTTTAAGTTACATCTCTTATTTTGATTTACTAAATTAAAACTCAAACTAATAAGTTTTGGATAAAATATTAAAAATTGTTTAATTAAAACTATATGTTATTTCTAAGAAACTAATTAGTCTAAATTAATTAAGTTAAGAAATGAATAGAATTTAACTAAAAACCAAATAAAAGATGGGGTGTGGATTAGCAAAGAGAATGGGCTTAAGTGTAAAAAGGAATTGAGCTGGGTTGAGGAAAGTGGAGCGGGTCGTGGAAAGACCCAGACCCAGGAAGAGAAACACAAAGCTGAACGAAAAAAACCCTAGGAACTAAAGGTGTGCCGCCGCCGGTGGTTGGTCGATGCCGGCCTGCTTCCAATTTCTTATGCAACGTCAGTGATTCTACAGTCATCAAAGAAAAGCAGTACACCCAAGGTTGGTTGAAATGAGATGGCGTTTCGATTTGAAGAGAAGGTGATTTTTGTTGACCTCTTATGAGCTTTTCACGAATTCTGTGTATTGTGATGATTTTCCAGATTTGAAACATCGTTGTGACTGTTGAAACAGGTTGATGAAAATGGTGATTAGGCGAGGGATGATGAAGATTGTGGTTGAAAAAAAATGAAGAGCGGTTCGAGGGAGAGAGCGATTGGAGGATGGCTCGGTTGATGAGTTTGTCGTGGAGGCAAAAAGGGTTACGGTGAGGTTTCAACGGTAAGCTTTCGATTTCTTTTCCTCTTCGATATTGCCGCGATTATGTCTCTATTGGTTCTTCGCGTGTACGTTCTGTTATTGTTTTGAAATACTGCTACAATTGAATTGTAAACAAAAATATAATTCTAACTGCCGCCATTACATTTAGACATGTCTTTAGTACCTCATCCAACGTAAAAGAGAAAACAATATCATGTAAAACTACAAAACTTTCTTTCTCATTAACCCAATCAAAAGTTCAAATAGATAGAAACTACTCCGTCGAAGAGAAAGATATAGACATTGCTAACTAGAATGTTCACTTTTTCCCTTGCGTGTTCCTTTTCAACCTTTGTTTTGTGCTTTGACTTGCGGTTTTGTTTTGGAGATAAATGATTATCTGCATTCGCATTTTTCCCAGCAGAAGGGATGTCGCTTGAAGGAAAATCTTCTTCATCGGAACTAAGTACCAAGTCTTCTACAACATCATCGTCAACGGCTGTTCTCTCTTTCTGATGCTTTTTCCTCTTTCCTTTTGTTTCAGTAGGTTCTTGTTTTATCTGGTCTTTTCCGGGTAACCAGGATGAGCTAAAGGCGGCAGTTCCATCCTCGTCTTCTTTAGCATCCTCTTCTTCATCACTTGCTGATGCTTCATCGCCAACAACAGATGACTCTTCTCCAACAACAACACTGGATTCCATTAATGAGTTGTTGAAGAAAAGTTTCAACATGGGGGTTATGGAAACAGAGGTTAAAGGTATGCCTTCTTAATCTCTTTTTCATGAAAAGTTCTGTGTCTGAATTGTTTCTAATGTTGCGCGTGTGTTGATTGAAGTAGAGAAGCAACCCGATGAAGATGATTGAAGTGGGATGAAAGTATAGGAAGGAGGATATCGTTATAGATCGATGAAATCAAAGGTAAGTCAGTCATGCTTGTTTTTTGGGTTTTGCCATTTTGATTGAATTAACGAGAAATTGATTAAAGAGAAGAAGCAGATTTGTGAACTTGTTTATTATTTCGAGTTGACTTTAAAAGTAACAGTGTTTATATGATTGCGTTGGTCTTGCGACATTATTGAATTTTGAAATTTATCAATCGAGTTATTGTCGGTGTTAAATAGGGATTAATGTATTGCTGCAGGCTCATTGATGATTTGCAATGATATTAAATGGCCATTTTACATGATTTCAGGAAATCGAGAGAGGATTATTATCCAGCGAGACAAAGGCAACACAACAGTATGAAGATTTATGCGAAAAACTGAAGAAACTCACATGGTCGGAGCTAGTCCGACGGTACGATTCCGGCGAAGTCAGGTAAGCTCCGAAGATTCCTCGCTCTTTGCTTTCTGCTACTAATTCTTCTCTTCTTCTTCGTCTAAAAACTGGTTGAAATATTGAATAATTGATTTTTTTGGTGGTTTTGGATTATACTGTTTTGTCTATGGTTTTGATACAGTATGCAGGTTATGTGATTAGCAATATGGTATGCAAAATGATTTAGCAGTATGTAGGTTTTGCAATGGACTCTGGTATTTTGCTTAGTTTTGCAGTGATATCTTGTGTGGAAATGGAATATGGTTTTTTGAATAGTTCCGATGTAGGTTTTTGTTTGGAAATGGTTTGCAATGGACTATATTTGCTTAGTTTTGCAGTGATATCTTGTGTGGAAATGGAATATGGTTTTTTGAATGGCTTAGCAGTGATGTCTTGTGTAGAGATATGCTATAGGTTATTTACTGGATAGTTTTGCAGTGATGTGGTCGTAGAGATATGCAAGCTTAGACTTCCTTTTGAAGGGGTTCCCTTCTCATATGACCGTTGCCTCTTTTTGTGTCATGGCTCAGGTTTGAGTATCTTAATATATTTTCCTGATGTTCTGCACATATGCTGCTACATATGGTTGACTTTATTCCCATTTCATGCTTAAATCAAAACCTTCAAAACTGAACCTCTTCTCTCTTCTCTCTCAAGTACATAAATGATACATGAATGTGATATCTTGTACTGCTGTCTGAAAAAGCAAACAGGCTGGAATATGATGAAAAATGGAAACATATATTGCTTGCATACATTGTTTAATACTGCATAATTCTTCTTTTGTCCTGCATGGGAGCCTATGTTATTCTCCTATAAGGATGCAGTTTAACGTTAGCTTTTGTTTGTGAACTTGCATATGCTGTTTTGTATGGTTTATGCAGTTTTGACCAAAATTGAATTTATGCATATTTGAAATATGCAGTGGGCTTTTTTTGATAAAAATGCAATTGATTTGAAATGTGCTATTTTTAATTATGCATTCATAAAAAATTCCTCCCTTTTTGTGAACCGGGAGAAATCCCGCGATTTGCAAAAAGGGCAAACTGATTCCGGCCGTTTGCTTTTAATGATGAACATTAAATTTATTTTCTGCATTTTAATTATTTATTCAATTCTGACTTTTCTTTTAATCGTTTTCGCAGGTAAAATTAAATGAACAAACAAGAGCATTGGATGGAAGATTTAGAATTAGAATTTAAAAAATAGCTTTTTATTTTACTTTAAGCATTTGTGTAATTGCCTTTATAAATATTTTGTAATAACACAAATATTTAAATGACAATTGTAATAAATAGAATAAAGTGAATAAAAATTCTATTATTTCTCAATTAATTCTTTTTCTTTCCAATTATTTATTTATTGTTTATAATTCTTTAAATTATATAATGACTAAAAATCAAATCTAATCATTTAAATTCAGAATGATAAACAAATAAATAAATATCATTGATCAATTAATAACTTCAATCATTTACTTTATTATTATTTTTAATTCTTCTAAATTATAATAACTTGAAAAAATAGAATTTCAGCTATTTAAATTTAGAACAATAAATAATCAAATAAACATTGCTTGATCAATTAATATACTCATTTTCAAATGTTTATTTCATTATTCATAAACCTTCAAATTATATAATAACGGAAAACAGGTTCCCATTATTTAAATTTAGGATAATGAATAATTAATAAACATTATTTGATCAATTAATAAACCTTTTCTCAAATAATCTTTTTATTATTTATAAATCTTTAAATTACGTAATAATCGAAAATAAATTCCAATTATTTGAATTTAAGATAATAAATAATTAATGAACATTGTTTAAGTCTTGATCAGTTAATAAATTTAGCGTTCAACAAATAAACAGCTCCCGACTCGAAAAAGTTATGAATTTTTAAACTGCTTTGAAAATTTGATAAAATATGTGAAAACCCTTGCAATGCGAATAATGCAGATGGAAGACGGTATCTTAGGTCAAAATTTGGGGTACAACAACTGGCATCAGCTGAGACTGTGGTTGAAGATTCTCCTTTGAAGATGGCTTCCTTAAAGGATGCCCGGGCTGTTATTGAGAAGGGTGAGTATGCAAACTGGGGCCGACTTCCTGATTTCACTCAGAAGACTGACAAGTTTGGTTTGGGTTTCACTGCAGAAGCTCAAAGGGCTGTTCGTAGTGCAAGGATTGGAAGACCTCTTGTGTTCATCAGCAACTCGGGAGTAAATGCCATCGAAGATGACGTGGAGGAATCTGAATTCGACAGCTGGATCTACCCTACGACCAACGGTGGACCAAGCAACTGGACAGCAAAAGACTTCATCCCTATTACTTTTGTTACTCAGTAATGAACTCTTTGTTTTGAATTTGTAACAGACAATATTGTGAAACTTTATGGCCCAGTGTCTTACCCGGGGCACCGTGGCTTCATTTGTGAGTGCTTTTGTGTGCCATTTTCATATATCATTAATAAAAGCATTGGACGTTTTTTGCATTTCAAATCTTGCGCTCCTTGTCTTTCTTTATTATATATTGCAAAAACAGCTATTTACACACACTCACATATACAGGTCCCAATCCATTATGGATCTCACTGGTAACGACTCTGCTACTGCCAGTTATGACTTTGAAAATCCGATCAACTTAGCCGAAGACGAAGGTGAAGATGATTGCGAAGTGCCTGGTGAGCTTGCAAGACTGCTACTTCAGGAAGAGAGGGCCATTCAGCCACATGAAGAGCCAGTGGAAACGGTAAATCTGGGTACTGAGACAGACAAAAAGGAAGTCAAGATCGGTGCAACTCTGGAGCTTAGTATGAAACAACGGTTGATTTAGATGCTGCATGACTACGTGGAAATCTTTGCCTGGTCTTACGAAGATATGCCTGGGTTGGATACCGACATTGTGGTTCATCACCTGCCTACCAAGGAAGAATGCCCTCCGGTAAAACAGAAGGTCCGCCGTATGCGTCTAGAGATGTCTGAGAAAATCAAGACCGAAGTTATGAAACAATTTGACGCCGGTTTTCTAGCAGTAACTTCTTACCCTCAGTGGGTCGCCAATGTGGTTCCAGTGCCGAAGAAAGATGGTAAGGTCTGAATGTGTGTTGATTACAGGGATTTGAACAGGGCGAGCCCTAAGGATGACTTCCCTCTGCCTCACATCGACGTTCTGGTTGACAACACTGCTTAGCATAAGGTATTCTCCTTCATGGACGATTTCTCCGGTTATAATCAGATAAAGATGGATCCCGAAGACATGGAGAAGACCACTTTTGTTACTCAGTGGGGTACCTTTTGCTACAAGGTCATGCCTTTTGGGTTGAAAAATGCTGGGGCAACGTATCAGCATGCCATGGTTACTCTGTTTCATGATATGATCCATCATGAGATTAAAGTATACGTCGACGATATGATTTCAAGGTCCCAAACTAAGGAGGAACACCTTGACCATCTACAGAAGCTGTTTGATCGGTTGAAGTTGTACAAGCTGAGATTAAACCCAAACAAGTGCACCTTCGGGGTGAGATCTGGAAAACTACTGGGTTTCGTCGTAAGAGACAAAGGTATTCAAGTGGACCCTACCAAAGTGAAAGCCATACAAGAGATGCCAGCTCCCAAGACTGAGAAAGAGGTCAGAGGCTTCCTAGGACGTCTGAACTACATTGCCCGATTCATCTCACATCTAACTGCTATTTGTGAGCCAATCTTCAAGCTACTGAAGAAAGATCAAGTGGTACGTTGGAACGATGAATGTCAGGCCGCTTTCGAAAGAATCAAAGAGTATCTCCAGGAGCCACCCATTCTTATGCCATCGGTTGAAGGGAGACCTCTAATATTATACTTGACGGTACTTGACAATTCAATGGGGTGTGTGCTAGGTCAGCATGACGAGTCTGGCCGAAAAGAGCATGCTATTTATTACCTTAGCAAAAGGTTTACCGACTGTGAGACCCGATACTCACTGCTCGAGAAAACTTGCTGCACTTTGGCATGGGCTGCTCGTCGGCTAAGATAGTATATGCTGACTCACACTACTCTATTGATTTCAAAGATGGATCCAATCAAGTATATCTTCGAAAAGCCTGCCTTGTCTGGAAGAATAGCAAGATGGCAAATGATCTTGACTGAATATGACATCCAGTACACGACTCAAAAAACAATCAAGGGAAGTGTGTTGGCAGACCATTTGGCACATCAGGCAGTGGATGATTACCAGTCTATGAACTTTGAATTTCCAGACGAGAATATCATGGTAGTGACTGATTGCGAGATACCTGGACCGGATGAAGGACCTGAGGAAGGGTCCAGATGGTATATGCACTTTGATGGAGCGTCAAACGCTTTGGGTAACGGTATTGGCGTAGTGATCAAATCTCCTAGGGGCTCTCATACCCCGCTTACCGCCCGACTATGTTTCAACTGCACCAATAATATGGCAGAGTATGAAGCCTGCATCATGGGTCTTCGAGCTGCAATTGACCTAAGGATTAAGTTTCTGAGTGTCTTCGGAGATTCCGCTCTCGTGATCAGTCAGATCAAAGGCGAATGGGATACGAAACGCCCAAATCTTATTCCTTACAAGGAGTATGTATTAACGTTGCTTCCCCACTTCGAGGAAATAACCTTTGAACACTTCCCAAGAGAGGAAAATCAGTTGGCGGACGCGTTAGCTACGATGTCTTCTATGTTCAAAGTCAAGTGGGACAACGAGGCTCCCCGGATCATTATTTGGAAATTGGATGAACCTGCACATTGTTGTGACCTTGAGACCGAAGAGGTAACAGAAAAACCTTGGTATCATGAAGTGAAGAGGTACCTTGAAGCTCAACAATACCCCGAGGGTGCATCCGTTAATGACAAGAAGTTTCTGAGAAGGTTCGCGGCAAAGTTCTTCATCAACAATGACATTCTTTACAAACGAAACCATGATTCAACCTTACTGTGTTGTGTGGATAAGATTGAAGCAGAGAGGATCATGGCAGAGCTGCATAAAGGTACCTTCGGAACTCATTCCAATGGACATACCATGGCAAAGAAAATCCTTCGGGAAAGATATTACTGGTCAACAATGGAAGCCGACTGTTATCAGCATTCTCGGACATGTCACAAGTGCCAGGTCTATGCTGATGAGGTTCACATTCCTCCAGTTCCTTTGAACGTCTTGACAGCACCTTGGCCTTTTGCAATGTGGGGCATTGATATGATTGGCGAGATCAGACCTACGGCATCCAACGGGCATCGTTTCATCCTGGTAGCGATTGATTACTTTACGAAGTGGGTTGAAGCAGCTTCCTTCGCCACCGTAACCAAGAACGTCGTGGCACGGTTCATTCGGCACAACCTGATCTGTCGATACGGTGTACCAGAGAGGATCATTACGAATAATGGTACCAATCTTAACAACGAGATGATCACCGAGCTCTGCGAGCAATTCAAGATACAGCACCACAACTCTTCTCCCTACCGGCCGAAGATGAATGGGGCTGTAGAAGCAGCTAATAAGAACATTAAGAAGATTGTGCAGAAGATGACAGTGACCTACAAAGATTGGCACGAGATGTTACCATTTGCTCTTCATGGGTACCGTACCTCAGCACGGACATCAACAGGGGCAACACCCTACTCCTTGGTATATGGCATGGAGGCAGTCCTGCCCATTGAAGTTCAGATACCCTCTCTCCAGATCATGAAGGATGCAGGTTTAAGCGAAGACGACTGGATCCAGACTCGGCTTGATCAACTAAATCTAATCGACGAAAAGAGACTCACTGCTATTTGTCATGGTCAGACGTACCAAAAACGGATGATCAAGGCATTTAACAAGAAAGTCAGACGGCAAGAGTATCAAGTCGGGGACCTGGTAATCAAGCGCATTATTCTACCTCAAGGTGATCCCAGGGGCAAATGGACCCCTACGTACGAAGGGCCATTTATGGTTAAGAACATCTTCTCAGGAGGAGCGATGATTCTAACCGCCATGGATGGTGACGACCTTCCTCACCCCGTCAATGCAGACATAGTAAAAAGATACTACGCATAATTAAAGACCCGCTAGGTTGACTGGCCTAGGCAAAAATAAGGGCTTCCCGACGAACCAAAAGGGTTCGGGCAAAAATAAGGGATGAAAATAAAAAAAATTTGTACACCCGGCAAGTCGAAAACCTGAAAAGGCGGCTTGGGCAAAAATGGGTATCCCGGTGGACTGAAAACTCAAAAGGGCGGTCCAGGCAAAAATTAGGGATCAAAGCGTACGACTATGTCTCATTGGATCACCCTACATCCAGACTTTGGTATCAACTATCAGGCTCGGACGGCACCAATCAATCAGATTCATCTCCAACTAAGCAGCAAAGTGATGAGATGCTTGAAGATATAAAGGCGATAGCAGAGTTTGGAACCCAGTGGGATTATTCACAAAGCTGTTTGTTTTCTTTTTACAAATTGTATAAACCCTGTTTGTTCGGCGGCGTTCTCTTACTGGGATGTCAGCCTCTTGTACAAAAACGCCTATTTATAGGCAAACTTCAAAATCAATACAAGCTCATTTTTCAGACAAATTGCAAATTGTTTTTTCCTTTATCTGTTTTGTTTTGCAAAGAACGTCCAATGTTCATTTTTGATATATGCATTTGTCATTAATTGCTACTCATAAATATTTGCATGCGAAACAAAGGACTAATTACGGGTAATATCAGAAGCAGGGGCAATAAGAAGTGTCCAAGCTGTACAGTTGCTCTATCCACCAAGGTATCAAGGTAAGTTCAGCTGAAGAATATGTCTAAGATACCTTCACCCCCCGCAGAGTAAGACAGTAATGGAAGCTCTCCCCACTGAGACTTGCAACCATGGACGAATCAGCAATACTCTCCCCAAGCAGAGTTGGTCTACCATCAGCCCTAAAAAGGTTGGGTATCCCCAGAAGGTCTTAATATTCCCCAGCGGAGTATAAGGATATTCCCCAGCAAGCGTAACGAGCATCCCCGACAGTCTTAATATTCCTCAACGAAATATAAGAACGTTCCCCGGCGGAATACAAGATACCCTCAGTGGAGCCATTTCCCAGCGCAATCTAAAAAAGCTTCCCCGCCAGAGTTGAACCATCTTCCCCAGTAGATTCTGGAAGCTTGTCCCCTGCAGAGTACAAATGTATCTCCCCAACCATATTCAGAGGTTATCCCCACAAGAGTTTAATTGGGTTATCCTCAGCAAGTTGCAAGTGAAAGATCATCCCCAACGAAGTTCTTTATATCCCCAGCAGAGTTCATCATCAAAATCCCCAACAAAGCTTATCAACGGACTCCCCCAGCGGAGTTATCGTTAAAATCTCAGCAAAGCATCTCTTCCCACAGAGTATTTCCCCTCAAAGTAATCTCTTCATCAAGTTTATTCCCCAACGGAGTTCTTTTCTCCTGCAGGTTTATTCTCACAATCATCTTCGTTCATCATCCCCAGCGGAAATAAAGAACTCAACACTATTCTCCAGCAGCTCCGAGATTTATTTTCCCCGGCTAAAACATCACATCTTCATACATCATGACATGCATATGCATCATACAACACAAATCTCATTTATTTTGAGAACATCATGACATCATGCATTTCATACATCATGACATTGCATACAGCTAACGTTTTGCCCTTTTCAGGAAAAGGTCAATCCAAAGATGGCTACCATCAATCTTTTCAAGTTCCAGATTAATACTTGTAACAAGCCAGGAGAACTATCTGTGGACGACTGATCGTAGATCGATACCTGTAACAAGCCAGGAAAGTTATCTACATGAAGAGATTGAAGATCAATACCTGTAAAAAGCCAGGAAGACCATCTTTCTTTCTCAGGTCAGAGATTAATACCTGAAACCAACCAGGACAGCTATCTCCTCGACCAACCTTTTTCAGTTCCCGATCAATATCTGTAACAAGCCAGGAAAACATCTGTGGGCGACTGATTGTAGGTTAATACCTGTAACAAGCCAGGAAAACCCCCTACACGAAGAGATTGAAAGTTAATCCCTGTAACAAGCCAGGAAAACCATCTTTCTTTCTCAGGTCAGAGATTAATACCTGTAACCAGCCAGGACAACTATCTCATCGGCCAATCTTTTCAAGTTCCAGATTAATACCTGTAACAAGCCAGGAAAACTATCTGTGGACGAATGATACCTGTAACAAGCCAGGAAGACCATCTTTCTCTCTCAGGTCAGAGATCAACACCTGTAACCAGCCAGGACAACTATCTCCTCGACCAACCTTTCTTAAGTTCCAGATGAATACCTGTAACAAGCCAGGAAAATTCTGCGGACGACTGATTATAGATCAATACCTGAAACAAGCCAGGAAAGTTATCTACATGAAGAGATCGAAGATTAATACCTGTAACAAGCCAGGAAGACTTTCTTTCTCAGGTCAGAGATTAATACCTGAAACCAGACAGGACAATTATCTACTTGACCATTATGAAGAAACCCTACACCGGTTCCTTCTCTCTTTCAGATGTAGTTTTACACGGACTCATCATCAGGCAACCCTACACTGGTTCCTTCTCTTTCAGGTGTAGTTTTACACGGACTCATCATCAGGCAACCCTACACAGGTTCCTTCTTTCAACTTACAAAGTTACAATTCAACAAACAATCTCCAGATGGCATCTATAAGCCCATCCTTCTACTAATGATCTCCAAATGGCATCTGTAAGCCCATTCCCGACATCACATTGCTGATACTACACCATGCGAGTTCAATCATCTTCCACCTTCGGATCACGAAAGGCACGCAAGCCAATCTATATCCTCAGGTTTAAGAAGATTGAACAGGGGCAACTGTTGTACCCCAAAATTTTCCCTCCCATATTCCTCAAGATATGTCAAGAATCATCTCCAAATGGTTCAAGATTGCTCAAGAGTTAGACAGTCAAGCCATCTCCTAAGCAGTAGACAGCTGAAATTAGGGTTTTGGTTCTTTCAAGGAATTTGGGGTTTTTCAATGGTTCAATCAAGTCTCATAGGCCTATATACATTCTCAAGCACCTACATGCCAAGTTGCAAGACTCACAGTGCCAATTTGCACAGTAAAAAGCTCCATTTGATCTACAGTCAACTGCAAGGGAAAAATGGTCATTTTGCAGTCAAAAGTCAGAATTCTTGGTCAACATCTTGTTTTGAGTTCACAATCATCATTTGATCAAGTCTTTATCATGATGCCACAAGAATAGCTCAAAAATCATCAAGATGCAAAAGTTACTATTTTTGGATAGCAGAAAAGACAACTGTACCTTGACCAGGGCATAACTCTTTCATGGTTTATCAGAAAAATCACATACAAAGCTCATTTTGAAGAGGATGCAATTTCCTACAATCATCTTCACACTCCAAGATCAAGAAATGCACTCACAAAAAGTTACAAATTTTTACATTATAGGTCAATTTCAAAAGTCAACAAAAGTACACTTTGAGTCAAAGGCCATAACTTGATATTGGTAAATCCAAATGACATGGGAACAAAAGCATTGGTTAGAGGACTTCAAGGGCTTTCCAAAATGTCCAAGAACATGGTCATATGATCAAAATTGAGCAAATTATGCATTGGAGAAGTTGGGCAATTTTCATGAATTTGCAAAAGTCAACTTTGCTCAAAACACCTTCTTTTTGCTAATGCGCCTAAAATATATTTTTGAAACTTCACCCATGACCTATGCACGACCCACCAAGTTAAATGGGATTTATTTTCTTAAATTTATTGATTAAATGGATTTTTAATACATATTAATTAATTTAATTAATTTAAATTATAAGAAAATAGAAGATTTGATTTTTAAATCAATTTGTGAACCAAATATGATCCAAATATGCTGACCAATTCGTGCACAAGCAAAAAGATACAAAAATATCCAATTTTGGCAACTTGTTCAATCATGAAAAATCAAGAATATTTGAGTTATCAATCAAAGATTCAATCTTCAATGCACATGGATATTGGCCCAGCTCTTGACCTAAAATCATTGCCTTATATGCAAGCAAGCCAACCATAACCGAATTCACGATAAAAAGACTGCAGAACGGCCATATCAATTTCAAGAATTTTCAAGAAAACTCAAAACTTGTTCTTGCAATCTAAGCCAATTCAAGGTGCTTTGTCCATCCAAACACATTGCAGGAGATACCATAAGTGATTTGCAACCAAATTCAGGCACCAAAGCTCAAGGAATCATGAAATACAGTTTCACGGTTTGCACTTATAATTCAAAATCGTATCTCTTAATTCATATGCATTTTACATGTTTTTGTGATTGATTTGCATTGCTAGATACCATACGAAGCTAATGGAATGATTGAATTGAACTATAGTGCCCTGACTCAAGAGATGTCATGATTGAATTTCTAGGGTTTTCAAGCTTTCAAATAGGGCTTTCCAAACCAGGAAAAATTGGAACCAATGGGATACATGGTTGAATTCGTGAGGCCAAGACGGTTGGAACCCATACCTCACGAAATATTTATGTTTGCTCTGTGTCTATTCGCTATTTTTCGTGCAGGGAGGTAGTGGAGGTTAAAAACCCCCGCTATTTGATTCTGTTTACACAGAACTAAGGTTGAAGATGATGATGTGTTGTCATCTGGTTGGTCTATTTGAATTAGCGCGCGTTTTATTTTTTTTCCAAGCATAAGCGTTTGTTTGATATATGTTAATTGTTGTATATTATAATAACAAAAAGATGCAGGTGGTTGAGTGGTTGGGACGCTGGACAATGAGTATTGGGATCTGGGTTCGAATCCCAGGTCCCTCAAAACCTTGTTATTTTTCTTCCACAGGTATTCACGTGCAAGTTTCAAAAGGGGGTCCACCATACGCTTCAAATCTCAGTACGCCATGTGGCTTCAGGCCAAGATCTAAAGGCCAGATTGGAGCATCCACCATACGCCCTGGTCAATGAGCATGCAGGGAATCACAAAGGTCAAACAAGGCTGGAATGTTAATGGGCCAAGAATTGCAAAATACACCTCCAAAGTTGGCCCAAACCCCCCTGAGTTTGCATTTTTTTATTTTCTTTCATTATTTATTTGCTTGATTTATTTTTATTATTTTTAATTAATTACTAACTAAAATAATTTATTTTTTCTAATAAAATCAGAAAACCTCAAAAACAATATTTTTACTAATTTCACTATTTCATTATTTTTGTAAATAAATAAATAATTAATTAATTTAGTGTTAATTAGGTTAATTTTAACTTTTTTTGCAATAATTTAAAATTAATTAGAATATTAGGTTTTAATAACTTTTAACCGTTCTCATTTTATTTCCCTTAAAATAAATAAAAAAAACAACAAAAACATTTTCTTTTAATTAATTAATTCCATTTATTAATTTAGACGGATTTCTTTAAATAATCCAAAACATGCTTTCTTAAAAAAGGGTCAAAACCCTAAAAACTCTCTGATTCAATTTTTCTCGCGTGTATTACTTTTTTATCCATATAATTGTATTTGCTCCGAGGATGTAATAGTTTTAATTAGGACTTTTTATCGCTTTTATTTATTTTCCACAATTTACTTTTCAAGGGTTTGTTTTTGGCGATGTAAATACCCGACGCCTTGTAATAGCTTAGTTTTATTTTTCTGCAACCATTAACTGCTAGATGTATGAATAATAGGCTATGCATGACAAGATCTATCTTAAATTAAAATCAACCGTAGCTCACCATGACATGCAAAGACAACATAACTGAAATGGACACACTTGCACATGCCACTCCTAGGGTACGCCTCACTTGGTTGCCTCGACGTGGTCATTGAGTATAGGAAGTTTTAGAGGTCGCCCTCCTGTCTAAAGATCAAAGTTGCCTCAAAACAGTTGCCTTGATAAAAAATGATCTAAGACATTAGGGTTACCGCTAAGGCGTCCTAACATTGCTTTAGTGACCACATGTCCCTTAATCGAATTGACCCGAAAACTCCAACGACGGTGCTACCTACTTCTCAATAGTGGGATGGCACTGTCTAAAGGACATTTACACAGCTTAATTCCTTTTGAATAGGTAGAGGTTCTTGGGTATTTTCTCTTTCAAAACAAAACCAATTTTTCGCACTTACACATTTCAAACAAGGTTTTCAACAACACTTCATACACTCTTGAGGACAAAAACAAGAGTTAAATCGAAGTTTTTAAACAAAACTTTTTCAAAACCCACAAACACAAGAAAAGCAAAAATTTTTGAAAACATAGTGAGCAAGTACCTAAGAGCCCGTGGATAACCACGGATAGAAAGGGTGCTAACACCTTCCCTTTCTATAATCTACCTCCCGAACCCGAGAAACATCTCGAAAAGGAATTTTTCTGTGCTTTTGTCCTTTCCTTGTTGGATTAAATAAAAGATGGTGGCGACTCTTGCTTACCGCGACATTTTGCAAAAACAAACGCAAACGCGAACCAGCATTCCGAAACAATCAGTTCTATTTCCACCGATCACAATAGGGATGTTACTCTCAAATATATTGAAGTCCTCAAGTTGACTTTTCATCCAGAGCATCTGCGTGCTACATCCAGCTGCTGCTATGTATTCAGCTTCTACTGTTGATAGAGCTATTGTGGGTTGTCTTTTGCTGGACCATGAGATCAGATTTTCTCCCAGAAACTGGCAGCTTCCAGAAGTGCATTTCCTTTCTACTATGTCTCCAGCAAAATCAGCATCACGGTATCCTACTAAGCTGTAATCACTTGATTTTCTATAACACAAACCCAGATTAGTAGTACCTTTCAGATACATGAAAATTCGCTTAACTACTGTTAAGTGAGATTCTCTAGGATCTGATTGGAATCTAGAACAAATGCAAACACTGAATAGAATGCCAGGCCTTGAGGCCGTCAGATAGAGAAGAGATCCAATCATACCTATGTAGACCTTTTGTTCTACTTTGCTACTTACCTCTTCTTTTTCCAAAATGCACGTGGGATGCATTGGAATTCTTGAGGGCTTACATTCTGAGAGATCAAATTTCTTCAGAAGTTCTCTGACATATTTTCTTTGATGAATGTAGGTTCCTTCTGGGGTTTAATTAATTTGAATGCCCAGAAAGAACTTAAGTTCCCCCATCAGGCTCATCTCAAATTCTGCCTGCATACATTTATCAAACTCTCTTCCCAGAGAGGGTTTAGTGGATCCAAATATAATGTCATCAACATAAATTTGACATACTAAGATGTCATTCTTAATTGTCTTACTGAAAAGGGTTGTGTCCACTTTCCCTCTAGTGAAATCCTTTTCTAACAGGAAGTTACTTAGTCTTTCATACCAAGCTCTAGGAGCTTGTTTCAGACCATAGAGTGACTTCTTTAGTTTGAAAACATATTCTGGATTTTTGGAACTTTCAAAACCAGGGGGTTGGTGCACATAAACCTCTTCTTCTATATAGCCATTTAAAAATGCACTCTTGACATCCATCTGATACAGAGTAATGCCTTTATTGACAGAAAATGAAATTAAAAGTCTGATAGATTCTAACCTGGCGACTGGAGTAAAGGTTTCTGTATAGTCTATCCCTTATTGCTGACTATAACCTTGTGCTACCAGCCGTGCTTTGTTTCTGATGACTTCACCTTGTTCGTCCAGTTTGTTTCTGAACACCCATTTTGTGCCTATGACGTTGAATCCTTTTGGTTTAGGAACCAGATCCCATACGTCATTTCTTGTAAACTGATTCAGCTCCTCCTGCATTTCCAGAATCCAGTTATTGTCCAGAAGTGCTTCATCAATTGTTGTTAGTTCAATCAGAGAAACAAGTCCCATGAGGGATTCTTCAGATTTTCTAAAGGTAGATCATGTTCTGATTGGATCTTCCTTCCTTCCTAAGATTGTTTCTTCTGGGTGATCAATTCTGCTTCTGGATGGTATTTTCTGGAGTTGATTAACAGAAGGTGCTGGGTTGCTTGTAGTGACTCTTTCTGATGTTGAGGGAGTGTCTCTGTTGAGAGACTCTGAGTTGTCTGCAGTACCTATGAGTTCAACTTCCATACCTGCAAGGAGTTTATTCTGCTTTGACTTTTGAGAGTCAAGCTTATCATCAAACCGAACACTGATTGACTCTTCAACCATCTGTGTTTCTGTATTATATACTTTGTACCCTCTTGAGCATTCAGAGTATCCTAACATAATACACTTTTGTGCTTTAGAGTCAAACTTGTTCAAATAATTTTTTGTGTTCAAAATAAAACATATACATCCAAATGGGTGAAAATAGGAAATGTTGGGTTTTCTGTTCTTCCACAATTCATATGGAGTCTTTTTTCCAGAATAGGTCTGATGGAGATTCTATTCTGAATGTAACACGCTGTGTTTATTGCTTCTGCCCAAAAGATCTTAGCAACGTTAGTCTCGTTGATCATGGTTCTGGCCATTTCTTGCAATGTTCTATTCTTTCGTTCTACAACTCCATTTTGCTGGGGAGTTCTAGGATAAGAAAAGTCATGCAGAATGCCTTTTTTATTAAAGAATAATTCAAAATCTTTATTTTCAAATTCTCCACCATGATCACTTCTGACTTTGACAATTATAAGATTCTTTTCGTTTTGAACTTGGTTGTAGAAGGTAACAAACACAGGGTGTGACTCGTCCTTGTGCCTTAAGAACTTTACCCATGTCCATCTGCTATAGTCATCTACGGTTACTAACCCATACATCTTGCCACTGACTGAGGCAGTCTTTACTGGACCAAATAAGTCAATATGCAGAAGTTCTAATGGCTTAGAGGTGGAAACAACATTTTTTGATTTGAAAGCAGGTTTTTCAAATTTGCCTTTCTGACATGCTTCACACAGAGCATCTGAATTGAACTTCAAGTTAGGAAGTCCTCTGACCAGATTGAGTTTGTTAATCTGAGATATTCTTCTCATACTAACATGACCCAATCTTCTGTGCCAGATCCATTGCTCGTTGTTAACAGACATAAGAGATTTTACGTTCTGACTTTTCAGTTCAGAAAGTTTGATTTTATAAATGTTGTTTTTCCTCTTTCCATTAAATAGGATAGTCCCATCTTTCTGACTAACAGCTTTGCATGAATTTTGATTGAAGATTATATCATAACCGTTATCACTTAATTGACTTATGGATAACAGGTTATGCATTAATCCATCAACTAATAAAACATTACTAATAGAGGGAATATTTCCATTACCTACTGTTCCAGAGCCAATGATCTTTCCCCTCTGATTGCCTCCAAAACCTACATGGCCTCCAGGCTTAAGTTCCAGGCTTTGGAACATGTGCCTTCTTCTCTTCATGTGTCGTGAGCAGCCAGAGTCCAGGTACCATGATTGGTGTTTTTTCTTTGCTGCTAAAGATATCTGCCACATGTATTATTTTATCCTTAGGTACCCATATTTTCTTGGGTCCTGATTTGTTAGTTCTACCAAAACTCTGGTTGAATTTTGGTTTGACAGAGTAATCACTACTTGTATATTTTATGTCATGTGTGTGCCCATATGTAAAGTGTGAGTCAAGTGGAGTACGCTTTATAACTAAATCCATGGCATTTTTTGGTGTAGGAACCTTACCTTGATATCCTATCCCTTTTCTGCCGTTTCTGCTAACCCCATAGATCATTGAAGCCATTTTGCTTCTGTCTATGTTTTTAGCTAGAAACTTCTGAAAGCTGTGATCATACTCTTTGATGATCTCATCAACATTGCTGGGAGTTTCAGGGATTGTTTCCTTCTGAGAATTATGCATTTGATTTTCTAAATTTGAAATTTTATCTTTTAACTCAGAATTCTCCAATTTGAGACTCTCAGTCTTATTAGAGTCAGAAGCAAGATCCCTTTTCAGGTTTCTGAATTTGACTCTGATCTACTGATACCTTTCCAGAATTTCATTAAGGCTTTCTGCTAATTCAACCTTGGTAAAATTAATAGTAAAGTCAGGGAATACCTCTTCTGTGTCTGATTCAGAGTCTGACTCAGAAGCTTCACTGTCTTCAGATACGTTTTCCATGAGAGCTATGTTTTCTCTTTCATCATCTGATTCTGAGTCAGCTTCAGATGTATCAGAATCATCCCATGTAGACATGAGACACTTCTTCTTTTCTTTGCCAAACTTCTTTTTGGGCTTCTCCTTCTGAAGCTTTGGGCAATCACTTTTGTAGTGCCCTTGCTCGTTACACTCATAGCAGATGATGTCTTTATAGTTTGGCTTTTTGTATCCTGAGGAGCCTTCAGATCTTTTGTTTCCAGAGGAGGATTCTGACCTTCTGTATCTGGAGGAAGATTCATTCTGATTTTCTGATCTTCTGGGATTCCTGAACTTCCTTTACCTCTGCTTCCACAGTTGGTTCACCCTTCTGGAGAGAAGAGACAATTCATCTTCTTCTAATGAGGATCCATCAGAGGTTTCTTCCACAGCCTACAAAACTTTGGAGTCAGATTTTCTGTTAGATTTTAAAGCTAATGGCTTACCTTGCTTTTGAGGTTCATCTGCTTCTAGATTTATCTCGTGACTTCTGAGGGAGATGATAAGTTCCTCCAGAGAGATTTTTTTGAGATCCTTGGATAGTTTAAGCGCTGTGACCATTGGCCTCCATTGTTTTGGCAAGCTTCTGATGATCTTCTTGACATGATCAGCAGTGGAATATCCTTTGTCAAGAAGTTTTAGACCAGTAACAAGAATTTGAAATCTTGAAAACATAGCTTCTATGGATTCAGTGTCTTCCATCTTGAATGCCTCATACTTCTGAATGAGCGCAAGGGCTTTTGTTTCTTTGACTTGAATTTTGCCTTCATGCGTCATTCTCAGAGAATCAAACATATTCTTAGCAGTTTCTCTGTTTGATATTTTCTCATACTCTAAATATGAGATAGCGCTGAGAAGAATTGTTCTGGCCTTGTGATGATTTCTGAACTCACGCTTTTGCTGATCAGACATCATTTTCCTGTCAATCTTCTGACCACGTCCATCCACTGGTTGCGTGTATCCATCAGTCACCATGTCCCACAGATCAGCATCATGGGCCAGAAAGAAACTCTCAATTCTGTATTTCCAGTAGTCAAAGTTTTCTCCATCAAATATTGGAGGTTTGCCACTGAATTTGTCCCTTTCTTCATTGTTGTCATTGCTGATGTTTTGACTTGGTCCTGCCATTGTGTTTTTCTGACACTGGATCTTATACTGACACGGTTAAGTGTTAAAGCTCAGAACCAGGAGTTCTGATACCAATTGAAGATGTGAAAAACACAAGAAGGGGGGGGGGGGGTTGAATTGTAAAACTTAAAACAAATGGCTTGACAACACAGTATTTTTATCCTGGTTCGTTTGATCTCAAACTACTCCAGTCCACCCATCAAGGTGATTTCGCCTCTCTCCAACGAGGTCTTAATCCACTATTTTCAAAGGATTACAATAGCTACTTTAACAACTGTTAAAGTCTTCTTGAGTACAACCACATACCGGTTTATCTCAAGGAAATCTTTTACAAATGAATTGAACTAGTGTGTATGTTGTTTTCTTACAAAACTATATATCACAACTGTGATAATTACACAAACTAAGATTGGAATAAAATGACTTTGCTAAAGCTTTGAATGAGTGTGGTTTGAAATAGCTTAGCAAATTGAGTGCGTACGTACGTGCTTCTTTTCACAAGCAGTCCTGTTTATATAGGCACGCAAGGATATGTTGTCCATAAAGCAGGTTTAATGATAATAATGCACTTTCCTTTTGTAGAAGATCTTTGTCTGAAGAAAGCCGTTAGCATTTAATTCAGTCTTGAATGCCTAGTAACGCTTCAGAATCTTCTTTGCTATATCTGCTGATAACGCTTCAGAGTGTAGATGACTTGGAAAAGTTGTCTTTGATCAGAGTCAGAGTGTATTTGATTAGGCGCAGATTCTGGTCATTAGACTCTAATGTTTCAGCGTGTAACATAGATTGCTGATCTTCTGATGTTGCTTCTATTCTGATGCGGATTCCATCAGAGCTTCTGCATATACATAGCATAATTTTCAGGAGCATAATTGTTCTTTGTATATACCTTAGAAATAATTTTATCCTTTGTATTTTGTTATCATCAAAACTTTACTCAAGGGTTGTAGAATCAAACTATGTTCTAACAGGGGCAACATATCAGCACGCCATGGTCGCTTTGTTCCATGATATGATTCACCATGAGATCGAAGTTTATGTTGATGACATGATAGCCAGGTCTCAGACTGAGAAAGAGCACCTTGATCATCTACAAAAGTTATTCGACAGGTTGAAGATATACAAACTGAGGATGAATCCGAACAAGTGCACCTTCGGGGTAAGGTCCAGTAAACTTCGGGGTTTCATCGTCAGTGACAAAGGCATCCAAGTAGATCCTACAAAGGTAAAGGCTATACAAGAAATGTCGGCTCCCCGTACAGAGAAGGAAGTTAGAGGTTTCTTGGGATGCTTGAATTATATTGCCAGGTTCATTTCACATCTGACTGCTACTTGTGAGCCCATCTTCAAGCTTTTGAAGAAAGATCAAGTGGTAAAGTGGAATGATGAATGCCAGACCGCTTTCTAAAGAATCAAAGAATACCTTCAAGAACCGACATCTCCGATGCCTCCGGTTGAAGGAAGACCTTTGATATTTTATTTAACAGTACTAGACAATTCAATGGGGTGTGTGCTGGGGCAACATGACGAGTCTGGTCGAAAAGAGCACGCGATATACTACCTTAGCAAAAAGTTTACCGACTGTGTGACATGATACTCACTGCTCGAGAAAACTTGCTGCGCTTTGGCATGGGATGCTCGCCGACTAAGACAGTATATGCTGACCCACACTACTTTGTTGATATCCAAGATGGATCTGATCAAATACATCTTCGAGAAACCCTCTCTCTCCGGAAGAATAGCAAGATGGCAGATTGTCTTAACTGAGTACGATATACAATATACGACCCAGAAAGAAATCAAGGGGAGTGTATTGGCTGATCATTTGGCTCATCAGGCCGTGGATGACTACCAGTCCATGAATTTTGAGTTCCCGGATGAGAATATTATGCTGGTGACTGACTATGAAGAACCTGGACCGGATGAAGGACCCGAGGAAGGATCCCGATGGACTATGTTTTTTGACGGAGCCTCGAACGCACTGGGTAATGGCATCGGCGTTGTAATCATATCTCCCGAGGACTGTCATACTCCTTTCACCGTCCGACTATGTTTCAACTGCACTAACAACATGGCCGAGTATGAAGCCTGCATCATGGGTCTCAAAGCCGCTATTGACCTCAGGATCAAGTTCTTGGATGTTTTCGGGGATTCAGCCTTGGTAATAAGCCATATCAAAGGATAATGGGATACGAAGCATCCGAATCTGATCCCATATAAAGAGTACGTGTTGACATTGATCCCACACTTTGAAGAGGTAACTTTCGAACATTTCCCACGAGAGGAGAACCATTTAGCGGACGCGCTAGCTACCATGTCTTCTATGTTCAAAGTTAGGTGGGACAATGAAGCTCCCCAAATCACCATTGAGAGGTTGGATGAACCAGCACACTACTGTGAAATTGATACCAAAGAAGTGGTAGACAAACCCTGGTTTCACGAAGTCAAAAGGTATCTCGAGGCTCGAGAATATCCCGAAGGGGCATTTGTCAATGATAAGAAGTTTCTGAGGAGGTTTGCTGCAAAGTTCTTCCTCTGTAATGGAATCCTTTAGAAGCGCAATCATGACTCTACATTACTACGGTATGTAGACAAGAGCGAAGCAGAGAAGATCATGACAGATTTACATGAAGGTACTTTCGGAACCCATTCTAGTGGACATACCATGGCTAAGAAGATCCTACGGGCAGGATATTACTGGTCCATTATGGAAGCCGATTGTTATCAGCACTCTCGAACTTGTCATAAGTGCCAAATCTACGATGATAAGGTGCATGTGCCTCTGGTCCCCTTAAACGTCTTGACAGCTTCGTGGCCCTTTGCAATGTGGGGCATCGACATGATCGGAAAAATCAGGCCCACCGCTTCTAATGGGCATCGCTTCATCCTAGTAGTTATTGATTACTTAACGAAGTGGGTTTAGGCAGCTTCTTTTGCTACTGTAACCAAGAATGTTGTGGCGCGGTTTATCTGACATAATCTGATTTGTTGATATGGTGTGCCCGAGAGAATTATTACTGACAATGGTACGAATCTCAACAACACAACGATCACCGATATCTGTAAACAATTCAAGATACAGCATCATAATTCTTCTCCCTACCGGCCGAAGATGAATGGCGTTGTTGAAGCGGCTAACAAGAACATTAAGAAGATTGTATAGAAGATGACAGTGACATACAAAGACTGGCATGAGATGTTACCATTTTCTCTTCATGGGTACCGTACCTCAACACGGACATCGACAGGGGCAACACCCTACTCTCTGGTATATGGCATGGAGGCAGTCCTACCCAGCGAAGTCCAGATACCTTCTCTTAGGATTATAAAGGATGCGGGTTTGAACAAAGACGACTGGATCCAAACCCGACTTGATCAATTAAATCTAATCAATGAAAATAGACTTACTGCTATCTGCCATGGTCAGACGTATCAAAAACGAATGATCAAGGCCTTTAACAAGAAAGTCAGGTGTCAAGAATATCAAGTCGGGGATCTAGTGATCAAGTGCATCATACTGCCGCAAGGTGATCCCAGGGGCAAATGGACTCCCACGTACGAAGGGTCATTTTTGGTTAAGAACATTTTCTCGGGTGGAGCTATGATTCTAACCACCATGGACGGTGACGACCTTCCTCACCCCGTCAATGCAGACATAGTGAAAAGATACTACACCTAATCAAAAGACCCACTAGGTTGACTGGCCTAGGAAAAAATAAGGGCTTCCCGGCAAACCAAAAGGGTTCGGGCAAAAATAAGGGATGAAAATGAAAAAATTTGTACACCCGGCAAGTCGAAAACCTGAAAGGGCGACTTGGGCAAAAAAGGGTATCCCGATGGACTGAAAACCCGAAAGGGCAGTCCAGGCAAAAGTTAGGGATATAAAGCGTATCACTATGTCTCATTGGATCATCTTGCAACCAGACTTCAGTATCGGCTATCAAGCTCAGACGACACCAATAAGCCAAATCAACTTCGGACAAACATCAAAGTGATGAGGCGCTTGAAGATATAGGGGAAATAGTAGAGTTGGAACCCAATGGGGTTGTTTCACATAGCTGTTTTTCTTTTACACAAATTTGTATAGCTTTTATTTTTACGGCGGCGTTTTCTTACTAGAACGTCAGCCTCCTTGTACAAAAACGCCTATTACAGGCCAACTTTAAAGATCAATACAAATCATTTTCACAAGAAACTTCGAATTGTTTTTCTTTTTCTATTTTGTTTTGCAAGAACGTCCAACGATTTATTTTTGACATATGCATTCGAAAATGATTTCTGCTCATAAATATTTACATAAGAAACAAAGACAATTACTCGTAATTCCAGAAACAGGGGCAAAAAATAAGAAGTGCCAAACCCGACAGTTACTCTGCCCAGCAGGTACCGAGATAAGAGTCAGCTTTGGAGCCCAATCATCAGTACATACACTCCCCACAGAGTAAAAGTATTCAAAAGCGTTGATATCAGATTTCCCGAAACATGACGTAACCTCCCCAGCTAGGGTCATTCAGAAAACTGACAGCTATATCCCCCAACCGAATTTCATAATCACGGGCGGGTCAGTAAATCTCATCCCCCAAGCAAAGTGTATTTTTATGGATACAGAGGCTCAACCCCCGACAGAGTTCATCACTTCATCTACAAAAATTAACTTCCTAAGTTTGTTCCCCTCAGAGTTTATTCTCAAGCAGAATCTCTTCTTGACAGAATATTCATAAGTCTCTAGTAGCAGTCTGTGATTTATCTTTCCAAACCTGGACATACTCCGATAGCATTTCATGTACATACACCATGACATGCACATACATATCATATACAACATTATCTCATTTATTTTGAGAACATCATCTCACCGTGCATTTCATGCATCACACATAATTAACCATGTTATCTTTTCAGGAAAGACGATCAGCTTCAACAAATCCAGTAGTTATACAGGTCACGTCTGCAGACGACTAATGGAGACTCAGTTCCCTAAACCGAATGGGTCAACTAATTTACACTTTTTCTTTGAAGTAACCCAACTATCTAGGTTCCTTCTCATAGCCCTACTATCCAGGCTTTCATTTCGAAGTAACCCTACTATCCAGATTCCTTCTCATAGCCCTACTATCCAGGCTTTCATTTCGAAGTAACCCTACTAACCAAGTTCCTTCTCATAGCCCTAATATCCAGACATTCATTTCGAAAGTAACCCTACTATCTAGGTTTCTTATCATAGCCTTAATACCCAGGCTTTCATCCCAAAGTAACCCTACTATCCAGGTTCCTTCCCATAAATCCTACTATCCAGGCTTTCATCTCGAAGTAACTCTACGACCCAGGTTCCTTCTCATAGCCCTACTATCCACGCTTTCATTTTGAAGTAACCCTACTATCCAAGTTCCTTCTCATAGCCCTACTATTCTGGCTTTCATTTCGAAGAAACCCTACTATCCAAGTTCCTTCTCATAACCCTACTATCCAGGCTTTCATCCTAAAGTAACCCTACTATTCAGGTTTCTTCTCATAGCCCTACTATCCAGGCTTTCATTTTGAAGTAACCCTATTATCCAGGTTTCTTCTCACAGTCCTACTATCCAGGCTTTCATCTCGAAGTAACCTTACCATCCAGGTTCCTTTTCTTTCATCTCCAGATGACAGTTCACAACACGAAGTTAATTCCCCAGTAGAGAGATGAACAACCGTAACTCCTAGCCTATATTTTCCAAGACGTGAATCAACATTCTCCAGCCAAGTCCTCCTCAACGGTAGGTACAGGAATTCTCACAAACGAATCTTTCAGGCAACCGGTATATTTTATGGATGGCATCGTTAAGCCCATCTCCGATGATTCTCTAACAACTTCCAAATGGCATCTGTAAGCCCATTCCCGATATCACCAAATCAAGTATCACTTCATGCGAGTGCAAATTTCTGGGCACTCTAGTGTTCAATCATCTTCCACCTTCAGATTACGAAAGGCAGACAACCAATCTACATCCTCAAGTTTAAGAAGATTGAACAGGGGCAGCTATACCCCAAAATTTGCCCTTTCATTTTACTCAATACATCCCATTGAGGTCCTCAACTTGCTCAAGGATGCCCAGGAGGTGACCAGACAAACTCTCTCCTAAGGCAATGTACCTCAAACTAGGGTTTACATTTTTATCAAGATGTGTGAACTCCAAAGGTCCCAAATGCCTTCCAGGGTCCCAATATGTTCTCAAGATCATCCATGTCAAATTTCAAGCCTTGCACAAGAATTTTTCTCAGTCAACTGCTCAGATGCTTGAGAATCGACTGTATTAGTTCAAAAGTCAAATGTGGCCCACATATAGTCAAACTTTAAGATTTTTGGTCAACATCAATATTTTGAAGTGACATTTATCATTTGATCAAGGGTTGATCATGATTCCTCAAGGAATGCTCCTAATTCATCAAAACTCAAAGGTTGCTAAATTAGGGTTTCTCAGGAAAAGTCAACCAAAATTTGGCTAAGCATAACGTCTTCATACTTTATCAGAAATTTTCCATCCAAGTCTCATTTTGAAGAGGATACAATTACCTACAATTCATCTTAAGCCCACAAGTATGCACTCATCAAAAGATATGAATTTCTACATTATAGGTCATTTTGAACAGTAAAAAAAAACACATTTTGGGTCAAGGCTTCTCACATGAACATGGAAGATCCAATTGAGATGAGACCAAAAGAGTTGTTTAGGGGACATCGTAAGATTTCTAAAAAGTCCAAGAACACCTCTATAGGGTTAAAATTGGAAGAGTTTTCCTTGTCAAAGTTGACCATTTTTGCAAAATTGCCAAAAGTCAAATGTGCCTAAAATTGCATTTTTTTTCCACATGGGCCTATCTTTTCAAGTTTGGAGCTTGTTTCTAACATGGTCCACGACCCATGAACCACTCCATTCCTCATTCACTTTTTTATTTGATTTATTATGATTTAATTCATTTAAAATTGAAATAAAATCAAATAAAATCAAAACAAATCACATAATTTGTTTTTGGGATATTTTTTGCATTGAATAAAGATCTCATGTGCTGTCAATAGCCAAGCAAGATCGTGCCATGCCATGAAAGGAGATAATCTCCACAATTGGAAAGAATGGAAGCAAATTGAAAACACATTCATATCTTGGATTCTTGGCAAAACAAATGACCTAATTTGATTCCATACATATACAAGATCATTATGAACCCTAAAGAAGAGGATTCAGATGTGCAGCTGCCTCCAAGAGCAAGAACCAAGTTTTCAATTTTTTGCAAAAAAGTGAGAATCATATTTTCAATCACAGACCAGTTCAAGGCATGCTGAAGGTCAAATCATGTTCCTGGGTGATCATTGAAGCAATAGCAAGCATCCTCAAGGCCTTAAACATCCAGAATCGCGCTCATCAAGCCTCACGGTTGCTATTTTTTTTAAATATCGTTTTCACTGGTTTTGGCATCATAAACATGTTCTAAATACATATTCTTGTTTACCATCATGTATGCAACGTATCTGGATTGTTTAATTTGAGTATAGGTACAGGAATCACGAAATGCCATTCCTAGGGTTTCAAGCTCCATTTTAGGGTTTCCTAATGCAGGAAAAATTAAGGCTAGACGTGGGTACCATGGTGTTCAGGGCTTCAATCCCAGTCGATTCATGGTCTCCATGGGAATTTATATTGCTTGTATTTGATTTTTGAATGACACAGGGTTGTAGCTACGGACACCGTCCGTAGGTAAAAGGTCGTTATCTAACACGACGGAGGAAGGAAGAAGAAGATATGTGGCTTGATCCCATTGGTTGTTTTGAATAAGCGCGCGTCCCTTTTTAAATTTCTAGTTAATCACTCATTTTCATATAAGGCATATTATTGTTATTATACTAACAAGTTAACTTCCTAGCGCAGCTGGCAACGAAGCATGTGTGTAAGTGGGAGGACCTGGGTTCGATCCCAGGTCCAGGCATTTTCTTGTTTTCCAAATATTTCTTTTCAGATCCCATGCGCCTCACCTTCACAAGAGCATTATACGACCTCAGATCTAACCCCCAAGATCTCATCACATCCGGATCCAACGTCCCATACTTGCAGTCATACCATAGATCATCAGGAGACCGGCACACAGGATCTGGCGCATGTTGGGCTCAGAATAGTGGGCCTGGACAAAAATTCCAGAATGCACCTGTGATTGGTGGATCTGGAACTGACTGTTTAACGCTGGTTCGCGAAATGTCGCGGAAGCAAGAGTCGCCACCGTCTTTTATTTTCTCCAAATGGAAAGGACAAAAGCACAGAAAAATTCCTTATAGAGATTGCTCTCGGTTCGGGAGGTAGATTTATAGAAAGGGAAGGTGTTAGCACCCTTTCTATCCATGGTTATCCATGGGCTCTTAGATACTTGCTCATTGTGTTTTCAAAAGTGTTTGTTTGCTTTTCAACTGTGGGTTTTTAAAAAAGTTTCTTTGAAAATTTCAGTTCGACTCTTGTATCAGTCCTCAAGAGTGTTTGAAAAGTTGCTTTCGAAAGCTTTTTGAAAAGTGTCGGTGTGAAAAGTATTTTTTGATTTGTTTTGAAATTAGAGCAAGTATCTACGAGTTCTCTACCTACCCTAAGGAATTCGTCTGTGTAAATGTCCTTAAAGTAGTGTCATCCCACCATTAAGAGGTAGGTAGCACCACCGTTGGAGGTATTCGGGTCAATTCGAGGGTTCGGGACATGGTGATCACCGGAGCAATAGGAAGACACCTTAGAAGCTACCCTCATGCCATGTTCATGGACATGAGGACTTACTAAAACATCCTCTACTCGACGACCACCTTTCGAGGGGCAAGGCAACAGTGAGGCGTACCCTAGGGGTGGTGTGTGGTTTGTGTGTCATGTTCATTTATGTTTATCTTGTTCATACATTGGTGATCTACGCGTTGCTTTTATTTTGAGCATTCATTCTTTCATGCGAATTATTAACAGTTAAAAAAGATGCGAGAAGGTAAAAGTCCTACGCTATTACAAAGGCGCGGGTCTACATCGCCAAATTAATCCAAGACCCGATTTCAAATAAAATAAAGCGGAAAGATAAATATCTAATTAGTCTATTACATGGCTTTGGGAGAATTACATGAAAAAAGGAAATAAAATAAGCGCGCGAATTAGAATTGTGATCGAATGCGAGGGCGTTGGACCCTTTTAAGGAAATTAAATTGCAATGAATAAATTAATTAAGTTAAATGAGAAAAAGAAATTATTTTTGAGTTTTTTTGTATTTATGGATTTTTAGTAAGAAAATTAAATTGGAATTAAAAAGAAAAGTTAATTAACCCTAATTCTAACTATTTTTAATTTATTAAGAAAATATTCAAGTTTGACCTAATTTATATTAATTATTTACACGGCAATTTATTTACAAAATAATTAATAATTAAATATGGTAAAAGAAAAGAAAACGAACAAAAGTATAAAACCCTAATTCTACATTTTTTAGTTTATTAAGAAAAATATTAGAATTAAACCTAGAATTAAAACTAAATCAATTAATAAATTTATTTACAAAAATGTTAGTGAATTAAACATAAAAACATATTTTTTATTTTATAGTTTCTGAATTTTTTTGGGTATTTTTATGTTATGAAAATATTAATTTATGAATTAAAAGGAAATAATTAAATTAAAACAAATAATAAAAAAAATAGGAAAAAGAAAAGAAATACAAACACTTGGGGGGTGTTGACCCCAATTTGGAGGCATTATTGTAGCAAACAGGCCCAATGAATTAAGGCCTTCAGTTGACTTTTCAGGGCGCGTGTGGCTTCATTGACCAAGGCGTATGGAGTTCTCCAGATCAAGGCCATTGGTTTGATCTTCATGTATAGGTGGCAAGCACAGATATGGAGGCCTATGGTACTCCCTTGAGAACACGCTGCGTGGAATTATGTTAGCAAGAAAAATATTGAAATAACGTGGGGGACCTGGGGATCGAACCCAAGTCCCAGAGTTTACCAAACCAATGCCTTGCCACCTGAGCCATTTACGCGTTTTGTGTATAATATAGAAAATAATGAATATAATAAAAAACAAACGATTAGTGGTGTATTTCGCGCGAAATTCAAACGCACCAACCGCTGGCTTACACCTCATCTTCTTTTCCACTCGTTCTGCATTTGCCTGATAAAAACATATCAAATAGAGGGGGTTTTGAACCCCCACTAACTACAGTATAAGAAAATAGCGAATAGGCCCTGGTTGCTCATAAATTGAGCGCGACCTGTGGATTGAGTTCGTGTGAAGCTTCTGGTTCTAATGGCCCTGGTCTCGTGTCTCAATTTTTCCTGAAGAGGAAACCCCTAATTTTGCATCTCTGAAACCCTAGCAAGCTTCAATGGTAACTTTGCATATAGGCTATGAAAACTCAATTAAACAATGTCAATAGACTCAGAAGGTCCATATTAGTACAAAACAACAATTAAACTGTATGGAAAATGCCCAGAAATTGAAATACGATTATGCATAAAGTATGAGAAATTTTGAGTTCTATATACCAATTCTTGATGCGTGGGGATTGGAAAAGGATGCAGTTAGGTTCCTTGAAGCCTTGGCAAGCTATTGAAATTGGTTAGAAGCTTTGAAACTCCCTGCAATATCGTTTTCAGTTTTTAAAAATTTGATGAAAAATGCAAAGTTGGTTTTGATTCTTAGGCGCAGCTTTCTGGTCGTGAGCATTAGGGTTATGATCAGTATATGTATGCCAATGGATTAGGGTTGCAAAACATGTCCAAAACCTTGGTAATCAATGCTTTTGAGATTTGATTTTCATGGTATCTTTTTCCAATCTTTTTCATGTGAAGAATATGCCAATCATTGCCAATCACCTTGATTCTTTCCATATTGAATAGTGCACGAAATCTTGAAGGTATTCTATGCACAAAAAGATTTGAAAAGCATGGATGAGTATTTTTTCATATTTTATTTAATTAAATGAATTAATGGTGATTAAAAATTCAAATAAATAATAAAAAATGATGAAATAACTCCCCTTTGGGTCAAATGGTCGTGCATAGCCTTTGGATGATGATTCTTGGAAGAAAATGTGGCCCATTAGCAATTTTGAGGCATTTGAAGTAAAGTTGACTTTTCAAAATTCCCAAAAATTTCCCAACTTCCACAAGGCATATCTTGCTCAATTTTTAAGCTTTGATCATGTTCTTGGACATTTTGGAAAGGTCTTGAAGTCCTCTAACCAATGCCTTTGGTCCCATGTCATTTTGATATACCAATCTCAAGTTATGGCCTTTGACTTAAAGTCCCTTTTTGTTGACTTTTGAAAATGACCTATAATGTTGAAATTGATAACTTTTTGTGAGAGCATTTCTTGGACTTGAAGTGTGAAGAGGAGTTGTAGGAAATGTCATTCTCTTCAAAATGAGCTTTGGATGGAATTTTTCTGATAAACCATGTGGAAGTTATGCCTTAGTCAAGTTACAGTTGACTTTTTCAACTGTCCAAATATGGAAACTTTTGCATCTTGAGACTTTTTGAGCCATGCCTTGAAAATCATGATCAAGAATTGATCAAATGATGTTTGTGGCTTCAAAATAAGATGTTGACCAAAAATTTGAACTTTTGACTGTCAAATGACCATTTTACCCCTATAGTTGACTGCTGAGCAATTAGGGTTTCTGACTGTGCAATTTTGTGCTGTAAGTCTTGAAACTTGGTATGAGGATGCTTGACCATGTTTGTGGGCATGTGGGACTTGATTGGACCTTTGGAAACTTCAATTTCTTTGCCAGAACCAAAACCCTAGTTTTTGACTATTAGGAGGCCCTTGACCTGTGCAACCCTTGGGGGGATTTTGAAGCATGCTCTTTGTAAATCTTGAAGAATATGGGAGGGCAAATTTTGGGGTACAACAGTTGCCCATGTTCAATCTTCTTAGACCTGAGGATGTAGATTGGCTGACGTGCCTTTCGTAATCCGAAGGTGGAAGATGATTGAACACTAGAGTGCCCAGAAATTTGCGCTCACATAGTAGTGTGATGGGGGAATGGGCTTATAGATTCCATTTGGAGATTGATGGATAGGATGATGGGCTTATAGATGCCATACTTGGAGGTGATGGATAGGTGGATGGGATTATAGATGCCATCTAGGTGTCGATCGCGTAAGAGATTCCTTAGCGAGAACTTGCGTACCTGAAAAAGAAAATGAGTACCTGGCATGTTACAGGAGTTGAGTCTGGAGCTTCAAACGATGATGAATGAACCATGGATGGTTACTACCTCAACGGGACGGTGAGAGAACCTTGGATGATTACTACCTCAACAGGAACGCTGAGAGAACCTTGGATGATTACTACCTCAACAGGAACACTGAGAGAATCCTGGGCGATTACTACCTCAACAGGAACGCTGAGAGAACCATAGGCGACTTCAACCTCAACAGTAACGCTGAGAGAATCTTGGGCGACATCAACCTCAATAGTAACGCTGAGAGAATCTTGGGCGACTTCAACCTCAACAGTAACACTGAGAGAATCATAGGCGATTACTACCTCAACAGTAACGCTGAGAGAATCTTGGGCGACTTCAACCTCAACAGTAACGCTGAGAGAATCTTGGGCGACTTCAACCTCAACAGTAACGCTGAGAGAATCTTGGGCGACTTCAACCTCAACAGTAACGCTGAGAGAATCTTGGGTGTCTTCTACTGAGTCTTCATCAGGAAAATCTTTAGGGATTGATTTAACTGGACTAGAGAAGGCCTTTGATTGGATAAGAATCAAGAAAAATCTTAGGGTCGACTTAACTGAACCAAGCAAGGTCTTGGAATATCTTCAACTGGATAAGAAACAGGGAGATCTTAGGGTCGATCTGACTGAACCAGAGAAGGCCTTTGACTGGATAAGAATCAGGAAAATCTTAGGGTCGATTTAACTGAAGCGGACAAGGTCTTGAAATCTTCAACTGGATAAGAAACAGGGAGATCTTAGGGTCGATCTGACTGAACCAGAGAAGGCCTTTGACTGGATAAGAATCAGGAAAATCTTAGGGTCGACTTAACTGAACCAAGCAAGGTCTTGGAATATCTTCAACTGGATAAGAAACAGGGAGATCTTAGGGTCGATCTGACTGAACCAGAGAAGGCCTTTGACTGGATAAGAATCATAAAAATCTTAGGGTCGATTTAACTGAACCGGACACGGTCTTGAAATCTTCAACTGGATAAGAAACAGGGAGATCTTAGGGTCGATCTGACTAAACCAGAGAAGGCCTTTGACTGCATAAGAATCAGGAAAATCTTAGGGTCGATTTAACTGAACCAAGCAAGGTCTTGGAATATCTTCAACTGGATAAGAAATAGGGAGATCTTAGGGTCGATCTGACTGAACCAGAGAAGGCCTTGAAATCTTCAACTGGATAAGAATCAGGGAGATCTCAGGGTCGATCTGACTGAACCAGAGAAGGCCTTTGACTGGATAAGAAACAGAAAAATCTTAGGGTCGATTTAACTGAACCGGACAAGGTCTTGAAATCTTCAACTGGATAAGAATCAGGGAGATCTTAGGGTCGATCTGACTGAACCAGAGAAGGCCTTTGACTGGATAAGAAACAGAAAAATCTTAGGGTCGATTTAACTGAACCGGACAAGGTCTTGAAATCTTCAACTGGATAAGAATCAGGGAGATCTTAGGGTCGATCTGACTGAACCATAGAAGGCCTTTGACTGGATAAGAAACAGAAAAATCTTAGGGTCGATTTAACTGAACCGGACAAGGTCTTGAAATCTTCAACTGGATAAGAATCAGGGAGATCTTAGGGTCGATCTGACTGAACCAGAGAAGGCCTTTGACTGGATAAGAAACAGAAAAATCTTAGAGTCGATTTAACTGAACCGGACAAGGTCTTGAAATCTTCAACTGGATAAGAATCAGGGAGATCTTAGGGTCGATCTGACTGAACCAGAGAAGGCCTTTGACTGGATAAGAATCAGGAAAATCTTAGGGTCGATTTAACTGAACCGGACAAGGTCTCGAAATATAGCTGAGAACTTAACTGGATCTTTCCTGAAAGGTAAAGGTCAGTCATATGCAATACATGATATGGATCAAGCAATGATGTTCTCAACATAAATGAGATTTGTAAGATATAGTGCATATATGCATGCTATAATGTATGGACCTGCGATGTTTATGAACGTATGTTTTTGTCTAGGAAAATAAATCCTTGACGGGTGCCGGGAAGTCACTCCTGGGCTGATGTTGAAGAGTAGATCTTTGCATCCGCTGGGGATGATAATTGCAAGAATACCGGTAGGAGAAGATAACTCCGTTGGGGAATAAACTTGGCGAATGGATTACTCTGCGGGGAGAAAAGTACTCTAACGATCTTGCTGGGGAACAATACTCTGTGGGGAGAAAGGTACTTTGCTGAAATGTTGATGGTAACTTCGCTGGGGATACCATTGTTGTGTTGGAAGTGCTGATAGACTTCGCTGGGGATAAGAAGACTTTGCCGAGGACGATCTTCTCATGGCTTTTGGCTGAGGATAACCCAGTTATATCCTGGTAGGGAAATAACTCTTTGAATAAAGCCGGGAGACGCGTTCGTGCTCTACGGGGATAAGCTTCCAGAATCTACTGGGGATAAGCTTACTGCTTGGGGAGATGGTTCAAACTTTCCTGGGGAAATTGGATTTGACTCTCCTGGGGAAATCTGAACTATATTGGGGAAGTGACTCCTTTGAATGTTTGATATACCGTCGGGGAACAATCTTTAGGTTAAGACTGCCGGGGATGCTTGTTAGGAATGTCTGTATATCGTGCTGGGGAATGTTGAGATCTGCGGGGGATACCCAACTTCCTTAAGGCTTGATAATAGCTTTGCTTGGGGAGAGTGTACTGACTTGCTGGCTCACTCTCTGGGGAATTAAGATGTATTGGTTATGTTCTTCAGCCGAACCTATCTTAGTGCCTTGGTGGACAGAGCAATTAGATCGTTTGGACAACCCATCATTGCCCCTGTTTCTGAGGTGGGAGAGGAAGACCTGTGAGGTGCTGATAGTTGTTGATGGACAAACCTTCTTCTGGTAGGCAAGTGACAGGATGACAAGACATAGTCGTATGCTTTAATCCCTAACTTTTTCCTGGACCGCCCTTTCGGGTTTTCGGTCCACCGGGATACCCATTTTTGCCCAAGCTGCCTTTTTAGGTTTTCGACTTGCCGGGTGTACAGGTTTTTCATTTCATCCCTTATTTTGCCCGAACCCTTTTGGTTCGCTGGGAAGCCCTTATTTTTTCCTAGGTGCGTCAACCTAGCGGGTCTTTGATTTTTCATAGTATATTTTTTTTACTATGTCCGTGCTTTCAGAATGTAGGGAGTTGCCCCTGTTAGAAGTGTTTTGTCATGCCACCAGAAGGTATTTGATCAAGCAAGATTCATTGTTGGAATGCCCCAAGCGACTCAGGCGGAGATTTGCCCCAAGCTACTTGGCCTTTGAGAGATTCTCTGAATCTTGATTGGACTTCCCCAGATAATAAACCATGATCATATCATGCCCCTTGATTGGAAGTGCTTCTGTTCATTAGGCATTCGTCGTGCGAATTTCTATGCTGTTCAAACAAAAAGTCATATGCAAACAAAGTTATGTTAAAAATGCAAAGCTTATGTCTGTCTTGAAGATTTTGAAAATGCATTCTTTTTCATAAAACAAGTGAATGTTTGTAAAACGTGATGTCAACTCCGTATTTACCGTAGGCCTTAAGGAGTCAGGATACCTTTCGTAACAGTACGCTTTTGAACTAACCCATGCTTCAGCTAGGACTTTTGAGGGTTATAACGTGGCCTGGTTCACGGTTCAAGAAACAAAGGATAAAGGCTCAAATTATTTGTACCCACCCGTTCTTCGTGATGTTCTTCAAACCTAAGCTCAGCTGATAGTGCGTTAGACCTTGTTTGAGTCTTTGCTTTGGTATTCCGGTGATGGTTCGGATACTGAACGTTTATTTTGGATAGGCAGTCATTTCTCTTTGTGTTGAGGGTCTGTAGGACCTCTTTTCTCTTTTTTTTATTACCCCTATTTTTTGCCTGAACTGTTTCTTTTGTGATTACAGTCAGCGGGATGCCCAAGCTTTGTAAGTCTCCTTCATGGGTTTTGACTTAGTGGGTTTTTATTTTTTGAGATATAATGACTGCCTATCCTTATGATTATTCGGAACCATCATTGTCTTTCTTTGTTTTGTAGGGACCTCTTTGGTGCCATTCGTTATGCGCTTGGATCAACTGAGAAAACTACCCTGCCCCAGGTTATGATTAAGGGTTTTAATTTTCGAAAAGAAAAACTCCTACTTCTTTGGCTCGAAGGGGTTGACGAGGGATTATCTTCCTTATAACTCCAATGTTTAGGGATTGAAACAATGCTTGTACCTCATCAGCGGGGTCTGTTCAAAAGCATACTGTAGATTGTGGTATCGTTTTCGTCATCCTCCCTCAAGAGGCTTAGAATTATTAATCGAGCGTTGATCATCAGAAAAAATATGAAAATAATTTGCATATAGTGAATACGAATATATTGCTTCAAAACAGACATATGCGATGCATTAATGAAATAACAACGTTTAACATGAGTAAATGTTTGAACAAAAGAAAGTTACAACTTGAAAATCCTAATGAACAAAAGTCTTTTCATCTCAGGGCTTGTTACTTCAAATGGGGAGCCTTGGAGGGATGGTAGAAAAACTCAGCCTGACCATCTTGTGTGAATTCCAATGCTCCTTCATCAATCAGGTCCTGGATCTTGTTCTTCAGAGCCCAACACTCATTTGTATCATGCCCTGGACTGGCAGAGTGGTAGGCACACCTTTTATTGGGATGATAGGTAGGAGATGCTGTGTTGGGGTTCCGGGGATGAGCCCTTAATGTGATCAGATTCAATCTCAACAGGCGTTGTAAAGCTTGAAACAGCGACATGTTGAGCTGGGTGAATTGCCTCCTGGGCTTGTCTGGCTGAAGTTGGTGAGGTTGATGCTGAATTCGTGACACTGGAGCCATTTGAGAAGCTCTCGCCTTATCTCCTTGTCTCAAAGATGGTTGAATGATGACTGGCTCTTTACCCTTAGACGTTTTCCCCAGTTGGTTACTCTGAAGCAGTTGGTTGATGAGAGCCCCGAGCTCTTCTTGTCTTTGAGCTAAACCTTGAATGGCAGTCACCTGCCCCAGCATCTGGGTTTTCATTGCATCCATCTCAGTTTGCAGGTGTTTCAGCCGTTCATCCTCAGCACTGTTCCTGACCAAAGTCCCCATAAGAAGGGTTCTCAGCTCTTCCTGCCCCTTGGATAGATTCAGGAGGATTTCTTCGAACCGAGTCTCTTGAGCATGGAAGTCCTGGTTGTATTGTTGGGAAGCCATTGCTGAAATAAATAGCGCAGATGGTAAGTGGCCTGTCAAAAGGGTACCTGTAATGCAATGATATGTATGATATGCATGCAATGTTTTCAAGGACCTCGCGGGATAAACAAGAAAATTTGTTAGAATTTGGGTCCGGTAGCTTGATTGAAGGAACTTCCTGTTGTTGGGAGCCCCTCTTCAAGGGTCAAAAGCTCACCAGATCCAGTGGGTCATAGCCCCTGACAACCTTGGCTAGAGGAAAAATAAATCCCCTTTGCCCCTTGCTGGACATTTGGTTCATCATGACCTGCATCACAAGCCCTTGAGATCCTTGAAATGGATTAGTCCTTATGTAGGATGTATGCAATGGTATGATGGTATGATGTCATGTTATGCGTGGGGTGATATAAGTAACCCTGTTATGAGTCCAGATTAAGGACTGTAAATAAAACTTGCAAGAAATTCAGTAAACCCTGTCATGAGTCCCAATTAAGCACTATAAACAAAACCTGCAAGAAACTCAAGTGTCAGATACCAAGCATGCAAACAGTCAAGTTGGAAGGCACACAAGTCACACAAGAGCCCTTAGGGTTTAGGCCAGCATGAAGTTTAGGTATTACCCTCTTTCAGTTTGTTGGTTCATACCTGTCCTATTAGAAGTAACCGGGTTCTAAGGGTCCCAATATCACTGGATTGCTTTCATTGTTCATCGTTTCGGTTTAGCCACTGAACTGGCGACCGAAATATTCCAGGAAAGCAACCCTCAATTGAGTGTAGTATCGAGTATCAACCAACCTCGAACTGCACCAAAGTCAGTTATCTCACTACCCTAAAGAGGCCAAGATAGTTCAATTAAGGTTCCTAAGGTCAGTTGATGCTTCACGACACCACGCGGAGGCCCCGTACTCTCCTTGACTAAACTCAAGGGTTACCGGTACACACCAAAGTGCCACATCAACGTAGCAGACTGCTTCAACCATGTCGGTATACCCCGCACAGTTCCCTCACAGTCTTGTTGCTACTTTCTAAGAAGGTATCCCCCAGATCCGGGTTAGGGTCTATAGAACTCCCAAGACAGTCCCACAATTTAAAGCAAACAAGTCAAAGCAATTGAAAACACAGTGATCTTAGTCCTAAGGTACACCTCACTTTTATAAGTCCCCAGCAGAGTCGCCAGTTCTGTGATCGGTGGATACGGAACTGACTGTTTAACGCTGGTTCGCGAAATGTCGCGGAAGCAAGAGTTGCCACCGTCTTTTATTTTATCCAAATGGAAAGGACAAAAGCACAGAAAAATTCCTTATAGAGATTGCTCTCGGTTCGGGAGGTAGATTTATAGAAAGGGAAGGTGTTAGCACCCTTTCTATCCATGGTTATCCATGGGCTCTTAGATACTTGCTCATTGTGTTTTCAAAAGTGTTTGTTTGCTTTTCAACTGTGGGTTTTTTAAAAAGTTTCTTTGAAAATTTCAGTTCGACTCTTGTATCAGTCCTCAAGAGTGTTTGAAAAGTTGCTTTCGAAATCTTTTTGAAAAGTGTCGGTGTGAAAAGTATTTTTTGATTTGTTTTGAAATTAGAGCAAGTATCTACGAGTTCTCTACCTACCCTAAGGAATTCGTCTGTGTAAATGTCCTTAAAGTAGTGCCATCCCACCATTGAGAGGTAGGTAGCACCACCGTTGGAGGTATTCGGGTCAATTCGAGGGTTCGGGACATGGTGATCACCGGAGCAATAGGAAGACACCTTAGAAGCTACCCTCATGCCATGTTCATGGACATGAGGACTTACTAAAACATCCTCTACTCGACGACCACCTTTCGAAGGGCAAGGCAACAGTGAGGCGTACCCTAGGGGTGGTGTGTGGTTTGTGTGTCATGTTCATTTATGTTTATCTTGTTCATACATTGGTGATCTACGCGTTGCTTTTATTTTGAGCATTCATTCTTTCATGCGAATTATTAACAGTTAAAAAAGATGCGAGAAGGTAAAAGTCCTACGCTATTACAAAGGCGCGGGTCTACATCGCCAAATTAATCCAAGACCCGATTTCAAATAAAATAAAGCGGAAAGATAAATATCTAATTAGTCTATTACATGGCTTTGGGAGAATTACATGAAAAAAGGAAATAAAATAAGCGCGCGAATTAGAATTGTGATCGAATGCGAGGGCGTTGGACCCTTTTAAGGAAATTAAATTGCAATGAATAAATTAATTAAGTTAATTGAGAAAAAGAAATTATTTTTGAGTTTTTTTGTATTTATGGATTTTTAGTAAGAAAATTAAATTGGAATTAAAAAGAAAAGTTAATTAACCCTAATTCTAACTATTTTTAATTTATTAAGAAAATATTCAAGTTTGACCTAATTTATATTAATTATTTACACGACAATTTATTTACAAAATAATTAATAATTAAATATGGTAAAAGAAAAGAAAACGAACAAAAGTATAAAACCCTAATTCTACATTTTTTAGTTTATTAAGAAAAATATTAGAATTAAACCTAGAATTAAAACTAAATCAATTAATAAATTTATTTACAAAAATGTTAGTGAATTAAACATAAAAACATATTTTTTATTTTATAGTTTCTGAATTTTTTTGGGTATTTTTATGTTATGAAAATATTAATTTATGAATTAAAAGGAAATAATTAAATTAAAACAAATAATAAAAAAAATAGGAAAAAGAAAAGAAATACAAACACTTGGGGGGTGTTGACCCCAATTTGGAGGCATTATTGTAGCAAACAGACCCAATGAATTAAGGCCTTCAGTTGACTTTTCAGGGCGCGTGTGGCTTCATTGACCAAGGCGTATGGAGTTCTCCAGATCAAGGCCATTGGTTTGATCTTCATGTATAGGTGGCAAGCACAGATATGGAGGCCTATGGTACTCCCTTGAGAACACGCTGCGTGGAATTATGTTAGCAAGAAAAATATTGAAATAACATGGGGGACCTGGGGATCGAACCCAGGTCCCAGAGTTTACCAAACAAATGCCTTGCCACCTAAGCCATTTACGCGTTTTGTGTATAATATAGAAAATAATGAATATAATGTAAAACAAACGATTAGTGGTGTATTTCGCGCGAAATTCAAACGCACCAACCGCTGGCTTACACCTCATCTTCTTCTCCACTCGTTCTGTATTTGCCTGAAAAAAACATATCAAATAGCGGGGGTTTTGAACCCCCACTAACTACAGTATAAGAAAATAGCGAATAGGCCCTGGTTGCTCATAAATTGAGCGTGACCTGTGGATTGAGTTCGTGTGAAGCTTCTGGTTCTAATGGCCCTGGTCTCGTGTCTCAATTTTTCCTGAAGAGGAAACCCCTAATTTTGCATCTCTGAAACCCTATCAAGCTTCAATGGTAACTTTGCATATAGGCTATGAAAACTCAATTAAACAATGTCAATAGACTCAGAAGGTCCATATTAGTACAAAACAACAATTAAACTGTATGGAAAATGCCCAGAAATTGAAATACGATTATGCATAAAGTATGAGAAATTTTGAGTTCTATATACCAATTCTTGATGCGTGGGGATTGGAAAAGGATGCAGTTAGGTTCCTTGAAGCCTTGGAAAGCTATTGAAATTGGTTAGAAGCTTTGAAACTCCCTGCAATATCGTTTTCAGTTTTTAAAAATTTGATGAAAAATGCAAAGTTGGTTTTGATTCTTAGGCGCAGCTTTCTGGTCGTGAGCATTAGGGTTATGATCAGTATATGTATGCCAATGGATTAGGGTTGCAAAACATGTCCAAAACCTTGGTAATCAATGCTTTTGAGATTTGATTTTCATGGTATCTTTTTCCAATCTTTTTCATGTGAAGAATATGCCAATCATTGCCAATCACCTTGATTCTTTCCATATTGAATAGTGCATGAAATCTTGAAGGTATTCTATGCACAAAAAGATTTGAAAAGCATGGATGAGTATTTTTTCATATTTTATTTAATTAAATGAATTAATGGTGATTAAAAATTCAAATAAATAATAAAAAATGATGAAATAACTCCCCTTTGGGTCAAATGGTCGTGCATAGCCTTTGGATGATGATTCTTGGAAGAAAATGTGGCCCATTAGCAATTTTGAGGCATTTGAAGTAAAGTTGACTTTTCAAAATTCCCAAAAATTTCCCAACTTCCACAAGGCATATCTTGCTCAATTTTTAAGCTTTGATCATGTTCTTGGACATTTTGGAAAGGTCTTGACGTCCTCTAACCAATGCCTTTGGTCCCATGTCATTTTGATTTACCAATCTCAAGTTATGGCCTTTGACTTAAAGTCCCTTTTTGTTGACTTTTGAAAATGACCTATAATGTTGAAATTGATAACTTTTTGTGAGAGCATTTCTTGGACTTGAAGTGTGAAGAGGAGTTGTAGGAAATGTCATTCTCTTCAAAATGAGCTTTGGATGGAATTTTTCTGATAAACCATGTGGAAGTTATGCCTTGGTCAAGTTACAGTTGACTTTTTCAACTGTCCAAATATGGAAACTTTTGCATCTTGAGACTTTTTGAGCCATGCCTTGAAAATCATGATCAAGAATTGATCAAATCATGTTTGTGGCTTCAAAATAAGATGTTGACCAAAAATTTGAACTTTTGACTGTCAAATGACCATTTTACCCCTACAGTTGACTGTTGAGCAATTAGGGTTTCTGACTGTGCAATTTTGTGCTGTAAGTCTTGAAACTTGGTATGAGGATGCTTGACCATGTTTGTGGGCATGTGGGACTTGATTGGACCTTTGGAAACTTCAATTTCTTTGCCAGAACCAAAACCTTAGTTTTTGACTGTTAGGAGGCCCTTGACCTGTGCAACCCTTGGGGGGATTTTGAAGCATGCTCTTTGCAAATCTTAAAGAATATGGGGGGGCAAATTTTGGGGTACAACAGCACCTCCCTGGGTTGTCTCTACAGGCCTAATTTCTCACCCTTTCTTTTTTATTTTTCTATTTTTATTATTTATTAATTAAATATTTTAACAACATCAAAAATATATCATTTTTTTTAATTTTAATCAAAATCATGAAAAACATCAAAAAAAAATTTCATAAAAAATATTTTGTTAATTAATTAGTCTAAATTAAATTAGGGAAATTAATGTTTTTTTGTTATAATTAAAATAATTAGATTTAGGGTTTAATTCTATATTTAACCCAATTTTTCCTTAAAAATAAATATTTTCGCAATTTAGATTTCCTGGTCGGCTAATCATTTCTCGCATTTAATTTACCGCGTGTCTTTAATTTTCTTTTTATTGTTATTTGTAACTGTTCCAAGTTTGTAATAGTAATTAGGTTTTCTTTTAAATTTCCGCATTTTGCTTTCATTCAATTCTTCATGTATCTACCCCAAAGCCTTGTAATAGCGTAGGAATTTTACTTTCTCGCTTTTGTATTTCGTATGCTTGTATATAATTGTTAGCAACCTAGGCGTGTATGATTAATGAATCAATCGTAGATCACTAAACTGCAAGATAAATATAAGTGAAAAAAGCACATTGCTGCACATGTTCACTCCTAGGGTTTACTTCACTTGGTTGCCTCGGAAATAATGGTCGTGTCCCTCGAACATAGGGATACCTTAGCAATGACCCGCGATTCAAAGTCGTCATAAAGATCACAGTCCCTACATATCCCTCAAGTTGTCTGCGAATTGATCTTATGACGATAGTCTCTTTGAAACGCTAAGGTATCCTTACTTGTTGCCTTCAGTGACCATTTCGTCCCTTCGAATGTCCCTTTAAAACTCCAACGATGGTGCTACCTATTCCTTAATAATAGGATAACACTGTCTAAAGGAAAACGAACACACATTTTTCGAGTAGGTAGATTAGTTCCTAGGTACTCTCTCAAACAAAAATTTTCACAAACACTTTTAAAACAGTTTTCAAAAACAACTTCGTCACACTCTTGAGGACAGATACAAGGGTTATCACGAAGTTAAACAAAAACTTTTCAAAACACACACAAGCAATTTTAAAAATGAGCAAGTAACTAAGAGCCCATGGAAAACCATGGATAAAAAGGGTGTTAACACCTTCCCTTTCTATAATCTACCCCCCGTACTCAGAAGCATTCTCGAAAAAGGTTTTTTCTGTTCTTTTTCCTTTTCCTTTGTTGGATGAAATAAAAGTCGGTGGCGACTCTTGCTTACCGTAACATTTAAAAAAACAAAAAATGCAAACCATTATAACAGTCGGTTCTGCCACCGTATTAAATAATCCCTTTTCAAGTCTTCGAGAGAGATGGGCATGTCAGGATGCAGGATAGTGTATGGGACATATCCTTCCACAACAGGCTCTATGATAACTGGGAGAATGGAGGGGTAAGGCATCATAATACTTTGAGCGCGGGTTCATACCCATTTGAGATAAGGCTCAAGAGGGATGGAATTCTTGTGCCCCAATGTCTTGCTATCTACCTTGTTCAACATCCTCCAAGCTCAGATAAACCTATGGAGATAACCTTGATCGTCATTCTCGTAGTCAAATACCAACCCTTGAATAAGCATCTCATGCGGACCATCCCTTCGGGCGTAACCAAACTGTCTTAAGGCTAAGCAGGGGTTGTAGGTGATACCTCCTCTAATGCCAAGTAAGGGGACATTAGGGAATTCTCCACAATGGTCGATGATAGTAACATTCTCTACAGATCGGGAACACCAATGAATGTTTGAATGTTTGAGCGTCATCAACCTATGTGACCACCTTGAACCTTGCTCGTTCTTCAATACAGATTGGGGAAGATGCGAAATAAACCATCATGCCAAAAGAGGAGTATAACACATAAGGATACATCTTTTCCTCAGTTCGACTGTGAAAAGAATGTAGGATGTCTCCTAACAAAGTAGGCACCGGGTTATGAGACATGAAGATTTTGACGGCGTTTACATCTATGAGTTGGTCAGGGTTTGGAAACAAAACCATCCCATAGATGAGGAGAGCCATAATTTCCTCAAAAGCTTGCAAGTCTAAGGAGTTCCAACAGTTTTGGGCTTTCTCAAACAAGAACTTGACTAAGAAACCTTTGACGCCACTCCTTGTTTCCCAATTAGTTGCGATATCAGATGGTTGCAAGTGTAAGGCTTGAGCAATCTCTTCTGCCTTTGGATCTCTTTCCATACCGTTAAAAGGTAGTTGATTGAGAATGGGAATCCTCAAGAGTTGGGAGAATTCTTCTAAAGTTGGCACAAGTTGATAATCGGGAAATGTGAAGCAATGGTGTAGAGGATCAAAGAACTGGAAGAGCACCTTCATCATGTCCTCATCAGTGTTGGAGGTAACCAAGTTTAGGATGCGACCATGTCTTTCTGTGAATGGAGAATTTTCGGGAATCCTTGATGCTAACTCTTTAAGTTGATGAGGGATCCTCACGAGATTGACTAGAGTGGTTTTCTTGCAAATAAATCCATGTCCTATAAAACAGAACAAAGATAAATCCCAAAAATCCTTGAAATGGTTAATGAGTATGAGTATGAGTATGATGTTATGATGTTTATGATGTTATGTACAAGTAGATATATACAAACAAACAAGTCATTAGGTTTAGGCTTGCATGGAGTCTCATAGGTAAGTACCCTCTTGAAGTTTAGTTGGCTCAAACCTGTCCTAGCAATAGTAACCGGGTTCTGAGGGAGCTCAATATCACTGGTTTGTTTTCTTGGGTATTGTTTCAGCGTAAGCCTCTTTAATGGCGATCAAACTATCCCAAAAAACCAAACCTCAATGAGTGTAGTATTGAGTATCTACCAACTTCAGACTGCACCAAAGCCGGTCATCTCACTACATCCTCGTGGTCAAGATGGTCAAGTAAAGGTTCTAGAAGTTAGTTAGTGCTTCATGATATCACTCAGTGGCCTCGTATTCTCCTTGACTACTCAAGGGCTACTGATACCCACAAATATGTCACACTAACGTAGCTATTGCTTAGACCACGTCGGTATACCCTGCACAATTTCCATAATGTATTTCTACTTACTTATAAGGTATCCCAAATATGGGTAGAGGATTCAAACCCAAACAAAGAACCAAAATGTAAAGCATACAAGTCAAACAATGAAATAAAATAAATGTGATCTAGCCCTAAGGTAACCCCACTTTTAGAATAATCCCCAGCAGAGTCGCCAGTTCTGTAACACGATGGGAGAACTGATTTGGTTGTTTTGCGTTTGATCACAAATGTTGCAGTTTAGCAAGAGTCGCCATCGACTTTTCTTTTATCCAAAAGGAAAGGCTGAAAAGAACAGGAAAGACCTTTGAGATGTTTTCTTGAGTTCGGGGGGTAGATTATAAAAAGGAAAGGTATTAGCACCCTTTTTATCCATGGTTTTCCACGGGCTCTTAGTTACTTGCTAGATCACTTGCTTTTGTTTGAAAATATGGTTTGTGTGGTTTTTTGAAAGTATTTTGAAAAAGGCGTCATCGTTTAGACAAACTTTGTAATGATTCTCGTTCGTAAGAATGTATACAAAGTGTTGATCTTTTGAAATGTTTTCAAGTTTGAAAGTTGTTTTTGAAAGTGTTGGTGTTTGTTTTGAAAAATAGCAAGGATATTTTGGTTTTGAAATTGAGCAAGCAACTAGGAATAATCTACCTACTCAAAAGTCTTTCGTGTTTATTTCCTCTTTCCTTTAACATTGTTATCTTACCATGGATTTGGTAAGAAACCCTATCTTTGGATGTAAAAGGGACGAGCAAGGGTCATCGTATAACCATGATTAGCAATGTTGTAAGATATCTTAGTATTTTCTTTAGGGACTAAGATCATTTTTAAAGGCAACATGGATAGCGTCAACAAGGGACTATGAACTTGTATTTTTTGCTTGTTTTTGCTAAGATAACTCACATGCATAATATGGCCATTTTTGTAAGGCAACAAAGTGGATTTACCCTAGGGGTGTATGTGTGCAAGTGTATTGGTTTTCATGCTTGATTTGTCTTTGAATTAGGGTTTTCTATTTGTTGGTTTTAATTTTTTCATACAAACCCTAATTACTAGCATTTGTATATAAAGCATTAAATTGCGGAATTTAAATGTCCTACGCTATTACAACGCTTTAAGGGATGGGGGTATAAGTTTAGGAATGGGGAATTGCAAGAAATTAAAACCCTAATTATTTATTACAACCATATTGAATTTGAGTAAATGTACAAAAATGAATAAATATAATGTACAAGTATGAAAAGGTAAAGGAAAGGATTTTTTGTATTTAAAAGTTTTGACCTAATTAAATTAAAACAAAATAATTTAATAGAATAAGAAAATTAAAACTAAGTTAATAAAAGAAGTTAATTTATTAAAGAAAACAAGTTTTTAGGTTTTTTTTTGTGAATTTGATTAAACGAGTAAATAAAATTAATTAAATAAAAGTCCAAAGTTCTAAAATTGATTTTAATTTACAAAAAAATAATATAATAATAATTAAGACTAATTAAAAAAAGGAAAATAATTTATTAAAGGAAATGTTTTTGTTCTTTTAGTTTTATGAAGAAAAAATAAACTAAATAAAAATAAATAATATAAATATAAATATTTTTGGATTTTTATTTGATAATAATAATAATAATAGTAATAAAAATAATAAAGAAAATAAAATAAAATAAAAGTCAGGAGGGTGTGAAATCTATTTAAGGTGTATGGAAGTAGAACAGTGTGATACGGTGGCAGAACCGACTGTTATATTGGTTTGCATTTTTTGTTCGCAAATGTTGCGGTAAACAAGAGTCTCCACCGAATTTTATTTCATCCAACAAAGGAAAAGGAAAAAGAACTGAAAAAACCTTTTTTCGAGATATTTCTGAGTACGAGGGAGGGGGTAGATTATAGAAAGGGAAGGTGTTAGCACCCTTTCTATCTGTGGTTTTCCACGGGCTCTTAGGTACTTGCTCATTTTTAAATTGCTTGTGTGTGCTTGCTTTGAAAAATTTTGTTTACTTCGTGATAACCCTTGTATCGATCCTCAAGAGCGTGGCGAAGTGGTTTTTGAAACTGTTTTGAAAGTGTTTGTGGGAAAGAGTTTTTATTGTTTTGAGCAAGTACTTAAGATTTTCTACCTACTCGAAAAAGGTTGTTCGTTTTCTCGTTTCTTTTAGAAAGAGCTATCCTACTATTAAGGAGTAGGTAGCTCCATCGTTGGAGTTTCAAGGGACATTCGAAAGGGATGTTATGGTCATTGAAGGCAACATGTAAGGATACCTTAGCATTTCGAAGGGACCGTCGTCACATATTCGTAAGCAACATCGAGGGACCAGATCATTTCTCGTAGGCAACTCGAGGGACAGTAAGGGACCATGATCTTTTATGATGACTTTTATACCGAGGGTCTTTTCTAAGATATCCCTACGTTCGAGGGACATGACCATTGTTTTCCGAGGCAACCAAGTGAGGCATATCGTAAGGGTGCAAGTGTGTAGCAGTGTTTGTTTTCAGATATATATCTTGTAATTAAATGATCTACTTAATTGATTAAGCATACAAATCTAGGTTGCTAACAATTATATACAAGCATATAAAATAAAAGCGAGAAAATAAAAGAGTCCTACGCTATTACAAGGCCTCGGGGAGGGGTTTACGTAACCAAAAACCGGGGATTAAACAGTAAATAATATGCGGTAAGCCCTAATTAAAAACTATTACAAACCCGAAGCAAATACAATAATTGGAAAATAAAATATTGCGCGCGAGAATTAAGTACCGGAATCAAAGTTTAAATTCTAAAAATCTAATCAATTAAAGGGAAAATATTTTTTTGTATTTTATTATTGAGAAAAATATTTGAAATCTTAACCTAAATCTAATTAATTAAAGAAAAATATTTTTTGGTATTTTATTGAGAAAATTAAATATTTGTGAATTAAACCTAATTTGTCTAATTAATTTTAATTATGAAAACAATCAAGTCAAAATCATTAAATTAATTATTTTCCAAAAAAAAACTAATTTTAATAAAAAACCTAATTCTACATTTTTGTGGTTTTCTTGATTTTATGATTAAATAAAAAAATGATTTTTTTTGTTGTTTTGTAAAAAGAAATTAATCAAATAAAACAAAAGAAAATAAAGAAAGAAAGTAATTGGGCCTGTGGTGAAAGCAGGTTAGGGGTGTGAAGCTGAATTTCATTGAGCCCAAATCCTTTGGCCCAATCAGGCGTTTGGATCCAGTGCTGGCCATATTTGAGGGTTCACCATGGTCTGCATGTGTTGAGTGTTAGATCTGGATATGATGAGATCTTGTGGTATGGTGATGGAAGTGCATGAGGAGCGCGCAGGGACCTGGAGCATTGGATCTGAAGACACAAATTAGTGAAAATTAACTTTGCAAAAGGGCTGGATCCAACCCACCCCCTTTTGGACTAAAGCCTTATCATGCCCTGCCTTGCCAACTGAACCAAGCGTGTTAATTGTTAACAAAATAATACAAAATAAATATAAGGCAAATAAAGATCTATGGCCACATGTCAAAAACATGCGCGTTATGGGTCCCCAATGGTTTGAATGGATAAATCAGTGAGAACCACGCCATCACCTTCTTCAGGGATCCGTCGTTTTAGATGGGGAACTTTTAACTACAGCAGTTTTTTGTCACTATAGGTTGTAGTGACGGATTTTGTTCGTAACTAAAAACCTACAAAATTTGAAAACCCAACACAAGCAGAATAAATTCAAACCAAAGGTATGGATCAATTGCAAATCATCTCCTGAGCATGATAGTAACCCTAATTTTTTCTAATTTTGCCTTTATATAGAATTCCCAATTTGGGACCTCAAAACCCTAACAACGACATCGTGCCATTCCTGCACTTAAACTTCAATCAAACCAATCAAAAACATTGCAAATATGATAGCAAGCATGGATATATGATCAAAACATGTTTATGATGGATAAATCATTGAAAACGAATCTTGAAAAAAGATGCAAACCGTGGCAATGTGAGGCATGATTTCTGAAGGTTTTAAGGCTTGAGGATGATTGGAATGGCTTCAGAAAATATCCAGGAACGGATTGCTGGCCTTGGAATTGCTGAAACGGCCTATAGAATCAAAACCGACTTGCAATTTTTCCACGAAAATTTGACACTTCTTCCTTTGCTCTCACGACCCCAAACCCTCTTTTTTTGCCTTGAGAATGTTATGTCCTTATATTGGAATGAATTAGGTCAATAAAAACTAATCATATCTTTGCAAATTATGGAGATTTGATTTCATTATTTGTCTTGTATGATTTGTTTCCAAAATAGACCAAATTAAGATCTTTTCCAATAAATTGGCTCTTGCATAAGGTTTTTGATTTGCTAGATGTTCATGGACTCATAATATGCTCATGAAATCAAATCTTTGATTTTATTTGATTATTCTACTATTTAAATTGATTTATTTTGATTTAAATGGATAAAAAACCAAAATAAATAATAAAAATAATAATATAATAGGTGGATAAGATCAGGGGTCATGGGCCATCTTAGGAACAAGTTTCAAACAAGAAAACATGGGCTCGTTTAGAAGAAAAAAAGTCATTTTGATTAATGTTGACTTCATGCACATTTCCAAAAATTGGTCAACTTTGACAATACATATATCCCTCAATTTTAACCCTAAGAGGGTGTTCTTGGACTTTTTAGAAAGCTTAGGATGTTCTCTCAAGAACCCTTTTAGTTTCATCTCAATTGGATCTTTCATGTTCATGTAAGAAGCTTTGACCCAAAAGGTATTTTTGTTGACTTTTTGAAATGACCTATAATGTCTGAATTTATATCTTTTCATGAGTGCATTTCTTGAACTTGAGGGCTGAAGATGAGTTGTAGGGAATTGAAACCTCTTCAAAATGAGCCTTAGATGGGAAATTTCTGATAAAGTATGAGAAAGTTATGCCTGGTCAAACTTTGGTTGACTTTTCCTATATAAACTCTAATTTAGCAACTTTTAAGTTTTGATGAATTTGGGGCATTCCTTGAGATCAAATGATGAATGTTACTTCAAAATGTTGATGTTGACCATAAATCTTGAAGTTTGACTGCATGAGGGTCAGAGTTGACTTTTGACCTAGTACAGTTGATTTTTAGGCATTTGAGCAGTTGACTGAGCAAACTTCTTGTGCAAGGCATGAAACTTGGCATGGATGATCTTGAGAAAATATTAGGGCAATGGAAATCATTTGGGATCCTTAGAAGTCAAAAAATTTGATTAGGAGTGAAACCCTAGTTTGAGGCTCATTGTCTTAGGAGGAGGATTTGTCTAGTTAATACTTAGGCATCCTTGGGCAAGTTGAGGACCTCTAAGAGTATGTTTTGAGTAAAATGAGAGGGAAAATTTTAGGGTACAACAGCTGCCCCTGTTCAATCTTCTTACACCTGAGGATGTAGATTCCGCCTTTCGTGATCTGAGGGTGGAAGATGATTGAACACTAGAGTGCCCATAAATTTTCACTCGCATGAAGTGAATGGTGATTGATAATATCGGGAATGGGCTTACAGATGCCATTTGGAAGGTGACGGAGAATCATCGGATATGGGCTTAAAGATGCTATCCAGAAAAGATATCGGTTGCATAAGAGATTCCTTTGCGAGAATTCCTGTACCTGCCGTTGAGGAGGACTTCGTCGGGAAATGTTGATTTATGTCTTGGGAAATAGAGGCTAGGAGCTTCCTTTGTCCATTACTCTACTGGGGAATTAACTCTTGATTGATGAGACAAAAGTGAGCTGCATATTTGGTTAGGGTCCAAGTCTTACAGTGTTGTAAACTGTTGTTTAGAGATAAGAGAGAAGAAACCTGGATGGTAAGGTTAGGAGAAGGAACCTGGGTCGTATGGTTACTTCGAAACGAAAGCTTGGATAGTAGGGCTATGAGAAGGAACCTGGATCATAGGGTTACTTCGAAATGAAAGCCTGGATAGTAGGGCTTATGAGAAGGAACCTGGGTCGTAGGGTTACTTCGAGATGAAAGCCTGGATAGTAGGGCTATGAGAAGGAACCTGGGTCGTAGGGTTACTTCGAGATGAAAGCCTGGATAGTAGGGATATGAGAAGGAACCTGGGTCGTAGGGTTACTTCAAAATTAAAGCCTGGATAGTAGGGTTATGACAACGAACCTGGACCGTAGGGTTACTTCGAGATGAAAGCCTAGATAGTAGGGCTATGAGAAGAAACTTGGGTCGTAAGGTTACTTCGAAACGAAAGCCTGGATAGTAGGGCTATGAGAAGGAACCTGGGTCGTAGGCTTACTTCGAAACGAAAGCCTGGATAGTAGGGCTATGAGAAGGAACCTGGGTCGTAGGGTTACTTCGTGGGGAGTTTGGGTAAAACTGCATCTGAACTGAGAAGGAACCTAGGTAAGGTTGCTTCGTGAGGAGTTTGGGTAAAAATACATCTGAATCGAGAAGGAACCTAGGTCAGGTTGCTTCGTGAGGAGTTTGGGTAAAACTACATCGGAACCGAGATGGAACTTAGGTAAGGTTACTTCGTGAGGAGTTTGGGTAAAACTGCATCTGAACCGAGAAGGAACCTAGGTAAGGTTGCTTCGTGAGGAGTTTGGGTAAAACTACATCGGAATCGAAAAGGAACCTAGGTAAGGTTGCTTCGTGAGGAGTTTGGGTAAAACTACATCGGAACCGAGAGGGAACCTAGGTAAGGTTGCTTCGGGATAAGTCTGAGCAAAATTTCAGAATGAACCTGGGTAAGGTTACTTCGGGCTAAGTCTGTGTGAAACTTTGGAAGGAACCTGGGTAAGGTTACTTTGGGATAAGTTCGTGTAAAACTTTAGGAGGAACCTGGGTAAGGTTACTTTGTGATAAGTTCGTGTAAAACTTCAGGAGGAACCTGGGTAAGGTTACTTTGTGATAAGTCCGCGTAGGGGTATGGGAAGGAACCTGGATAGTAGGATTACTTCATGATGAGTTCGTGTGAAACTTTATTTGGAAATGTATGAGAAAGGACCCGTGTAAGATTTTTCAGGATAACCTCATGTGAAGCTGCATTTAGGAGAAACCCGTGTAAGATTGCTTTATGACGAACCCGTGTAAAGCTGCATTTGGTTGCGCAGATAATTAATATGTTTAGTTTCCAGAGCTAATCTTGAACCTGCTGGAAGTTGTTGATGATAACCATCTTTCCTAAAAAGGTACAAGATTAATCGTATATGATGCATGAAATGCATTGTATGATGACGTTCTCAAAATAAATGAGATTATGTTGTATGCAATATGTATGCGCGCGTCATGATGTATGAACATCAAATGCTATTGTGGCACGTCCGAGTTTGGGAAAATAAATCCCTGACTGCTGTTGGAGATTATTGGAAATTGCATTCCTGATCATTGTAGAAAAAGTGGCTCTTCTACTTCCACTGGGGATGGTGAATGGAGATGACTATGCTGAAGATTTGCTCCTTGTTTACAGCTACTCTATCGGGGGAGAGACTCTGTTTGAGAATAACTCTGCGAGGGAATAACTATGTTGGGGATGAGCTTCTGCATTCATAGAAATAAACTCTTCTCGGGAGAAAACTATATGAACCACTTGCGATTACAAAATTCGGCTGGGGAATATAGACGTCGGCTCTCTGAAAGAGCTTGGTTGGGGAAAGTAACTCCTGTTTGGGGAATCAGAGATCAAAACTTTGGTTGCCTCTACTCTGTGGGGAGTGTTGATGTTACTAGGACGCATGTTGAGGATACGACAATGACTTCACATCAAGACTTTTCTGCCCTTGTACCTGCTGGAGAAAGTGTTTGCGGAGGCCTTGTGGATTGAGTGTTATCCCAACTTATGAGGTGCTTGATAACTGCCGATTGGAATGATAAGTCTTCTACTGATAGACAAGTGACAAGATGACGGGACATAGTCATATGCTTTAATCCCTAACTTTTCCTGGACTGTCTGTTCAAATTTTCAGTCCACCGGGATACCCTTTTTTGCCCAAGCCGCCTTTTCAGGTTTTCGACTTGTCGGGTGTACATATGTTTCATATGTATATCCCTAACTTTTTCCCAAACCTTTTTTGGTTCTTCGGGATGCCCTTATTGTTTCCTAGGCCAGTCAACCTAGCGGGTCTTTTTCATGCGTGGTCTTTTCCGACTATGTCCACGCTCTCAGGATGTAGGGAGTTGTCATTATCTGTAGTGTTGTTTGTAGTACCGTCAAAAATGTTTTCTTGATGTCACATGATTAGTTGCTGGAATGGGTGCGTAATACCCCAAGTGATTCAGAAGGAGAGCCTGCCCCAAGTGTGTTAGAAATCATGTCATGCCCCTTGCTTATGGAAGACCTGTTATTGGAAGTGTCCTTCCTGCTGAGGTGATTCTGTTCATTAAGAAGATGTTTGTTCATTGAATATCCATTGTGCAGATTTCTCTGCTGTCAAACAATTAGTCATATGCAAACAATGTCATTTAAAGGATGCAAAACTCATGTCTGTCTTGAAAATAAATTTTTTTGAAAATGTGTTTTATGTAGTAACACAAAATTTGCAAGAATGTGATATCAACTCGGGATTCGTAACAAGTCCTACAGGAGTCAGGATACCTTTGTAATAGTATGCTTTCAAACTAACCCATGCTTCAGCTAGGACTTTTAAGGATTATAACGTGGCCTGGTTCACGGTTCAAGAAACAAAGGATAAAGGCTCAAAATTTATTTTTACCCACCCGCTCTTCGTGATGTTTTTCAGTCCTATGCTCAGTTAATTGTGCGTTTAGAATCCTAGTTGAGTTCTGGAATATTGTCCTTGATGTTCTGGTGATAGTTTGGATACTGAAAATTTATTTGGAAGAGGCAGTCATTTTTGTAACCCTTTTTTTTGTCGAGGATTTGTGGTAACCTCTTTTTTTTTGTTATCCCTACTTTTTCCTGAACTGTTTCTTTTTGTAATTACAGTCAACGGGATGCCCCAGTTTTTTTCTTAAGTCTCCTTTATAGGTTCTGACTTAACGGGCTTTTCTTTTGCAAATTAATGACTGCCTGCTTTGATGATCATGCGAAACCATCACCATCTTCTGATTCGGAGGGACGTCTTTGAGGCCATTCATTGTGTGCGAAGCGGAAGATTGCAACTGAATGCGCCTCTGAATTAATTGAGAAAACTACCCTGCCCCAGGTTATGATTAAGGGTTTTAATTTGTGTGAAAGAAAAACTCCTACTTCTTTGGCTCAAAGGGGTTGACTAGGGATTATCTTCCTTATGACTCCACTGTTTGAGATTAGAAACAACGCTTGTACATCGTTAGTGGGGTCTATTTAAAAGCATACTGTAGAGATTGTGGTATCTTTTTCGTCATCCTCCATCTAAGGCTTAGAGTTTTTAGTCGAGAGTTGAATATCACGAAAAGGAAGTACAAAGCAGTTTAAGCATAATGAAAACCAATTAATTCAAGACAAACATGTGTAATGCATTAATTAAATAATAAAGTTTGACATGACAATAATTGTTCGAATAAGCAAAGAAAATACAACTTGAGAATTCAAATGAACAAAAATGCTTTCAATCCTAGCCATGTTTTGGCAAGGGAGCAGTGATCACATTGAGAGTCTCAGGAGGGTCGAATTCGATCTCCTTGGCGTCAATCATATTCTGAATCTTGTATTTCAATGCCCAACAATTGTTAGTATCATGCCCCAGGCTACCAGAATGATAAGTACACCTTGCATCCGGGTTGTAGTTAGGAGAAGAAGTCTTAGGGTTCGGATGAGGGTTTATCACCGTAATCAGATTCATCTTCAACATGTGTTTCAATGCTTGTGACAATGGCATGTTTATTTGGGTGAACTGCCTTTGAGGTCTTTCCACCCTTGGCTGATTGTTTCGTTGTTGCGGTCGTTGTGCGCGTGCCGAATTAGAGATCAGCACTGCCCCCACAGATTGGTGGTAGTCTGCCTTGTTATGCCCCCCTTCTGGCCGTGCACAACATTGGCTTCCCTCTTGCCACCAAATGACTTCTTCTTTGTACTCGAAGAGGTATTTTTCTGGATCTTGCCACTCCGGATCCCAGCTTCTACTCTTTCTCCAGTCAATATCAGCTCAGTGAAACCAGCTGAGGAGCTACCAATCAAGTGAATGAAGAATGGACCAGACAGCGTACCAAGGAACATATCCACCAACTCCCTATCAGACAAAGGGGGTTGGACTCTCCCTGCCAGATCTCTCCATTTATGCGCATAGTCCTTGAAACCTTCGCTTGCGCCCATGGACATACTCTGGAGTTGAGTACGGGTAGGGGCAAGGTCAGTGTTATATTGATACTGCTTGTAAAAAGCAGCAGCCAGATCCTCCCAGTTACGGACATTGGTTCCCTCCAGTTGATAGAACCATTCAAGCTGAGTCCCAGATAGACTGTCCTGAAAGAAATGGACCCACAAGTTCCTATCAGCGGTGTGAGGATGAATCTAGAGCCTTAAATTTTTGTGGGATGACCACTCCCGACACCAATCCCAGTTCTTCGAAGTCCAACCCAGGTATCCTCTAGACTTCCATAGCACTCAAACGATCTTACAAATGCTTGTATATATCCTCAGTGGGAGGATATTGCTCATCATTGTAGTCTGTATCATTGTCATAAACTTCAGGACTGGGGTCCTTCTCCCTTGTCTCCCTTTCTTGATTCTCCCCTTCCTTGGATGAGGAGGCCAGATCGACTGGTTACTTTAACGGCCCCCTGAACCTTCTTCCCATATTCAGAATACCGGAGACCTTCTTCTTTTTCTTATTCTCCTTCAGGATGAGGGCCTTCAGATCTTCCTGCCCCTTAGCTAAGGCTACGAACATTTGCTGAAATTGGGCATTTTGTGCCTATAGATCCTTGATGCTTTGTTCAGAAGACATTACTGCTGAAATAAACAGCGAAGAAGATGAGAAACCTATTATGGTACCTGTTATGCAATGATGTGTATGACATATGTATGCAATGTTTTCAAGGATCTCACGGTGTAAACAAGAAATGTCAGAAGTTGAAATTTTGTAGCTTTGATTGAAGAACTTTGTATCATTGAGAGTCCTTCTACAAGAGTCAAATTCACCATATCAAGTGGGTCATAGCCCCTAACTCAAGTTGTCGTGTTTTGATCTTTTGACGACATTGGCTAGAGGAAAATAAATCTTGCCCCTTGCTAGACATCTGGTTCATCATAACCTGCATCACAGGCCCTCGAGATCCTTGAAATGGTTAGTATGATATGTCATGTTATGATGCTATGATGTGTATGCTATGCATCAAGCAAAAATGCAGGGTAAGAAACCAATTTATTGGATTTATACAAACAAGGTCCTGCAAGGAATATAAACAAAGCCCTGCAATGAGTTCAAATTGTTAGGCAAAGAAAGCAAATAAGTCACACAAGTAGCCTTAGGTTTTGGCTTGCATGGACTCTATAGGTAAGTACCCTCTTGAAGATTAGTTGGCTCAACCTGTCTTAGAAAAGTAACCGGGTTCTAAGGATTCTCAATATCATTGATCATCCTTTATCAGGCATTATTTCAGCTCAGACAATCTTTTCTTGCGGTCGAAAATCCCGAAAGTCTGATCTCAATGAGTGTAGTATCGAGTACCAACCAATCCCTAGCTTTATACCGAGGCAGGCTATCTCACTACTTTCTAATGGCCAAGTTTGTTCAACAAAGGTTCTAAGGTCCAGTAGTGCTTCACGACACCATGCGGCGGCCCCGTATTCTCCTCGTTTCCACACGAAGTATACCGGTACCAACCAAAGTGTCACACCAACACAGCCATCGCTTAAACCATATCAGTCTATGTCGTACAGTCTCCATGATCTATTGTTGTTTACCTAAAAAGTGCCCCCAGATCCGGGTGTAGGATCTTCAACAATACCCAAGAAAAAACCCTTAAAGATAAAGCAGGCAAAGCAAACAAGAAACTAATTTAAAAATGACCTAGATCCTAAGGTATACCCCACTTTTCATAGTCCCCAGCAGAGTCGCCAATTCTGTGATACGGTGGCAGAACCGACTGTTATACTGGTTTGCGTTTTTTGTTTGCAAAGGTTGCGGTAAACAAGAGTCGCCACCGACTTTTATTTCATCCAACAAAGGAAAAGGAAAAAGAACATAAAAAACCTTTTTTCGAGATATTTCTGAGTACGGGGGGTAGATTATAGAAAGGGAAGGTGTTAGCACCCTTTCTATCTGTGGTTTTTCACGGGCTCTTAGGTACTTGCAAATTTTTAAATTGCTTGTGTGTGCTTGCTTTGAAAAGTTTTGTTTACTTCGTGATAACCCTTGTATCGGTCCTCAAGAGCGTGACGAAGTGGTTTTTGAAACTGTTTTGAGAGTGTTTGTAGGTAAGAGTTTTTATTGTTTTGAGCAAGTACTTAAGATTTTCTACCTACTCGAAAAAGGTTGTTTATTTTCTCGTTTCCTTTAGACAGAGATATCCTACTATTAAGGAGTAGGTAGCTCCATCATTGGAGTTTCAAGGGACATTCAAAAGGGACGTTATGGTCATTGAAGGCAACATGTAAGGATACCTTATCATTTCGAAGGGACCGTCATCACATATTCGTAGGCAAAATCGAGGGACTATATCATTTCTCGTAGGCAACTCGAGGGACAGTAAGGGACCATGATCTTTTATGATGATTTTTATACTGAGGGTCTTTGCTAAGATATCCCTACGTTCGAGGGACATGACCATTATTTTCCGAGGCAACCAAGTGAGGCATACCCTAAGGGTGCAAGTGTGTAGCAGTGTTTGTTTTCAGATATTTATCTTGTAATTAAATGATCTATTTAATTGATTAAGCATACAAACCTAGGTTGCTAACAATTATATACAAGCATATAAAATAAAAGTGAGAAAATAAAAGAGTTCTACACTATTACAAGACCTCGGGGAGGGGTTTACATAACCAAAAACACGGGATTAAACAATAAATAATATGCGGTAAGCCCTAATTAAAAACTATTACAAACCCGAAGCAAATACAATAATTGGAAAATTAAATATTGCACGCGAGAATTAAGTACGGGAATCAAAGTTTAAATTCTAAAAATCTAATCAATTAAAGATAAAATATTTTTTTGTATTTTATTATTGATAAAAATATTTGAAATCTTAACCTAAATCTAATTAATTAAAGAAAAATATTTTTTGGTATTTTATTGAGAAAATTAAATATTTGTGAATTAAACCTAATTTGTCTAATTAATTTTAATTATGGAAACAATCAAGTCAATATCATTAAATTAATTATTTTCCAAAAAAAACTAATTTTAATAAAAAACCTAATTATACATTTTTGTGGTTTTCTTGATTTTATGATTAAATAAAAAAATGGTTTTTTTGTTGTTTTGTAAAAAGAAATTAATCAAATAAAACAAAAGAAAATAAAGAAAGAAAGTAATTGGGCTTGTGGTGAAAGAAGATTAAGGGGTGTGAAGCTGAATTTCATTGAGCCCAAATCCTTTGGCCCAATCAGGCGTTTGGATCCAGTGCTGGCCACGTTTGAAGGTTCACCATGGTCTGTATGTGTTGAGTGTTAGATCTGGATATGATGAGATCTTGTGGTATGGTGATGGAAGTGCATGAGGAGCACACATGGACCTGGAGCATTGGACCTGAAGACACAAATTAGTGAAAATTAACTTTGCAAAAGGGCTGGATCGAAGCCACCCCCTTTTGGACTAAAGCCTTATCATGCCCTGCCTTGCCAACTGAATCAAGTGTGTTAATTATTAACAAAATAAATATAAGGCAAATAAAGATCTATGGCCGCATGTCAAAAACGCGCGTGCTCTGGGTCCCCAATGGTTTGAATGGACGAATTAGTGAGCACCACACCATCACCTTCTTCAGGGATCCGTCATTTTAGATGGGGAACTTTTAACTACAGCAGTTTTCTGTCACTATAGGTTGTAGTGACAGATTTTGTTCGTAACTAAAACCTGCAAAATTCGAAAATGCAGCACAAGCAGAATAAATTCAAACCAAAGGTATGGATCAATTGCAAATCATCTCCTGAGCATGATAGTATCCCTAATTTTGTCCAATTTTGCCTTTATATAGAATTCCCAATTTGGGACCTCAAAACCCTAACAATGGCATCGTGTCATTCCTGCACTTAAACTTCAATCAAACCAATCAAAAACATTGCAAATATGATAGCAAGCATGTATATATGATCAAAACATGTTTATGATGGATAAATCATTGAAAACGAATCTTGAAAAAAGATGCAAACCGTGGCAATGTGAGGTGTGATTTCTGAAGGTTTTATGGATTTAGGATGATTGGAATGGCTTCAGAAAATGTCCAGGAACGGATTGCTGGCCTTGGAATTGCTTGAAACGGCCTATAGAATCAAAACCTACCTGCACTTTTTCCACAAAAATTTGACATTTCTTCCTTTGTTTTCACAACCCCAAACCCTCTTTTTTTGCCTTGAGAATATTATGTCCTTATATTGGAATGAATTAGGTCAATAAAAACTAATCATATCTTTGCAAATTATGGAGATTTGATTTCATTATTTGTCTTGTATGATTTGTTTCTAAAATAGACCAAATTAAGATCTTTTCCAATAAATTGGCTCTTGCACAAATATTTTGATTTGCTAGCTGTTCATGGACTCATTATATGCTCATAAAATCAAATCTTTGAATTTATTTGATTATTCTACTATTTAAATTGATTTATTTTGATTTAAATGGATAAAAAATCAAAATAAATAATAAAAATAATAAAATAATAGGTGGATAAGATCAGGGGTCGTGGGCCATCTTAGGAACAAGTTTCAAACAAGAAAGCATGGGCCCATTTAGAAAAAAAAGTCATTTTGATTAATGTTGACTTCATGCACATTTCCAAAAATTGGTCAACTTTGACAATACATATCTCCCTCAATTTTAACCCTAAGAGGGTGTTCTTGGACTTTTTAGAAAGCTTAGGATGTTCTCTCAAGAACACTTTTAGTTTCATCTCAATTGGATCCTTCATGTTCATGTAAGAAGCTTTGACCCAAAAGGTGTTTTTTTTTTTACTTTTTGAAATGACCTATAATGTCTGAATTTATATCTTTTCATGAGTGCGTTTCTTGAACTTGAGGGTTGAAGATGAGTTGTAGGAAATTGAATCCTCTTCAAAATAAGTCTTAGATGGGAAATTTCTGATAATGTATGAGAAAGTTATGCCTGGTCAAACTTTGGTTGACTTTTCCTATAGAAACCCTAATTTAGCAACTTTTGAGTTTTGATGAATTTGGGGCATTCCTTGAGGAATAATGATCAACCCTTGATCAAATGATGAATGTTACTTCAAAATGTTTATCTTGGCCACAAATCTTGAATTTTGAATGCATGAGGGTAACAATTACTTTTGACCTAGTACAGTTTATTTTTAGGCATTTGAGTAGTTGACTGAGCAAACTTCTTGTGCAAGGCATGAAACTTGGCATGGATGATCTTGAGAACATATTAGGGCAATGAAAATCATTTGGGACCCTTGGAACTCAAACATCTTGATGAGGAGTGAAACCCTAGTTTGAGGCTCATTGTCTTAGGAGGAGGATTTGTCTGGTCAATACTTAGGCATCCTTGGGCAAGTTGAGGACCACTAGGAGTATGTTTCGAGTAAAATGAGAGGGCAAATTTTGGGGTACAACAAACAATTTTGTGTTTTAGTTTGGGCCCAACATGATTTTTTGGTCAAGAAAAATAAACAAAAATGTAAAGTGGATTGTGTTGTTATGGCAATCAAGGGGGTCAGATTGAGTAAAAAATACAAAGCCCAGGAGGGGAAGGCCCAATCGCTTCCTGTAACAAAAAATGTCAAAAAAATGTGAAAAAATGCAAAAGGAAGTGCGCTAGGTGTTGAACCCACGACCTCTTGGTTACCAGCGCGCTGCCTTACCACTGGGGTGGCTATACATCCGGTAACTTAACTGAAATGATAAATATATAATACAAAATGAGTCATGAATACACTTCATCTTCAACCTCCAACCAGATCATCTGTAACTTCACCATTTCTCAATAAAAATGAAATATGCAAACTTGAAAGTTGCTCCATTTTTCCATATGAATCCAACCATATAAATATCATAAGCTATAAATCAAAGATGAATGAGAATTTTTGAAAGTACAAAATTCTGACCAAATTATTTTCAGAGGTTTAATCCTAAAATTCTCCTAGCTCAATCAATATAAATAAAATCTACGGATATGTACAGCTTCAGGGCAATGATGTCTATATATTATCTTCACAAATGCAAGCATAACAATGCCTAAGTAATGAGATAGAAGTTTAAGAAAAATACCTCAAAACTGAAAATTGTGAAATGCAAATGAGCTTGATTCAAGGTGCTGCAATGATCAGGTTAGCTTCCTCAAGTTCCCAGGAAGCTAATGCAATGGTTAGCTTGAGTTGAGAGTGGCTGAAATGGCTTGGAGAAGTCAATGTGCAGTGTTATGTTTTTGGCTATGGAGGATGATGGAAATGGAGTTACAGTCGTGTAACAGGGACAAGGATGAGTTGTCTTTGATGTTTAGAAGCTTTAGGAACCAAAAGGCTTGAAAACGCACGAGGGAGATGTGAGTTTCAAGTTTTTGGTCAGAATGTGCAGCAATGGTGATTTTTGATTCAGTTCTGAGTTCTTGTGTGTTTTAGGGCTTGTGTATGCGTGTGTTTTCTTGAAAATGACTTGTGTATATGTATGGAAAAGGTTTGGATACTTGAGGTGTTCAGAAGTACAAGATCACATGTTTTGGCTTCATGGCTTGTTTTTGAAGTAAGGTTGACAAACATGGTTTCAATGCATAGTACAAAGCTATCTAGAGTGGTTACTAACTTTAAACATGCTTATCTGACTTTATAGAGGAAGTTTGCGCAGAAGGAACAAGTGCAAAGCTCAATACAAGTTGACTTTGCATAAAGCTTGCTTTATGTAAATGGCAATGGTGCCTTTGTGTCATTAATGGAAAATTTTCTTGGATAAAGCCCGAATTAAATGGATAATAGCTCAAAAGCAAGTGTAATCTTCTAATTAGGGAGATATCTTGAGGTTTAGAGGCTTGAAAAGCAAGATTGTGCAGCATAGGCTTGAGATTTGAATTCTTGTTCATCACAAATTTTGCCTTGTAAAACAACTTGAAACCCCAACTTTTGGCCTTCGATTCTACTTGCTCACAAATGATATCAAGGAGTTCTTGGACATTTTGGAAAGCTTGTAATGTGATCTAAAACCCCTCTTTGAATCACTTTTTCAAAATCCAAATGGAACTATGTTAGACTTGGGTCAGAAGTTAGGTCAAAATCCTGACCTAAAATGCTCAAAATTTCACTAAGTGTTTAGTTTCATGACCATGACTTCATGGATTAATAACTTGAGATCCAAGCATTTATAGGAGAAGTTATGTAAAGCGCAGTTTTATATATCATGGATATCTACAACTTTCATGTTGAAAGTTTCTTTTGAATCATCTTGCATCATGGTGAAAAATTGGCTCAAAGTTGTGAAAAAATATGAAGTTTTCAACACTTAGAAAAATTTCTAAGTTTGGAAACTGTGACTTTTCAAAATGAAATCTTGACTTTTTAATTTCTTGATGAACAAGTTTCATATTTTGACATGTTTTGATGAATTGTGATCTTTGACACTTGATTTTGACCAAAAAGTCAAAGTTTGACTTTTCAGTATATAGTTGACTTTTGATCAGTTGACTGAAAATCAACTATCAATCAATGGATCTTGAGCAATGCTTTGAGTCATTCCATTAGGTAAAATGATGCCATTGAAATCTTGAGATCATGCCTCAAACAAATTAACCATTTGCTAGGTCAAGAATCAGAAATTGCCCTTTCTCAGTCAAAACCCTAATTTTGACCATTTTGCCCTTTTGATGATCTGATCAAATTTCTTGAGGAATTATGGTCCAAACTTGATCAAATGACATATATGAGATCACAATGTTTATATGGATAAAAAATTATGAAGTTTGACTGTAAATTGACCACAGTTGACTTTTCCCCAATACAACTGATTTTTAGGTCAACTGCTCAATGGACTGAGCAAAAATGTGATCCAAGCCTTGAAACTTGACATGAGTAATCTTGGGGGTCCATAATAATCCGTGAAAGTCATATGAGGCATTAAAAGTTCAATTATCCTTGTGCAATCTCAAACCCTAATTCCAGTCATCAGTGATTAAGGAGGTGTCTTTAGCTGATCAATCCTTGTGCAGTCTTGAACCAAAGGAGATCTTGTGGAAAAATACTTGATAAATAAGAGGGAAAATTTTGGGGTACAATACAAGGGATACAAGAGGATCAAACATCGATAGCTGATCAACCTTCAAGACCAGATCAAAATACATGCAGAGCATGCACACCTAAAAAAAAATCTTCTCCTAAGCACAATGTCCAGACCACCTGTCTGACTCTGAGGTGATAAATCCCATTCTTATGCATCAAAAGAGGATATTCCCTCTTACAATTATCTAGAGCAGATAACAAACATGGTATCAGCTGGTCCTAATACCACCAATAGACTAAGTCTGCTTCTCTCAATCCTTGAAAACACAAGGATGCCCTTCAATCCTTGAAAAAACAAATGTTCCATCATGTGAGGACACCATAAAACTGAACCCTAAGCTTGAGTATTACCTTACCATCCAAATAATAGGAAATAACACATAGAACCATAACCCTTTGGTCCCCGAAACAACACCTTCTCTTTACTCCAGACACAAATCTAAGATGCTAATCCTAGGTGGTTTGGATGACACTCCAAAAGTGCAGACACCAATCAACCTCTAGACTCAGGTTGATACAACTCCAATTCACCTAGCACTTGGATGAATTTTTCAATGGAACAGAACAAGAGTTTCACGCTCTTATAAACTTGATAAGTCATATCAAGTTTGATTAAACAACATTTATCCTGTTTAAGAGAAAATAACACCAGACAAATTGAGAAAAATAAATTCTCAATAAAAAGATGTCGAGACATTATATATGACATTTCTTCAAGTTCTTCCAACTTTAGATTAAGGACCCCCCCTTATTAACTGCTAAGAACTCCTAAGGGACTTATACATTCTCCCCTCCAATGGTTGCACATCCTATGAATGGTACACACAAATTCTTCTCCTAAAACATAATTTGTTTCATGACCATAAACAAGATTTTGGATCCTTTAATCAGAAGGATATTCCAGATGTTAGATAGAATGTCCTTGACATTTGAGCTTGACCTTCATATATAAAGGATCTGGATGAGATACCTTTGTCAAGCTTCCACGGGCAAACAAGGCACAACCTATGCACTCTGTTGTACCCCAAAATTTGCCCTCCCATATTTCTCAAAACATTTCAAGAAAAATTCACAAGTCCAACCCGGCGCGTCATATTCAGGTGTTATTTCGCCAAGATATCTCTGATAACGTATTCTCAAATTCAGGTTCGGCTCAAGAGTCAATTCTTTAAAGAAGGTATCCGAATGTGTGAGTTTTCTCGAAGAAATATGGTGAAAAAAGTGTGCTGGAAGTGCAGTTTTTACGCGCTAAAAAATTCATAACTTGAAGATCGTGACTCGTTTTGAACCCGTTCTGGTGGCCAAAAATCCGTCTTTATGTCATCTATGTTTTCATCTCTCACGGATGGAAGCCAATTTCAATCAGAAAGTCTTCAAAAATGTGGATTTATCAGTTATTTTCGGACAGAAAATTTGTGACAGAAGTTTATTTGCGTCATGTTCAGAAAATCATAACTTGGTCGATTTTCATCGTATCGAGCTGGTTCCGGAGCCATAATTTCACAAATTGAGTTGGCTACATTTTCACAGAAGGTATTGAGTTCAAACGGTATTCAAAAGGCCTTCGTTTTTTGCTCAGAGTGCGTGACACGCTGAAAATCCTGAATGCTGAATAATATTTCATCTGAGCCGAAACTTCGAAAATTCATAACTCGGTCAATTTTTATCGGATTGGACTCATATTTTTACACAAGGTCACTGACTCATAGATCTACAACTTTGCTTCAAAAGTCGAGACCAAATTATGCACCGATCAATACCAGTTTTTTATTGAAGAACGTGTCAGAGTCGACACTGGAGCCCAAAATAAGTTTGTCTGAGCTGAAACTTCAAAAATTCATAACTAATTCACCGTTTATCCGATTGAGCCGATTTTCGGACAGGAGTTAGTTATCGATGTCGGCTACATTTTGTTTTCACATTTCAACTTCAAAAATTGCACTTAAGTCCCTGCGATTTAGCCTGGAAAGTGACGAACTCAAGTGAACATTGGAGGCCCAATTGCACATTCAAAGCCCATTTTCTTTACCCTAATTTCCATTATATAATCACCTTCTTTTCACATAAACCAGAGAGGAGAAAAAGAGAGAAAAAAACATTGCCACAACACTGTTAGAATATCAAATTCTTTCAAGAACCCTAAAACCTTGAAATCCTTATTACAAATCCCTCTCTCACTACAAACAAGTCATCACAGTTACAAACCAACACCTCACTACTTCTTCAGTAAGGATAAGGCTGGCTTGATCTCCATGATCCAAAAGGCATAAAAACATTCAGGTCACTAATTTTCCAGTAAGGGTAAGATTGATTTGATCTCCATGATCAAAAGCGTATAATCATTCATACATGTCATATTGTGCCTAAACATTAAATTTCTTCATATATTGGCTTTATTTGCATTTTATGATTTTATTTAATGTGTTCATGAGATTCAACACTGCAGATTTAGACAGGATCCTATGCAGGTTCATTAAAGAACGTTGACGCCAGAACACAAATGGCCAAAAGCCAAATGGCCAAAAAAGAACAACTTATGCATGACACCAATACATGGCGAGACAGACATCCTGAGAAGATTAAGGAACGTTGAGGCCAGAACACAAATGGCCAAAAGCCAAAAGCCAAAAGCCAAATGGCCAAAGTAGAACAATGGCCATGAAACTCAATCCAATGGCCAAAGAATGCAGACCACGGTACTCAGGAGTCAATGAACACGCACGTGATGCTAGAAAGTCAAACAAGACTTTTTGTCTAATGGGCCAATACTTCAAAAAAACCTCCCCTTGGGCCTGAAACCCCCCTTGGTTTGCATCCTTTTTAATTTTATTTTCTTTTCTTTTCTAATTCTTTTTTAATTGTTTTAATTGTTTTTTTCACCATAAAATAATTTTCTATAATAAAAACAGAAAAATCAAAAAATACAAATATATTTAATTTCTTCACTAATTAATTTTTGTAAATAAACTCTAACAATTAACTTAGTTAATCTAGGTTTTAATTTTAACACTTTTTCTTAATAAATAAAAAATATGTAGAATTAGGTTTTGACATTTTCATCTTTTTCTTAAATAAATTATTAATCATCATTATTAATCATTATTATTAATTATCATTAATTTTGTAAATAAACATGTAAATAAATTAATTAACTAGTAAATTAGGTTAACTTTAATATTTTCATTAATAATTAAAATAATCTAGATTTAGGGTTTCCTTTTAATTCTTTTTCTTTATTTTTCATAAATACAAAAAACATAAAAAAACACTTTCTTTTCTTTCTTTAAATAATTATTAGGCTTTAATTTCAATTTAATTTCAAAAGGGTCAAAACCCTCGGACGTCCTAACTTTTATTCTTTCGCACGTTATTCTTTTTTCTTTTCGAATATTATGTAACTGCTCAAGGATTGTAATAGTAATTAGGTCTTTTATTTTCCGCATTTTTATCAAACGGGTCTTTGTATTTTGGCGATGTATAGACCCGCGCCTTGTAATAGCGTAGGATTTATCTTTCCGCATTTAAATTTCCGCACTCTTAAATTCTAAATTGCATGAAAGAATGAATGTTAATTAAAAACAAGCGTAGCTCACAAATGCCATGTTCAAAGATAAACCTTAACTGAAAAACAATACACAAATTCACACACCACTCTTAGGGTACGCCTCACCTGTCGCCTTGCCTTCGAATCGTGGTCGTCAAGTATAGGACGTTTTAGTAAGTCCTTATGTCCATGATCCAGTCGCCTCGAAACAGTTGCCTCGAAACAGTTGCCTCGGAATAGTTGCCTCAAAACGGTTGCCTCGGATTAAAAAAGGATCAAGGATATAAGGGTAGCTTCTAAGGTGTCCTACTGTTGCTTCGGTGACCACACTGTCCCTACACTCGAATTGACCCGAATACCTCCAACGGTGGTGCTACCTACCTCTCAATGGTGGGATGGCACTATCTTAAGGACATTTACACAGCCTAATTCCTTAGGGTAGGTAGATGACTCATGGATACTTGCTCTCTTCAAAAACAAATCAAAACAACTTTTTCACACTGACACTTTCAAAAAGCTTTCAAAGCAAATTTTTCAAACACTCTTGAGGACATATACAAGAGTCCTTCAGAAATCTTTCAAAGAAACTTTTTCAAACCCACTCACATTTTGAAAAGCAAACATTTTGAAAACATAAGAGCAAGTATCTAAGAGCCCATGGATAACCATGGATAGAAAGGGTGCTAACACCTTCCCTTTCTATAAATCTACCTCCCGAACCGAGAAACATTCTCATAAGGAATTTTGCTGTGCTTTTGTCCTTTCCATGTTGGAGAAAATAAAAGACGGTGGCGACTCTTGCTTACCGCGACATTTCGCGAAACCAGCGTTAAATAGTCAGTTCCAGATCCACCGATCACATAACTGGAGACTCTACTGGGGACTACTTTAAAGTGAGGTGTACCTTAGGACTAAGATCACTTGTGTTTTCAATTGTTGTGTTTGTTTGCTTTATTATTTTGGGTACTGTTTCGGAGTTACATAGATCCTAACCCGGATCTGGGGATACCCTGTTAGGTAGCATAAGCTGTGAGGGACCTGTCCGGCGTAGACCGACATGGGTGAAGCAGTGGCTACGTTGGTGTGGCACCTTGGTCTGTACCGATATCCATTGTGTCGCAACGAGGAGAATATGGGTCTTCTGAGGAGTCATTAAGCACCAACCGACCTTAGAACCTTAAATGACCCAACTTGGACAATAGAACAGTAGCAGTATGCTACGCCCATTGAGGCTAAACTCTCGTGATGGTTCTGGCTGCAAGAAAAGATTGCGATGCTGGAGTTATGACCGATTGAGGGTAGTCAGTGATATTGGGATCCTCTAGAACCCGGTTACTTCTGATAGGACAGGTCTTAACCAACAAACTGAAAGAGGGTAATACCTAGACCCCATGCTGGCCTAAACTCTAAGGGCTCTCTTGTGTGACTTGTGTGACTTGTGTGCCTTCCAACTTGACTATTTGCATGCTTGTTATCTGACACTCGAGTTTCTTGCAGGGTTTGTTTACAGTCCTTAATCTGGACTCATAATAGGGTTTATCTACATTACTCCACGCATAGCATAACATCATACCATCATACCATCGCATGCATCCTGCATAAGGACTAACCCATTTCAAGGATCTCAAGGGTTTGTGATGCAGGTCATGATGAATCAAATGTCTAGCAAGGGGGCAAAGGGGATTTATTTTCCTCTAAGCCAAGGTTGTCAAGGGCTATGACCCACTGGATATGGTGAGCCTTTGACCCTTGAAGAAGGACTCTCAACAACATGAAGTTCCTTCAATCAAGCTACCGGATTCCAATTCTAACAATCTTCTTGTTTAGCCCGCGAGGTCCTTGAAAACATTGCATGCATATCATACACATCATTGCATTACAGGTATCCTTGTTACAGGTCACTTACCTTCTTCGCTGTTTATTTCAGCAATGGCTTCCCAACAAGATAACCAGGATCTTCAGGCTCAAGAGATTCAGTTCAGGGAGATCTTCCTAAGCCTATCCAAGGGACAGGAAGAGTTAAGGGCATTCCTCATGGGGAATCTGGCCAAGAAAAGTCCCGAAGATGACAAGGACGAACGGCTGAAACGTCTACAAACTGAGGTAGATACAATGAAAACCCAGATGCTGGGGCAAAGGGCTCTCATCCAAGGTTTAGCTCGGGAGCAAGAAGAGTTGAGGACCATGATCAGTCAACTCCACCAAGACGGATCCAATATGAAGCAACCAGTCCGAGTCAGGGACCAGGTCTTTGATCAGCTTCCAAGAGGACAAGAGTCTGGTATGGTGAAGAACAGACCCCTCCAAGTTGCTACCACTTCACAAGCCCAACATCAACCTCTCCCAGAGCAATAGGTGGATCAGAGTAAGCCAAGCAGGTCCAATAGGCAATTCACCCAACTTAACATGCCGCTGTTTCAAGCCTTGCAACACCTGTTGAGGTTGAATCTGATTACACTAAGGGCTCCTCCCCGGAACCCCAACATCTCTGCTCCTAACTATCATCCCGACAGAAGATGTGTATACCACTCTGATAGTCCTGGACATGACACTGCTGACTGCTGGGCTCTGAAGAACAAAGTCCAGGATCTGATTAATGAAGGAGCAGTGGATTTCACCCAAGTGGGTCAGGCTGAATGTTTCTACCATCCCTACCGAATTCACCATTTGAAGTAACAAGCCCTGAGATGAGAAGACTTTTGTTTATTAGAATTTTCAAGTTGTAACTTTCTTTTGACTGTTCAAACATTTATTCATGTTAAACGTTGTTATTTCATTAATGCATCGCATATGTCTGTTTTGAAGCAATATATTCGCATTCGCTATATTCAAACTGATTTCATATTTTTTGATGATCAACTCTTGATTAAGAAATTATAAGCCTCTTGAGGGAGGATGACGAAAACGATACCACGATCCTTACAATATGCTTTTGAACAGGCCCCGCTGATGAGGTACAGGCATTGTTTCAATCCCTAAACACTGGAGTTATAAGGAAGATAATCCCTCGTCAACCCCTCTGAGCCAAAGAAGTAGGAGTTTTTCTTTTCGAAAATTAAAACCCTTTATCATAACCTGGGGCAGGGTAGTTCTCTCAGTTGATCCAAGTGCATAACAAATGGCACCAAAGAGTTCCTTACAAAAAAAAAGAAGACAGTGATGATTCCGAATAATCATAAGGATAGGCAGTCATTATATCTCAAAAATAAAAACCCAATAAGTCAAAACCTATGAAGGAGACTTACAAAACTGGGGCATCCCGTTGACTGTAATCACAAAATAAACAGTTCAGGCAAAATTTAGGGATAGCGAAATCAAAAAGAAAGAGGTCATACAAACCCTCAACAAAAACAAAAAATGACTGCCTATTCAGAATAAATCATCAATATCTGAACCATCATTGGAACATCAGGACAAAGACTCAATCAAGGTCTAACGCACGATCAACTGAGCTTAAGTTTGAAGAATATCACGAAGAACGGGTGGGTACAAATAATTTGAGCCTTTATCCTTTGTTTCTTAAACCGTGAACCAGGCCACGTTATAACCCTTAAAAAGTCCTAGCTGAAGCATGGGTTAGTTCGAAAGCATACTGTTACAAAAGGTATCCTGACTCCTTAAGGCTTGCGGTAAAATAACGAGTTGACATCGCAGTTTACAAAATTCACTTGTTTTTACTAAAAAATGCATTTTCAAAAAACTTCAAGACAGACATAAGCTTTGCATTTCTAATATAACATTGCTTGCATATGACTAGTTGTTTGAACAGTAGAGAAATTCGTATGACGAAAGTCTAATGAACAAGAGTATCTCCAATCAAGGGGCACGGCATGATCATGGTCTACCATCTGGGGCAGTTAAGTCAAGATCCAGAGAATCTCTCAACGATGCCAAGCAGCTAGGGGCAACTCTCCATCTGAGACACTTGGGGTATTGGACAGGAATTCCAGCAACAAATCTTGCACGATCAGACATCTTCTGGTAACATGGCAACACAAGCAGCCAGGGGCACCTCCCTGCATTCTAAGAGCATGGACATAGTCGAAAAAATACTACGCACGATAAAAGACCCGCTAGGTTGACATACCTAGGCAAAAATTAGGGCTTCCCGGCGAAACAAAAGGGTTCGGACAAAATAAGGGATGAAAATGAAAAATTTGTACACCCGACAAGTCGAAAACCTGAAAAGGCGGCTTGGGCAAAAATGGGTATCCCGGTGGACTGAAAACCCGAAAGGGCGGTCCAGGCAAAAGTTAGGGATCAAAAGCGTACGACTATGTCCCGACATCTCGTCACTTGCCTACCAGAAGAAGATTTGTCAATCGGCGGTCATCAAGCACCTCCACAGGTATCTTCTTCCCTCACCTCAGAAACAGGGGCAATAATGAGTGGTACAGGCGATCCAGTTGCTCTGTCAACCAAAGTACCAAGGAAAGATCAATCAAAAGATGATTACCATCTACCTTTACAGCTTCAGATCAACACTGGTAACAAGCCAGGGAAATTCTGTGGACGACTGATCGTGGATTAGTATCCGAAACCAAAACAATTATCTACTTGATCATCATCAGGAAACCCTACACAGGTTCTCTCTCTCCAGACGTAGTTTTACACGGACTCGTCATCAAGAAACCCTACACAGGTTTTATTTCTTCCAGGATGCAGTTTTACACGGACTTATCATCAAAGTAACCCTACACCGGTTCATTTTATTTCAGAAGAAGTCTTACACGGATTTACCCTGCAGTAACCTTACCCCGGTTTCTCCAGAAGTCTTACACGGACTTATCTCAAGATAACCTTACCCCGGTTCATCAAGAAGTTTTACACGAACTTGCCCTGCAGTAACCTTACCCTGGTTCCTCCAGAAGTCTTACACGGACTTATCCCGAAGTAACCTTACCCCGGTTCCTCCAGAAGTTTTACACGAACTTATCCCGAAGAAACCCTACACAGGTTTCCCCTCCCAAACTCCAGACGTAGTTTTACACAGACTCGTCATCAGTAAACCCTACACAGGTTTCCTCCCTCCAAAGATGCAGTTTACATGAGCTCATCATCAGGCCTCCACCAGTATCCTCTCCTCTCACATCAGAAACTGGGGCAATAAGAGTTGTCTAAAGCGATCTAATTACTCTGTCCACCAAGGTACTAAGGTAGGCTGAAGAATGTAACCAAGATGCCTTAATTCCCCAGAGAGTGAGCCAAGATTCAATAATTCTCTCCCATCAGCCCTAACAAGGCACAATATCTCCTAGCAAGTCAACGACACTCTCCCCGAGCAGAGTTAGCCTACTCCGTAAGCCTTATGGAAGTTGGATTATCCCCAGCAGATCTCAACATTCCTCAGCGGAGTATACCAACGTTCTTAACAAGCATCCCCGACAGTCTTGATCTAAGATTGTTCCCCGGCGGTATACAGACATTCAGTGGAGTCACTTCCCCAGTATATCTCAAAATTTCCCCAGGAGAGTCTAGTTCCAAAGTCTCCCCAAGAGAGTTGGATCCATCTCCCCAGCAGGAAGCTTATCCCCAGTAGATTCTGGAAGCTTGTCACCCGCAGAACACGAACGCGTCTCCCGGCTTTATTCAAAGGTTATTTCCCCACCAGGATATAACTGGGTTATCCTCAGCTAATTACCACGGAAATATCGTCCTCGGCGAAGTTCTTCCTATCCCCCAGCAGAGTTCATCAAAATTCCCCAACAAAACATATCAACAGAATCCCCAGCGGAGTTATCATCAAAGTCTCAGTGAAGTATCTCTTCCCCACAGAGTAATTCCCCACAGAGTAATCTCTCCAACAAGTTTATTCCCCAACGGAGTCATCTTCTCCTACCGGTATTCTTGCAATCATTATCCCCCGCGGAAACAAAGAACTCTATTCTTCGACATCAGCCCAGGATTCAACAAGCTCCCGGCATTCGTCAAGGATTTATTTTCCTAAGACGAAAATACATTCATAAACATTTCACATTTTATACATCCTGCTTACATACATGATAAAGCGCATACGACACTATCTCATTTTTGAACATGATGACATTATGCATTTCATACATCATGACATTGCGTACGACTGATGTTTTGCCTTTTCAGGACAAAGGTTAATACAAAGATGATTACTATCAACGGTCGCAACTAAAGATCCGATTCATGTATCTTGCCAGGGTGTATCTGTTGACGACTATTCCAGACTCGATTCCTGTATCTTGCCAGGGCACGTCTGAAGAGTTTGAGGATCTGATTCCTGTATCTTGCCAGGACGTATCCGTTGACGACTAACATTACCAAAATCGATTCCTGTATCTTGCCAGGGCACGTCTGAAGAGTTTGAGGATGCGATTCCTGTATCTTGCCAGGGTGTATCTGTTGACGACTAACATTACCAGACTCGATTCCTATATCTTGCCAGGGCACGTCTGAAGAGTTCGAGGATCTGATTCCTGTATCTTTCCAGGGTGTATCTGTTGACGACTAACAGTACCAGACTCGATTCCTGTATCCTGGCAGGGCACGTCTGAAGAGTTTGAGGATCCGATTTCTGTATCTTGCCAGGGTGTATCTGTTGACGACTAACATTACCAGACTCGATTCCGGTATCTTGCCAGGGCACGTCTGAAGAGTTTGAAGATCCGATTCCTGTATCTTGCCAGGGTGTATCTGTTGACGACTAACATTACCAGACTTGATTCCTGTATCCTGCCAGGGCACGTCTGAAGAGTTCGAAGATCCGATTCCTGTATCTTGCCAGGGTGTATCTGTTGACGACTAATTCCAGACTCGATTCCTGTATCTTGCCAGGGCACGTCTGAAGAGTTCGAAGATCCGATTCCTGTATCCTGCGAGGGTGTATCTGTTGACGACTGTATTCTCCGGACTCGATTCCTGTATCTTGCCAGGGCACGTCTGAAGAGTTTAAAAGATTCGATTCCTGTATCCAGCCAGGGCACATCTACATAAAGAGTTTGAGGATCAATCCCTGTAACAGGCCAGGTAAGTATCTTTTTTTTTCCAGGTACACAAGTTCTCTCTAAGGAATCTCTTACGCGATCGACACCTCCATATGGCATCTATAAGCCCATCCTCCTATCCACCATCTCTCCAAATGGCATCTGTAAGCCCATTCCCGTTATCACATTGCTGATACTTCACTATGTGAGCGCAAATTTCTGGGCACTTTAGTGTTCAATCATCTTCCACCTTCGGATCACAAAAGGCACGCAAGCAAATCTACATCCTCAGGTCTAAGAAGATTGAACAGGGGCAACTGTTGTACCCCAAAATTTCCCTCCCATATTTCTCAAAACATTTCAAGAAAAATTCACAAGTCCAACCCGGCGCGTCATATTCAGGTGTTATTTCGCCAAGATATCTCTGATAACGTATTCTCAAATTCAGGTTCGGCTCAAGAGTCAATTCTTTAAAGAAGGTATCCGAATGTGTGAGTTTTCTCGAAGAAATATGGTGAAAAAAGTGTGCTGAAAGTGCAGTTTTTACGCGCTAAAAAATTCATAACTTGAAGATAGTGACTCGTTTTGAACCCGTTCCGGTGGCCAAAATTCCGTCTTGACGTCATCTATGTTTTCATCTCTCACGGCTGGAAGCCAATTTCAATCAGAAAGTCTTCAAAAATGTGGATTTATCAGTTATTTTCGGACAGAAAATTTGTGACAGAAGTTTATTGGCGTCATGTTCAGAAAATCATAACTTGGTCGATTTTCATCGTATCGAGCTGGTTCCAGAGCCAAAATTTCACAAATTGAGTTGGCTACATTTTCACATAAGGTATTGAGTTCAAACGGTATTCAAAAGGCCTTCGTTTTTTGCTAAGAGTGCGTGACACGCTGAAAATCCTGAATGCTGAATATTATTTCATCTGAGCCGAAACTTCGAAAATTCATAACTCGGTCAATTTTTATCGGATTGGACTCATATTTTTACACAAGGTCACTGACTCATAGATATACAACTTTGCTTCAAAAGTCGAGACCAAATTATGCACCGATCAATACCAGTTTTTTATTGAAGAACGTGTCAGAGTCGACACTGGAGCCCAAAATAAGTTTGTCTGAGCTGAAACTTCAAAAATTCATAACTAATTCACCGTTTATCCGATTGAGCCGATTTTCGAACAGAAGTTAGTTATCGATGTCGGCTACATTTTGTTTTCACATTTCAACTTCAAAAATTGCACTTAAGTCCCTGCGATTTAGCCTGGAAAGTGACGAACTCAAGTGAACATTGAAGGCCCAATTGCACATTCAAAGCCCATTTTCTTTACCCTAATTTCCATTATATAATCACCTTCTTTTCACATAAACCAAAGAGGAGAAAAAGAGAGAAAAAAACCTTGCCACAACACTGTTAGAATATCAAATTCTTTCAAGAATCCTAAAACCTTGAAATCCTTATTACAAATCCCTCTCTCACTACAAACAAGCCATCACAGTTACAAACCAACACCTCACTACTTCTTCAGTAAGGATAAGGCTGGTTTGATCTCCATGATCCAAAGGGCATAAAAGCATTCAGGTCACTAATTTTCCAGTAAGGGTAAGATTGATTTGATCTCCATGATCAAAAGGGTATAATCATTCATACATGCCATATTGTGTATAAACATTAAATTTCTTCATATATTGGCTTTATTTGCATTTTATGATTTTATTTAATGTGTTCATGATATTCAACACTGCAGATTTAGACAGGATCCCATGCAGGTTCATTAAGGAACGTTGAGGCCAGAACACAAATGGCCAAAAGCCAAATGGCCAAAAAAGAACAACTTATGCATGACACCAATACATGGCGAGAAAGACATCCTGAGAAGATTAAGGAACGTTGAGGCCAGAACACAAATGGCCAAAAGCCAAAAGCCAAAAGCCAAATGGCCAAAGTAGAACAATGGCCATGAAACCCAATCCAATGGTCAAAGAATGCAGACCACGGTACTCAGGAGTCAATGAACACGCACGTGATGCCAGAAAGTCAAACAAGGCTTTTTGTCTAATGGGCCAGAATACTTCAAAAAAACCTCCCCTTGGGCCTGAAACCCCCCTTGGTTTGTATCCTTTTTAATTTTATTTTCTTTTCTTTTCTAATTCTTTTTTAATTGTTTTAATTGTTTTTTTCACCATAAAATAATTTTCTATAATAAAAACAGAAAAATCAAAAAATACAAATATATTTAATTTCTTCACTAATTAATTTTTGTAAATAAACTCTAACAATTAACTTAGTTAATCTAGGTTTTAATTTTAACACTTTTTCTTAATAAATAAAAAATATGTAGAATTAGGTTTTGACATTTTCATCTTTTTCTTAAATAAATTATTAATCATCATTATTTATCATTATTATTAATTATCATTAATTTTGTAAATTAACATGTAAATAAATTAATTAACTAGTAAATTAGGTTAACTTTAATATTTTCATTAATAATTAAAATAATCTAGATTTAGGGTTTCCTTTTAATTCTTTTTCTTTATTTTTCATAAATACAAAAAACATAAAAAAACACTTTCTTTTCTTTCTTTAAATAATTATTAGGCTTTAATTTCAATTTAATTTCAAAAGGGTCAAAACCCTCGGACTTCCTAACTTTTATTCTTTCGCACGTTATTCTTTTTTCTTTTCGAATATTATGTAACTGCTCAAGGATTGTAATAGTAATTAGGTCTTTTATTTTCCGCATTTTTATCAAACGGGTCTTTGTATTTTGGCGATGTATAGACCCGCGCCTTGTAATAGCGTAGGATTTATCTTTCCGCATTTAAATTTCCGCACTCTTAAATTCTAAATTGCATGAAAGAATGAATGTTAATTAAAAACAAGCGTAGCTCACAAATGCCATGTTCAAAGATAAACCTTAACTGAAAAACAATACACAAATTCACACACCACTCTTAGGGTACGCCTCACCTGTCGCCTTGCCTTCGAATCGTGGTCGTCAAGTATAGGACGTTTTAGTAAGTCCTTATGTCCATGATCCAGTCGCCTCGAAACAGTTGCCTCGAAACGGTTGCCTCGGAATAGTTGCCTCGAAACAGTTGCCTCGGATTAAAAAAGGATCAAGAACATAAGGGTAGCTTCTAAGGTGTCCTACTGTTGCTTCGGTGACCACACTGTCCCTACACTCGAATTGACCCGAATACCTCCAACGGTGGTGCTACCTACCTCTCAATGGTGGGATGTCACTATCTTAAGGACATTTACACAGCCTAATTCCTTAGGGTAGGTAGATGACTCATGGATACTTGCTCTCTTCAAAAATAAATCAAAACAACTTTTTCACACTGACACTTTCAAAAAGCTTTCAAAGCAAATTTTTCAAACACTCTTGAGGACATATACAAGAGTCCTTCAGAAATCTTTCAAAGAAACTTTTTCAAACCCACTCACATTTTGAAAAGCAAACATTTTGAAAACATAAGAGCAAGTATCTAAGAGCCCATGGATAACCATGGATAGAAAGGGTGCTAACACCTTCCCTTTCTATAAATCTACCTCCCGAACCGAGAAACGTTCTCATAAGGAATTTTGCTGTGCTTTTGTCCTTTCCATGTTGGAGAAAATAAAAGACGGTGGCGACTCTTGCTTACCGCGACATTTCGCGAAACCAGCGTTAAACAGTCAGTTCCAGATCCACCGATCACACACTCCACCTCACTTGGATCAGAAATAAACTAATCCAATGAGTGACAATATAACACCCTGTTATACCCCAAAATTTGCCCTCTCTTTTCTCAAGGCATTTCTCACAAGGATTCTCAAAAATTCAAGCTTACACAAGTACAATTGGATTTTTCAGCATCAAGTTAAAGAGGAAACTGTTAAAAAGGGCAAAGCAGATGAAAATATTCTTTTTGACAAAATAGAAGAAAAAAACAAGTTTTCTTCGATTTTACATCTTTAGATTGGACATTTTGGCTCCTTCGAAGCAAGCTATGGTTCAGAGTTTTTGTTTGAACACTGGACTTCTTTTGGGCAAGTTCGTTTCCTGCTTCGTTTGGGCACTGGACTTCTTTTGGGCAAGTTCGTTTTCTGCTTCGTTTGGACACTGGACTTCTTTTGGGCAAGTTCGATTCCTGCTTCGTTTGAACATTTTAGTTTCTTTGTGCAAGATTGGTATACATCTTTCGTTTGGCCATATGGCATCTTTCCTGCATGTTTTCCAAATTCATAAGGCAGAATTTCCAACCATGCTAGCGTGAACAAGGCAAAAGTCTCCCTATGGATAGCATTCACTGGATTCACATTAGCACCCATAATGAAATGGTTACCTGCATGCAAGCTCTGACTGGGCAAAGTCTCCGTTTGAATCAACTTGTAGCAAGCTTCGACAAGGAAAAACTTATCTTCAACTAGCTTTGATTTAGGAGGCAAAGGCCCCTTTTTGGCATCCTTCGATTGTACAATTTGCTTCCTATATGCATCTTTCATTTGGGCATGTGGCCCCCTTTGTTGCAAGCTTCGTTTGGGCATTTAGACCTCATGCATTCACCTTTCGTTTGGGGCGTGTGGCCCCCTTCAATGCAAGTTTTGATTACACCTTTCATTTGGACATGTGGCTCCCTTCATGCAAGCTTTCGTTTGAGCAAAGACCTCATGTGTGTTTTCTTGAAGTCACAAAGAAATGGCCTCCTACAGCTCTCCTTCGACTCAGAAGCCATTAGTTTTCCATGTTTGCCTTTGACACCACAAAGCCAGGATTTCCTTCATGCCAGCAGGCACAAGGCATGGACCTCCTGCATACACCCTTTCGTTTGGCCATGTGACCTCTGGCAGGCAAGCCTTCGATTGGCCAAGAGCCACCTTCATACAAACCTTCGATTGGAGTTTTGATTCCCTTCGAATCAGCATATTTCGAACCCAACTCTGGACCATTTGAAGCAAGTATGTTTGAAGAACGTTGAGAAAATCTCATAGCCTTATCCTCCAAATCCTACTTGTCAGGCTATGTTGCTTCAAAATCTTTACATAATCAGAGTGTTGTACCCCAAAATTTGCCCTCCCATATTCTTCAAGAAATTGCCAAGTCATGCTTCAAAATTCCCCAAGGGTTGCACAGTGCAAGGACCTCCTAAACAGTCAAAACTAGGGTTTTTGTTCTGATCAAGCAAATGAAGTTTCCAAGGGTCCAATCAAGTCCCACATTCCTACATATATGGTCAAGCATCCTCATACCAAGTTTCAAGACTTTCAGCACAAAGTTGCACAGTCAAAAACCCTAAATTGCACTACAGTCAACTGTAGGGGCAAAATGGTCATTTGACAGTCAGAAGTTCAAATTTTTGGTCAACATCTCATTTTGAAGCTACAAACATCATTTGATCAATGCTTGATCATGATTCTCAAAGCTTGGCTCAAAAATCATCAAGATGCAAAAGTTTCCTTATTGGGACAGTTGAAAAAGTCAACTGTAAATTGACCAGGGCATAACTTTCACATGGTTTATCAGAAAAATTCCATCCAAAGCTCATTTTGAAGATAAAGACATTTCCTACAACTCATCTTCATACTTCAAGACCAAGAAATGCTCTCACAAAAAGTTATCAATTTCAACATTATAGGTCATTTTCAAAAGTCAACAAAAAGGGACTTTAAGTAAAAGGCCATAACTTGAGATTGGTAAATCAAAATGACATGGGACCAAAGGCATTGGTTAGAGGACTCAAAGACCTTTCCAAAATGTCCAAGAACATGAGCAAAGCTTAAAAATTGAGCAAGTTATGACTTGTGGAAGTTGGGAAATATTTGGTTATTTTGAAAAGTCAACATTGATTCAAATGACCTAAAATTGCTAATGGGCTTCTTTTTCTTCCACAATTCATCATCCAAGACATGCACACGACCATTTGGCCCAAAGGGAAGTTTTTCTTCATTTTTTATTTATTTATTTGAATTTTTATTAATAATAATTCATTTAAATCAATTAAATACATGAAAAATGCTTAACCTAAGTTTTTCAATCTTTTTGTGCATGATATATACTCAATAATTCGTGCATGATCAAATATGGAAGGAATTGAATTGATTGGATATGATTAGGGTCAAAATAGCATGAAAAAATATTGAAAAAAGATCTTTGAAAATCAAATCTTCCAAACCATGAATGCAAAGGTTTTGGATCAAGTTTTCAACCCTAAATCATTCATACATAAGTACCAAACGCAACCCTAATGCCAACAACCCTAAGCTGCGCAGAAAAAGCATACACAAACTTGAAATTTTTGCTTGAAAATCCAAATCTGAAAACCTAGTTCTAGGACGATTCAAGACCAAATAGTTGTTCCATTAGCTTCCTTGAGGATCATAGAACGTGTTCCAATCAAAATCAATCATCCCAACACCCAGAATTGGTATACAGAAGTCAAGCTTTTCTCACTTTTTTTCATAATCGTGTTTTGAGATTTAAACATTTTCATTGCATAATTTTAATGGATTCTTACTAAATGATGCATTCTGAAGCTAACCATCTACTTTAATTGCGTTTTTATACACTGTATGTGAATCTACCATTATTGCTTTTTAGGGTTTATGAAGCTTTGAATTGGGGGTTTTAAAATATAGAAAAATTGGAGCTTGAAACCTAGGCCATTCAATTCAGTGCACTTGGACGAAGAGAATGAGGCCATCGCGCTCAATTTATGGAGCCCCAGGGGCTATTCGCTATTTTCTCTAATGATGCCTTTTAGAACGGTGTGAAAACCGTTGCCAATGTTCTTTATGTTTCAGGAAAAAAATAAACAACAAGGAAGACGACTCGGTGGCAGGCTGTGAATGGCTGGTTTAAACTTTTGCGCGAAAAGAGAAGTATTAACGCGTTTTGTTTTATCATGTTTATTGATTATTTTATCTAAAGATGAACGAGACAGCTCCACTGGCAAGCGCGTTGATTGGTAAACCATAGGACCTGGGTTCGATCCCAGGTCCCCACCCCTTTCCTATTATTTTTTCTTCAATTATCATCCTATGAAATTTCAGCATCAAGGACCATCGTATGTCCACAAAATCCAGCCTTTCATGCATATGATGAGATCAATTCAAGGGTTCAGATCTAAAGAACAGGATGCACTCTAGTCAACGCTGATACACCCTAGTGGCAAAAGTCAAAGAGGCCAAGGTTGATGGGCCCAAATTGCTAAGGAGAAACCTCCAAATTAGGGGCAGAACCCCCTAGGTTTGCCAAATTTGTTTACTTTCTTTATTCTCATTATTTTTATTTTCTTTTAATTATTGTTTTATTAATTAATTTAATATTTTTTATAATATATAAAAAAAACACCATAAAAAAAATCAGAAAAGATGCAAAAAAAAATTTTTATTTTAGTATTTTTTTAATAAATTACATTAATTAATTTTAGTTATTAAATTAGGTTTTAATCTTAACTTTTTTAATAAAAATATAAAATTGGTAGAATTAGGGTTTAATTAATTTTTTTATCCTTTTTTATTTTTCTTCATAATAATTAAATATTAAATATTTATTTTTATAATTAAATTGCATGTAAAATAATTAGGGTTAATTTTAGGTTAAACTTTAATACGTTTTCATAATAAAATAAAAATTGTAGAATTAGGTTTAATTGCATTTAATTCTTTTTTCCATTAAAATCATAAAATACCAAAAAATATCAAAAACAATTTCTCTTTCTTTTTTTAATTAATTAATCTCATCATTTAATTTAATTTTGCAAAAGGGTCCAACGCCCTCGTTTAATTCTTATTTAATTCGCGCGTTTATTTCTTTCTCGTATGATATTTATGTATCTCTCCCAAGGCCTTGTAAATTAATTTCTTGCACTTTACTTTTCTTTTAATTCTTTATTTTTCTGTCAAATCGGGTTCAAGAAATTTTGGCGATGTGGATCCGCGCCTTTTGTAATAGCTTAGAATCTTTTACTTCTCGCAAATATTTTAACTGTTAATCAAGGTATGAAAGAATGAATGGACAAAAATAAAAACAAACGCTAGATCACCAATAACATGAACAAGACAAAATATCTGAAAACGACACACAAATCACACACCACCCCTAGGGTACGCCTCACTGTTGCCTTGCCTCGAAAGGTGATCGTCGAGTAGAGGATGTCTTAGTAAGTCCTCATGATCCGGGAACCTGGCATGAGGGTAGCTTCTAAGGTGTCTTCCCATTGCTCTGGTGATCACCATGTCCCGAACCTCGAATTGACCCGAACACCTCCAACGGTGGTGCTACCTACCTCTCAATGGTGGGATGGCACTACTTTAAAGGACATTTACACAGACGAATTCCTTAGGATAGGTAGACGACTCTAGATACTTGCTCTAAATTTCAAAACAAAACAAAATACTTTTCACACCGACACCTTTTCAAAAAGCTTTCGAAAACATTTTTTCAAACACTCTTGAGGACCGATACAAGAGTCCAACTGGAATTTTCAAAGAAACTTTTTAAAACCCACATTGAAAAGCAAACAAACCATTTTTGAAAACACAATGAGCAAGTATCTAAGAGCCCATGGATAACCATGGATAGAAAGGGTGCTAACACCTTCCCTTTCTATAACCTACCTCCCGAACCGAGAGCAATCTCTTTAAGGAATTTTTCTGTGCTTTTGTCCTTTCCATTTGGAGAAAATAAAAGACGGTGGCGACTCTTGCTTCCGCGACATTTCGCGAACCAGCGTTAAACAGTCAGTTCCAGATCCACCGATCATAGAACTGGCGACTCTGCTGGGGAACAAAACTTAAAGTGAGGTGTACCTTAGGGCTAGTTCATAACTGTGTTTTCAATTATATTGACTTGTCTGCTTTAACTTTGTGGGTTGCATGGGAGTTACATAGATCCTAACCCGGATCTGGGGATACCTTGTTTAGGTAGCATAAGCTGTGAGGGACCTGTCCGGCGTAGATCGACAAGGGTGAAACAGTGGCTACGTTGGTGTGGCACCTTGGTCTGTACCGATATCCCTTGTGTCGCAACGAGGAGAATATGGGTCTTCTAAGGAGTCATTAAGCACCAACAACCTTAGAACCTTAAATGACACAACTTGGCCATTAGAACAGTAGCAGTATGCTACGCCCATTGAGGCTAAACTCTCGTGATGGTTCTGGCCACAAGAAAAGATTGCGATGCTGGAGTTATGACCGATTGAGGGTAGTCAATGATATTGGGATCCTCTAAGAACCCGGTTACTTTGATAGGACAGGTATGAACCAACAAACTGAAAGAGGGTAGTACCTAGACCTCATGCTGGCCTAAACTTTAAGGGCTTGCTTTGTGTGACTTGTGTGCCTTACCATGTTTGCCTTTGTATCTATTTGTGGGGTGCTTTATCATAGCATCATAACATCATGAGCATTGCATGCATCCTGCATAAGGACTGACCATTTCAAAGACAAGAGGGTTTCACCTTTGCTCTGTTTTGTAGGACACCATGATGCCTATGCGAAGGAATACTATCCGGTTCAACTTTGTTCACTCACCTGAGTTGCTTGAGGAGTTGGTTAGCAGAATTACAAATACCACTTCCTTCATCCAGAGGCATGGTTCTCTTCTCAGTTTAGTCACTGCAAAGCAGGATCAACAGTTGATGAGTGTTCTGACCCAGTTCTATGACCCTCTGTACCAGTGCTTCACCTTTCAAGACTTCCAGCTGGTCCCTACACTGGAAGAGTTCTCTGATTTTCTTGGTATCCCTATCTTGGATCAGACTCCCTTCACTGGTTGGGAAAAGACCCTCAGACTTGAGGATGTTGCTGCAGCTCTTCCTTTGACCCATCAAGAGGTAACAGACAACTGGGTGACTAGAAGCGGAGTTAAGGGTTTCTTGGCCAAATTTCTGATTGGTAAAGCTAACAGTTTCTGGGATGACCTGGACTTTAGGGCATATGAAGACATCTTGGCTCTCCTAATCTATGGGTTAGTCTTGTTTCCCAATCCTGACAACTTCATCAATGTCACTGCCGTAAGGATCTTTATGTCTCAGAATCCCGTACCCACTCTCTTGGGTGACATCTTGCAACAACTTCATGCTCGTACTACCCGAAGACGAGGAACCCTATGGTGTTGTATCCCTTTGTTGGTGAGGTGGTTTATTTCGCACCTCCCCAAGTTCGTACTAAAGAATCAAGAAGGAAGAGGTTGGGCTCATAGGTTAATGTCTCTCACCGACAAAGACATCATTTGGACTTGCAGAGGTTTGGATGAGATAGCTATTATTGATCGATGCGGGGAATACCCTAATGTTCCTCTGATTGGTACCCAAGGAGGGATCTCTTACAATCCATGTTTAGCACTCCGTCATTTTGGAAGAGCAAGAAGAGCAGGCCCCCATGAGATGTTGGTGCCTCACATCAGTTTTGAGTTTCAGGTGGATAGTGACGAGCTGCGTCGTAGGTTCATCAAGGCTTGGGATAAAGTTCATAAAGCTGACCCACAAGAGTTAGGGCCAAAGACTTCTTTACCTATGGAAGCCTACTACAAATGGGTTCGCAGCCGTGCTCAGAAGTTAGGTATGCCGTATGAAGCTGTCAGACCTGTCATTCTTGAGTCTTCTGACAAAGATGGTGTTCCTCCAACTGTCCTTCCTCCTTAGATACCTACTGATTATGAGACATTGAAGAGATCTTGGTCGCAACTGCGAGAAGAACGGGATTCTTACCGGGAAAAGTTCAACGAGCAGGAATTAAAAATCCATAAGCTGACAAAGCAGTTGGAGAATGAGCGAGCTCTGAATGCCTACATCCGTACTGAGAAGAGGAGACCATGGGATCAATAAGGAGCTCCGAATGTTCTTTTACAATCTTATTTCCCTTTTCAGTATTTCCTTTCATGTAACGCCTAAGGGCAACCTGTTGAATAATTTCAGTTTCAAAGTTGAATCTAATGAAGTGTGTTCCTTTTTGTTTACAAAGTTGATTCCCGATTGTCTTTGAAAACATAAATCATACGCATTCCATTCATCATGTGCATAGCAGGTTTTTCTCCTTTTCAGGTTGCTTACCGTTCTTCGCTGTTTATTTCAGCATCATGAATCCTGACTCATCATCAACTAAGACATCCATCAAAGCTCTTCAGGCACAGAATGCGCAATTTCAGGAATTAATCAAGGGTTTGGCTCAAGGCCAAGAAGAGCTGAAGGCTCTGCTCCTGAAGAAGGAGAAGAAGAAGAAGAGAAGAACTGTTATGTTTAGCTCGGGCCGAAGGTTTGGCAACACTTTGCAGAATGAAGAGGCTGGTTCTTCTGTTGGCAAGAGTACCCCTCAAGCAGAAAAAGGTCCTAGTCCGGTAGTCTCTGACAACGAGACTGATTTTGATGAAGAGCAGTATCCTCCTGCAGAAGACAGATACAAGCAGTTGGAGGACAGGCTGAACGCTGTGGAGATCCAACAGGTACCTGGGCTGGATTTTGGAGATCTTGGTTTGTCTACTGGTGTGATCATCCCTCATAAATTCAAAGCACCATCTTTCACTAAGTACGACGGGGCGTCTTGTCCCAAGCTACACCTCAGGTCCTATGTTCGGAAGATTCAGCCGTACTCAGCGGATAAGAATTTGTGGATCCACTTCTTCCAGGAGAGTCTTTCAGGGACTCATCTCGAATGGTTCTATCAGCTGGATGGGACCAAGATTCGTAACTGGGAGGAGTTGGCTACTGCTTTCTATAAGCAGTATCAATATAATGCCGACCTTGCCCCTACGCGTACCCAACTCCAGGGTATGTCGTTAGGTTCAAGTGAAGGTTTTAAAGAGTACGCTCAGAAGTGGAGAGATCTGGCTGGCAGGGTGTAGCCTCCGTTGACTGATCGGGAGTTAGTAGACATGTTCTTGGGGACCCTATCTGGGCCATTTTTCAACCATCTTATCGGGAATTCATCTGCAGGGTTCACTGATCTGATTCTGACTGGAGAGAGAATTGAGGCTGGGTTGAAGTCTGGTAAGATTCCAAAGGGTGCATCGTCTAGTTCTGAGAAGAAACCCTTCAAGAAGGAGGCTAGTGCTGTATATGGTTCCAAGAGACCAGAGAGAGCTGAACACCGCCAATCTGTCAGTGCTGTGATGATTGCTAAGCCTGCTGCCGCTCCTCGACCAACCAATCCTCAAAGGGCTGAAAGACCCCGGAGAGAGTTTACCCGTTTGAGCATGACTTTATCGCAGATCTTACCCCAGTTGCTCTCAACCAACTTAGTAACCGTCAGAGAGGCTCCGAAGTTCCCAAATACTACCTCTCCGAAGTACAACCCGAATGCCCGCTGTGCGTACCATTCTGATAGCCCGGGGCATTCTACTGATGACTGTTGGGCATTAAGGAGTAAGGTGCAAGACCTTATTGACGCAAAAGAGATACAGTTCGAAGCGCCTGAGAGGCCGAATGTAGTGACTGCTCCTATGCCTCAGCATGGGGTAAATGCTGTTGATGAAGATGTTTACGCTGTTTCTGTGGAGGATCTGGCCACTCCCTTAATGACTATCAAGAGGAACCTATTGTTGGCCGGTTTATTTCCGGGTTGCAGTGAGGGTTGCCTGTTCTGTGCTGTTTCCCTATCTGGTTGTCCCTTGCTGAAGTTAGGCATCCAAAGCCTAATGGATAGCAAGGAGATTCTGTTTAAGAAGTCTGCTGTTCAGTTGGTTCCGGTAGAAGAAGTTTCTGTGGTTACCATCTTTAATAATCCAATCAAGGCTCTCCCAAAGAAGCCTGTTCAAATCATGACTGTTGCACCTGTGGTTATCACGGTTCCGGGACCTCTTCCCTATGTATCTGATAAAGCTGTCCCCTGGCATTATGGGGCAGATGTGTATGTAAATGGGATTAAACAAGAATTCAACAATGGCGCAAGTATCTGCGATATCACTGGTCCATCCAAGGTTACCCGCAGTGGCAGGCTCTTCTCGCCTGACATTGCACCGCCCGCTACTCGAAGACCCCTCCTCATAACATCTACAAGTGTACCTGTTCCTGTTGCTGATCAAGTTGTTTCCCCCGCTGCTGAGTCATCCAATGCTCGGGGCAAAGGGATTGAAGTTGAGCCTGCCCGAATGGAGGCACCGATACCGATAAATGCTGAGGCCTCCCAACAAGAAATGGAGGAGATTTTAAAAATAATAAAGAAGAGCGACTTCAACATTGTGGAACAGCTGGGGCATACGCCCTCCAAAATCTCCATGCTCTCTTTATTGCTGTGCTCCGAGGCCCATGCTAAGGCCCTAATCTCATTCCTCAAGACGGCCCATGTGCCACAAGAGACATATGCAGTCCAGTTCACTGATTGCGTAGCAAATCTGACAGCAGACAATGGCTTGGGTTTCTCAGATGCTGATCTGACTGCGAAGGGAAGAGACCACAATGATGCCCTGCATGTCTCTATCAAATGCAGGGGCACTACCCTGGCACATGTATTGGTGGATACTGGTTCTTCTTTGAATGTGCTGCCCAAGAAGGCTTTAGACCGTTTAGATTGTGAAGGCCTGGAACTGAAACCCAGCAATATCATCGTCAGGGCTTTTGACGGTTCAAAAAGGATGGTTCATGGAGAGGTCGACATTCCTATCCGTGTGGGCTCTCATGTGTTTGACTCTACTTTTTATGTGATGGATATCCATCCATCATACTCTTGTCTACTGGGTCGAGCTTGGATACATAAGGCTGGGGCAGTGACCTCTACCTTGCACCAGAAGCTGAAGTACCCTGTCAGAGGAAAGATCATCACTGTGCAAGGAGAGGAGGAGTATATGGTAAGCCACCTGAATTCCTTCAGATACATTGAGATGGACGGGGAGTTTATTGAAACCCCCTTTCAGCATTTCGAGGAGGTGCTTCCAATTTCAGCGGCAGTAGAGACAGCAGTAGAAGAGAATGTTCCTTTGAAGATGGCTTCCCTGAAGGATGCCCGGGCTGTGGTTCAAAAAGGTAAATGTGCTAACTGGGGCAGACTTCCCGACTTTACTCAGAAAACTGACAAATTTGGGCTGGGTTTTACTACAGAGGGTCAGAAAGCTATGCGGAAGGCGAAGATCAGAAGACCTCCTGTGTTCATTACAAATCCAGGAGTGAATGCTGTTGGTGAAGACAATGAAGTGGATGAAGCAGAATTCAATAGATGGATCTACCCGACAACCGAAGGCGGATTGACCAATTGGATTGCCAAAGACCATACTCCTGTTACCTTTGTGACGCAGTAATAAATTTCTTTGTTTCGTTATTTGTAATAAACAATAAATAAACTATATGGCCCGTTGTCTTACCCGAGGCACCGTGGTTTTATTTGTGAGGGCATATAAATTGTCATTTCATATATCATAAATGAAAATCTTGGACGTTTTCTCGCATTACAAATCTTATGCTCCTTTTCTGTCTTTCTTTCCTTTACATATATTTCAAAACAATTGTATTTACACACACACTCACTCATACAGGTTTCAATCCACTCTGGATCTCACTGGTAACGACTCTGCTACTGCCAGTTATGACTTCGAAAATCCGATCAACTTAGCCGAAGACGAAGGTGAAGATGATTGCGAAGTGCCTGGCGAGCTTGCAAGACTGTTGCTTCAGGAAGAGAGGGCAATTCAACCCCATGAAGAGCCAGTGGAAACAATAAACTTGGGTACTGAGGTAGACAGGAAAGAGGTAAAGATTGGTGCTAACCTAGAGCTCAGCGTGAAGCAACGGTTGACTCAGATGCTGCATGATTATATGGAGATCTTTGCTTGGTACTACGAAGACATGCCCGGGTTGGATACCGATATTGTGGTCCATCACTTGCGAACTAAGGAAGACTTCCCTCCGGTTAAGCAAAAGGTCCGCCGTATGCGTCCAGAAATGTCTGAGAAGATTAAAGCCGAGGTTATGAAACAGTTTGACGCTGGGTTCCTTGCAGTGACTTCTTACCCTCAGTGGGTTGCTAATGTGGTGCCGGTACCAAAGAAGGACGGTAAGGTCAGAATGTGTGTCGATTACAGGGATCTGAACAGGGCCAACCCCAAGGATGACTTCCCCCTACCTCACATTGACGTCCTTGTTGAAAATACAGCTCAGCACAAGGTATTCTCTTTCATGGATGGTTTTTCAGGTTACAATCAGATCAAGATGGCACCTGAAGACATGGAAAAGACTACATTTTTTACTCAGTGGGGCACCTTCTGCTACAAGGTCATGCCGTTTGGACTGAAGAACGCTAGGGCAACCTACCAGCGTGCCATGGTTGCTTTATTTCATGACATGATCCACCATGAGATAGAAGTGTATGTGGACGACATGATCGCAAGGTCCCAGACTGAGGAAGAGCACCTAGATCATCTGCAGAAATTGTTTGACCAGTTGAAACTATACAAGCTAAGGTTGAACCCGAACAAGTGCACCTTCGGGGTAAGATCGGGAAAGTTGCTAGGCTTCGTGGTAAGTGACAAGGGAATTCAAGTGGACCATGCTAAGGTCAAAGCTATTCAAGAGATGCCGGTTCCTAAGACAGAGAAGGAAGTCAGAGGCTTTTTAGGACGCCTGAATTACATTGCTCGATTCATCTCACATCTGACTGCTACCTGTGAGCCAATCTTCAAGCTGCTGAAGAAAGATCAGGTAGTACGTTAGAACGATGAATGTCAGGCTGCTTTCGACAGAATCAAAGAGTATCTCCAAGAACCACCTATCCTTATGCCACCGGTTGAAGGGAGACCTCTGATACTATATCTAACAGTGCTTGACAACTCAATGGGGTGCGTGCTGGGGCAGCATGACGGGTCTGGTCGAAAAGAGCACGCCATTTATTACCTTAGCAAAAAGTTTACCGACTGTGAGACCCGATACTCACTGCTTGAGAAAACTTGTTGCGCTTTGGTATGGGCTGCTCGCCGGCTGAGACAGTATATGCTGACTCATAACACCTTGTTGATCTCAAATATGGATCCTATAAAGTACATATTCGAAAAGCCTGCTCTGTCTGGGAGAATTGCAAGATGGCAGATGATCTTGATGGAATACGACATTCAGTACACGACCCAGAAAGCCATCAAGGGAAGTGTATTGGCAGACCACTTGGCACATCAGGCCGTAGATGACTATCAGTCAATGAACTTCGAGTTTCCGGACGAAAGCATCATGATAGTAACTGATTGTGAAGTACCTGGACCGGATGAAGGACCTGAGGAAGGATCCCGATGGTCTATGCACTTTGACGGAGCCTCCAATGCTTTGGGTAACGGTATCGGCGCTGTCATCATATCCCCTCAAGGTACTCATACTCCACTCACTGCCCGGCTATGTTTCAACTGTACCAACAACATGGCGGAGTATGAGGCATGCATCATGGGTCTTCAAGTTGCGATCGACCTAAGGATTAAGTTTCTGAGTGTCTTCGTAGATTCCGCTCTCGTGATCAATCAGATCAAAGGAGAGTGGGATACGAAACATCCAAACCTGATTCCTTACAGAGAATGTGTGTTGACCTTGATCCCCCACTTTACAGAGATAACCTTTGAACACTTTCCAAGAGAAGAGAATCAGCTGGCGGACGCGTTAGCTACAATGTCTTCTATGTTCAAGGTCAAATGGGATAATGAGGCTCCCCGGATCATCATCTGGAAACTGGACGAACCGGCATACTGTTGTGATCTCGAGACTGAATTGGTGACTGAGAAGCCTTGGTACCATGAGGTGAAGAGATACTTAGAGACTCAGGAATACCCTGAAGGTGCCTCTATCAATGATAAGAAGTTCTTGAGGAGATTCGCAGCGAAGTTCTTCCTTAGCAACGGCGTCTTGTACAAGCGAAACCATGATTCAACCTTACTGCGTTGTGTGGATAAGACTGAAGCAGAAAGAATCATGGAAGAGCTACATGAAGGGACCTTTGGTACACATTCCAGTGGACATACAATGGCAAAGAAGATCCTTCGGGTAGGGTATTACTGGTCCACAATGGAAGCTGACTGCTATCAACATTCTAGGACATGCCATAAGTGCCAGATTTATGCAGACAAGGTGCATGTTCCTCCAGTTCCGCTGAATGTTCTGACTGCGCCTTGGCCGTTTGCGATGTGGGGCATAGACATGATTGGTGAGATTAAACCTACGGCATCTAATGGGCATCGCTTCATCCTAGTGGCGATTGATTATTTTATGAAGTGGGTCGAAGCAGCTTCCTACGCTACGGTAACCAAGACTGTTGTGGCACGGTTCATTCGGCATAATCTGATCTGTCGGTACGGCGTCCCTGAAAGAATCATTACAGACAACGGTACCAATCTGAATAACAAGATGATCACTGAGCTCTGCGAGCAGTTCAAGATACAGCACCACAATTCTTCTCCTTACAGACCGAAGATGAATGGGGCTGTAGAAGCAGCAAATAAGAACATCAAGAAAATCGTGCAGAAGATGACAGTGACTTATAAAGATTGGCACGAGATGTTACCGTTCGCTCTACATGGGTACCGTACCTCAGCTAGGACGTCAACCGGGGCAACTCCTTTCTCTTTGGTTTATGGTATGGAGGCAGTCTTACCGATCGAAGTGCAAATACCCTCTCTCCGGATAATGAAGGATGCAAATCTGAACGAGGATGATTGGATCCAGACACGACTTGATCAGCTAAACTTAATTGATGAAAAGAGACTTGCTGCTATCTGCCATGGTCAGACGTATCAGAAACGGATGATCAGGGCATTTAACAAAAAGGTCAGACCACAGGAATATCAAGTTGGGGATCTGGTAATCAAGCGAATCATCCTTCCTCAGAGTGATCCAAGGGGCAAATGGACCCCTACGTACGAAGGGCCATTTGTGGTTAAACATGTGTTCTCAGGAGGAGCCATGATTCTAACCAACATGGATGGTGACGACCTTCCTCACCCCGCCAATGCAGACATAGTAAAAAGATACTACGCATGAAAAAAGACCCGCTAGGCTGACATGCCTAGGCAAAAATTAGGGCTTCCCGTCGAACCAAAAGGGTTCGGGCAAAATGAAGGGATGAAATGAAAAATCTGTACACCCGGCAAGTCGAAAACCTGAAAAGGCGGCTTGGGCAAAAATGGGTATCCCGGTGGACTGAAAACCCGAAAGGGCAGTCCAGGCAAAAATTAGGGATAAAGCGTAATACTATGTCTCATTGGATCACCTTGCATCCAGAATCCGGTATCTACATCAAGTTCAGACGACATCGATCAGTCAGCTTCATTCTTCGTTTAGGTCATCAAGTGATGAGACGCTCGAGGATATAAAGGCAATAGCAGAGTTGAAACCCAGTGGGATCATTCACTTCACACAGCTGTTTTATTTTTCTTTTGTACAAAATTTGTATAAAACTCTTTTGTTCGGCGGCGTTCTCTTACTAGGACGTCAGCCTCTTGTACACAAAACGCCTATTTTAAGGCCATTCAAAAATCAATACAAATATATTGTTCAGTTAAAAGTGCCAATTGTTTTTCTTTTTCTGTTTTGTTTTACGAAGAACGTCCAAGGTTCAATTTGTGATATATGCATTGACAATAATTTGCTAACTCATAAATATGTGCATACGAAACAAAGGATTAATTACAGGTAACATCAGAAACAGGGGCAATAAAGAGTTGTCTGAGCAATCTAATTGTTCTGTCCTCCAAGGTACCAAGATAGATTCAGCTAAAAAACATAACCAGGTATCCTAATTCCCCAGAGAGTAAGCAGTCAGTACACTCTCTCCAAGCTATATTATTAAACCTTAAGGAAGTTGAGTATCCTCCAGCAGATCTCAACATTCTCCAGCAGCAATATACATATTCTTAACAAGCATCCCCGGCAGTCTCGGTCTAAAGATTGTTCCCCGGCGGTATATCAAACATTCAAAGGAATCACTTCCCCCGCAGTTCAAAACTTCCCCAGGAGAGTCCAATCCAGTTCCCCAGGAAAGTTGGAATTTATCTCCCCAAGCAGTAAGCTTATCCCCAGTAGATTCTGGAAGCTTATCCCCTCGCAGAGCACGAACGCGTCGTCCGGCTTTATTCAAAGAGTTATTTCCCTACCAGGATATAACTGGGTTATCCTCAGCCAAAAGCCACGGAAAGATCGTCGTCGGTACGACTTTCTTATCCCCATCGAAGTCTATCAACACTTCCAACACAACAAGGGTATCCCCAGCAAGTTATTATCAACAACTCAGCAAAGTATCTCTCTCCCCACAGAGTATTGCTTCCCAGCAAGATCATTAGAGTACTTTCCTCCCCGCAGAGTTATTCCATTCGCCAAGTTTATTCCCCAACGGAGTTATCTTCTCCTACCGGTATTCTTGCAAACAACATCCCCAGCGGAAGCAAAGATCTACTTGCCAGCATCAGCCCAGGAGTGACTTCCCGGCACCCGTCAAGGATTTACTTTCCTAGACGAAAACATACATTCCTAAACATCACATACATCATTATAGCATGCATATACGCATCATATCTTACAAATCTCATTTATGTTGAGAACATCATCGCTTGATCCATATCATGCATTGCATATGACTAACCTTTACCTTTCAGGAAAGATTCAGTTAAATTCTCAATCATATTTCAAGACCTAGACCGGTTCAGTTAATCGACTCCAAAGATTTCTTATCCAGTCCAAGGCCTTCTCTAGTCTAGCTAAATCGACCCCAAACAGATTTTTCTGATGAAGACTCAGTAGAAGTTATCCCAGGTTTTTCTCAATGTTTGCTTTTGAGATTATAATTTCCTATGGTTCTCTCCCCGATCCTGCGGAGACGATAATTCCATCCCAGGTTTTTCTCAATGATTGCTTTTGAGATTATAATTTCCTATGGTTCTCTCCCCGATCCTGCGGAGACGATAATTCCATCCCAGGTTTTTCTCAATGTTTGCTTTTGAGATTATAATTTACTATGGTTCTCTCCCCGATCCTGCGGAGACGATAATTCCATCCCAGGTTTTTCTCAATGATTGCTTTTGAGATTATAATTTCCTATGGTTCTCTCCCCGATCCTGCGGAGACGATAATTCCATCCCAGGTTTTTCTCAATGTTTGCTTTTGAGATTATAATTTCCTATGGTTCTCTCCCCAATGCTGTGGAGACGATAATTCCATTCCAGGTTTTTCTCAATGTTTGCTTTTGAGATTATAATTTCCTATGGTTCTCTCCCCAATGCTGCGGAGACGATAATTCCATTCCAGGTTTTTCTCAATGAATGTTATTGAGATTATAATTTCCTATGGTTCTCTCCCCAATGTTGTGGAGACGATAATTCCATTCCAGGTTTTTCTCAATGTTTGCTTTTGAGATTATAATTTCCTATGGTTCTCTCCCCAATGCTGCGGAGACGATAATTCCATTCCAGGTTTTTCTCAATATTTTCTTTTGAGATTATAATTGCCTATGGTTCTCTCCCCGATCCTGCGGAGATGATAATTCCCACCAAGATTTCGCTCAATGATTGCTGTTGAAGTGAAGTTATCCAAGATTTTCTCAACGATTGCTGTTGAAGTTAAAATCATCCAAGGTTCTCTCACCGTTCCTGCTGAGGTAGTAACCACCCCTGGTTCATTCATCACCTTTTGAAGCTCCAGATTCGGCTCCTGTAACCAGTCAGGACATATCTATACCAAGCATCTGAAGGCCAGCTCCTGCAACATGTCAGGTACTCATTTTTCTTTTGCAGGTACGCAAGTTCTCGCTAAGGAATCTCTTACGCGATCAACATCCAGATGGCATCTATAAGCCCATCATCCTATTCATCAACCTCTAAATGGCATCTATAAGCCCATTCCATCATCACACTGCTACTATGTGAGCGCAAATTTCTGGGCACTCTAGTGTTCAATCATCTTCTACCCTCGGATCACGAAAGGCACGTCAGCCAATCTGCATCCTCAGGTCTAAAAATATTGAACAGGGGCAACTGTTGTACCCCAAAATTTGCCCTCCCATATTCTTCAAGAAATTGCCAAGTCATGCTTCAAAATTCCCCAAGGGTTGCACAGTGCAAGGACCTCCTAAACAGTCAAAACTAGGGTTTTTGTTCTGATCAAGCAAATGAAGTTTCCAAGGGTCCAATCAAGTCCCAGATGCCTACAAATATGGTCAAGCATCCTCATACCAAGTTTCAAGACTTTCAGCACAAAGTTGCACAGTCAAAAACCCTAAATTGCACTACAGTCAACTGTAGGGGCAAAATGGTCATTTGACAGTCAGAAGTTCAAATTTTTGGTCAACATCTCATTTTGAAGCTACAAACATCATTTGATCAATGCTTGATCATGATTCTCAAAGCTTGGCTCAGAAATCATCAAGATGCAAAAGTTTCCTTATTGGGACAGCTGAAAAAGTCAACTGTAAATTGACCAGGGCATAACTTTCACATGGATTATCAGAAAAATTCCATCCAAAGCTCATTTTGAAGATAAAGACATTTCCTACAACTCATCTTCATACTTCAAGTCCAAGAAATGCTCTCACAAAAAGTTATCAATTTCAACATTATAGGTCATTTTCAAAGGTCAACAAAAAGGGACTTTAAGTCAAAGGCCATAACTTGAGATTGGTAAATCAAAATGACATGGGACCAAAGGCATTGGTTAGAGGACTCAAAGACCTTTCCAAAATGTCCAAGAACATGAGCAAAGCTTAAAAATTGAGCAAGTTATGCCTTGTGGAAGTTGGGAAAGTTTTGGATATTTTGAAAAGTCAACATTGATTCAAATGACCTAAAATTGCTAATGGGCTTCTTTTTCTTCCACAATTCATCATCCAAGACATGCACACGACCATTTGGCCCAAAGGGAAGTTTTTCTTCATTTTTTATTTATTTATTTGAATTTTTATTAATAATAATTCATTTAAATCAATTAAATACATGAAAAATGCTTAACCTAAGTTTTTCAATCTTTTTGTGCATGATATATACTCAATAATTCGTGCATGATCAGATATGGAAGGAATTGAATTGATTGGATATGATTAGGGTCAAAATAGCATGAAAAAATATTGAAAAAAGATCTTTGAAAATCAAATCTTCCAAACCATGAATGCAAAGGTTTTGGATCAAGTTTTCAACCCTAAATCATTCATACATAAGTACCAAACGCAACCCTAATGCCAACAACCCTAAGCTGCGCAGAAAAAGCATACACAAACTTGAAATTTTTGCTTGAAAATCCAAATCTGAAAACCTAGTTCTAGGACGATTCAAGACCAAATAGTTGTTCCATTAGCTTCTTTGAGGATCATAGAACGTGTTCCAATCAAAATCAATCATCCCAACACCCAGAATTGGTATACAGAAGTCAAGCTTTTCTCACTTTTTTTCATAATCGTGTTTTGAGATTTAAACATTTTCATTGCATAATTTTAATGGATTCTTACTAAATGATGCATTCTGAAGCTAACCATCTACTTTAATTGCGTTTTTATACACTGTATGTGAATCTACCATTATTGCTTTTTAGGGTTTATGAAACTTTGAATTGGGGGTTTTAAAATATGGAAAAATTGGAGCTTGAAACCTAGGCCATTCAATTCAGTGCACTTGGACGAAGAGAATGAGGCCATCGCGCTCAATTTATGGAGCCCCAGGGGCTATTCGCTATTTTCTCTAATGATGCCTTTTAGAACGGTGTAAAAACCGTTGCCAATGTTCTTTATGTTTCAGGAAAAAAATAAACAACAAGGAAGACGACTCGGTGGCAGGCTGTGAATGGCTGGTTTAAACTTTCGCACGAAAAGAGAAGTATTAACGCGTTTTGTTTTATCATGTTTATTGATTATTTTATCTACAGATGAACGAGACAGCTCCACTGGCAAGCGCGTTGATTGGTAAACCATAGGACCTGGGTTCGATCCCAGGTCCCCACCCCTTTCCTATTATTTTTTCTTCAATTATCATCCTATGAAATTTCAGCATCAAGGACCATCGTATGTCCACAAAATCCAGCCTTTCATGCATATGATGAGATCAATTCAAGGGTTCAGATCTAAAGAACAGGATGCACTCTAGTCAACGCTGATACACCCTAGTGGCAAAAGTCAAAGAGGCCAAGGTTGATGGGCCCAAATTGCTAAGGAGAAACCTCCAAATTAGGGGCAGAACCCCCTAGGTTTGCCAAATTTTTTTACTTTCTTTATTCTCATTATTTTTATTTTCTTTTAATTATTGTTTTATTAATTAATTTAATATTTTTTATAATATATAAAAAAAACACCATAAAAAAAATCAGAAAAGATGAAAAAAATAAATATTTTATTTTAGTATTTTTTTAATAAATTACATTAATTAATTTTAGTTATTAAATTAGGTTTTAATCTTAACTTTTTTAATAAAAATATAAAATTGGTAGAATTAGGGTTTAATTAATTTTTTTATCCTTTTTTATTTTTCTTCATAATAATTAAATATTAAATATTTATTTTTATAATTAAATTGCATGTAAAATAATTAGGGTTAATTTTAGGTTAAACTTTAATACGTTTTCATAATAAAATAAAAATTGTAGAATTAGGTTTAATTGCATTTAATTCTTTTTTCCATTAAAATCATAAAATACCAAAAAATACCAAAAACAATTTCTCTTTCTTTTTTTAATTAATTAATCTCATCATTTAATTTGATTTTGCAAAAGGGTCCAACGCCCTCGTTTAATTCTTATTTAATTCGCGCGTTTATTTCTTTCTCGTATGATATTTATGTATCTCTCCCAAGGCCTTGTAAATTAATTTCTTGCACTTTACTTTTCTTTTAATTCTTTATTTTTCTGTCAAATCGGGTTCAAGAAATTTTGGCGATGTGGACCCGCGCCTTTTGTAATAGCTTAGAATCTTTTACTTCTCGCAAATATTTTAACTGTTAATCAAGGCATGAAAGAATGAATGGACAAAAATAAAAACAAACGCTAGATCACCAATAACATGAACAAGACAAAATATCTGAAAACGACACACAAATCACACACCACCCCTAGGGTATGCCTCACTGTTGCCTTGCCTCGAAAGGTGATCGTCGAGTAGAGGATGTCTTAGTAAGTCCTCATGATCCGGGAACCTGGCATGAGGGTAGCTTCTAAGGTGTCTTCCCATTGCTCTGGTGATCACCATGTCCCGAACCTCGAATTGACCCGAACACCTCCAACGGTGGTGCTACCTACCTCTCAATGGTGGGATGGCACTACTTTAAAGGACATTTACACAGACGAATTCCTTAGGGTAGGTAGACGACTCTAGATACTTGCTCTAAATTTGAAAACAAAACAAAATACTTTTCACACCGACACCTTTTCAAAAAGCTTTCGAAAACATTTTTTCAAACACTCTTGAGGACCGATACAAGAGTCCAACTGGAATTTTCAAAGAAACTTTTTAAAACCCACATTGAAAAGCAAACAAACCATTTTTGAAAACATAATGAGCAAGTATCTAAGAGCCCATGGATAACCACGGATAGAAAGGGTGCTAACACCTTCCCTTTCTATAACCTACTTCCCGAACCGAGAGCAATCTCTTTAAGGAATTTTTCTGTGCTTTTGTCCTTTCCATTTGGAGAAAATAAAAGACGGTGACGACTCTTGCTTCCGCGACATTTCGCGAACCAGCATTAAACAGTCAGTTCCAGATCCACCGATCACACAGAGGCTTACACAAAGGTTTGAAGCTTTGTCTACTAGAAAATACCATTCTTGGATAAAATAGCAAAAGCATACGTACCCTTTTTTCATAAAGAGTACTTTAATCACAAAATCAGCTACAAATCTGATTTGTGTCTGAACGAAAGCAGTGCCAGAAGCATAAGTCCAATCTCCTGCCAGCAGACCCCCATTTTTACTTGAAACTTGGGATTAACAAAAGGGGTCAAGTTTGTTTTCGTTTCAACCAAACCATGGTTTGTTATCCTACAAACCTGGTTACTTCAGTACTTCTAACCCTTTCTCTATAAATAGAGAAACATTTGCAAGCTGAAGAGGACTTTGGGGTGGTGGAACGAATCTTCAAGAAATCATCAAACTCTCAAAAACTCTTAAGATTCCCAAACACTAAACACAAACCCAGAATCTAAAGAAAACACACCACTTGTTTCTTTTTCTCTTTCGAATCTGAAGCAATCCCCATATTTTGTTTTCTTTCGAATCCAGTAGAAAGAACACCACATATGTTCTTCTCCTTCGAATCCAGGAATGACAAGCACCACCCCCACTCTTTTGGGCGTTTGAATCAAGCATTAGAAACGTCACCTTCATTTCTTCCCTTCGAATCCAGGAGCATCCAAGGCAGCCACTCAAGGTCAAACACACGTTTCAGCTTCAAGCAAGATAAGTCATTCTGACCTTAAGCTCTTCGTTTGAAGCATGTACATACCATTTGTTTCCTTTTCGTTTCTAACCTTTTAGTTTGTTTTCATTTATAACCCTTTTGGTTTTGTTTCTTGGTTTATTAAATATGCTTTAAGAACTAACCTGGCCATAACACAATGCTAGCATGGCCTCAGGCCATGTTGCTATTTAAATCCCAAACGAAGGAAAACAAATGGAAGGAATTATGAAATGAAGCCTCAGGCTTCACCCCCTTACTGCTTCACAGTCCAAACGAAGGAGCCAGAAGGGAGAAATGAAAGTTGTTCACACTGATTCCCTGGCCTCAATCGAAAGTAGCAGCCAAAAGGAGGAATCAAAGGCTTCCTCTCATGCTAACTGCTAAGCTCAATTGAAAGCAGCGGCCAGAAGGAGGAATCGAAGGTTGTCTCTCACGCTAACTGCTAAGCTCAATCGAAAGAAGCAGCCAGAAGATTGTCTACACTGACTACCATACCTCAAACGAAAGAGGCAGCTAGAAGGATGACCACACTACTTCCAAGCCAAATCGAAGGAAGCCAGGAAGAGCAGAATCGAAGGGTTCTGCTGCCCAAATTGAAGAACTCATTTTTCCTTTCTTTATTTTGTTTTTTCTTTACATTTTCTTGCTATTCAATATGGTTGTAATAGTGTAGGATTTATTTTCTTGCATTTTTATTGCTTTTATACAAATGTTAGTAATTAGGAAGTATGGAAAGATAAAAACAACAAGTATACAACCTAAAATTCAAAGAAAAAATGCATGCAAATCAAAAACACTATACACACATGCACCTCTAGGGTAATCTCACTTGTTGCCTCAGAAAAATAGTCATGTCCCTCGAATATGGGTGTTTTAGCAAAGACCCTTGATAAAAGATCGTAGTCCCTCGATGACCCTAAATGTTTCCTTTGGTAAACAATCTATCTCTTAAATGATATTGCTAAAACGTCCCATAGGTTTCCTTCTATGACTTTACAAACGACCCACGCTCGTCCCTTCACATCCAACGATGGGGCTTCTTACCAAATCAATGGTAAGATAGCAACATCTAAAGGAGGAGGAAAAGAACATTAGACCTTTTGATTAGGTAGGACGCTCATAGTTGCTCGCTTGCTCACAACAAAAACATTTTACACATCAACACTTTCATTTGAAACATTTTCAAAAGACAAATATCTTTGTACGCATTCTTATAGAAATGAGAGTCATTACCAAGACACTTTTCAAAATCACTTTCAAAAACACATTCCAGAAACACCTTTTGAACTATTTTTAAAACCAACACTTTGTACACATTCTTATAGAAACGGGAATCATTACAAAGACGTTTTCAAAATACTTTCAAAACCTACACCACAAAGCACATTTTCAAACAAAGCAAGTGATATAGCAAGCAACTAAGAGCCCGTAGATAACTACGGATTAAAATGGTGCTAATGCCTCCCCTTTTCATAACCTACCCCCCGAAATCAAGAAAATAATCTCGAAAGGTCTTTCCTGTTCTTTTCAGCCTTTCCTTATTGGATAAAAGAAAAGTCAGTGGCGACTCTTGTTATCCGCGACAATTGTGAACAAACACAAAACACCCAAGTCAATTCTCCCACCGTGTTACAGAACTGGAGACTCTGCTGGGGAAGTACTTAAAAGTGGGGTTACCTTAGGGCTAGGTCACCTTTACTTTCTTGACTTGTGATGGGTTTAATCTGTAACGTATAGCCTAAATGTAGTACTGCAAGTGTACAGCCTATCGAAGTAATATATAAGATTATCGAACCACAGAGACCAATTGTCAATCTATCAACTCTATTGCTAAGGTGCTTATCTAAGGCGAATAAGGATATTGATGTGAGTGCAGTGCACAAAGTAAATATGCGAGGGAAATAACAGTTTAAAAGACAGGTTGGAATGTAAATCATGTAATCAGATATTGGTCCGGTCATGCGTAGATGAACCTACTTATGGGGCAGTATTTTCTATTGATAGCAAAGAATCAGTTTAACGGGAACTTGTAGCTTTTGACTACTAAGAACCGAGTTTACTCTTTAAATTAAATTCCTTTATTGTCACATATAAAGGGTGCCTTCCGCGTTAAAGAGGTAAACTTATTTTTAAGAAATTGATAGTTTTGACTTAACAGAAAAGTGATCTTACTCGGAAAGATTAACTTAAAGAGACTTTTGGCTTTTGACCAAGAGTCAGATTTTACACCTACAAACGCGTCCGAAAATAGTTTCAAAATCGTTTTCTAAAAAGGTCAATGATTCCTATTTAACCAATCAACGGCTGTCGCTCTTTTTGTTTGGTTAAATAATAATCAAGTCGTATCATTAGTTTGGACGGCTTTCGATCTTACCCAATAAACATTAAAACACAATTGACTTAAGTTAGAAGCAAAACATCCCCAGAGTATTTTCACTAGCATGATAATTGGAACACAACCACGATGACAATCATTACATCCTAACCTTTATGGTTTAGCCAGACATGATAAGTGCGAGTCTATAAAACGTGTAGACTATGGTAAGAGCATTTAAAGTCTATAAAACGTGTAGACTATGGTAAGAGCATTTAAAGTCTATAAAACGTGTAGACTATGGTAAGAGCATTTAAAGTCTATAAAACGTGTAGACTATGATAAGAGCAATTAAATAAAGAAATGCAATAAATTAGAACCTTGCTCCGGTCGGAGACTTGAATCTGATACAAATCTACGGAAAAGTAAGGCCGGTATGATGAACTTCAACCAAAGTGCTCCAAGACTCGATTACAACTCAATCTACACCGTAATAACTCCCCGATGTGAAGAGATTATTACTTTACAGAAACTGATAGTATATGGCTTAAGATTGTACTAAGCTTGGATGAAACTAAAGAATGAGAATCGAAAGCTATTTATAGAGGAACTTTGAGGTGCGTAAGGACCAGCATGCCCCTTAACTTCTTTTGAGCGGGAACCTTTTTGTGAAGGCCGCGGGCGCGGTGAGGGTGGCCGCGGGCGCGGTGCCTGGAACCGCCACATCATGGGAACGTGGCAGTTGATCTCTGGGTGAAAGTGGGCCACGTCATCGCGTTTCCTGTAGCCAGCGCGGTGCTGAACGCCATAAGTGCAAAATATCTTGAAAAACCCTAATTTCTTGGAGTTTTGGCTCGTTTCTTCACAGAAGGCTCTGAAATGACAAGAATCCTGAAAACAAAGGAAAAAGGAACATAATACGAGAAAATGACAATAAAAACTAAGGAAAACATGTGATATTCGAGTCAGAAACATAGTGCGATTTAGTGCGATCAAATCCTCCCACGCTTAGACCTTTGCTTGTCCTCAAGCAACAACTCTTAAAAGTGGATGAAAGAAATTTATGGTGTATACAGGTTTTGGGCAAAGAGGGCTTCTAAGTCCGAGTAAGGGTGTGTTGTCAGGCACTAACTATCTGAATCAAGGGTATCGTAATTACACTACTCGCAGAAATGCGGACATAAACCTCATAAGTATACAGATTGATCCAAATATCCTTACTATGCCAAGACTTCTTTTTGTACGAGGTCCTTTTTCATTCAGGCGCAATCACATTAAGCCCGTTATCTGTACATACTCATGGTGTAGTGACCGGTTAGTGACTCTGATCTCAAGTGATGGGATTCTGGTACAAGAGTTGGTTTAATCCCTTTTTATTTTACCCATTTGCAGTTGCGGGGGATCGGACCGTAGTCCGCCCTACCAAGTTCAGCACCAGATACCTCTGAACCAACTACAACAGATATGCTTTATATATATATTTTTCTTTGTTTTTGTTAGTGCTTACAACTTTCTTGAGTTGAGTAATCTTTGTGAGGATTACCCAACTCGTAGTTGTATTCACACTTTATTTTATAACTTTTAAGGCAAAATAGAGATCATCCACTTATATTCATCGATCCCACACTTAGAGCATGCTTAGGCCGGAGCTGACTACTAAGATAAACTACTTGAAGACCTATTTGTACAGTTTTATTCAAAATCATAGCATATTGGGGAGAAAGGATCTAATCTAAATATTCAAAAAGGCTTATGGTGTAAAAATGATAACGAATTTTTCAAAAAGTGAGTGTCCGAGAAACAGACCCTATCTAGGACCTGTCTCATAGCCCAAATCCTTAAAAACAACCATAAATCGTTGAAAAAATAAAAATTTTGTAAGGCTAAAAGGTGGGGGAAATGAAAGGGTACACTACGCAGAAAGACTCGCCTATCACATGCATTTTATTAACTACGAATATAAAAAAGGAAAAATGCGGAAGGGAAATAAAAGCAGGAAAAACGGAAAATAAAAGCGAAAAATAAAAGCGAAAATGGGAAATAAAAGCGATAAATGCTCCTCCCACACTTAAATCAGACATTGTCCTCAATGTTCCAAAATAAGGTAGGAGGAGGTACCTGAAAACACTAGTGGGGGCCACTAGGACCTTCACCATCCTGGTTGGTACGACCGGAACGGCGGCTACGGCTGCGACGGCGGCTATCTCGGTCCAAAACAAGCTGCTCCAGTCTCTCTGACAAGGTGGCATTTGCCGCTTGTAGCTCTTGGGTCCGACCAATGAGGGTGCCTTGGGTTGCCTCCATCAATTGGAAGTGACGAGCGTATGTGGTCTGGTGTAGGTGCTGTTCTCTCTGAAAAGCCAGCTGACTTTCCATAATAGTGCGCAGAGAGCTAGCATTTTGTTCTTGGGACGCTTGCATGAAGGCCATGTTGTCGGCCGCCTGGTGCTGCAAGGTAGCAAGGAGGGTGTCCCTCTGGGCCTCTCGGGCCATATGCTCACGCCACATGTCCTCAGTGACATGGAAACTAGGAGCTGTACCTGCATGTGGGTTAGAGGTAGAAGGTGTCGTGTGTGGTGGTGAAAAATGGGGTGGTTCCTCTGTTTGGAAATCGTACTCATCATCAGTGTTGTTACCCTCATATAAAGGTAGATTTGGGGGCAACGGACCAATAAAAGCAGGAGCGTTGAGATCGTAGGTCCAGTTACGCTCAAATCTAATATCAGTACGACGGGTGCAAGGCATAACAACACTGGGTATAGCAGCACCTCCAACCATTAGGAATTAACCACCTTCCTTCCTCGTCTTGCATAAACGCATATCCCTGAAAAATTTAAGATTTGCAATCCGAGGAGGAAGTGGTTCTAGGGTGGCAAGTTCCGTATCCAATCCTATGGCACGGGCAATAGTGGTAATCAGTCCACCAAAGGAAATCGGCCCACCCTTTCTTAAAACATGGTGCATGTGGGCAATCATGAATGGGACGGGATTAACTTTGGTGTCTGTGAGGCAGCTCTGCATGATAATTAATTCTTTAGCATTCACCTTGTTTGGGTTTTCCCGAGCAAAGATGGTGGATGCTAAAAGAAATCTAAAGACATGAAGGGCAGGATTGTGGATGTGAGAAGCAAGAAGGCCATCAAAAGATGTTGCATTTTGTTTAGTAATTCTGGCCCAAAATGCTTCAAATGCCCAATCCGTGTCTAAAGGTGCTTCACAAATGGCACCATCCCCATAAGGCAATCCTAACATGGCGGCTAGACCGTCAGTGGAGTAATCATATTCGACATTAAACATTCTAAATTTGACTCCACCTACGGTGCTAGCAGTGTTAGGGGAGACGTTATAAATTAAAGAACTTAAAAACTCGAACATCAGCCTAGGGTAGGTTGGTGCTTGAGTAGCAAAAATATCATGCATACCTATTTTATCTAGAAGGAAGAATACACTATGGTATATACCTAATGAATATACACAGTTTTCATCGATATACCTGGTAGAGTGTATTGGTGTTGTCAGCAATTTTTCAAGCCGCTTTAGTTTCCTTTCTCCGGCTTGACCACCACGTAAAATGTAACCGTGATATTCCATAGGATTTTCTTGTGGATAAAAAGAGAGAAAGAATGGGATGTAGAAGTAATGAAGGTGTGAGGAAGAAAATGATATAGTAGGGGGTATTTATAGGAAGGGAAGAAAGAAAATGGTGGTTGTAAATATTTATGATGAAAATAATGGAAATAAATGTAGTGGGTTGGTATGGGTAATAAAGTGTGTTAAAAATGGAAGAAAATGGGATTGGGAATGAAAAAAAGTGGTAAAATGGGGGGAAAAACGAGCTACTAGCCGTTAGGTGACCGTTGCGTCACCGCGGGCGCGGCAGGGCCTACCGCGGGCGCGGTGAGGTCGAGGTCAGTTGGGCTGGCCTGGCTTTCTTTCCATTGGGCTTTTTCTTCCTCGCCATTATCTTCAATTTCTGGAGGTGTACCTATTTTTCTTATAAATGTGCATATATGTACGTGAATACATATACACATGTTTATTTATTTTATTTTTATATTAAAACTATGGTGACCTAGAAAAACAAAAACATTAGTAAATAAATAAAACATATGCATATATATATATAGATATAGGTACGGACATTGGGTCATCAAAATAAATATTAACAACTCAGGAAACAGATAATGCAAAAATAAAAATGAGTCTGAAAAGGAAATCAACATAATACTAATAATACTGAAACTAGATATCTTGTGAACAATAAAGATCTATTGCCAACCGGTAGGATGCTCTGCAGGAGTGCCTGGGCCACGCAGCTCAGTCAGCTGGCGTCGAATCTCTGCCACCTCGTGAGCTAATTCATCTAACTCACCAGCAAAGGTAACATCATTCACTTCCAACTGCAAATGAAGGTCAGCCACCTCATTGTGGAGAGTGGTTATCTCAGTGCGCATAGCAGTCAATAGAGTGCGAATATCAGGTTCCTGCAAGCTGAGGTTATTAGTAAGAACAGTAGTGTGTGTAACCTCGGGTCGGGATGTGTGATCCGGAGCGGAGTCCTCGGAAGCAGGAGTGTAGTCCTGAGTGGGATCTTCGGAAGCAGGAGTGTATTCTGGAGTGAGATCTTCGGAAGCAGGAGTGTATTCTGGAGTGTACTCTGATATCTCACCCCAACCTTCTATAGAATAGTTCCAGTTAGCAGAGTTGGAAACACAAGTCATCTGAGGGTCTGGCATGGTGAAGGTGTAAACTGTCTGGTCATTGATAAGCAATCTGTACCGATATGGGTGGAAAGAGGCCCTCCTCATGAATCCACGATCCATGCAAAAGTCTAAATCCAGAAAAGTATATCCACAGTATGGGGTCAGCTGTGCTATCATACTGTCTAAACCCGAAGCAGAAGCTATCTGTGTCACATTCCCTCCGGAATGAATGAGCCCTACAGCGGATCGAGCAGTCTGCTCGAGGCTCTCTATCAGAAAACCTCCACTAGCTATAGGTCTGGACTGACTAGCACAGTATAAGAAAAGGATCTCCTCAGCGGTGACCAAGTGGTCACAGTAACTCCTCCCAAAGAAAGTGTGGCATAGGATCATCTCGAAGTATCAGAAGGCTGGGTTATGGATCTTCCGGGACAGCTGGGTAGAGGGGTCAAGACTGGCTCTATCAGTAATGTCTTGCCAAAATTTATCAATGTCTCTGTCCATGTAGCAACTCAATGGGAACTCAGTTATAGCGGTCGGTCCAGTTTGGAAACCAAGCAAATCCCCAAATTCTTTGGTGGTCAGGGTATACTCGGTGCCAAACAATCTGAAACTCAGGCGTCCTTGCTCATCTCCTTCACCTACTCGTGGATTATAGTCCATAGAGCTAAGAAACTCCAGAGTAAGGTTCCTGTAGGTTTTGTGGACATCATCGGCATAAGAATCCCAGCTAAGTTGGTTGCATAGATACCGAATACTTGGCTCAATCCCGAGTGCCTCCATGCAGCTCTGATCGGGGTACCTAGTGGGTACCATAGGTCTAGCAGATAAGGTAGCAAATCGGGCCTTTTGTGCTTCATCTCTGAAAATCACAACCATACCATCGGGGTAATGCATCCTGAAAATATAAACACAAGAAATTAGTCCAGATAAAATATATAAATTACTAAAATAAAATAAAATGAAAAATAAACCATGGGTTGCCTCCCATGCAGCGCTTGTTTAACGTCGTTTAGCTTGACGATTAGATCTTACTTTATGTGGGTATTGGTGGGTCTATAAGAATATGACTAGAGTAGTCAACAGGCAAATCGCCTCCTTTGTAGAGCTTCAGTCTTTGTCCATTTACCACAAATGGAGCACATGAATTGTTTTTGATTTCTACTGCTCCAGATTTTAGAACTTTTGACACTTCAAATGGACCTGTCCATCTTGAACGAAGCTTACCAGGAAAAAGTCGTAACCTTGAGTTAAATAGGAGAACAGGATCACCAATGTTGAAATCTTTCTTGATGATTTTTTTATCATGCCACATTTTGGTTCTTTCCTTATATATGATGGCATTCTCATAGGAATTCAAGCGAAGCTCTTCTAGCTTGTGAATGTCCAGGATACGTTTTTCTCCGGCTTTCAGGTAATCTAGATTCAAGGATATAATGGCCCAATAGGCTTTATGTTCTAATTCGAAGGGTAAATGACAGGAGTTTCCATAAACCAATTGATAAGGAGTTGTTCCAATAGGGGTTTTATAAGCCGTTCTATAAGCCCATAAGGCGTCTTTAAGTTTTCCAGACCAGTCTTTTCTGGATAATGATACGGTTTTTTCTAGGATCTGCTTAATCTCCCTATTCGATACCTCTACTTGGCCACTGGTTTGCGGGTGATATGGTGATGCTACTCTATGTTTTACTCCGTATTTGCTTAGAAGCTTGTCAAATATCTTAGATATAAAATGCGATCCTCCATCACTTATGACTAACCTCGGGGTTCCAAACCTAGGAAAAATAATATTCTTAAACAGTTTGATAACTACCTTGGTATCGTTTGTGGGTGATGCAACAGCTTCGATCCACTTTGAGACATAATCGACAGCTACTAGGATATACTTGTTACCCATTGAGGAAGGAAAAGGTCCCATGAAATCAATACCCCAGACATCAAATATTTCCACTTCTTGGATGTTTCTTAAAGGCATTTCATCACGTCTTGAGATGTTCCCAGTGCGTTGGCATCGGTCACATTTTGTAATGTAAGTGTGGACATCGCGCCATACAGTAGGCCAATAAAAACCTGCTTGAAATATTTTGGCGCATGTTTTAGACGTGCTTGCATGTCCACCATAAGGTGAAGCATGACAATGTTTAATGACATTGCCTACTTCTTCCTCCGGCACACATCGTCGGAATATATTATCTATTCCTCTTTTGAATAGGAGGGGTTCATCCCAAAAGAAGTGTTTAACATCTCTAAAAAACTTCTTCTTCTGTTGGTAGCTTAAGTCGGGGGGTATGATATCAGCGGCTAGATAATTTACAATATCTGCGTACCATGGTATGTTGTTCATGGTTGAGATTTCCTCATAGGTCTCTTCTTCAGTTGAGTTTATCCCAGCTATTAATCTTTCATAAGTAGAGTGATCGTCTATAGGTATAAGTTCAGGCTTAAGGTGTTCTAACCTGGAGAGATGATCAGCTACTAAGTTTTCAGCTCCTTTTTTATCCTTAATATCCAAGTCAAATTCTTGGAGTAAAAGTACCCATCTGAGCAATCTAGGCTTAGCATCTTTCTTACTTAACAAGTACCGGATTGCTGCATGATCTGTGTATACTATTATTTTTGCTCCCACCAAATAAGATCGAAATTTATCAATAGCAAAAACTACGGCTAGCAATTATTTTTCTGTGGTTGTATAATTTAGCTGGGCGGCGTCTAGTGTTCTACTAGCGTAGTAAATTGCATGCAGTTTTTTGTCTTTTCTTTGCCCTAGTACAGCCCCTACAGCGAAATCACTAGCATCGCACATGATTTCAAAGGGTTGTGTCCAATCAGGTGGTCTTATGATAGGTGCTGAAATAAGAGCTTGCTTTAAAACTTCAAAGGCCTCAAGATATTTTTGGTCGAATTCAAACTCGACATCCTTCATCAATAAGTTAGTTAAGGGTTTAGTTATTGCGGAAAAATTCTTGATGAAACGTCGGTAGAACCCGGCATGTCCTAGGAAACTTCTTATTTCCCTAACGGTCTTAGGCGGGTTTAAGTGTTCTATAACTTCTATCTTGGCCTTATCGACTTCTATACCTCTTTCAGAAATAATGTGTCCCAAGACTATCCCTTCACTTACCATAAAGTGGCACTTTTCCCAATTCAACACAAGGTTTACTTCCACACATCTTTTTAAGATTTTCTCCAAGTTCGAGAGGCAGTTTTTGAAATCAAACCCACATACTGAAAAATCGTCCATAAATACTTCCATAATTCCATCTAGGTAGTCTGCGAAAATTGACATCATACAACGTTGGAAAGTGGCAGGTGCATTACAGAGTCCAAAGGGCATTCGTCTATAAGCGAATGTTCCATAAGGGCAGGTAAATGTGGTTTTTTCTTGGTCCTCTGGGTGAATAGGGATTTGGAAAAATCCCGAATATCCATCAAGATAACAGAAACATGAGTGTCTTACTAGACGTTCAAGCATCTGATCTATAAATGGGAGAGGGAAATGGTCTTTTCTTGTTGCCTTATTCAACCTTCTGTAATCTATACACATTCGCCATCCTCCTTCTGTTCGTTTTGCCACATGCTCACCTTTCTCATTTTTTAGAACAGTGATACCTCCTTTCTTGGGTACCACATGGACTGGGCTTACCCATTCACTGTCCGAAATTTGGTATATGATACCAGCCTCTAATAACTTAAGAACTTCTTTCTTGACTACATCACTCATGATAGGGTTTATTCTTCTTTGATGTTCTCTTGAGGGTTTCGAATCTTTTTCTAGCATAATCCGATGCATGCATACGGATGGGCTTATACCTCTTAAATCTGAAACTTTATACCCTAAAGCTGAGGGATATTTTCGCAAGGTATCTAATAGTTGATTTGTTTCTATTTGGTTTAGAGTGGCGCTAATTATAACAGGTCTATTCATCTCCTCATCCAAAAACTCATATCTTAGATTCTTGGGTAGTTCCTTAAGTTCTATAGTGGTTTTCTCAGTACGTGGCATAAGGTCATGGGTAAGAGCTAAGCATTCGAAAAGGTTGTCGTCAATGTACGGTTCGATACTCTCAAATCCGTCATCCTCTAAAATGGGGGTTGATGGTAATTTGGTTAAGAATTCGTTTTGTTCGAGCTCATTTACACATTCATCAATGATGTCGATGGCATAGCACGCATCTCCTATCACTGGTCCCATTAGAAATTTTGATAAAATGAACTCAATCTTTTCATCTCCTACCTCGAAAGTCAGTTTCCCTTTCTTAACATCTATTATAGCTCCGGCGGTCGATAGGAAGGGTCTTCCTAAGAGGATTGGGATGTCTTCATCTTCTTTGATATCCATTACGACGAAGTCGGTCGGAATGTACAACTGACCAATCTTGACAGGTATGTCTTCTAAAATACCCATGGGATATTTGACAGATCTATCAGCTAGTTGTAAGGACATCTTAGTAGGTTGAAGTTCTCCTAATTTTAACCTTTTACAGACGGCCAGAGGCATCAGACTTACACTTGCTCCTAGGTCTAAAAATGCTTCGTCTATCATATGGTTACCTAGGATGCAAGGGATAGAAAAACTTCCAGGGTCTTTATCTTTCTTGGCGAGTTTATTTTCGGATATAAAATGACATTCTAAAGGCTTGGGATCATCGAGTCGTCGTTTATTGGTCAAAATATCTTTCAGAAACTTAGCATATGATGGTATCTGGGTTATAGCTTCAGTAAAAGGAATCTCAACATGGAGTTTCTCTATTACCTTAATAAACTTTTGGTACTGGTTTTCTACTTTGGTGTTTTTCAGCCTCTGTGGGAATGGAATAGGTGGTTTATAAGGTTGTTGAGTGTTTTTCTCTACTTCTGGTTTTGATTGCTTTCCTGGTTTCTCTGGTTCCTCCACCTGGTCTTTGGGCGTAGCATCTTCCATAGGTTTTTCTGATGTGCTTAAGTCAGGATTTCTAGGTCCTTCATAAGCGGTTCCACTTCTTAGTGTGATATAATTTGCTTGGCCTTTTGGATTTGGTTGAGTTTGTCCAGGGAATTTTCCTCCAGGTGCAACTTGTACAGAGGTGTTTTGTGCTACTTGGGAAATCTGAGTCTCAAGCATTTTGGTGTGGGTTATTATCTGGTCAAACTTGGTTGCTAGTTGAGTAACCAGTTCGTTCGTGTGAATATGTTGGTTCATAAACTCCTTATTTTGCTGGGTTTGAGCTTGAATAAAGGTGTCTATGGTTTCTTTAAGGTTTGGTCTTGGGGGTACTATTTGCATAGGTTGGTTTTGTTTTTGCGTTTGGAATCCTTGAGGTCTCGAAGGTCCGGGATTTTGGATAGGGTTGTTGTTTTTGTAAGAGAAATTTGGGTGGTTCCTCCATCCAGGATTGTAGGTATTCGAGAAAGGGTTCCCTTGAGTATAGTTAACTTGGTCTGAGCTTGATTCGTTCAAAAGGTTACAGTCAACGGTTTGATGTCCTTGAGTTCCACAGAGTTCGCACTCCGATTGGATTGCTGCTACTGTGGTTGGGTTTTGAGACATGTTCTCGACTCTCAAGGCTAGGGCGTCCATCTTGGCATTGATCATGTCCATGCAACTTACCTCATGCTTTCCTCCATGGCTCCCCTTTTTCTCTACTGTCGCTCGTTCTAATCCCCATTGGGCGTGGTTTTGGGCCATGTCCTCTATTAGGGCACAAGCGTCAGGGTAAGGTTTGTTCATCAACGCTCCGCCAGCGGCAGCGTCTATGGACATCTTTGTGTTGTAATGGAGTCCATTATAGAAGGTATGTATGATTAACCATTGCTCTAGGCCATGGTGCGGACAGGCTCTTAAAAGTTCTTTATATCTCTCCCAGGCATCAAAAAGTGATTCGCCTTGGTTTTGGGTGAAACAAGTGATCAGGTTCCTAAGAACAGCGGTCTTGCTTGGTGGAAAATACCTCGCAAGAAAAGCTCTCCTAAGGTCTTCCCAAGTTGTTATTGAGTTAGTTGGAAGGGCGTCTAACCAGTCGTGAGCTTTACCTCTAAGGGAAAAAGGAAATAGTCTTAATCGGATAGCTTCGGGCGTGGCTCCATTTGCCTTAAGGGTATCAGCTAACTGGATAAATACCTTTAAATGTTGATTCGGGTTCTCGGTAGCGAGACCAGCGAATTGGTTTTGTTGTACTAATTGTAGTAACGAGGGCTTTAGTTCAAAGTTGTTGGTAGTTATAGCAGGGTTTACTATACTAGAACTAGGTTCCTCGTTAGATGGTTGGGCGAATTCCTTGAGCGGTCTTTGGTTACGATCTTCTGCCATAGCTCTTCTTATCTTGCGAATAAAAAGACGGGCACGAGCGTAACGTTCAGGTTCTACTAAAGGATCTATTAGGTTGCCGGTACTACGATTTCTATGCATCTACCGGCTAGAATAGCCTTAGTCTAAACGGGATAACAATAGGGTACGAAATTTGACGAAGTTGGTCCCCGGCAACGGCGCCAAAAACTTGATGGGTTTAATCTGTAACGTATAGCCTAAATGTAGTACTGCAAGTGTACAGCCTATCAAAGTAATATATAACATTATCGAACCACAGAGACCAATTGTCAATCTATCAACTCTATTGCTAAGGTGCTTATCTAAGGCGAATAAGGATATTGATGTGAGTGCAGTGCACAAAGTAAATATGCGAGGGAAATAACAGTTTAAAAGACAGGTTGGAATGTAAATCATGTAATCAGATATTGGTCCGGTCATGCGTAGATGAACCTACTTATGGGGCAGTATTTTCTATTGATAGCAAAGAATCAGTTTAACGGGAACTTGTAGCTTTTGACTACTAAGAACCGAGTTTACTCTTTAAATTAAATTCCTTTATTGTCACATATAAAGGGTGCCTTCCGCGTTAAAGAGGTAAACTTATTTTTAAGAAATTGATAGTTTTGACTTAACAGAAAAGTGATCTTACTCGGAAAGATTAACTTAAAGAGACTTTTGGCTTTTGACCAAGAGTCAGATTTTAAACCTACAAACGCGTCCGAAAATAGTTTCAAAATTGTTTTCTAAAAAGGTCAATGATTCCTATTTAACCAATCAACGGCTGTCGCTCTTTTTGTTTGGTTAAATAATAATCAAGTCGTATCATTAGTTTGGACGGCTTTCGATCTTACCCAATAAACATTAAAACACAATTGACTTAAGTTAGAAGCAAAACATCCCCAGAGTATTTTCACTAGCATGATAATTGGAACACAACCACGATGACAATCATTACATCCTAACCTTTATGGTTTAGCCAGACATGATAAGTGCGAGTCTATAAAACGTGTAGACTATGGTAAGAGCATTTAAAGTCTATAAAACGTGTAGACTATGGTAAGAGCATTTAAAGTCTATAAAACGTGTAGACTATGGTAAGAGCATTTAAAGTCTATAAAACGTGTAGACTATGGTAAGAGCATTTAAAGTCTATAAAACGTGTAGACTATGATAAGAGCAATTAAATAAAGAAATGCAATAAATTAGAACCTTGCTCCGGTCGGAGACTTGAATCTGATACAAATCTACGGAAAAGTAAGGTCGGTATGATGAACTTCAACCAAAGTGCTCCAAGACTCGATTACAACTCAATCTACACCGCAATAACTCCCCGATGTGAAGAGATTATTACTTTACAGAAACTGATAGTATATGGCTTAAGATTGTACTAAGCTTGGATGAAACTAAAGAATGAGAATCGAAAGCTATTTATAGAGGAACTTTGAGGTGCGTAAGGACCAGCATGCCCCTTAACTTCTTTTGAGCGGGAACCTTTTTGTGAAGGCCGCGGGCGCGGTGAGGGTGGCCGAGGGCGCGGTGCCTGGAACCGCCACATCATGGGAACGTGGCAGTTGATCTCTGGGTGAAAGTGGGCCACGTCATCGCGTTTCCTGTAGCCAGCGCGGTGCTGAACGCCATAAGTGCAAAATATCTTGAAAAACCCTAATTTCTTGGCGTTTTGGCTCGTTTCTTCACAGAAGGCTCTGAAATGACAAGAATCCTGAAAACAAAGGAAAAAGGAACATAATACGAGAAAATGACAATAAAAACTAAGGAAAACATGTGATATTCGAGTCAGAAACATAGTGCGATTTAGTGCGATCAACTTGCTTGCTTTATATTATGGTTCCTTATTTGGGATTGTTCTGATCCTCTACCCGGATCTAGGGCACCTTTTAGGTAAGTAGCAATAGATTGTGGAAATTGTATGGTGTAGATCGATATAGTTGAAGCAATGGCTACGTTAGTGTGACGCATTTGTTGGTACCGATATCCCTTGTGTTGAATCGAGGAGAATACGGGGCCGCTGAGCAGCGTCATGAATCAATAACTGACCTTAGAACCTTAATTGAATAACTTGGTTGTTAGGAAGTAGTCAGATAGCCAATTTTGGCGGAAAGCTGAAAATTGGTTGATACTCGATACTACACTCATTGAGATCAGACTTTTGGGATATCTCGGCCGCAAGAAAAGATTGATTGTGCTGAGACAATGCCTAAAAGAAAGGTCAATGATATTGAGATCCCCTAGAACCTGGTTACTTTCTAGGACAGGTTGATCCAACTAAACTTCAAGAGGGTACTTACCTACGAACTCCATGCAAGCCTAACCCTAAGGACTTGTCTGCTTTGTGTGTATATGACTATTTGTACATAACAACTTGCTTGCTTTCCATACTTGTACATAACATCATGACATCATACCATAGAATTTTCAATAACCATTTCAAGGATCTCAAAGCTTGCTTTCCATACTTGTACATAACATCATGACATCATACCATAGAATTTTCAATAACCATTTCAAGGATCTCAAGGGCCTATGATGCAGGGTCATGTTGAACCAGACGCTTATCAAGGGGCAAAACAATTCATTCCCTAATAAAACACTATCAAGACCAAAGCACTGTAACTTGAGTCAAGGGATATGACCCACTTGACATGGTGAGCTTGATTCTTGTGGAAGGACATCCACCGATACAAAGTTCTCTAATCAAAGCTTTTGATCAAAATTCAACTTTTAACATCTTGTGTTTACCCCACGAGGTCCTTGAAAACATGCATTCAAATACCATGCATCATATCATGATAGTTTTCTCCCATACAGGTCTCCTTATCTTCCTACTGTTTATTTCAGTAAGATGGATATGGAACACACGGTGAAGGATCTCCAAGCACAAAATGCCCAATTCCAATAAATGTTCTTGACTTTGGCTAAAGGGAAAGAGCACCTGAAGACTCTTCTTCTCAAAGACAAGAAGAAAAAGAAGTCAGTGGGCGTCCTAAATTTGGGAAGAAGACTTAGAGGACCAGCCAAGAGAACTCTAGATCTCTCAACTCCATCAAATGAGGGGGATAATCATGAAGAAGATAACAACTCGGGGAATGATGAAGATGAAGCTGGCTACTATGAGGAACAATATCCTCCCGTTGATGATAAATAAAAATAAATGGAGGATCGCCTCAATGCTATGGAGATTCAGAATTTACCTGGCTTGGACTTTGAAGAGTTGGGGTTGGTTTCCGGAGTGGTCATCCCACCAAATTTCAAAATCCCTACTTTTGCCAAGTATGATGGGGTCTCTTGTCCTAAGATGCATCTGAGATCTTATGTCTGCAAGATTCAGCCTCACACTACTGACCGGAAGCTATGGGTCCATTTCTTCTAAGAGAGCTTAGTTAGGACGCAACTTGAGTGGTTCTATCAATTGGAGAATTTCCACATTCACACTTGGGAAGATCTAGCTGCTTCTTTCTACAAGCAGTACCAATACAATGCTGATCTTGCACTAACTCGTGTGCAGTTACAGAATATGACCATGCGTTCCAACGAGGGCTTCAAAGAATACACCTAAAAATGGAGAGACATGGATGGCAGAGTGCATCCACCCTTAACTGACAGGGAGTTGATTGACATCTTTATGGGAACTTTGACGGGACCTTTCTTCAATCACCTAATCGGAAGATCTTCAGCCGGGTTCACTGAGCTAATACTGACTAGAGAAAGATTCGAAGTTGGCATCAAAAGCGATAAAATCCAGAGGGGTGCATCTTCAAGTGCAGAGAAACAACCTTTCAATGGGAAGAAAGAGTTCAATGTTGTGTACGGTCAAAAAGGTCGTAACTAGAGTAACCACGATCAACATGTGGGGGAAGTTCTGATCTCTAATCCTTCATTGGTGCAACAACATCAACAGGGAAATAAGCGTAAGAAGGTCACGCCTAAAAGAAAATTCACCAAGATCAACATGCCACTGGCTCAAGCATTACAACACATGTTGAAGGCAGAGTTGATTACGTTAAAGGCTCCTCTCCGAAATCCCAATACTTCTGCTCCTACTTATCATCCCAATGAAAGGTGTGTATACCATTCTCACGGTCCTGGACACGACACGAATAATTGTTGGGCTCTGAAGAACAAGATTCAAGATATGATTGATTCCAAGGAGATTGAGTTTGACCCTCCAGAGGCTCCCAACGTGATCACTGCTCCTATGCCAAATCATTGAGAGCGTCCTTTTCATTTCGAATTTTCAATTGTAATCTCTTTTGTTATTCAAACACTTATCTATTAATGTTAAACTATGTTTCATTAATGCATTGTGTTGTACCCCAAAATTTTCCCTCTCTTTTCTCAAGGAATCACCCTAGGATCCTCAAGTTTGCTGCCATCCAATTCCAAGCCTTTAACTGTAATTTTTCAAGGAAATCATCCATAAGGGGAAAATGGTCATTTGCACGCTGAAAGGTCTAACTTTGACTTTTGGATCAAAACCAAGTTTCAAGAATCATATTTCATCAAGACATGTTGAAATGTGAAATTTGTTTCATCTAAAAATTCAAAAGTCAAATTTACTTTGGAAAAGTCAAAACTCTAAATACTTAGAACTTTTCTAAAGTATGACACTTCAGAACTTCTGAGCCAGCCTCCATGCAAGTGTAGTCAGAAGTTGCAAACATGGTTCAGAACATATGCCTTCAGTCAGAACATGGCTTTTCCGACTCTACGCAAGCTCAGTCAGAGTTTTCCAGAGTAATTTAAAGAAGGCTAAGAAGCATGCTGCAAGCATTTCTAGAAGGCCTGGAGGCTCCTTCAGAACATGCTGGAGCCAGAAGATAGGAGGATCAGAAGATGGGATGCTACGCTGAAGCAGAACTTCTGATCCAGAACAAAGCCTTGGTGTAGAGTTTCACGTTGCAGGATTTATGGTTGTGATAAGTCTCATCATCATTTAATGCTCATTTAATGCTCAAAACCACCTTTTGAGTCTTTATCCAAAGGATTTTCACCACGTGTACCTCTACTGTCTTGGGATAGCAACTTTGCTACCAAGCCCATGCTTTGCTTTTTGCTTTTCCTTAATTCCTGCTGACAACCACCATGCTTGCTTCAAAAACAAGGCAGCGCTTCAGCATATGAAGGCTATATTTAACGCTTTGGTCAAAACTTGACCAAATCCCAAAACCTTGTTTATACAACTTGCTGCAGACCTATGACCAACAGCTGGTTCAGCCTACGCCTGCATCCCATGATTACACCAAACTAGCATACAGAGTGATGAAAAAGCAAAGGAACGGGATGCCAAAACAGGTTCAAATCCCCATTTGTTCCCCCCCCCCCCCCCCCCAAAAAAATCACAGCAAATTCATCTATAAATACTTGGCTCTATCACACGATGGGGCTGGCTTTTGAAAAGAGATATTGGCCAAAAGAGAGAAAAGGAAGTTGTGAAACCTTCATAAAAATCCAAATTTCTCATACATAAAAACAAACCTTTGTTCTTCCCTTTGAACAAAAGGACACAACCACTCTTCTGTCTCTCTTGCTGATTCAGAACATCCGAAGGCAGCCACTCAAAGCTCCAAGCACGCTCCAGGTAAGTCTTTCTGGCTTTACTTGCTTTTAATTCTGAACATCATTAACATGTAAATATCATAGTATTAATATTGTACATATCCTTGCATGAATAGAAAAACTATGGATCAGAACTTCTAGAATAATGCTAGGCTCAGACTTAGGATTGGACATTCTGGATTTTTTGTGCTGTGATTATTCTGATTTGCTGAACTGAAAAAATTGATGATGTGCTAATTAAGAGTTAAAATGTAACACAGAACTTCTATTTATCACTCACCATTTTAACACGCAGAACTTCTAAGATTTCTTCACTGTTCTAACACAGCACAAAACTTCTGAGTTCTCCTCACATGTCAAATACACTGAACTTCTGATGTTTCCATCAGTTGTTTTCAAACACTCAGAGTTTATGACTTTTACATGCTGACAATGTACTGAACTGCTGACGTTTGCTCACTGTTTTAGTATAATATAGAACTTCTGACTTGTGGCCCCCGGTCTGAATGCAATCCAGATCTTCTGTCTGTCCTCTAACATTTCTTCCAGGAACTCAGAGTGTACCAATCCAGAACTTTTGATTCTAACGCTTCCTTCTGAGTCACCACATGACTAACTTCAGAACTTCTGATCCTAGTTGTTCTTCTTGCAGCAGCACACTTCTTCTATTTTGCATTATTTTTCTTTTCATCATTTTAATATTAACTTTCTTTTAATATCAACATAAAAAGACATAAAAACATTTTTCTTTTAACTTATTTCCTTTTAATTTATTGAAACAAAATAAATCTTTCCTTTTATTTCTTGCATTATACATTTCAATATGATTGTAATAATAACTTAGGACTTAAATTCCTTGCAATTCTCATTCGTACATTTGTACCCTCATCCTCTAAATATTGTAATAGCGTAGAATTTCATTTCTCGCAACTTATAGTTTTCCTTATATTGTATAGTAATTAGGCGTGTATGACAAGATAAAACCAACAAGTAGATCACCAAACATCAAAGAGAAATGCATGCAATCAAACACACTTGCACACATGCACCCTTAGGGTAATTCCACTTATTGCCTAATAAAAATGGCCATGTTATGCACGTGGGAGGTCTTAGCACAAACAAATAAAAAAGATCATAGTCCCTCGATGACGCTATCAAAAGTTGCCTTTCAAAATGATCTTAGTCCCTAAAGGAAAAGTGCTAAGTCATCTCACAACATTGCTATCATGGTCATACGATGACCCAACACCCATCCCTTCACATCCAATGATGGGGCTTCTTACCAAAGTAATGGTAAGATAGCAACGTATAAAGGAGGAGGAAAAAACACATCTAAGACCTTTTGAGTAGGTAGATTACTTTTAGTTACTTGCTCACTCTCAAAACAAATATCTTTGCTATTTTCGAAACAATCACATACACTTTCAAAACATCTTCAAAAACACTGTCCAAACTGTTGTACCCCAAAATTTGCCCTCCCATATTCTTCAAGATTTGGCAAGAGCAAGCTTCACAATTTCTCAAGGGTTGCACAGTCCAATTGCCTCCTAATACAGTCAAAATTAGGGTTTTGGTTCTGGCAAAGAAATTGAGGTTTTCAAGGGTCCAATCAAGTCCCATATTCCTACATACATTGTCCAACATCCATATGTCAAGTTTCAGGACTCCCAGCATCAAGTTGCACAGTCAAAAACCCTAATTGCTCCACAGTCAACTGCAGGGGCAAAATGGTCATTTGACAGTCAAAAGTCAAAAATTTTGGTCAACATCTTATTTTTAAGCCACAATCATCATTTGATCAATTCTTGATCATGATTTCACAAGCATGGCTCAAAAAGTCTCAAGATGCAAAAGTTTCTATTTTTGGACAGTTGAAAAAGTCAACTGCAAATTGACCAGGGCATAACTTCTTCATGGTTTATCAGAAAAATCCCATCCAAAGATCATTTTGAAGAGGATGACATTTCCTACAACTCATCTTCACATTCCAAGTCCAAGAAATGCTCTCACCAAAAGTTATCAATTTCAACATTATAGGTCATTTTCAAAAGTCAACAAAAAGGCACTTTAAGTCAAAGACCATAACTTGAGATTGGTAAATTAAAATGACATGGGACCAAAGACATTGGTTAGAGGACTTCAAGACCTTTCCAAAATGTCATAGAACATGATCATAGCTTCAAAATTGAGCAAGATATTCATTGGAGAAGTTGGGGAATTTTTGGGAATTTTGAAAAGTCAACTTTGCCTAAAACACTTCAAAATTGCTAATGGGCCTCAATTTCTTTCTTGAATCACTACCCAAAGCCTATGCACGACCCAAGGAGTTCAAAATAATTTATTTTCTTATTTTTAATTAATTAATTGAATTTATATTTATATTAATTCATTTAATTAGTTTTTATTATAAGAAAATTCAAAGATATGATTTTATAGATCTTTTTGTGCAGCAAATCAAACTAGGGAAAGCTGGCCAAGTTGTTTCACATTCAAAAAAGGAAAATCATCCATAATTGGAAAAGGTTTCAATGAAAAAGATTGAAAAATATATGATGAAAATCAAAGATATGAAACATCAATTCATGGACTTTTGGGCCAAGGTTTTGACCTAGAATCCTTCACATACATATGCACAAGGAAACCCTACTGAGGGATACACAAAAAGGCTGCTCACAAACTCATAACCAATTTGCAAAAATAGAGAAAAAACTTGGAAACTGATTTCATATTTGCAGGGTAATTCAAGGCCTCAAAACGTTTCCATTACATTACTGACATTGCTAGGAAACTATTGGCATCGAGAACAAGCTTCCATACTCAAAGAAACGGTAGAAAAGAGTCACGTTTCTTCACAAATATTTCATAATCGAATTTTAATTTCCACGCATCATTCATGTGTTTTGATTATTGATTTATGCTATTAACATCTCCCTGAAGCATTTGGTAATGTTTAATTGTGCTAAAACTGCTTGAAACGGAATTCACCATGGATGAAACCTAGGGTTTCAGAAGCTTCAAAATAGGGCTTTCCTTGTATGGAAAAATTATACCTTTAGACCTATACAGCTGAATTCGGAAGCTCAAGACGAATCAAATGATACCCTCGCGCCCTTTTTATATTTCCTCCTCTTCTAATCGCTATTTTCCACTGTTGCACTTAGTGGGGGTTTAAAACCCCCGCTACTTGTTTTATATTTACAGGAAAAAGATGAAGAAGAAGCATGCGTGGCAAGGTGTGACAGGAGCATTCAAACTGCGCGCGTAATTTTTTGTTTATACCACTAACATTTGTTTTTTTTATATAATAATTACTCTCCATTATATGAACAAGCGCGTTGCCTGGCTCAGTTGGTTGATGAGGTGTATTGCAAGCATTGGGACCTGGGTTCGATTCCCAGGTCCCCCCACATATTTCATGATTTTTTTCCTAACGTATTCACACGCAGCGCTTCTCCAACACCCTACCATACGCACTCATGCTTAAGACTGCCACGCGTTCATGATGATTGATCCAAGGGCCACTGAACGAGATCTATGGTGTACCTCAGTCAACCAAGGCACACTCAAGCTGGAAAGTCAAACAAAGGCCTTGTGTTCATGGGCCAGGATTGCTTCAAAACACCTCCATTTGGGCCTGATACCCCCTTTGGTTTGCATCTTTTTTTTTTTTTTATTTGATTTTCTTTTCTAATTCTTTTTAATGTTTTAATTGTTTTTTTTACCATAAAATAATTTTCATAATAAAAAATCTGAAACCAAAAATTGTAAAATATGTTTAATTATATTTAATTTCACCATTAAAATATTTTTATAAATAAATTTCAATAACTAACTTAGTTAAATTAGGTTTCAATTTTGACACTTTCCTTAATAAATAAAAAATGCATAGAATTAGGTTTTTGACATTTTATCTTTTTCTTAATTAATTTTTCCTCATTATTTATTATTATTATTAATTTTTACTTTTGTAAATAAATATGTAAATTAACTAATTAGTTTAAATTAGGTCAACTTGGACGTTTTATTAATAATTAAAATAATTTAGAACTAGGGTTTCCTTCTAATTTTAATTTTCTTTATTAAACACCAAAAAAACATAAAAACATTTTCTTTTCCTTTAATTAAATAACAATTAAGTCCTAATTTAATTTAATTTCTCAAAAGGGCCCAATACCCTCGGACGTTCAATTTTAATTTCTATTTCGCACGTTATTCTTTTTCCTTATTGATTATTATGTAACTGCTTTCCGGATGTAATAGTAATTAGGTATTTATTTACTTTCTGCATCTTTTATCAAAACGGGTCTTTGTATTTTGGCGATGTATAGACCTGCGCCTTGTAATAGCGTAGCTTTTATCTTTCCGCTTTTAATTTTCCGCACTCTTAAATTCTAACTTTGTATGAAAGAATGTATGCTAATTAAAAACAAGCATAGCTCACAATGCCCTGATCAAAGATAACTGTTAAACTGAAAACAACACACAAATACACTCACCAATTCTAGGGTACGCCTCACCTGTTGCCTTCGAAACGTGGTCGTCAAGTATAGGACGTTTTAGTAAGTCCTTATGTCCATGATCCAGTTGCCTCGAAACAGTTGCCTCAGAATAGTTTCCTCGGAACAGTTGCCTCGGAATAGTTGCCTCGAAACAGTTGCCTCGGATTAAAAAAGGATCAAGGACATAAGGGTAGCTTCTAAGGTGTCCTACTGTTGCTTCGGTGACCACACTGTCCCTACACTCGAATTGACCCGAACACCTCCAACGGTGGTGCTACCTACCTCTCAATGGTGGGATGGCACTACCTTAAGGACATTTACACAGCCTAATTCCTTAGGGTAGGTAGATGACTCATGGATACTTGCTCTCTAAAAAACAAATCAAAAATTTTTCACACTGACACTTTCAAAAGACTTTCAAAACAAATTTTTCAAACACTCTTGAGGACAGATACAAGAGTTACTTAAAAATTTTTCTATTGAAACTTTCTCAAAACCCACACACACTTGAAAAGCAAACAATTTTTGAAAACATAAGAGCAAGTATCTAAGAGCCCGTGGATAACCACGGATAGAAAGGGTGCTAACACCTTCCCTTTCTATAAATCTACCTCCCGAACCGAGAAAATATCTCATAAGGAATTTTGCTGTGCTTTTGTCCTGTCCATGTTGGAGAAAATAAAAGACGGTGGCGACTCTTGCTTCCGCGACATTTCGCGAACCAGCGTTAAACAGTCAGTTCTAAATCCACCGATCACAGAACTGGCGACTCTGCTGGGGACCCTTAAAGTGAGGTGTACCTTAGGATAGCTCATACTTGTGTTTTCAATTGCTGTGTTTTGTTTGCTTTATTATTGTGGGCACTGTCTTGGGAGTTCTATAGATCCTGACCCGGATCTGGGGGATACCTTCTTAGAAAGTAGCAACAAGACTGTGAGAGAATTGTGTGGGGTATACCGACACGGTTGAAGCAGTCTGCTACGTTGATGTGGCACTTTGGTGAGTATCGGTAACCCTTGAGTCAAGTCAAGGAGAGTACGGGGCCGCCGCGTGGTGTCATGAAGCATCAACTGACCTTAGGAACCTTAATTGAACCATATTGGCCTCTTTAGGGTAGTGAGATAACTGACTTTGGTGCAGTCCGAGGTTGGTTGATACTCGATACTACACTCAGTTGAGGGTTGTTTTCTTGGAATATTTTGATCGCCAGTTCAGTGGCTAAATTGAAACGATGAACACAGAAAACAATCCAATGATATTGAGATCCTTAGAACCCGGTTACTTCTGATAGGACAGGTTTTGAGCCAACCAACCTCAAGAGGGTAATACCTAGACCCCATGCTGGCCTGAACTCTAAGGGTTGTCTTGTGTGACTTGTGTGCCTTACCATGTTTTCTTTTTGTGAATACTTGTGATGTGTTTAATCATAGCATCATAACATCATACATCATCATATGCATTGACTAACCGTTTCAGGGGTTCGAATCTTCATCTTAGTTCTTGTTTTGTAGGACATGGAAACTATCCGCAGAAAGACAATTCAGATCAGCCTTGTAAGGATCCCTCCTCAGCTTAAGGAACTTATATCCAGGATTCCCGAAAGCTCTTCTTTCAGTGAAAGGCATGGAAGACTCATTAGCTTGGTCAACACCAACATTGAGGAAGATATGATAAAGGTCCTCTTCCAGTTCTTTGACCCTCTGCACCACTGCTTTACTTTCCTGGATTATCAACTGGTGCCTACATTGGAAGAGTTCTCCCGGCTTCTGAAGATCCCTATTCTTAGTCAACTACCCTACAACGGTACAGAAAGGGAACCCAAACTTGAAGAGATTGCTAAAGTATTACGCCTACAACCATCTGACATCAAGGGACATTGGGAAGTTAGAAGTGGTATCAAAGGGTTCTTGGCCAGGTTTCTGTTTGAGAAGGCCCAAGAATGTTCGAACTCCCTTGACCTACAAGCTTTTGAAGAAGTTGTGGCTCTCCTTGTCTATGGGTTGGTGTTGTTCCCGAATCCAGATCAGCTTATAGATATCAACGCTGTCAAGATCTTCATGTCCAGGAATCCTATACCTACATTTCTCAGGGACATCCTTCACTCATGTTACACTCGAACCATGAGAAAAAGAGGTGTTCTTATGTGCTGCACTCCTCTCCTGGGAAGGTGGTTTATTTCGCACCTTCCACAATCAGTTTTGAAGAACGAGCGGGGTTTGAGATGGTCACAACGATTGATGACTCTTACGCATGCTGATATATATTGGTGTTCTCGGTCTAGAGAAGACGTCACTATCATTGATCGTTGCGGGGAGTTTCCTAATGTTCCTTTACTTGGAATCAGAGGAGGTATTACTTACCACCCCTGTCTGGCCTTGAGACAGTTTGGATATGCTCGGAGGGATGGCCCTCATGACATGGTAATTCCTGACATAGTTTTTGACTTCGACAACGATGCACAAGGACTTCGCCAGAGATTTATCAGAGCTTGGAGGATGCCCAACAAGGTAGACAGCAAGACACTGGGGCACAAGAACTCCATCCCATTGGAGCCTTATCTCAAGTGGGTACGAGCCCGCTCCCAGAAGTTAATGATGCCATATCCTCATGTTCTCCCTGTGATCAAAGAGCCAGTTTTGGAAGGAGAGGTGCCCTACACCATTCAACATCCTGACATGCCTACATCCTGGGAAGAAATGCAGAAGAGCTGGATCCAGCTTAAGGAAGAACGAAATTCTCTTGAAGCCAGTCTACACGCTAGTGAGAAGAAGGTCTTGGAGCTCACTCGCCTACTGCACGAGGAAAAGACTCTCAACACTTACATAGCTCCAAAGAGGATGCGCAATGTCTTTTAGGATTAGTTTACTTTGTAATTTTTGCCCATGAGGCTTTGATGTACTGAACAATTATTTCTTAATGATAACGTGTGTTCCTTTTTGTCTGCAACAAATTTGAACTTTCGAACCCTTGAATGCATTGCATAAACAGCATATCATGCATCATGTGCATAGCAGGTACTCTTCTTTTCAGGTTGCTTAATGTTCTTCGCTATTTATTTCAGCAATCTCATCATGAATCCTGAATCATCTACTGAGCAATCCATCAAGGCCCTCCAGGCTCAGAACGCCCAGTTCCAAGAGCTGATTATGAGTTTAGCCCAAGGTCAGGAGGAATTGAAGGCTCTGTTGGTCAAGAAGAAGAAGAAGAGAACTGTACTATTCAACACTGACCGGAGGTTTGGTAACACACTGCAGAATGAGGTTGATCAAGCTGGTTCTTCTGTAGGGAAAGGCAGTCCCCAGGGGGGGAAGGGTTCCTAGTCCGGTGGTCTCTGACAATAAGACTGATTACAATGAGGAGCAGTATCCTCCAGCTGAAGATAAGTACAAGCAGTTAGAGGATCGTCTGAATGCCATGGAAATTCAACAAGTGCCTGGTTTGGATTTTGGAGACCTGGGTCTATCTTCTGGTGTGGTGATCCCACACAAGTTCAAAGCACCATCTTTCGCAAAGTATGACGGGGCGTCCTGCCCTAAGCTACATCTCAGATCTTATGTGCGGAAGATCCAGCCGTATACTGTGGACAAGAACTTATGGATCCATTTCTTCCAGGAGAGTCTTTCAGGGACTCATCTCGAATGGTTCTATCAGCTGGATGGAACCAAGGTTCGTAACTGAGAGGAATTGGCTACTGCTTTTTACAAGCAGTATCAGTACAATGCCGACCTCGCTCCTACACGTACCCAACTCCAGGGTATGTCGCTAGGATCGAGAGAAGGTTTTAAAGAGTATGCGCAGAAGTGGAGGGACCTGGCTGGCAGGGTACAGCCGCTGTTAACCGACCGTGAACTTGTGGACATGTTCTTAGCGACCCTATCCGGGTCGTTCTTTAATCATCTCATCGGTAATTCATCTGCAGGGTTCACAGATCTCATTCTGACGGGGGAAAGGATAGAAGCTGGTATGAAATCAGGAAAGATACAGAAAGGTGCGTCCTCAAGTTCTGAGAAGAAACCTTTCAAGAAGGAGGCCAGTGCTGTGTATGGGCCCAGGAGGCAAAACAAACCAGAATACCGCCAAGCTGTCAACGCGGTGGTGATTGCAAAGCCTGCTGCCGCTCCTCGGAAACCTAACCAACCAAGGGCTGAGTGACCCAGAAGAGAATATACTCGGCTTAGTATGACCTTGTCACTGATCTTGCCGCAACTGCTATCGACCAACTTGGTAACCGTCAGAGAAGCTCCGAAGGTGGTAAACACAACCTCTCTGAAGTATAATCCAAATGCCCGCTGTGCTTATCACTCTGATAGCCCGGGGCATTCTACTGATGATTGTTGGGCCCTAAGAAATAAGGTTCAGGACCTTATCGATGCGAAGGAAATACAGTTTGAGGCGCCCGAAAGACCCAACGTTGTGACTGCTCCTATGCCCCAGCATGGAGTAAACGCTATTGAGGAAGACCTGTATGCAGTTTATGTGGATGATGTTGCTACTCCTTTGTTGACTGTCAAGAGGAACCTGTTGCTAGCCGGTTTATTTCCGGGTTGTAGCAAGGGTTGCCTTCTGTGTGCTGTTTCCCCTACTGGTTGTCCGTTGCTGAAGTCAGGCGTCCAAAACCTGATGGATAGCAAAGAGATCTTATTCAAGAAGACCGTTGTTCCTAGTGTTCCTACTGAAGAAGTATTTGTTGTCACCATCTTCAATAATCCTACCAAGGCTCCCCCGAGGAAGCCAGTCAAAATCATGTCTGTTGCACCTATTATCATTACTGTTCCGGGGCCCCTCCCCTATAAATCTGACAAGGCTGTCCCATGGCACTATGGGGTAGATGTGTACGTGCTTGGAGTGAAGCAGGAGTTCAACACCAGTACCGGTATCAGTAACATCACCGGTCCCGCTAAAGTTACTCGCAGTGGCAGGCTCTTCTCGCCTGACATTGCACCACCAGTTATCCGAAGACCTCTTATCATCACGCCTATAAGTGCGCCTGTTTCCCCTTCTAATCAAGTTTCTACCCCTGCTGCCGAGTCATCTGACACTCGGGGCAAAGGGATTGAGGATGTGCCTGCCCGGATGGAGGCACCGAAGACTGTTAATGTTGAAGCGTCACAACAAGAGATGGAGGAAATCCTTAAGATCATTAAGAAGAGCGATTTCAACATCGTTGAACAGCTGGGGAATACCCCCTCTAAAATCTCTATGCTATCATTGTTATTGTGCTCAGAGGCCCATGCCAAGGCCTTGATTTCATTTCTGAAGACGGCTCATGTGCCACAAGAGACGTCCGCTGATCAATTCACTGATTGTGTGGCCAACTTGACCGCTGACAATGGTTTGGGTTTCTCGGATGTTGATCTGAACGCCAACGGAAAGAACCACAATGATGCCCTGCATGTCTCCATTGAATGCAGGGGCACTACTCTCGCACACGTGTTAGTAGACACCGGTTCTTCACTGAATGTATTGCCCAAGAAGGCCTTAGACAGGTTGGATTGTGAGGGCCTGGAGTTGAAGCCTAGTAATATCGTTGTCCGAGCCTTTGACGGGTCGAAGAGGATGGTACATGGTGAGGTAGATATTCCGATTCGTGTTGGTTCTCAAGTCTTTGATTCAACGTTCTATGTGATGGACATTCGTCCATCTTATTCCTGTTTGTTGGGTCGACCTTGGATTCACAAGGCTGGGGCTATGACCTCCACTCTACACCAAAAGCTCAAGTACCTTGTCAGAGGGAAGATTGTCACAGTGCAGAGGGAGGAAGAATACATGGTTAGTCATCTGAACTCGTTCCGGTATATAGAGATGGACGGGGAGTTTATTGAAACCCCCTTTCAACATTTTGAAGAGGTACCTCCAACATTGGCGTCAGCGGAAGCAGTGATTGAAGAAGACTTCCCTTTGAAGATGGCTTCCTTGAAGGACGCACGGGCTGTGATTGAAAAAGGTGAATGTGCAAACTGGGGCAGACTCCCTGATTTTACTTCTAAGACTGACAAGTTTGGGCTGGGTTTTACTACAGAGGCTCAGAGGGTTGTACGCAAAGCAAGGATTGGAAGACCTCCCGTGTTCATCACCAACCCGAGAGTGAATGCTATTGAAGGTGATGCGGAGGAATCTGAGTTTGATAGCTGGATCTACCCGACGACCGACGGTGGACTGAACAATTGGACTGCAAAAGACCATATACCTGTTACTTTTGTTACGCAGTAATGAATTCCTTTGTTTTTAATTTTGTAATGAACAATAAATTGAAACTTTCTGGCCCGGTGTCTTACCCGGGGCACCATGGCTTCATTTGTGAGGGCTTATTACTTGTCATTTCCATATATCATGAATAAAGACATTGGACGTTTTTCGCATTTCAAATCTTGTGCTCCCTTTCTTTCTTTCTTTCTTTATATATTGCAAAACAGCTATATTTACACACACTCACTCATACAGGTTCCAATCCACTCTGGATCTCACTGGTAACGACTCTGCTACTGCCAGTTATGACTTCGAAAATCCGATCAACTTAGCCGAAGACGAAGGTGAAGATGATTGCGAAGTGCCTGGTGAGCTTGCAAGACTGTTACTCCAGGAAGAAAGGGCCATTCAGCCACATGAAGAGCCAGTGGAAACGGTAAATCTGGGTACTGAGACAGATAGAAAGGAAGTTAAGATTGGTGCCAATCTGAAGCTCAGCGTGAAACAACGGTTGGTTCAGATGTTGTATGATTATGTGGAGATTTTCTCCTGGTCTTACGAAGACATGCCTGGGTTGGATACCGACATTGTGGTCCATTACTTGCCTACCAAGGAAGACTGTCCTTCGGTTAAACAAAAGGTCCGCCGTATGCGTCCAGAGATGTCCGAGAAGATCAAAGCTGAGGTTATGAAGCAATTCGACGCCGGGTTTCTAGCAGTGACTTCTTACCCTCAGTGGGTTGCCAACGTGGTTCCGGTACCAAAGAAAGATGGTAAGGTCAGAATGTGTGTTGACTACAGGGATTTGAAAAGGGCCAGCCCCAAAGATGATTTCCCTCTGCCTCACATTGACGTTCTGGTTGACAATACTGCTCAGCACAAGGTGTTCTCCTTCATGGACGGCTTTTCGGGTTATAATCAGATTAAAATGGCTCCGGAAGATATGGAAAAGACTACCTTTGTTACTCAGTGGGGCACCTTCTGCTACAAGGTCATGCCATTCGGGCTGAAAAATGCTGGGGCAACCTACCAACGTGCCATGGTTTCTTTATTTCATGACATGATCCACCATGAGATTGAAGTGTATGTCGACGATATGATTGCAAGGTCTCAAACTGAGGAGGAACACCTTGACCATCTACAGAAGCTATTTGACCGGTTGAAGTTGTACAAACTGAGGTTGAACCCAAACAAGTGCACATTTGGGGTAAGATCTGGAAAGTTGCTAGGCTTCGTCGTGAGCGACAAAGGTATTCAAGTGGACCCTGCCAAGGTCAAAGCCATACAAGAGATGCCAGTTCCCAAGACAGAGAAAGAATTCAGAGGCTTTCTAGGACATCTGAATTATATTGCCCGATTCATCTCGCATCTAACTGCTACTTGTGAACCAATCTTCAAGCTGCTGAAGAAAGATTAGGTAGTACGTTGGAATGATGAATGTCAGTCCGCTTTTGACAGAATCAAAGAGTATCTCCAAGAACCACCCATTCTTATGCCACCGGTTGAAGGGAGACCTCTAATACTATACCTGACAGTACTTGACAGCTCAATGGGGTGTGTGTTGGGGCAGCATGACGAGTCTGGCCGAAAACAGCATGCCATTTATTACCTTAGCAAAAAGTTTACCGACTGTGAGACCCGATACTCACTGCTCGAGAAAACTTGTTGTGCTTTGGTATGGGCTGCTCGCCGGCTGAGACAGTATATGCTGACTCACACTACTTTGTTGATATCAAAGATGGATCCAATAAAGTACATATTCGAAAAGCCTACTCTGTCTGGAAGAATAGAAAGATGGAAAATGATCTTGACAGAATACGACATCCAGTACACGACTCATAAAGCAATCAAGGGAAGTGTATTGGCAGACCACTTGGCACATCAGGCAGTAGACGACTACCAGTCAATGAACTTTGAGTTTCCCGACGAGAACATCATGGTAGTGACTGATTATGAAGTACCTGGACCGGATGAAGGACCTGAGGAAGGATCCCGATGGTTTATGCACTTTGACGGAGCCTCCAACGCTTTGGGTAATGGTATCGGCGCTGTGATCATATCCCCTCAAGGCACTCATACTCCACTCACTGCCCTGCTATGTTTCAACTGCACTAACAACATGGCGGAGTATGAGGCATGCATCATGGGTCTTCAAGTTGCGATTGAATTAAGGATCAAGTTTCTGAGTGTCTTCGGAGATTCCGCTCTCGTGATCAATCAGATCAAAGGCGAGTGGGATACGAAACACCCAAACCTTATTCCTTACAAAGAGTGTGTGTTGACATTGATCCCCCATTTCACGGAGATAACTTTTGAACACTTCCCAAGAGAGGAGAATCAGCTGGCGGACACGCTGGCTACGATGTCTTCTATGTTCAGAGTCAAATGGGACAATGAGGCTCCCCGGATCATTATCTGGAAACTGGACGAACCTACATATTGTTGTGATCTTGAGGCTGAGGCAGTAACTGAAAAACCTTGGTATCATGAGGTGAAGAGGTATCTGGAAGCTCAAGAATACCCCGAAGGTGCATCTGTCAATGACAAAAAGTTTCTGAGAAGGTTCGCAGCGAAGTTCTTCCTCAGCAATGGCATTCTATACAAGCGAAACCATGATTCGACCTTACTACGTTGTGTGGATAAGACTGAAGCAGAAAGGATCATGGCAGAGCTGCATGAAGGTACATTCGGAACGCATTCCAGTGGACACACCATGGCAAAGAAAATCCTTCGGGCAGGATATTTCTGGTCCACAATGGAAGCCGATTGTTACCAACATTCTCGGACATGTCACAAATGCCAGATTTACGCAGATAAGGTGCATGTTCCTCCAGTTCCTCTGAATGTCTTGACTGCACCGTGGCCTTTTGCAATGTGGGGTATTGATATGATCGGCGAGATTAAACCTACGGCATCCAACGGGCATCGCTTCATCCTGGTAGCGATCGATTATTTTACGAAGTGGGTTGAAGCAGCTTCTTACGCCACTGTAACCAAGAACGTCGTAGCACGGTTCATTCGACACAACCTGATCTGTCGATACAGCATCCCGGAAAGAATCATTACGGACAATGGTACCAATCTCAACAACAAGATGATCACTGAGCTCTGTGAGCAATTCAAGATACAACACCACAACTCTTCTCCTTACCGGCCGAAGATGAATGGGGCTGTAGAAGCAGCGAATAAGAATATCAAAAAGATTGTGAAGAAGATGACAGTGACCTATAAAGATTGGCACGAGATGTTACCGTTTTCTCTTCATGGGTACCGTACCTCAGCAAGGACGTCAACCGGGGCAACTCCCTTTTCCTTGGTCTATGGCATGGAGGCAGTCTTATCGATTGAAGTTCAGATACCCTCTCTCCGGATAATGAAGGATGCAGACCTGAGTGAAGATGACTGGATCCAGACTCGACTTGATCAGTTAAACCTAATTGACGAAAAGAGACTCACTACTATTTATCATGGTCAAACGTATCAAAAACGGATGATCAGGGCATTTAACAAGAAGGTCAGACCACAAGAGTATCAAGTTGGGGACCTGGTAATCAAACGCATCATCCTTCCTCAAAGTGATCCCAGGGGCAAATGGACCCCTATATATGAAGGGCCATTTGTGGTTAAACATGTGTTCTCAGGAGGAGCCATGATCCTAACCACCATGGATGGTGACGACCTTCCTCACCCCGCCAATGCAGACATAGTAAAAAAATACTACGCATGATAAAAGACCCGCTAGGTTGACATACCTAGGCAAATATTAGGGCTTCCCGGCGAACCAAAAGGGTTCGGGCAAAATGAGGGATGAAATGAAAAAATCTGTACACCCGGCAAGTCAAAAACCTGAAAAGGCGGCTTGGGCAAAAATGGGTATCCCGGTGGACTGAAAACCCGAAAGGGCGGTCCAGGCAAAAGTTAGGGATTAAAGCGTAATACTATGTCTCATTGGATCACCTTGCATCCAGAATCCGGTATCAACATCAAGTGCAGACGGCATCGATCAATCAGCTTCATCTTCAACTGAGCAGCCAAGTGATGAGACGCTCGAAGATATAAAGGCGATAGCAGAGTTGGAACCCAGTGGGATTATCTTTCTTCACATAGCTGTTTTGTTTTCCCTTTTCACAAAATTGTATAAACTCTGTTGTTCGGCGGCGTTCTCTTACTAGGACGTCAGCCTCTTGTATATAAACGCCTATTTACAGGCAAAATTCAAAAAAATCAATACAAATTCACTTTTCAGCTAAATTGCCAATTGTTTTTCCTTTTCCTGTTTTGTTTTGCGAAGAACGTCCAATGTTCAATTGTGATATATGCATTTGACACTAATTTCTAACTCATAAATATTTGCATGCGAAACAAAGGATTAATTACAAGTAACATCAGAAACAGGGGCAATAATGAGTTGTCTAAGCAATCTAATTGCTCTGTCCACCAGGGTACCAAGGTAAGTTCGGTCGAAGAATGTAACCCAGATACCTTCACTCCCCGCCGAGTAAGAAAAGATTCAATAATTCTCCCCAAGCAGTTGGTCTCCCATCAACCCTAACAAGGCACAATACCTCCAGCAAGTCAGTAACACTCTCCCCCAAGCAGAGCTAGACCACTATCAGCCTTATGGAAGTTGGATTACCCCCAGAAGATCTTAACACTCCCCAACAGAACACACCAGACATTCCAAGCAAGCATCCTCGGCAGTCTTATTCTAAGATTGTTCCCCGACGGTATACCAGACCCCAGTGAGCTACTTCCCCAGTACAGTCTAATCTGAAAAGTTTCCCCAGGAGAGTTCAATCAATCTCCCCAGTAGGTTCAGGAAGCTTATCCCCGGTAGATTCTGGAAGCTTATCACCGGCAGAGCACGAACGCGTCTCCCGGACTTTTTATTCAAAGGTTATTTCCCCACCAGGATATAACTGGGTTATCCTCAGCCAATGCCACGGAAAGAGCGTCCTCGGTGAAGTCTTCCTACCCCCAGCGGAGTTCATCTTCCAACAGAACTTAACAATGGTATCCCCAGCGGAGTTATCATCAAACCTCAGCGAAGTATTTCTTCCCACAGAGTAACTCCCCGTAAAGTAATCTATTCGCCAAGTTTATTCCCCAACGGAGTCATCTTCTCCTACCGGTATTCTTGCAACTATCATCCCCAGCGGAAACAAAGAACGCTACTCTTCAGCATCAGCCCAGGATTTGACTTCCCGGCACCCGTCAAGGATTTACTTTCCTAGACAAAACTACAGTCATAAACATCACATTTTCATACATTATAGCATGCACATACGCATCATGGACATACAATCTCATTCATTTTTAGAACATCATGCATGTCATACATCATGACATTGCATACAACTAACGCGTTATCTTTTCAGGACAAAGGTCAATACAAAGATAATTACTATCAACTGTCGTGATTCCAGATCCGATTCCTGTATCTTGCCAGGGTGTATCTATTGACGACTAATTCCAGACTCGATTCCTGTATCTTTCCAGGGCACGTCTGAAGAGTTTGAAGATCTGATTCCTGTATCTTGCCAGGGTGTATCTGTTGACGACTAATTCTAGACTCGATTCATGTATCTTGCCAGGGCACGTCTGAAGAGTTTGAAGAACCGATTCCTGTATTTTGCCAGGGTGTATCTGTTGACGACTAATTCCAGACTCGATTCCTGTATCCTGCCAGGGCACGTCTGAAGAGTTTGAAGATCCAATTCCTGTATCTTGCTAGGGTGTATCTGTTGACGACTAATTCCAGACTCGATTCCTGTATCTTACCAGGGCACGTCTGAAGAGTTTGAAGATCCGATTCCTGTATCTTGCCAGGGTGTATCTGTTGACGACTAATTCCAGACTCGATTCCTGTATCCTGCCAGGGCACGTCTGAAGAGTTTGAAGATCCGATTCCTGTATCCTGCCAGGGTGTATCTGTTGACGACTAATTCCAGACTCGATTCATGTATCTTGCCAGGGCACGTCTGAAGAGTTCGAAGATCCGATTCCTGTATCTTGCCAGGGTGTATCTGTTAACGACTAATTGTAGACTCGATTCCCGTATCTAGCCAGGGCACATCTGTGAGTAACTGATTGAAGACTCGATTCCTGTATCCAGCCAGGGCATATCTACATGAAGAGTTTGAAGATCAACCCCTGTAACAGGCCAGGTAATTATTTTCTTTCTCAGGTACGCAAGTTCTCGCTAAAGAATCTCTTACGCGATCGACAACCTCCCGATGGCATCTATAAGCCCGTCTCCACAACTACCATTACAGTTCCAAATGGCGTCTATAAGACCATTCTCGACAAGGTTCTGTCACATCTCCAGATGGCATCTATAAGCCCATCCCCCTATCCATCATCTCTCCAAATGGCATATGTAAGCCCATTCCCGCCATCACACTGCTGATACGCAACTATGTGAGTGCAAATTTCTGGGCACTCTAGTGTTCAATCATCTTCCACCTTCGGATTACGAAAGGCACGCCAGCCAATCTACATCCTCAGGTCTAAGAAGATTAAACAGGGGCAACTGTTGTACCCCAAAATTTGCCCTCCCATATTCTTCAAGATTTGGCAAGAGCAAGCTTCACAATTTCTCAAGGGTTGCACAGTCCAATTGCCTCCTAATACAGTCAAAATTAGGGTTTTGGTTCTGGCAAAGAAATTGAGGTTTTCAAGGGTCCAATCAAGTCCCATATGCCTACATACATTGTCCAACATCCATATGTCAAGTTTCAGGACTCACAGCATCAAGTGGCACAGTCAAAAACCCTAATTGCTCCACAGTCAACTGCAGGGGCAAAATGGTCATTTGACAGTCAAAAGTCAAAAAATTTGGTCAACATCTTATTTTTAAGCCACAATCATCATTTTATCAATTCTTGATCACGATTTCACAAGCATGGCTCGAAAAGTCTCAAGATGCAAAAGTTTCTATTTTTGGACAGTTGAAAAAGTCAACTGCAAATTGACCAGGGCATAACTTCTTCATGGTTTATCAGAAAAATCCCATCCAAAGCTCATTTTGAAGAGGATGACATTTCCTACAACTCATCTTCACATTCCAAGTCCAAGAAATGCTCTCACCAAAAGTTATCAATTTCAACATTATAGGTCATTTTCAAAAGTCAACAAAAAGGCACTTTAAGTCAAAGACCATAACTTGAGATTGGTAAATCAAAATGACATGGGACCAAAGACATTGGTTAGAGGACTTCAAGACCTTTCCAAAATGTCCAAGAACATGATCATAGCTTCAAAATTGAGCAAGATATTCATTGGAGAAGTTGGGAAAGTTTTGGGAATTTTGAAAAGTCAACTTTGCCTAAAACACTTCAAAATTGCTAATGGGCCTCAATTTCTTTCTTGAATCACTACCCAAAGCCTATGCACGACCCAAGGAGTTCAAAATAATTTATTTTCTTATTTTTAATTAATTAATTGAATTTATATTTATATTAATTCATTTAATTAGTTTTTATTATAAGAAAATTCAAAGATATGATTTTATAGATCTTTTTGTGCAGCAAATCAAACTAGGGCAAGCTGGCCAAGTTGTTTCACATTCAAAAAAGGAAAATCATCCATAATTGGCAAAGGTTTCAATGAAAAAGATTGAAAAATATATGATGAAAATCAAAGATATGAAACATCAATTCATGGACTTTTGGGCCAAGGTTTTGACCTAGAATCCTTCACATACATATGCACAAGGAAACCCTACTGAGGGATACACGAAAAGGCTGCTCACAAACTCATAACCAATTTGCAAAAATAGAGAAAAAACTTGGAAACTGATTTCATATTTGCAGGGTAATTCAAGGCCTCAAAACGTTTCCATTACATTACTGACATTGCTAGGAAACTATTGGCATCGAGAACAAGCTTCCATACTCAAAGAAACGGTAGAACAGAGTCACGTTTCTTCACAAATATTTCATAATCGAATTTTAATTTCCACGCATCATTCATGTGTTTTGATTATTGATTTATGCTATTAACATCTCCCTGAAGCTTTTGGTAATGTTTAATTGTGCTAAAACTGCTTGAAACGGAATTCACCATGGATGAAACCTAGGGTTTCAGAAGCTTCAAAATAGGGCTTTCCTTGTATGGAAAAATTAGACCTTTAGACCTATACAGCTGAATTCAGAAGCTCAAGACGAATCAAATGATACCCTCGCGCCCTTTTTATATTTCCTCCTCTTCTAATCGCTATTTTCCACTGTTGCACTTAGTGGGGGTTTAAAACCCCCGCTACTTGTTTTATATTTACAGGAAAAAGATGAAGAAGAAGCATGCGTGGCAAGGTGTGACAGGAGCATTCAAACTGCGCGCGTAATTTTTTGTTTATACCACTAACATTTGTTTTTTTTTATATAATAATTACTCTCCATTATATGAACAAGCGCGTTGCCTGGCTCAGTTGGTTGATGAGGTGTATTGCAAGCATTGGGACCTGGGTTCGATTCCCAGGTCCCCCCACATATTTCATGATTTTTGTCCTAACGTATTCACACGCAGCGCTTCTCCAACACCCTACCATACGCACTCATGCTTAAGACTGCCACGCATTCATGATGATTGATCCAAGGGCCACTGAACGAGATCTATTGTGTACCTCAGTCAACCAAGGCGCACTCAAGCTGGAAAGTCAAACAAAGGCCTTGTGTTCATGGGCCAGGATTGCTTCAAAACACCTCCATTTGGGCCTGATACCCCCTTTGGTTTGCATCTTTTTTTATTTTATTTGATTTTCTTTTCTAATTCTTTTTAATGTTTTAATTGTTTTTTTTACCATAAAATAATTTTCATAATAAAAAATCAGAAACCAAAAATTGTAAAATATGTTTAATTATATTTAATTTCACCATTAAAATATTTTTGTAAATAAATTTCAATAACTAACTTAGTTAAATTAGGTTTCAATTTTGACACTTTCCTTAATAAATAAAAAATGCATAGAATTAGGTTTTTGACATTTTATCTTTTTCTTAATTAATTTTTCCTCATTATTTATTATTATTATTATTAATTTTTACTTTTGTAAATAAATATGTAAATTAACTAATTAGTTTAAATTAGGTCAACTTGGACGTTTTATTAATAATTAAAATAATTTAGAACTAGGGTTTCCTTCTAATTTTAATTTTCTTTATTAAACACCAAAAAAACATAAAAACATTTTCTTTTCCTTTAATTAAATAACAATTAAGTCCTAATTTAATTTAATTTCTCAAAAGGGCCCAATACCCTCGGACGTTCAATTTTAATTTCTATTTCGCACGTTATTCTTTTTCCTTATTGATTATTATGTAACTGCTTTCCAGATGTAATAGTAATTAGGTATTTATTTACTTTCTGCATCTTTTATCAAAACGGGTCTTTGTATTTTGGTGATGTATAGACCCGCGCCTTGTAATAGCGTAGCTTTTATCTTTCCGCTTTTAATTTTCCGCACTCTTAAATTCTAACTTTGTATGAAAGAATGTATGCTAATTAAAAACAAGCGTAGCTCACAATGCCCTGATCAAAGATAACTGTTAAACTGAAAATAACACACAAATACACTCACCACTTCTAGGGTACGCCTCACCTGTTGCCTTCGAAACGTGGTCGTCAAGTATAGGACGTTTTAGTAAGTCCTTATGTCCATGATCCAGTTGCCTCGAAACAGTTGCCTCAGAATAGTTGCCTCGGAACAGTTGCCTCGGAATAGTTGCCTCGAAACAGTTGCCTCAGATTAAAAAAGGATCAAGGACATAAGGGTAGCTTCTAAGGTGTCCTACTGTTGCTTCGGTGACCACACTGTCCCTACACTCGAATTGACCCGAACACCTCCAACGGTGGTGCTACCTACCTCTCAATGGTGGGATGGCACTACCTTAAGGACATTTACACAGCCTAATTCCTTAGGGTAGGTAGATGACTCATGGATACTTGCTCTCTAAAAAACAAATCAAAAATTTTTCACACTGACACTTTCAAAAGACTTTCAAAACAAATTTTTCAAACACTCTTGAGGACAGATACAAGAGTTACTTAAAAATTTTTCAAACGAAACTTTCTCAAAACCCACACACACTTGAAAAGCAAACAATTTTTGAAAACATAAGAGCAAGTATCTAAGAGCCCGTGGATAACCACGGATAGAAAGGGTGCTAACACCTTCCCTTTCTATAAATCTACCTCCCGAACCGAGAAACTATCTCATAAGGAATTTTGTTGTGCTTTTGTCCTGTCCATGTTGGAGAAAATAAAAGACGGTGGCGACTCTTGCTTCCGCGACATTTCGCGAACCAGCGTTAAACAGTCAGTTCTAAATCCACCGATCACACAAACATTTAAATATTTTCAAAAGCTCAACACTTTGTATACGTTCTTATGAACGAGAATTATTACAAAGTTTTCCTAAACGATGGCACCTTTTTAAAATACTTTCAAAAACCACACAAAGCACTTTTTTTTCCAAACAAAAGTAAGTGATCTAGCGAGTAACTAAGAGCCCATGGAAAACCATTGATGGAAGGGATGCTAATACCTTCCCTTTTCATAATCTACCCCCCGAATTCAAGAAAACATCTCGAAAGGTCTTTCTTGTGCTTTTTCACCTTTCCTTATTGGATAAAAGAAAAGTCGGTGGCGACTCTTGCTAAACCGCAACATTTGCGAACACAAACGCAAAACCTCAAGTCAAATCTCCCACCATATCACAGAACTGGCGACTCTGCTGGGGAATATCTTAAAAGTGGGGTTACCTTAGGGCTAGATCACATTTACTTGCTTACATTGTTTGATTTGTTTGCTTTACATTTGGTTCCTTATTTAGGTTTGTTTTAAATCCTACACCCGGATTTGGGGACACCCTTTAGGTAAGTAGCAATAAACTGTGAGGGAATTTTGTGGGGTATACCGACACGGTTGAAGCAGTAGCTACGTTGATGTGGCACTTTGGTTGGTACTGGTAACCCTTGAGTCAGTCAAAGAGAGTACGGGGCCGCCCGCATGGTGTCGTGAAGCATCAACTGACCTTAGAACCTTACTTGACCAACTTGGCCATTAGGAAGTAGCGAGATAATCGGCTTTGGTGCAGTCCGAAGTTAGTTGATACTCGATGCTACACTCATTGAGGTTTGACTCTTGAGTTTTGTTTGGTTGTGAGTCAATCGCTTATTGAACGAAACTTGGGGGAAAGATCAGTGGTATTGAGATCCCTTAGAACCCGGTTACTATTAACTAGGACAGGTTGAGCCAACTAAACTTCAAGTGGGTACTTACCTGAAACCCCATGCAAGCCTAAACCTAAGGACTTGTCTGCTTTGTGTGAATATGATTATTTGTATATACACTTGCTTACCTCGCATGTTTGTACATAACATCATAACATCATACCATAGCATTTTCAATAACCATTTCAAGGATCTCGAGGTTCTTTTGATGCAGGTTACGATGAACCAAACGTCTAGCAAGGGGCAAGAGGATTTATTTCCCTTTAACCAAATGCCATCAAAAATCAAGTACAACAAACTTGAGTCAAAGGTTATGACCCACTTGACATGGTGAGCTTGATTCTCGTGGAAAGACATCCACCGATACAAAGCTCTCCAATCAAAGATGTTGATCAAAATTCAATCTCTGAACTTTTTCTTGTGTTTACCCCGCGAGATCCTTGAAAACATGCATCCACATATCATGCATCATATCATGATAGGTTTCTCCCATACAGGTCTCCTTATCTTCCTACTGTTTATTCCAGTAGAGATGGCTCTAGAGCAGACTATCAAGGACATCCAGGCTCAAAACGCTCAACTTCAAGAGATGTTCTTGAACTTATCCAAGGGGCAAGAAGAGGTGAAAGCTCTCCTCACTAGGGGCATGACCATGGGGAATCCTAAGGGCAACAAAGATGACCAGTTGGAATGGATACAAACCGAGATAGCCATAATGAAGGTCCAAATGATGGGACAGTTGGTGGGCCAGATGACTCTTATCCAAAATCTGGCTCAAGGACAAGAAGAGCTGAAAGTTCTTGTCAACCAATTTCGTCAAGACGGTTGTAACCGTATGGGGGGAACAATCAGGATTGGAAATCAAGTCACTGCTCAGCCTCCCATGAGACAAGAAGCCGGAAGACCTCCCCAATTTACTACTACCTCATGGGTCTAACAACAACCTCGCCAACAGCAACAAAACAATCAGCCAAGGGTGGAAAGACCTCAAAGGCAGTTCACCCAAATCAACATGCCACCGTCACAAGCATTGCAACACATGTTGAAGATGAAGCCGATTACGGTGATAAACCCTTATCCGAGCCCGAAAACTTCCTCTCCTAACTACAATCCGGAGGCAAGGTGTGCTTATCATTCTGGCAGCCCGGGGCACGATACTAACGATTGTTGGGCGCTGAAGTACAAGATTCAAAACCTGATCGACGAAGGTATACTGGAGTTCACACAAGATGGCCAGACTGAATTCTTCTGCCATCTCTCAAAGGCTCACCCTTAAAGTGACAAGTTCAAACAAAGAGGCTTTTGTTTCATTTGAATTTTCAAGTTGTAATTTCTCTTTTGTTATTCAAACAATTATCTATTAATGTCAAACTTTGTTTCATTAATGCATTGCATATACTTGTCTTGAATCAATCCATTCGTTTTCATTACATTTAAACTATGCTTTTTACTCTCTTTATGACATTCAACTCTTGCTAAAAGTTACAAGCCTTTAGAGGGAGGATGACAAAAACAATGCCATAATCTCATACAATATGCTTTTGGACAGACCTTGCTGACGATGTACAGGCATTCTTTCAAATCTTAAACACTGGAGTTATAAGGAAGATAATCCTTAGTCAACCCCTTCGAGCCAAAGAAGTAGAAGTTTTCTGTTTTAACACAAATTGAAACCTTTAATCAAAACATGGGGCATGGTAGTCTCTTAGTTAATTCAAACGCGCGTTAAGCCGCAAACTCTCATCTCATAATACAACAAATGACGTCAAGAAACATTCCTCTATAATCAAAAGATGGCGATGGTTCCCTATCACATAGGCAGACACTATTTCTCAAGAGAAAAAAAAGTAAAGCCCACTAAGTCAAAACCTACAAAGGAGACTTAAGAAAACTGGGGCATCCCATTGACTGTAATCTCAAAACAAGAACAGTCAGGCAAAAATCAGAGATAACGAATCAAAAGAAAGAGGTCATTACAAATCCTCAACAAACATGAAAGAAAAATGTTGCAAAAATGACTGCCTTCCGACAAACTTAACCTGTCTGAACCATCACCAAAACGTTATTCCAGACTCAATTGGAGTTCAAACGCACAATTAACTGAGCTTAGGACTGAAGAACATCACGAAGAACGGGTGGGTACAAATACATTTGAGCCTTTATCCTTTGTTTCTTAAACCGTGAACAAAGCCACGTTACAACCCTTCAAAAGTCCTAATTGAAGCATGGGTTAGTTCGAAAGCATACTGTTATAAAAGGTATCCTGACTCCTGTAAGGCTTTACTCAAAATCCAAAGTTGAATTACAAACTTCTTTACTTGCTAAAAACGCATTTTTCAAAACTTCATGACAAACATAAACTTGGCATTACTTGAATATCACTGTTTGCATTTGGCTATTTGTTTGACAGCAGAGAAATTCACACAATAAATATCCAGTGAACAAAAGCTCTCTCAGTGAACAAAATCACTTCAAGTGGGATGACACTTCCATTGACGAATCTCCTATCAACAGGGGGACATGACATGTCACTATCCAGCAAACCTGGGGCAGTCCAGTCAAGATTCCAAGAAATCTCTCAAAGTGAAGAGTAACCAGGGGCAAGTCTCCATCTCCGTCACATGGGGCATTGAACGTCAATCCCGACAAAGGGGTTACGTGCAGTCAAACATTTCTGGGCAGTACCACAAACACTCGCTACTAGGGGAAGTGACAAATCTCCCCAAAATCCTTCTCATAGGATGACTCCAAGCTAGAGTTTCAATCTCTGAAAACCTTTCCCCAACGGAGTTACCTACAAAGTCTTTTTGCATGAATTAATCCCTGACTAGAGTCTCAACCGCTTGGCCGCTTTCTCCCCAGCTAAGTCAAATTTTACAAGATTGAAGCCTAGGGGATCTCTTCCCAAAGGAAATTCACTTCCTCAACAGGGTTTATTCCCCAACAGAGTTATTTCCCCAGCCAGGTTCAAATTTATCAACATACAACAATCAAGACACACCGAAGCTTCCCAGCTGAGCCCATCATCCCCAGTTGAGTATATATTCCCCAGCCAAGGCTATTATCCCCAAACGGAGTCTATCCTCCCCAAGCTGAGTTTGACCTACTCGACTCAGTCGACACTCTCCAGTTTGAATTTCCCTTTCAAATGACCACAAATCACAGGGCCATAACCCCTAATCCCCAGTAAAGCCTTCAACAAAGCCTTTATTATTACCAAGAAATGCTATGAAGCCTGGATCCAACCAGATATTAGCACAATTTTCAAGTTATTACTGAAACCTGAACCCGACCAGATAACAATTTGAGTTACTAAAGCCTAGACCCAACCAGATAACAGATGATCTCAAAGTGCTATGAATCCTGGACCCGGCCAGATAATAGCCTAACTCTTCAAATATATAGAAGAACCTGAACTCAATCCGACCAAGGTTTAATTTCTTTTCCCCAGTAGAGTTGTCTCTCTATCCCCAACAAATGGTTGAGAAACCTGAACCCGACCAGATATCAATCCTCATTTCCATCCTCAAAAAGCCGCTGCGAAGTCTGGATCTGACCAGATATCAATCATCCTCAAAGATTCATTGTGAAACCTGGACCTGACCTGATAACAACTAAATCCCCAAGCAGTCTATTGTGAAGCCTGGATTCGACCAGATAACAATTGACTTCATCAAATAAATCTGCAAAGCCTGGACCCGACCAGATAACAGTTTTCAACCAATTTATTATGAAGCCTGGACCCGACCAGATAACAATTAACTTCATCAAAGAAATCTGCAAATCCTGGACCCGACCAGTTAACAGTTTTCAAACAGTATATTGTAAAGCCTGGACTCGACCAGATGATAATTAACTATGATTCCCGGAAAGACACTATGAAGCCTGGATTCGACCAGATAATAGTACAAGCTTTCCAAAAGACCATAAAGCCTGGACCCGACCAGATGACTATTCAATTTCAAGGAATTTTCTGCAAAGCATGGATCCGACCAGATAACAGTTAATTCATCTCTTCTCTCAGTAAGTTGTCATGAAACCTGGATCTGACCAGATAGAAAATGACTACTTCATCCTCAGCAACTGTGAAGCCTGGATCCGACCAGATAACAACTGATATTTGAGTGATGTTCCCCAGCAAAAGCATCCCTTCAATAAAATTTGAAGATATGCACATTCTTCATTTCCAACAGGCAATCAGGGATTCAACCTCCGAGAATTTCCACAACAGCAGTCAGGGATTTATTTTCCCGGACAAAAACACACATGCCACATTCATACATCATAGCATGTACATACCATATGCATTTAGCATGATACCACATCTGGTGAACATCATGCAAGCATCTGCATTTTTACTAACCCCTTTTCTCACAGGTAAAACAACAAGTTTAGTATAAGACAACAAAAATTTATGCTAATACCTCTTCCAGCTTTTACCAACATTCCTCCAAATGGCATCTATAAACCCATTCACCATCCATCTTCGAGTGAAAATTTCTGGACACTCTAGTGTTCAATCATCTTTCACCTTCAAGTCACGAGTGGCGGATCCGCCAATCTAACTCTTCAGGTTCAAGAAGTTTGAACAGGGGCAGCTGTTGTACCCCAAAATTTGCCCTCTCTTTTCTCAAGGAATCACCCTAGGATCCTCAAGTTTTCTCCCATCCAATTCCAAGCCTTGAACTGCAATTTTTCAAGGAAATCATCCATAAGGGCAAAATGGTCATTTGCACGCTGAAAGGTCTAACTTTGACTTTTGGATCAAAACCAAGTTTCAAGAATCATATTTCATCAAGACATGTTGAAATGTGAAATATGTTTCATCTAAAAATTCAAAAGTCAAATTTACTTTGGAAAAGTCAAAATTCTAAATACTTAGAACTTTTCTAAAGTATGACACTACAGAACTTTTGAGCCAGCCTCCATGCAAGTGCAGTCAGAAGTTGCAAACATGGTTCAGAACATATGCCTTCAGTTAGAACATGGCTCTTCCGCCTCTACGTAAGCTCAGTCAGAGTTTTCCAGAGTAATTCAAAGAAGGCTAAGAAGCGTGCTGCAAGCATTTCTAGAAGGTCTGAAGGCTCCTTCAGAACATGCTGGAGCCAGAAGATAAGAGGATCAGAAGATGGGATGCTACGTTGAAGTAGAACTTCTGATCCAGAACAAAGCCTTGGTGTAGAGTTTCACGTTGCAAGATTTCTGGTTGTGATAAGTCTCATCATCATTTAATGCTCACAACCACCTTCTGAGTCTTTATCCAAAGGATTTTCACCATGTGTACCTCTATTGTCTTGGGATAACAACTTTGCTACCAAGCTCATCCTTTTCTTTTTGCTTTTCCTTAATTCCTGCTGACAACCACCATGCTTGCTTCAAAAACAAGGCAGCGCTTCTACACATGAAGGCTATATTCAACGCTTTGGTCAGAACTTGACCAAATCCCAAAATCTTGTTTATACAACTTGCTGCAAATCTATGACCAACAGCTGGTTCAGCCTACGCCTGCATCCCATGATTACACCAAACTAGCATACGAAACCTGTGATGAAAAAGCAAAGGAACAGGATGCCAAAACAGGTTTAAATCCCCATTTGTTCCCCCCCCCCCCCCCCAAATCGCAGCAAATTCATCTATAAATACTTGGCTCCATCACACGATGGGGATGGCTTTTGAAAAGAGAGATTAGCCAAAAGAGAGAAAAGGAAGTTGTGAAACCATCATAAAAATCCACATTTCTCATACATAAAAACAAACCTTTATTCTTCCCTTTGAACAAAAGGACACAACCACTCTTCTGTCTCTCTTGCTAATTCAGAACATCCGAAGGAAGCCACTCAAAGCTCCAAGCACGCTCCAGGTAAGTCTTTCTGACTTTACTTGCTTTTCATTCTGAACATCATTAACATGTAAATATCATAGTATTAATGTTGTACATATCCTTGCATGAATAGAAAAACTATGGATCATAACTTCTAGAATAATGCTAGGCTCAGACTTAGGATTGGAACTTCTGGATTTGTTGTGCTGTAATTATTCTGATTTGCTGAACTGAATAAATTGATGATGTGTTGATTAAGAGTTGAAATGTAACACAGAACTTCTGTTTTTCACTCACCATTTTAACACGCAGAACTTCTAAGATTTCTTCACTGTTCTAACACAACATAGAACTTATGAGTTCTCCTCACATGTCAAATACACTGAACTTCTGATGTTTCCATCAGTTGTTTTCAAACACTCAGAGTTTATGACTTTCACATGCTGACAATGAACTGAACTGCTGACGTTTGCTCACTATTTTAGTATAATACAGAACTTCTGACTTGTGGCCCCCGGTCTGAATGCAATCCAGATCTTCTGTCCGTCCTCTAACATTTCTTGCAGGAACTCAGAGTGTACCAATCCAGAACTTCTGATTCTGACGCTTCCTTCTGAGTCACCACATGGCTGACTTCAGAACTTCTGATCCTAGTTGTTCTTCTTGCAGCAACACGCTTCTTCTATTTTGCATTATTTTTCTTTTCATCATTTTAATATTAACTTTCTTTTAATATCAACATAAAAAGACATAAAAACATTTTTCTTTTTAACTTATTTCCTTTTAATTCATTAAAACAAAATAAATATTTCCTTTTATTTCTTTCATTATACATTTTAATATGATTGTAATAATAACGTAGGACTTAAATTCCTTGCAATCCCCATTCGTACATTTTTACCCTCATCCCCTAAATATTGTAATAGCGTAGAATTTCATTTCTCGCAACTTATAGTTTTCCTTATACTGTATAGTAATTAGGCGTGTATGGCAAGATAAAACCAACAAGTAGATCACCAAACATCAAAGAGAAATGCATGCAATCAAACACACTTGCACACATGCACCCTTAGGGTAATTCCACTTGTTGCCTAATAAAAATGGCAATGTTATGCACGTGGGAGGTCTTAGCACAAACAAATAAAAAAAGATCATAGTCCCTCGATGACGCTATCAAAAGTTGTCTTTCAAAATGATCTTAGTCCCTAAAGGAAAAGTACTAAGTCATCTCACAACATTGCTATCATGGTCATACGATGACCCAACGCCCGTCCTTTCACATCCAACGATGGGGCTTCTTACCAAAGAAATGGTAAGATAGAAACGTCTAAAGGATGAGGAAAAAACATATCTAAGACCTTTTGAGTAGGTAGATTACTTTTAGTTACTTGCTCACTCTCAAAAGAAATATCCTTGCTATTTTCAAAACAATCACATACACTTTCAAAACATCTTCAAAAACACTGTCCAAACATTGAAATATTTTCAAAAGCTCGACACTTTGTATACGTTCTTACGAAAGAGAACTATTACAAAGTTTGCCTAAACGATGGCACCTTTTAAAAATACTTTCAAAAACCACACAAAGCACATTTTTTTTCAAACAAAAGCAAGTGATCTAGCGAGTAACTAAGAGCCCATGGAAAACCATGGATGGAAGGGGTGCTAATACCTTCCCTTTTCATAATCTACCCCCCGAACTCAAGAAAACATCTCGAAAGGTCTTTCCTGTGTTTTTTCACCTTTCCTTATTGGATAAAAGAAAAGTCGGTGGCGACTCTTGCTAAACCGCAACATTTGCAAACACTAACACAAAACCTCAAGTCAGTTCTCCCATCGTATTACACATTGCATATGTTTGTCTTGAATTAATCCATTCGTTTTCATTATATTTAAAATATTATTTTTACTCCCTTTATGATATTCAACTCTTATTTCAAAAAAGTTGCAAACCTTTAGAGGGAGGATGACGAAAACAATGCCACAATCTCATACAGTATGCTTTTGGACAGACCTTGCTGACGATGTACAGGCGTTCTTTCAATTCCTAAACACTGGAGTTATAACGAAGATAATCCCTAGTAAACCCCTTTGAGCCAAAGAAGTAGGAGTTTTCTTTCCCACACAAATTGAAACCTTTAATCATAACCGGGGGCAGGGTAGTTTCTCAGTTAATTCAAATGCGTGTTCAGTCGCAAACTTTCACCTCGTATACAACGAGTGATATCAAAAAAGTCCTTCTGAATCAAAAAAAGACGACGATGGTTCCCTATCAAATAGGCAGTCATTATCTCCCAAGAGAAAAGCCCACTAAGTCAAAATCTATGAAGGAGACTTAAGAAAAACTAGGGAATCCCGTTGACTTTAATCTCAAAACAAGAGTAGTCAGGCAAAAAAATCAGGGATACAAACACTCAAAGAGGACACTACAAATCCTTGACAACATGAAAAACGTTGCAAAAATGACTGCCATCCAACAAACTTAACTTGTCTGAACCATCACCAAAACGTCATTTCAGACTCAATTGGATTTCAAATGCACAATTAACTGAGTTTAGGACTGAAGAACATCACGAAGAACGGGCGGGTACAAATACACTTTGAGCCTTATCCTTTGTTTCTTAAACCGTGAACCAGACCATAATACAACCTTTCAAAGTCTTAATTGAAGCATGGGTTAGTTCAAAATCATATTGTTACAAAAGGTATCCTGACTCCTGTAAGGCTTACTCTAAATCCTGAGTTGAATTCACATTCTTACAAAATTCTTATATCTGCTAAAACGCATTTTCAAAACTTCAAGACAAGGATAAGCTTTGCATTATTTGAATATCGTTGTTTGCATATGGATAATTGTTTGATAGCGGAGAAATTCACACGACGAATATTCAGTGAACAAAAACTCTCTCAATGAACAGAACCACTTAAAATGGGAAGACACTTCCAGTGACAGATCTCTTATAAGCAAGGGGGCATAACATGTCAATGTCCAAGTCATCTGGGGAAGTCAATAAATCTCCCAGGAAATGCTGAATAACCAGGGGCAGGTCTGTATCTGAATCACTTGGGGAATTGAACGTGAATTCTAACAAAGGGTTACGTACAATCAGGAAAATATTTCCTGGAAATACTATAACACTTTCTACTAGGGGCAGTAACAAATCTCCCACAGAGTACTTTTCATAGGGTGATCCCCATCCAGAGTTTCAACCTCTGAAAACTTCTCCCCAACTGAGTTGATCTCAAGAATCCTCGAGGAGTTCTGCCAAAAGAAAACACCTCTCCAATATATTGGCGACATGGTTTATTTCCCCAACAAATGGAAAGATTCCCCAGTTTGAATTTTCCTCTCTGACTACTACATATCAAGGGACCACAACCCCTCTTCCCCAGTAGACTTTTCTACAATCCCCAGTGAGTTGCTGCAAAGCCTGGAAGCTAAACCAGATAATAGTTAACTTCTTTATCCCTAACAATTTATTAACTTCTTTTCTCTAAGAGATAACTCCCCAATAGAGCAACAGACAACTAAAACTCCTGAACTCTTTTTTCCCAAGCGGAAATCAACACTCTCCACAGAGTTTTCTTCTCAAGAAAAATCAACATTCCCCAACGGAGTTCTCCTCAAACAACAAAACATGAGTCCCCAGCGGAAACATTCTAAAGACAAGGTCTGGAAAGGTGTGCATACTCTTCATCCCCAACAGCCGTCCGAGATTCAGCTTTCCAAAACTCCCCAGCACTTGTCAAGGATTTATTTTCCAAGACAAAATTACATTCCGACAACATTTCATACATCATATTTACATACATGCATACAACATAATCTCATTTATTTTGAGAACATCATTATGCCATGCATTTTATACATCATGGCATTGCATACAACTAACTCTTTACCTTTTTAGGAAAGATCAAACAACAGATAACTATCATCAACAATTTTCAACAGTTCTAGATTAATACCTGAAATAAGACAGGACAACCATCTGAGGACAACTGATTGTAGATTAATTTTTGACACAAGCCAGGACAATTATCTACACGACCAGCTGAAGCAATCCTACACGGGCTCCTTCTCAGACACTCTTCTAGAAACAGTTCAGATGCAATCTAGATACGGCTGACATTCTGATACTTACTCCAGATTCTCTTCTAGAAACATTTTATATGCGATCCAGATACAGCTGAAATTCTAATACTTACTCCAGATTCTCTTCTAGAAATAGTTCATATGTGATCCAGATACGACTGACATTCTGATACTTATTCTAGACTCTCTTCTAGAAACAGTTCATATGCGATCCAGATACGACTGACATTCTGATACTTATTCCAGATTTACTCCCGAAATAGTTCAGATACGATCCAGAGACAGATATTATTCTGATACTTATTCCAGATTTTTCTCCTAGAAACGGTTCAGATACGATCCAGATACGGATGTCATTCTGACACTCATTCAACACATTTCTCAAATACAATCCAGATATGATCCAGAAACGGATGTCATTCTGACACTCATTCAAGAAATTTCTCAAATAAAGTCCAGATACGATCCAGATACTGATGTCATTCTGACGCTCATTCAATACATCTTGCAGATGCAAGTCAGATACAATCCATTTATGGATATTATTCTGATACTCACCCCACTACATCTATTGTTTCAGTATAAATCGACCAGAGATTTATTATGATACTTCTTCCAATTTTTGTCAACAATCACTTTTGGATGGCATCCATAAGCCCATCTCTGACGACTCTCCATCATCTCTCCAAATGGAATCTTTAAGCCCATTCCCTACACAATCAACCACTACTTCATCGAGTGCAAATTTCTGGGCATTCTAGTGTTCAATCATCTTCCACCTTCAAGTCACGAATGGCAGACTCGCCAATGTAACTCTTCAGGTTAAAGAAGATTGAACAGGGGAAGTTGTAGTTCCCCAAAATTTTCCCTCTCTTTTCTCAAGGCATTTCTCACAAGGATTCTCAAAAATTCAAGCTTAGACAAGTACAATTGGATTTTTCAGCATCAAGTTAAAGAGGAAACTGTTAAAAATGGCAAAGCAGATGAAAATATTCTTTTTGACAAAATTGAAGAAAAAAACAAGTTTTCTTCAATTTTACATCTTTCGATTGGACATTTTGGATCCTTCGATGCAAGCTTTGGTTTCGAGTTTTCATTTGAACACTGGACTTCTTTTGGGCAAGTTCGTTTCCTGCTTCGTTTGGGTACTGGACTTCTTTTGGGAAAGTTTGTTTCCTGCTTCATTTGGACACTGGACTTCTTTTGGGCAAGTTCGATTCCTGCTTCGTTTGAACATTTTAGTTTCTTTGTGCAAGATTGGTATACATCTTTCGTTTGGCCATATGGCCTATTTCCTGCATGTTTTCCAAATTCACAAGGCAGAATTTCCTACCATGCTAGTGTGCACAAGGCAAAAGTCTCCCTATGGCTAGCATTCATTGGATTCATATTAGCACCCATAGTGCAATGGTTACTTGCATGCAAGCTCTGACTGGGCAAAGTCTCCCTTTGAAGCAACTTGCTGTAAGCTTCGACAAGGCAACACTTATCTTCAACTAGCTTCGGTTCAGGAGGAAAAGGCCCCCTTTTGACATCCTTCGATTGCACAACTTGCTTCCTGCATGCCTCTTTCTTTTGGGCACGTAGCCCCCTTTGTTGCAAGCTTCGTTTGAGCATTTAGACCTCATGCACACACCTTTCGTTTGGGGCGTGTGCCCCCCTTCAATGCAAGTTTTGGTTACACCTTTCGCTTGGACAAGTGGCTCCCTTCATGCAAGCTTTCATTTGAGCAAAGACCTCTTGCGTGTTTGCTTGAAGTCACAAAGAAATGACCTCCTGCAGCTCTCCTTCGACTCAGAAGCCATTGGTTTTCCATGTTTTCCTTTGACACCACAAAGCCAGGATTTCCTTCATGCCAGCAGGCACAAGGCAGGGACCTCCTGCATACACCCTTTCGTTTGGCCATGTGACCTCTGGCAGGCAAGCCTTCGATTGGACAAGAGCCACCTTCACACAAAGCTTCGATTGAAGTTTTGATTCCCTTCGAATTAGCATATTTCGAACCCAACTCTGGACCATTTGAAGCAAGTTTGTTTGAAGAACATTGAGAAAATCTCATAGCGTTATCCTCCAAATCCTACTTGTCAAGCTATGTTGCTTACAAATATTTACATAATCAGAGGCTTACACAAAGGTTTGAAGCTTTGTCTACTGGACAATACCATTCTTGGATAAAATAGAAAAAGGTTACGTACCCTTTTTCACAAAGAGTACTTTAATCACAAAATTAGCTCCCAATTTGATTTGTGTCTGAACGAAAGCAGTGCCAGAAGCATAAATTCAATCTCCTGCCAGCAGGCCCCCACTTTTACTTGAAACTTGGGATTAACGAAATGGGTCAAGTTTGTTTTCGTTTCAACCAAACCATGGTTTGTTATCCTACAAACATGGTTACTTCAGCACTTCTAACCCTTTCTCTATAAATAGAGAAACATTTGCAAGTTGAAGAGGACTTTTGGGTGGTGGAACGAATCTTCAAGAAATCATCAAACGCTCAAGAACTCTAAAAAACTCTTAAGATTCCCAAACACTAAACACAAACCCAGAATCTAAAGAAAACACAACACTTGTTTCTTTTTCTCTTTCGAATCTGAAGAAATCCCCATATTTTGTTTTCTTTCGAATCCAGTAGAAAGAACACCACATTTGTTCTTCTCCTTCGAATCCAGGAATGACAAGCACCACCCCCACTCTTCTGGGCCTTCGAATCCAGCATTAGAAACGTCACCTTTGTTTCTTCCCTTCGAATCCAGGAGCATCCAAGACAGCCACTCAAGGTCAAACACACGTTCCAGCTTCAAGCAAGGTAAGTCATTCTGACCTTAAACTCTTCGTTTGAAGCATGTACATAACATTTGTTTCCTTTTCGTTTCCACCCTTTTTGTTTGTTTTCATTGCTAACCCTTTTTGTTTTGTTTCTTGATTTATTAATTATGCTTTAAGAACTAACCTGGCCATAATTCAATGCTAGCATGGCCTCAGGCCATGTTGCTATTTAAAACCCAAACAAAAGAAAACAGGAGGAAGGAAGTATGAAATGAAGCCTCAGGCTTCACCCCCTTACTGCTTCACAGTCCAAACGAATGAGCCAGAAGCGAGAAACGAAAGCTGTTCATACTGATTCCCTGGCCTCAATTGAAAGCAACAGCCAGAAGGAGGAATCGAAGGCTGCCTCTCATGCTTACTGCTAAGCTCAATCGAAAGCAGCAGCCAGAAGGAGGAATTGATGGTTGTCTCTCATGCTAACTTCTAAGCTCAATCGAAAGAAGTAGCCAGAAGATTGTCTACACTGACTGCCAGGCCTCAAATGAAAGAGGCAGACAGAAGGATGGCCACACTACTTCCAGGTCAAATCGAAGGAAGGCAGGAAGAGCATAATCGAAGGGTTCTGCTGCCCAAATCGAAGCACTCATTTGTCCTTTCTTTATTTTGTTTTATCTTTAAATTTTCTTGCTATTCAATATGGTTGTAATAGTGTAGGATTTACTTTCTTGCATTTTTATTGCTTTTATACAAATGTTAGTAATTAGGATGTATGGAAAGATAAAAACAACAAGTAGACAATCTAAAATTCAAAGACAAAATACATGCAAATCAAACACACTATACACACATGCACCTCTAGGATAATCTCACTTGTTACCTTAGAAAAATAGTCATGTCCTCGAATATGGGCGTTTTAGAAAAGACCCTTGATAAAAGATCGTAGTCCCTCGATGATCCTCAATGTTGCCTTCGGTAAATGATATAGCCCTTAAACGATATTGCTAAAATGTCTCATAGATTGTTTTCTATGACTTTACAAACGAACCACGCCCGTCCCTTCACATCCAACGATGGGGCTTCTTACCAAATCAATGGTAAGATATCAACATCTAAAGGAGGAGGAAAAGAATATTAGACCTTTTGAATAGGTAGAACGCTCATAGTTGCTCGTTTGCTCACAACAAAAACATTTTACACATCAACACTTTCATTTGAGACATTTTCAAAAGACAAAGCTCTTTGTACGCATTCTTATAGAAACGAGAGTCATTACAAAGACACTTTTCAAAATCACTTTCAAAAACACATTCCACAAACACCTTTTGAACTATTTTCAAAACCAACACTTTGTACGCATTCTTATAGAAATGAGAATCATTACAAAGACGTTTTCAAAATACTTTCAAAACTCACACCACAAAGCACATTTTCAAACAAACCAAGTGATCTAGCAAGCAACTAAGAGCCCGTAGATAACTACGGATGAAAATGATGCTAATACCTTCTCTTTTCATAGCCTACCCCCCGAACTCAAGAAAATAATCTCGAAAGGTCTTTCTTGTTCTTTTCAGCCTTTCCTTATTGGATAAAAGAAAAATCGGTGACGCCTCTTGCTATCCGCAACAATTGCGAACAAACACAAAACACCCAAGTCAGTTCTCCCACCGTGTTAAACACCTCATATGCCTCCTCTTCCAGATCAGGAGTAGGTTCCAAACATATGTGATCAATACACATTTGTTTAGCACTCAAAGCATATGTTGAGCGAATCCTTTGTCCAACAGAATTCTGCTCAATTTGCTGATGAGATGTTCCAACATTTGTTAGAACATATTTCTAGGGGACACACCAAGAGATCCTTTACACTTTCTTCATATCTCTTTTCAAAAAACTCATCAAAAGTTCCTTTTTGAGTGGACTTGAGATGAATATCAAGTATATTTGGAAACTCTAACAAGCTAGTTGAAGATATCTTCAAATATCACCACACCATGGGATACACCTTCAGAGGAAAACAGAGTGTTGCAGCCTCAATACACAGAACCTCCAGAAGTTTTCCATCAGATATATATGCAGCATAACACAAATTGGAAACCTCCTCTCCAACCTTCAGGCTCAACAAACCCTTGCACACAAACTCCACACTTCAGGTGCACTAGGTCAACATAGATTTAAAAATAAATCAAACCAAAACTCAACTCTCCACCAATGCTACAAGCCTGATAACAACAAACATGTCCAATATAACTCTGCCACGAATAGTCCATCCTCCACTTCAAGGAACCATTCAAAAATAATATGAACTATCCAAGTTCAAACAAGTTTTCAGTAGAAACCTTCTACCTTACACATAAACCAGAAAGTATCCCCCATGAATCTCATCTAGAAACAGACAAGATGCCTTCTCTGATCCCAATTGAACTTTTGGTATGACAAAACTCAGATGTCCTATGACATATTGAGACATATGATCTGACACAAACATTGCAGCAAGGTATAAACAATTAAAAAACCTGTACTGAAAAGCATAAACAACACACATAATTTATTAACCCAGTTCGGAACGACCTTCATACTCTAGGGGCTACCAAGCCTGGGATAAGTCCACTAAAATAGTATCAATTTATAGACAATACAAAAACCTCCGGTTTACGGTCTAATCACTTAATCACTATCCTTGCTAGACTTTTATCTAAGACTTGCTTAGATATGAGGCCCTCCTTAATCCCTCATCAATCACAGACAGTGATTGGATCAACAAAAATAGGAAGACACACTTCCATGACAATAAACCATAAGACTCACTTCCATGACAATACCTAGCCAAGACTCTTGACTAAGAACACAACTTAGATTTGTTTACAAGCTTCCTCCAAGAACAATACTCGTGTGTGTGTAAACAAAATTTATTGACACCCATGAGAATCAAACCAGTAACTTTAAGGCTGTGAATACTAACTCTTTCCACTTGACCAATTATGCTAAGTTGTTAATTTGTAACCACAATAATATTTACAATCTGAATGAAACGTAGAGGAAAGGAATGAAACATAGCAATCTTAAAATGTGGACACATCGATGACTCATTCGGTATTTCCACTGTATGATGTTTTTCTTTTCCCTTTTTGCTATGAGCCATGTTAGAGAAAAAATGTGTTCTCTTATTCACTATAATGCTTGCCCAGATCATGGTCCTCTTAGTTTCTCGTGTGGCCCAATGATGACATTTGAGAAAATTCTTCATAGTATATAACAATTCATACTCCTCGTCATTTTTCCACAACAACTTCAGTACTAGATAAGGAAGTTGATTCTCCAACAAAAGCACATCCATCATCACAAGAACAAGCTGATCAACCTTAATATCCATATATTTTGGTTCATCAAGTTGATCAAGATTCACATTCTCACCAAAATATGCAGCAAAGAACATCCATCGACAAATAAAAGCCATGACAACTTTTCATCAAGGCTGCTGAAGCCTTTTAGAGACTCCGCAGTATTGGCTAAAGCTAAAACATCGTCGGCAAAAAGACTCTTGAGTTCATTGATGTTATCGGAAATCTTTTTGTGTAGAAATTGTGGTGATTTTTAAAATGAGAGTAAAAAACAAGAAAATAAATAAATAAAGGGACCAATGATAAATAATAATCATAAAAACTCAATTGTATTAATAATCATAAAGACACGTCGGAGAAAATATAAAATTTTAACAAATACAAATGTAAAATTTAAACATATGAAATTTTAACAAATGGAAATACAAATACATAATATTCATTCTTGTTTTAGTGTGATGATAGGAAGTATCTTTGAAAAGATATATGAATGTAACAAATTATAGTATTCTTAAAATTATTTAAGATGTTCATCCTTGAAATCAATATAGTTGATGAATAATTTGTGATCCTCATCAAATCATTGAGTTCAACTAATAACTTTATAATTTTAATGGATTGTGCACAATTAAGATAAATACAGATTATTTTGATAAAATAAAGTATTTCACCATAAAAATATACAAGACAAAAAAATAGAAAAAGAATATAAAAAATAATTTTAATCATAAACATTAAAAAATTGTATCATAAATTAAAATGTTTTTTTATTCTCTCATATAAATTCATGATAGAGTTATAATATGAAATATCTTTAAATTGAACTTTGTAACACAAATTAGGTCAATATAAAAATGTTGAAAAATTAGATTAATATAAAAATAGAAAGTAAGAATAGAAATGTGAGAAGAGTAGACGCCTCCTTTACTTGTTTATTGATATACTCATATTATATCATATATTAATATATGTAATTCTCAAAGAGATGAGATGATGTAATTTGATATAATATGTTAACACACCATTTTAATTATATTTTTATTGGGAGAGAAAGGGATAGATAGAGATATGACATCAATATCTGCCGCTTCACGGTTAGCTTCAGCCAGGTATGCTTCCAAGAGTCAGCTATGATAACAATATTAAGTGTTTTTCAAATAAAAGCAATCAAAATAAAAACAAATTAAAAATTACCTTTAATAAAAATAAAACTAAGTTAAATTGTCAAATGAAGTTGGTAAGATAATTTAAGAAATGAATTTGTATAAGAATTAGTCAAATTAGGTTTATAAGAATTTTATAAGAATATGAAATTATTAATTGAAAGGGTCATTCAAGTAACGAAGGTCCATTGATAGTATATGAAAGTCCAATGAAGATTTGGAAAAACGATAGAAGAAAGAGTGACGTTGTTGTTTGACGTAGAATTGGAGTCCATTGTTTAGAAAAGGAAGCAATGCAAGGTGTGATCTAATGCCAGAAGCATAAGGCATTTTTATTTTCATGTGCACATACCTAACATGGAAAAGTTGGAAGTGGTTTTTGAAAATGAAGAAGCTGATATTTTGCTGTAGAAGTTTTTTGAAATAAAGAGGGTAACTTTGAAAATTTAAAACTTCCCGCTATTATAATGAATGTATTGAAAGTGAATAGTATGTAAATGTTATATATTAGTTAATTCATATATGTAATCCCACACAATGCTGACAGTATATAATATAACATATAATAAACAGCATTGGAAAGGGAAATATTGGGGGAGAAGTTTGCTGCTATGCGTGTGAGAATGAACTATGTATATCATTTAATAATAGATATTTAGTATGATATATCAGAAATATACAAATTTTTTATTGTCTTGTCATCTTTTTGCACAAATTTTTTTATTATATTATCCTCTTCAATTAATATTATCATATTATTATGTTTTCAAAATAAATTTTATTTTTGTCATAAAGTATCCGTCAAATGAATGAGCGAAGCTGTTGAATATATTTGTCATCCACAAAAGCAATGGGCAGAAGCGTTGTAAAATTAAGAGGGTCTCTCCATTGGATGGGCGGAAGAGTGTTAACATGATTTTTTTTAAATTAAATTTTTTGAATTATATATATATATATATATATATATATATATATATATATATATATATATATATATATATATATATATATATATATATATATATATATATATATATATATATATATATATATATATATATATATATATATATATATATATATATATATATATATATATATATATATATATTATATTTAAATTATATAAATCCACTATAATTAAACAAAAAATTAATTGAGAAATGACATAATAATTAATTTATAAGAAAATATATCTACTGCCGATTTTGACCGGGTCGTGTCATTCGTTGGTGAGTTCCACAAGGAGGAGCTTGTCTAGTACGTTGACCTACTCTGCAATTTCCTTCTTCATTTTGTGGTTGAGTTGAAGGTCCCGCGTCACATCCGCCCATTAAAAATTCCTCAATCATTTCCTCATTGGTATAGTTTGTCTCGGCTGTACTGCCATAACTTAATCTGGTGCCTTTCCAATTCCAATTTGGTAAGGAATTAGTAGGCATTGGACTATTCAAAAGGGTTGGTGTTGTACCCCAAAATTTTCCCTCTCATTTCATCAACATTATGAACTCATATGAACCATTTGATCAAGTTTGGACCACAATTCCACAAGAAATTTGATCAGATCACCAAAAGGGCAAAATGTTCATTTTTAGGGTTTTGACTGCACAAAGACAATTTTTGACTGTTTGACCTAACCAACAATTAACCAAGCTCGCTTATGGACTCAAGGACACAATGACTTTGTCTTGACCCATTCAACAAGTTCAAAAGACCTCAAACACATAGGATTGACAGATGAATTTTTCAGTCAACTGATCAAAATTTGACTGTATACTAAAAAGTCAAACTTTGACTTTTTGGTCAAAATCAAGAGCCAAGGGTCATTTTTCATCAAGACATGTCAAATTATGAAGCTTGTTCATTAAGAAACCTAAAAATGCAAATTAGGGTTTAAAATGAAAAAATTTCATAACTTAGAATTTTTCTAAGTTATGAAATTTTCTTATTTATTTCCAACTTTGTCCCATTTTTTCACCAAGATACAAAAGGATTCAAACAAAACTTTCAACATGAAAGTTGTAGTCCATCACAAAGTATACAACTTTGAATCACAAAGTTTCCTCAGAAGAAGCTTGTATCTCAAGTTATGATTTTTGGAACAAGGGTACTTAAAACTTTTAACTCAGACAAAATTTATCCTAATTCAGGCAGGATTTTGACCCATCTTCTTGGCCACTTTTCACATGGTTCCACTTGGAGTTTCAAGTTGCATTACAAATATGGATTGTAGTACATGTTCCAAGTTTTCCAAATTGTCCAAGAACTCCTCAAACACCCTTGTGGTTATAGAGATTCGAATTTTCAAAGTTGGCAAAAAACTCACTTTTGTTAATGACCAAGGCATGTTCATACAAACTTGCATTTTCAAATCAGCATGGTTGGTGCTAGCTTGCAGGCCTCAAAACCAATTTACACTCCTTAATTTAATGCTTAACCATTGAACTAAGGTTTTATTTTAGCCATTGGGTCATTACATACAAGATTAATCCCTAAGTAGAAAAAGTGACATTTCCACTTTTGCCAAATGTGCTTTATGTCAAAACTAAATCCCTTGAGCATTGGTCCATATCTCATACAGCAGATTAAGTACACAAATTGGGGGAGGGGCCTAGAGATTTGTGTGCAGTATACAAGATAGTTGGTACAGGCCTGTTCAAAACACAGGCACATCTTGGCTTCATAAAAGAAGAAGTTTGCAAAAGGGGAGAGAGAGATTTTTTCGTTGAACACAAGCAAAAAACTTTGTAAACAAGTTCCAGACCTCAAAAGAAGCCGTGTGAGAAATTTCATACCTCCCAACAAACACTCAAACCATCCAACGTTCTAAGATGGGGATATTTCTGTTAACACAATCACTAAAACTCTCCCCTATTCTCAAACTCTCAAACGTTCTCAAACCTGCAAAAACTCTTAAGATCTTTTTTTTCATAAAAAAAGTCTCAGCGTGACTGTCCAAACCAAGCAGTAACAGAACTAGCTTCAGGAAGATCCCAACGAAGCTCCTTCCACCATCAAAAAAGTCACCTACAGCTCTTTCGATTGAACACTTCAAGAGGTAAGTTCTCTCTAAATTTGGAACTCTTTCATTTAAACATCATGTGCACATACCAATAAAGAAAAATGTAGATATTTCTAGACTGTGTTTTAACATTCGATCCTAACTGCCCATACGCTGAAAACTCAACTTTAATTAATTATACTTGGGACTTTGAGACCCATTGTTTTGTTTTTGTGCTAACCCCTGGACTATAGTTATGTTTGGATGTTGCATTTTAAGAACTTGAGACAGGTTTGTTATACCCTTCGATTGGCTAGCTGCACAATCCTTTCGAATTACAATTGAGGGCCTAACCTGCTTGCAAGGAGTCAGCAAGGAGCCTGTGGAAAAGCCAGAACCTTTTTGTTTCCAGACCTCAGACGAAATCCATAACCTTTCAGTTTCCATGATTCGATACAAACATGTTCAGCACATATACATATGTGTTGTACCCCAAAATTTGCCCTCCCATATTCTTCAAGATTTGCCAAAAGCATGCTTCAAAATATCCTAAGGGTTGCACAGTTCAAGGGCCTCCTAACAGTCAAAAACTAGGGTTTTGGTTCTGTCAAAGAAATTGAAGTTTTCAAGGGTCCAATCAAGTCCCACATGCCTACAAACATGGTCAAGCATCCTCATGCCAAGTTTCAAGACTTACAGCACAAAATTGCACAGTCAAAAACCCTAATTGCTCAGCAGTCAACTGTAGGGGTAAAATGGTCATTTGATAGTCAAAAGTTCAAATTTTTGGTCAACATCTTATTTTGAAGCCACAAACATCATTTGATCAATGCTTGATCATGATTTTCAAGGTATGGCTCAAAAAGTCTCAAGATGCAAAAGTTTCCATATTTGGACAGTTGAAAAAGTCAACTGTAACTTGACCAAGGCATAACTTCCACATGGTTTATCAGAAAAATTCCATCCAAATCTCATTTTGAAGAGAATGACATTTCCTACAACTCCTCTTCACACTTCAAGTCCAATAAATGCTCTCACAAAAAGTTATCAATCTCAACATTATAGGTCATTTTTAAAAGTCAACAAAAAGGCACTTTAAGTCAAAGATCATAACTTGAGATTGGTAAATCAAAATGACATGGGACCAAAGGCATTGGTTAGAGGACTTCAAGACCTTTCCAAAATGTCCAAGAACATGATCAAAGCTTAAAAATTGAGCAAGATATGCCTTGTGGAAGTTGGGCAATTTTTGGGAATTTTGAAAAGTCAACTTTGCTTCAAATACCTCAAAATTGCCAATGGGCCTCAATTTCTTCCAAGAATCATCATCCAAAAGCTATGCACGACCCATTGACCCAAAGGGGAGTTATTTTCCTATTTTTAATTAATTAATTGAATAATTAATCTATTTAATTCATTTAATTAAAATTAATTATAAGAAAAATGCTAAACACATATTTCCAAATCTTTTTAAGCAGCATATGCCCTCTTTAATCACTCAAGATTTCGTGCATCACTAATATGGAAAGATTTGGCCATGATTGGTATCAAAAGGGCATGGAAAAGATTGGAAAAGATACCATTAAAAATCAAATATTTGATTCATGATTACAAAGGTTTTGGACTTGTTTTGCAAACCTAAAACACTCACATACATATACAGATCACAACCCTAATGCAAAAAACCTGAAAGCTGCGCCTCAGACCATAGACACACTTTGCATTTTTGGTCAAAAAACTCAAAACTGTTTTCCTAGTTTCAGGGTGTTTCAAAGCAAAACAACTATTCCATTGCACTCCTGACACATCCAGGAATCTTCTCCAATCAAATTCAGACCTCTGCACGCAAAGAACTGGTAGAACCATGTTGCATATTTCATGAAAATACTCATAATCGTATCTTGAATTCCATGCATTCGTCATGTGTTTTTGATGTTGATTTATACTAACGTGCATCTCCTGAAGCTAATGACATAACTTAATTGAGTTGTAAGGCCCTGTATCAAAAAACGCCATGGAAGATACTTAGGGTTTCAGAGTTCTAATTTTGGGGCTTTGCACATAGGGTAAAATCAGACCTTCAAACCAACACCAATGGATTCGTGACATCCCAACGATGATAACTCACACCTCGCGCTCAATTTATGAGCAACCATACGCTAATCGCTATTTTTGAATGTTGAAGTTTGTGGGGGTTTAAAACCCCCGCTATCCTTTCTCTTTTTTTCAGGTCAGAACGAAGAAGTGGAGAAGAAGATGAGTTGTAAGCGTGTGATTGGCTTATTTGAAATTCAGCGCGTTTTTTATTTGATTCCAGCATAATGTTTATTTGTTACATATATTAATTCCATCCTATTATACTAACGAATACGCGTGCATAGCTCAGTTGGTGGAAAGCATTGTTGGCAAGCCTTGGGACCTGGGTTCGATTCCCAGGTCCCCTCCATTTCTCAATATATTTTGTTTTAACCTGATTCCATGCAGTGTACGCCCAGAAATCCACCATGCACCCACTATCAAAGCTTGCCAAATGTCCTGGAAGATGAATCTGAAGGTCAGGATGGGAGGTCCAGGGAACACTCCAGTCAACGCATGTGCACACGCGCCAAAAAGTCAATATGGGCCTGCATTCCATGGGCCAAAATACTTCCTATATACCTCCATAATTGGCCAGAAAACCCCATTGGTTTGCATTTCATTTTCATTCTTTTTATTTTTCTATTTATTTGTTTTGTTTATTTTAGTTAAATCATCAAAATTAATTTTTCATAACATAAAAATACCAAAAAATCAGAAAAGACAAAAATAAAAATATATTTTATTATTTAATTCACTAATGTTTTTATTTTGTAAATAAATGTAATAATTAATTTAGTTCTAATTCTAGGTTTTAATTTTAATATTTTTGTAATAAACTAAAAAATGTAGAATTAGGGTTTTATACTTTTATTCCTTTTTTTTCTTTTTTACCATATTTAATAATTGATTATTTTCTTTGTAAATAAATTTGCCATTAAATAATTAGGTTAAAACTAGGTTAAATTTAAACACGTTTTAATAAATTAAAAATAGTTTAGAATTAGGGTTTTAATTTCATTTAATTTTCTTACTAAATTCCATAAATACAAAAACTCAAAAAAAATAATTTCCTTTTTATTTAAACTTAATTAATTTATTAATTTCAATTCAATTTCTTTAAAAGGGTCCAACGCCCTCGCTTTCGATTATAATTCCGTTTCGCGCGCTTATTTTGTTTCTTTTTGTAAATTTCATGTAATTACTCCAAAGCCTTGTAATAGATTAATTAAGACATTTATTCTTTCCGCATTTTATTTTATTTCAAATCGGGTCTTGGATTAATTTGGCGATGTGGACCCGCGCCTTTGTAATAGCGTAGGACTTTTAAATTCCGCATCTTTTAAACTGTTAATAACTTGCATGAAAGAATGAATGCCAAAATAAAAGCAACGCGTAGATCACCAATGCATGAACAAGATAAACATAAATGAACATGACACACAAATCACACACCACCCCTAGGGTACGCCTCACTGTTGCCTTGCCCCTCGAAAAGTGGTCGTCGAGTAGAGGATGTTTTAGTAAGTCCTCATGTCCATGAACATGGCATGAGGGTAGCTTCTAAGGTGTCTTCCTATTGCTCTTGTGACCACAATGTCCCGAACCCTCGAATTGACCCGAACACCTCCGACGGCGGTGCTACCTACCTCTCAATGGTGGGATGGCACTACTTTAAGGACATTTACACAGACGAATTCCTTAGGGTAGGTAGAGAACTCGTAGATACTTGCTCTAATTTCAAAACAAAATCAAAAAACTCTTTTCACACCAACACTCTTCAACAAGCTTTCAAAAAAACTTTTCAAACACTCTTGAGGATTGATACAAGAGTCGAACTAAAATTTTCAAAGGAACTTTTTTTAAACCCACGGTTGAAAAGTAAACAAACAATTTTGAAAACACAAATGAGCAAGTATCTAAGAGCCCATGGATAACCATGGATAGAAAGGGTGCTAACACCTTCCCTTTCTATAAATCTACCTCCCGAACCGAGAGCAATCTCTATAAGGAATTTTTCTGTGCTTTTGTCCTTTCCATTTGGAGAAAATAAAAGACGGTGGCGACTCTTGTTTCCGCGACATTTCGCGAACCAGCGTTAAACAGTCAGTTCCAGATCCACCGATCACAGAACTGGCGACTCTGCTGGGGATATTTACTTAAAGTGAGGTGTACCTTAGGGTAGTTCATAACTGTGTTTTCAATTGTATTGACTTGTTTGCTTTAAAATTATGGGTTGCATGAGAGTTACATAGATCCTAACCCGGATCTGGGGATACCCTATTTAGGTAGCATAAGCTGTGAGGGACCTGTCCGGCGTAGACCGACACGGGTGAAGCAGTGGCTACGTTGGTGTGGCACCTTGGTCTGTACCGATATCCCTTGTGTTGCAACAAGGAGAATATGGGTCTTCTGAGGAGTCATTAAGCACCAACAGACCTTAGAACCTTAAATGGCACAACTTGGCCATTAGAACAGTAGCAGTATGCTACGCCCAGTGAGGCTAAACTCTCGTGATGGTTCTGGCCGCAAGAAAAGATTGCGATACTGGAGTTATGACCGATTGAGGGTAGTCAATGATATTGGGATCCTCTAAGAACCCGGTTACTTTGATAGGACAGGTATGAACCAACAAACTGAAAGAGGGTAATACCTAGACCTCATGCTGGCCTAAACTTTAAGGGCTTGTCTTGTGTGACTTGTGTGCCTTACCATGTTTGCCTTTGTGAATATTTGTGGTGTGTTTTACCATAACATCATAACATCATGAGCATTGCATGCATTATGCATAGGGACTGACCATTTCAAAGACAAGAGGGTTTCACCTTTTCTCTGTTTTGTAGGACATCATGATGCCTGTGCGAAGGAATACTATCCGGTTCAACTTTGTTCACCCACCTGAGTTGCTTGAAGAGTTGGTTAGCAGGATTCCAAATACCATTTCCTTCATCCAGAGGCATGGTTCTCTTCTCAGCTTAGTCACTGCAAAGCGGGATCAACAGTTGATGAGTGTCCTGACCCAGTTCTATGACCCTCTGTACCAGTGCTTCACCTTTCAAGACTTCTAGCTGGTCCCTACCCTGGAAGAGTTCTCTGATTTTCTTGGCATCCCGATCTTGGATCAGACTCCTTACACTGGTTGGGAAAAGACCCTCAGGCTTGACGAGGTTGCTGCAGCTCTTCCTTTGACCCATCAAGAAGTAATGGATAACTGGGTGACTAGAAGCGGAGTTAAGGGTTTCCTGGCAAAGTTTCTGATTGGTAAAGCTAACAGTTTATGGAATGACTTGGACTTTAGGGCGTATGAAGACATCCTAGCTCTCTTAATCTATGGGCTAGTCTTGTTTCCTAATCCTGACAACTTCATCAATGTCACTGCCATAAGGATCTTCATGTCTCAGAATCCTGTGCCCACTCTCTTGGGTGACATCCTGCAACAACTTTATGCTCGTACTGCCCGAAGACGAGGAACCCTATGGTGTTGTATCCCTTTGTTGGTGAGGTGGTTTATTTCGCACCTCCCTAAGTTCGTGCTGAAGAACCAAGAAGGAAGAGGTTGGGCTCATAGGTTAATGTCTCTCACTGATAAGGACATCATTTGGACTCTCAGAGGTTTGGATGAGATAGCTGTTATTGATCGTTTTGGAGAATACCCTAATGTCCCTTTGATTGGTACTCAAGGAGGAATCTCTTACAATCCATGTCTAGCGCTCCGTCAGTTTGGAAGGGCCAGAAGAGAAGGGCCTCATGAGATGTTGGTGCCTCACATCAGTTTTGAGTTTCAGGTGGATAGTGACGAGCTGCGTCGTAGGTTCATCAAGGCTTGGGACAGAGTTCATAAAGCAGACCCACAAGAGTTGGGGCCAAAGACTTCTTTACCTATGGAAGCCTACTACAAATGGGTTCACATCCGTGCTCAGAAGTTAGGTATGCCATACGAAGCTGTCAGACCCGTCATTCTTGAGTATCCTGACAAAGATGGGGCTCCTCCAATTGTCATCCCTCCTCAGATACCTACTGATTATGAGACATTAAAGAGGTCTTGATCACAACTGCGAGAAGAACGGGATTCCTATCGGGAGAAGTTCAACGAGCAGGAATTGAAGATCCAGAAGCTGACAAAGCAGTTGGAGAATGAGCGAGCTCTGAATGACTACATTCGTACTGAGAAGAGGAGACCATGGGATCAATAAGGAGCTCTGGATGTTCTTTTACAGTTTTATTTCCCTTTTCAGTATTTCCCTTTTATGTAACGCCTAAGGGCAACCTGTTGAACAATTTAAGTTTCAAAGTTGAATCTAATGAAGTGTGTTCCTTTTTGTTTACAAAGTTGATTCCTGATTGTCTTTGAAAACATAAATCATACGCATTCCATTCATCATGTGCATAGAAGGTATTCTTCTTTTCAGGTTGCTTACTGTTCTTCGCTGTTTATTTCAGCATCATGAACCCTAACTCGTCATCAACCGAGATGTCTATCAAGGCTCTTCAGGCGCAGAATGTGCAATTTCAGGAGCTGATCATGGGTTTGGCTCAAGGCCAAGAAGAGCTGAAGGCTTTACTCCTGAAGAAGGAGAAGAAGAAGAAGAAGAGAACTGTTCTTTTCAACTCGGGCCGAAGGTTTGGCAACACTCTGCAGAATGAAGAGGCTGATTCTTCTGTAGGTAAGAACAGTCCCCAAGGGGGAAAAGGTCCTAGTCCAGTAGTCTCTGACAACGAGACTGACTTCAATGAGGAACAGTATCCTCCGGCTGAAGACCGGTATAAGCAGTTGGAAGACAGACTGAATGCAATGGAGATCCAACAAGTGCCTGGGCTGGATTTCGGAGACTTGGGCTTATCTACTGGTGTGATCATTCCTCACAAGTTTAAGGCACCATCTTTCACCAAGTACGACGGGGCGTCTTGTCCCAAGCTACACCTTAGATCTTATGTGCGGAAGATTCAACCGTACTCAGTGGACAAGAACTTGTGGATCCAATTCTTCCAGGAGAGTCTTTCAGGGACTCATCTCGAATGGTTCTATCAGCTGGATGGGACCAAGGTTCGTAACTGGGAGGAGTTGGCTACTGCTTTTTACAAGCAGTATCAATATAATGCCGACCTTGCTCCTACACGTACCCAACTCCAGGGTATGTCGCTAGGATCAAGCGAAGGTTTTAAGGAGTATGCACAGAAGTGGAGGGATCTGGCTGGCAGGGTGCAGCCTCCGTTAACTGACCGGGAGCTGGTGGATATGTTCTTGGGGACCCTATCTGGGCCATTTTTCAATCATCTTATCGGGAATTTATCTGCAGGGTTCACTGATCTTATTCTGACTGGAGAGAGAATAGAGGCTGGAATGAAGTCCGGCAAAATTCAGAAAGGGGCATCTTCAAGTTCTGAGAAGAAGCCCTTTAAGAAGGAGGCCAGTGCTGTATATGGGCCTAAAAGACATGATAAACCAGAACGCCGCCAATCTGTCAACATGGTGATGATTGCTATGCCTGCTTCCGCTCCTCGGCAAACCAATCCACAAAGGGCTGAAAGACCCAAAAGAGAGTTTACCCGTCTAAGTATGACCTTATCACAAATCTTGCCGCAGTTGCTGTCCACCAACTTAGTGACTGTTAGAGAGGCCCCAAAGGTTGTGAATACGGCTTCTCCCAAATATAATCCAAATGCCCGCTGTGCTTATCACTCCGATAGCCCGGGGCATTCTACTGATGATTGCTGGGCCTTAAGAAACAAAGTGCAAGACCTTATTAATGTAAAGGAGGTACAATTTGAGGCACTTGAGAAGCCCAATGTGGTGACAGCTCCCATGCCTAATCATGGAGTAAATGCTATCAGGGAAGATGATGAAGTGGATGAAGATGAGTTCGACAGCTGGATTTATCTGACGGCCGACAGTGGACCTAGCAATTGGATTGCAAAAGACAACCTGCCTGTTACTTTTGTTACTGAGTAATGAATCCCTTTGTTTTTGTTATTTGTAATAAACAATTAAAACTCTATGGCCCGCTGTCTTACCCGGGGCACCGTGGCTTCATTTGTGAGGGTATATTAATTGTCATTTCATATATCATGAATAAAGATCTTGGACATTTTCTCGCATTTCAAATCTTATGCTCCTTTTCTTTCTTTCCTTTCTTTATATATTGCAAAAACAGCTGTATTTACACACACGTACTCATACAGGTTTCAATCCACTCTGGATCTCACTGGTAACGACTCTGCTACTGCCAGTTATGACTTCGAAAATCCGATCAACTTAGCCGAAGACGAAGGTGAAGATGATTGCGATGTGCCTGGCGAGCTTGCAAGACTGTTAGTCCAGGAAGAGAGGGCAATTCAACCACACGAAGAGCCGATGGAAACAATAAATCTGGGTACTGATACGGACAGGAAGGAAGTTAAGATTGGTGCCAACCTAGAGCTCAGCGTGAAGCAACGGTTGACTCAGATGTTACATGACTACATGGAAATATTTGCCTGGTCCTACGAAGACATGCCCGGGTTGGATACTGACATTGTGGTCCATCATTTGCCTACCAAGGAAGACTGCCCTCCGGTCAAGCAAAAGGTCCGCCGTATGCATCCAGAGATGTCTGAGAAGATCAAAGCCGAGGTTATGAAACAGTTTGATGTCGGGTTCCTTGCAGTGACTTCTTACCCTCAGTGGGTTGCTAATGTGGTGCTGGTACCAAAGAAAGATGGAAAGGTCAGAATGTGTGTCGATTACAGGGATCTGAATAGGGCCAGCCCTAAGGATGACTTCCCTCTACCTCACATTGATGTCCTGGTTGACAATACTGCTCAGCATAAGGTGTTCTCTTTCATGGATGGTTTTTCAGGGTATAATCAGATCAAGATGGCTCCGGAAGACATGGAAAAGACTACCTTTGTTACTCAATGGGGCACCTTCTGCTACAAGGTCATGCCTTTTGGATTGAAGAACGCCGGGGCAACCTACCAACGTGCCATGGTTGCTTTATTTCATGACATGATCCATCATGAGATAGAAGTGTATGTTGACGACATGATCGCAAGGTCCCAGACTGAGGAAGAACACCTAGATCATCTGTAGAAATTGCTTGACCGACTGAAGTTGTACAAGCTGAGGTTGAACCCGAACAAGTGCACCTTCGGGGTAAGATCTGGAAAGTTGCTAGGCTTCGTTGTAAGTGATAAGGGTATTCAAGTGGACCCTGCCAAGGTTAAAGCCATTCAAGAGATGCCAGTTCCCAAGACAGAGAAGGAAGTCAGAGGTTTTTTAGGACGCCTGAATTACATTGCCCGATTCATCTCACACCTAACTGCTACTTGTGAACCAATCTTCAAACTACTGAAGAAAGATCAGGTAGTACATTGGAATGATGAATGTCAGGCTGCTTTTGATAGAATCAAAGAGTATCTCCAAGAACCACCCATCCTTATGCCACCGGTTGAAGGGAGACCTCTGATACTGTACCTGACAGTACTTGACAACTCAATGGGGTGTGTGCTGGGGCAGCATGACGAGTCTGGCCGAAAAGAGCATGCCATTTATTACCTTAGCAAAAAGTTTACCGACTGTGAGACCCGATACTCACTGCTTGAGAAAACTTGCTGCACTTTGGTATGGGCTCCTCGCTGGCTGAGACAGTATATGCTGACTCACACTACCTTGTTGATCTCAAAGATGGATCCTATAAAGTACATATTTGAAAAGCCTGCTCTGTCTGGGAGAATAGCAAGATGGAAAATGATCTTGACAGAATACGACATCCAGTACACAACTCAGAAAGCCATCAAAGGAAGTGTATTGGCAGACCACTTGGCACACCAGGCAGTAGACGACTATCAGTCAATGAACTTCGAGTTTCCAGATGAGAGCATCATGATTGTGACTGATTGTGAAGTACCTGGACCGGATGAAGGACCTGAGGAAGGATCCCGATGGTCTATGCACTTTGACGGAGCCTCCAATGCTTTGGGTAACGGCATCGGCGCTGTGATCATATCCCCTCAAGGCACTCATACTCCACTTACTGCCCGGCTATGTTTCAATTATACCAACAACATGGCGGAGTATGAGGCATGCATCATGGGTCTCCAAGCTGCGATTGACTTAAGGATCAAGTTTCTGAGTGTCTTCGGAGATTCCTCTCTTGTGATCAATCAGATCAAAGGAGAGTGGGATACGAAACATCTGAATCTTATTCCTTACAAGGAATATGTATTGACATTGATCCCCCACTTCACAGAGATAACTTTTGAACATTTCCCAAGAGAGGAGAATCAGTTAGCGGACGCATTAGCTACGATGTCTTCCATGTTCAAAGTCAAATGGGACAATGAGGCTCCCCGGATCATCATCTGGAAACTGGACGAACCCGCATACTGTTGTGATCTTGAGACTGAATTGGTGACTGAGAAGCCTTGGTACCATGAGGTGAAGAGATACTTGGAAGCTCAGGAGTATCCTGAAGGTGCCTCTGTCAATGATAAGAAGTTTCTGAGAAGATTCGCAGCCAAGTTCTTCCTCAGCAACGGCATCCTGTACAAGCGAAACCATGATTCGACCTTACTGCGTTGTGTGGATAAGACTGAAGCAGAAAAGATCATGGAAGAGCTACATGAAGGGACCTTCGGAACACATTCCAGTGGACACACTATGGCGAAGAAAATCCTTCAGGCAGGGTATTTCTGGTCCACAATGGAAGCCGATTGTTACCAACACTCTCGGACATGCCATAAATGCCAGATATATGCAGACAAGGTGCATGTTCCTCCAGTTCCTCTAAATGTTCTAACTGCGCCTTGGCCGTTTGCAATGTGGGGCATAGATATGATCGGCAAGATTAAACCTACGGCATCCAACGGGCATCGCTTCATCCTGGTAGCGATTGATTACTTCACGAAGTGGGTTGAAGCAGCTTCCTACGCTACGGTAACCAAGAACGTTGTGGCACGGTTCATTCGGCATAATCTGATCTGTCGGTACGGCGTGCCTGAAAGGATCATTACAGACAACGGTACCAACCTCAATAACAAGATGATCACTGAGCTCTGCAAGCAATTTAAGATACAACACCATAACTCTTCTCCTTACAAACCGAAGATGAATGGGGCTGTAGAAGCAGCGAATAAGAACATTAAGAAAATTGTGCAGAAGATGACAGTGACCTATAAAGATTGGCACGATATGTTACCGTTCGATCTACATGGGTACCGTACCTCATCCAGGACATCAACCGGGGCAACTCCTTTCTCCTTGGTCTATGGTATGGAGGCAGTCTTACCGATCGAAGTGCAGATACCCTCTCTCTGGATAATGAAGGATGCAGATCTGAGCGAAGATGATTGGATCCAGACACGACTTGATCAGCTAAACCTGATCGACGAAAAGAGACTTGCTGCTATTTGTCATGGTCAGACGTACCAAAAACGGATGATCAGGGCATTTAACAAAAAGGTCAGACCACAAGAATATCAAGTTGGGGATCTGGTAATCAAACGCATCATCCTTCCTCAGAGTGATCCAAGGGGCAAATGGACCCCTACGTACGAAGGGCCATTTGTGGTTAAACATGTGTTCTCAGGAGGAACCATGATTCTAACCAACATGGATGGTGACGACCTTCCTCACCCCGCCAATGCAGACATAGTAAAAAGATACTACGCATAATAAAGACCCGCTAGGTTGACATACCTAGGCAAAAATTAGGGCTTCCTGGCGAACCAAAAGGGTTCGGGCAAAATGAAGGGATGAAATGAAAAAATCTGTACACCCGGTAAGTCGAAAACCTGAAAAGGCGGCTTGGGCAAAAATGGGTATCCCGGTGGACTGAAAACCCGAAAGGGCGGTCCAGGCAAAAGTTAGGGATAAAAGCGTAATACTATGTCTCATTGGATCACTTTGCATCCAGAATCCGGTATCTACATCAAGTTCAGACGGCATCGATCGATCAGCTTCATCGTCAACTAGGTCATCAAGTGATGAGACGCTCAAAGATATAAAGGCGATAGCAGAGTTGGAACCCAGTGGGATCATTCTATTCACACAACTGTTTATTTTCCTTTGTACAAATTTGTATAAATTCTTTTATTCGGCGACGTTCTCTTACTAGGACGTCAGCCTCTTGTACATAAACGCCTATTTTACAGGCAAATTCAAAATTAATAACAAATTCACTTTTCAGTCAATTACCAATTGTTTTTCCTTTTCCTGTTTTGTTTTACGAAGAACGTCCAAGGTTCAATTTGTGATATATGCATTGACAATAAATTTGCTAACTCATGAATATTTGTATACGAAACAAAGGATTAATTACATGTAACATTAGAATCAGGGGCAATAAAGAGTTGTCTAAGCGATCTAATTGCTCAGTCCGCCAAGGTATCAAGGTAGGTTCAGCTGAAGAACATAACCAGTATATCTTAATTCCCCAGAGAGTGAGCCAGCAAGTTAGTGCACTCTCCCCAAGCAAAGTTACAGTCAACCTTAGGGAAGTTGGGTATCCTCCAGCAGATCTCAACATTCCCCAGCAATATACATGCATTCTTAACAAGCATCCCCGATAGTCTTGGTCTAAAGATTGTTCCCCGGCGGTATATCAAACATTCAATGGAGTCACTTCCCCAATATAGTTCAAATTTTCCCCAGGAGAGTCCAATCCAGTTTCCCCAGGAAAGTTGGGATCCATCTCCCCAAGCAGTAAGCTTATCCCCAGTAGATTCTGGAAGCTTATCCCCGTAGAGCACGAACGCGTCTCCCGGCTTTATTCAAAGGTTATTTCCCTACCAGGATATAACTGGGTTATCCTCAGCCAAAAGCCACGGAAAGATCGTCCCTGACGAAGTCTTCCTATCCCCAGCGAAGTCTATTAACACTTCCAACATATTAATGGTATCCCCAGCGAAGTTACCATCAACCTCAGCAAAGTACTTCTCTTTCCCCACAGAGTTCACTCCCCGCAGAGTAATCTATTCGCCAAGTTTATCCCCCAACGAAGTTATCTTCTCCTACCGGTATTCTTGCAACTATCATCCCCAGCGGAGACAACAAAGCACTATTCTCCAGCATCAGCCCAGGAGTTAACTTCCCGGCACCCGTCAAGGATTCATTTTCCTAGACAAAAACATATGTTCATAAACATCACACTTCCATACATTATAGCATGCATATATGCATCATATCTTACAAATCTCATTTATGTTGAGAACATCATTGCTCGATCCATATCATGCATTGCACATGACTGACCTTTACCTTTCAGGAAAAATCCAGTTAAGTTCTCAGCTATATTTCAAGACCTAGCCTGGTTCAGTTAAATCGACTCTAAGATTTTCCTGATTCTTATCCAGTCAAAGGCCTTCTCTGGTTCAGTCAGATCGACCCTAAGATCTCCCTGATTCTTATCCAGTTGAAGATATTCCAAGACCTTGTCCGGTTCAGTTAAATCGACCCTAAGATTTTCCTGATTCTTATCCAGTCAAAGGCCTTCTCCGGTTCAGTCAGATCGACCCTAAGATCTCCCTGATTCTTATCCCCGTAGAAGACATCCAAGATTCTCTCAGCGTTCCTGTTGAGGTAGTAATCATCCAAGGTTCTCTCAGTGTTCCTGCTGAGGTAGTAATCGCCCAAGGTTCTCTCACTGTCCCGCTGAGGTAGTAACCATCCCTGGTTCATTCATCACCTTTTTGAAGCTCCAGATTCGATTCCTGTAACCAGTCAGGGCACATCTATACAAAGAGTTTGAAGACCAGCTCCTGTAACAGGCCAGGTAATCATTTTCTTTTTCAGGTACGCAAGTTCTCGCTAAGGAATCTCTTACGCGATCGACACCCAGATGGCATCTATAAGCCCATTCCCCCATCACACTGCTAACATGTGAGCGCAAATTTCTGGGCACTCTAGTGTTCAATCATCTTCCACCTTCGGATTACGAAAGGCACGTCAGCCAATCTGCATCCTCAGGTCTAAGAAGATTGAACAGGGGCAACTGTTGTACCCCAAAATTTTCCCTCCCATATTCTTCAAGATTTGCCAAAAGCATGCTTCAAAATATCCCAAGGGTTGCACAGTTCAAGGGCCTCCTAACAGTCAAAAACTAGGGTTTTGGTTCTGTCAAAGAAATTGAAGTTTTCAAGGGTCCAATCAAGTCCCACATGCCTACAAACATGGTCAAGCATCCTCATGCCAAGTTTCAAGACTTACAGCACAAAATTGCACAGTCAAAAACCCTAATTGCTCAACAGTCAACTGTAGGGGTAAAATGGTCATTTGACAGTCAAAAGTTCAAATTTTTGGTCAACATCTTATTTTGAAGCCACAAACATCATTTGATCAATTCTTGATCATGATTTTCAAGGTATGGCTCAAAAAGTCTCAAGATGCAAAAGTTTCCATATTTGGACAGTTAAAAAAGTCAACTGTAACTTGACCAAGGCATAACTTCCACATGGTTTATCAGAAAAATTCCATCCAAAGCTCATTTTTAAGAGAATAACATTTCCTACAACTCCTCTTCACACTTCAAGTCCAATAAATGCTCTCACAAAAAGTTATCAATCTCAACATTATAGGTCATTTTCAAAAGTCAACAAAAAGGCACTTTAAGTCAAAGATCATAACTTGAGATTGGTAAATCAAAATGACATGGGACCAAAGGCATTGGTTAGAGGACTTCAAGACCTTTCCAAAATGTCCAAGAACATGATCAAAGTTTAAAAATTGAGCAAGATATGCCTTGTGGAAGTTGGGAAATTTTTGGGAATTTTGAAAAGTCAACTTTGCTTCAAATACCTCAAAATTGCCAATGGGCCTCAATTTCTTCCAAGAATCATCATCCAAAAGCTATGCACGACCCATTGACCCAAAGGGGAGTTATTTTCCTATTTTTTATTAATTAATTGAATATTTAATCTATTTAATTCATTTAATTAAAATTAATTATAAGAAAAATGCTAAACACATATTTCCAAATCTTTTTAAGCAGCATATGCCCTCTTTAATCACTCAAGATTTCGTGCATCACTAATATGGAAAGATTTGGCCATGATTGGTATCAAAAGGGCATGGAAAAGATTGGAAAAGATACCATTAAAAATCAAATATTTGATTCATGATTACAAAGGTTTTGGACTTGTTTTGCAAACCTAAAACACTCACATACATATACAGATCACAACCCTAATGCAAAAAACCTGAAAGCTGCGCCTCAGACCATAGACACGCTTTGCATTTTTGGTCAAAAAACTAAAAACTGTTTTCCTAGTTTCAGGGTGTTTCAAAGCAAAACAACTATTCCATTGCACTCCTGACACATCCAGGAATCTTCTCCAATCAAATTCAGACCTCTGCACGCAAAGAACTGGTAGAACCATGTTGCATATTTCATGAAAATACTCATAATCGTATCTTGAATTCCATGCATTCGTCATGTGTTTTTGATGTTGATTTATACTAACGTGCATCTCCTGAAGCTAATGACATAACTTAATTGAGTTGTGAGGCCCTGTATCAAAAAACGCCATGGAAGATGCTTAGGGTTTCAGAGTTCTAATTTTGGGGCTTTGCACATAGGGTAAAATCAGACCTTCAAACCAACACCAATGGATTCGTGACATCCCAATGATGATAACTCACACCTCGCGCTCAATTTATGAGCAACCATACGCTAATCGCTATTTTTGAATGTTGAAGTTTGTGGGGGTTTAAAACCCCTGCTATCCTTTCTCTTTTTTTCAGGTCAGAACGAAGAAGTGGAGAAGAAGATGAGTTGTAAGCGTGTGATTGGCTTATTTGAAATTCAGCGCGTTTTTTATTTGATTCCAGCATAATGTTTATTTGTTACATATATTAATTCCATCCTATTATACTAACGAATACGCGTGCATAGCTCAGTTGGTGGAAAGCATTGTTGGCAAGCCTTGGGACCTGGGTTCGATTCCCAGGTCCCCTCCCTTTCTCAATATATTTTGTTTTAACCTGATTCCATGCAGTGTACGCCCAGAAATCCACCATGCACCCACTATCAAAGCTTGCCAAATGTCCTGGAAGATGAATCTGAAGGTCAGGATGGGAGGTCCAGGGAACACTCCAGTCAACGCATGTGCACACGCGCCAGAAAGTCAATATGGGCCTGCATTCCATGGGCCAAAATACTTCCTATATACCTCCATAATTGGCCAGAAAACCCCATTGGTTTGCATTTCATTTTCATTCTTTTTATTTTTCTATTTATTTGTTTTGTTTATTTTAGTTAAATCATCAAAATTAATTTTTCATAACATAAAAATACCAAAAAATCAGAAAAGACAAAAATAAAAATATATTTTATTATTTAATTCACTAATGTTTTTATTTTGTAAATAAATGTAATAATTAATTTAGTTCTAATTCTAGGTTTTAATTTTAATATTTTTGTAATAAACTAAAAAATGTAGAATTAGGGTTTTATACTTTTATTCCTTTTTTTTTCTTTTTTACCATATTTAATAATTGATTATTTTCTTTGTAAATAAATTTGCCATTAAATAATTAGGTTAAAACTAGGTTAAATTTAAACACGTTTTAATAAATTAAAAATAGTTTAGAATTAGGGTTTTAATTTCATTTAATTTTCTTACTAAATTCCATAAATACAAAAACTCAAAAAAAATAATTTCCTTTTTATTTAAACTTAATTAATTTATTAATTTCAATTCAATTTCTTTAAAAGGGTCCAACGCCCTCGCTTTCGATTATAATTCCGTTTCGCGCGCTTATTTTGTTTCTTTTTGTAAATTTCATGTAATTACTCCAAAGCCTTGTAATAGATTAATTAGGACATTTATTCTTTCCGCATTTTATTTTATTTCAAATCGGGTTTTGAATTAATTTGGCGATGTGGACCCGCGCCTTTGTAATAGCGTAGGACTTTTAAATTCCGCATCTTTTAAACTGTTAATAACTTGCATGAAAGAATGAATGCCAAAATAAAAGCAACGCGTAGATCACCAATGCATGAACAAGATAAACATAAATGAACATGACACACAAATCACACACCACCCCTAGGGTACGCCTCACTGTTGCCTTGCCCCTCGAAAAGTGGTCGTCGAGTAGATGATGTTTTAGTAAGTCCTCATGTCCATGAACATGGCATGAGGGTAGCTTCTAAGGTGTCTTCCTATTGCTCTTGTGACCACAATGTCCCGAACCCTCGAATTGACCCGAACACCTCCGACGGCGGTGCTACCTACCTCTCAATGGTGGGATGGCACTACTTTAAGGACATTTACACAGACGAATTCCTTAGTGTTGTACCCCAAAATTTGCCCTCGCGTTTTTCCACAAGAAATCTCAGCTTCGGACATTTCCTGATTTTTTAAACTGGCTCAAGAATCGGACAAACGGACTTTTCTTGTCAGTCAAGCGAAATTAGGGTTTTTACTGATTTTCAGGGCTCTGGATTGTTTCACAGTTGGCTTAGGGTTTTGGATGATTTTTGGTTCAATTTTGATCAGGCGAACGCTATTTGGCATTTAGTCAGGAGTTAAGGTTTTGTGGGCATATTCTCAGAAAGATTAAAATTCTACAGCGCGTCGCAGTTTATTCCGAGATTCGGGTTAAATTCTCATTATCTTGATTTAATCAGTAAGAGGAGGCAGTTGGTTTGAATTCACCAAGTCAAAGAACATGCAGTTTGGAATTACAGTGCTTGGCAAAGAATCAGTGAAAAAGAGGATTGCGTCTGATCAGTTTTTGTGTTCGACTGTGCGTTGCTTTGAATGATGGAGACGTCGAATTCATTTATTTTGATCAACAAGGTTTAGTTGATTATTTATGGTTCTAAGAATTAAATATTTGAAATTTAAACTTTCATTTTATTTAATTTAAGGAATTATAAATAACAAGTAAACAATTAAAGAAAAGGAATTGAAAAGGTTTAATTGAATCAATAGAATTTTTATTTCATATTTAATGTTTGTTACAATTATTATTTGATACAAGTATTTATTACGAAGTATTTAAAATAATAATGGTTTACAAATAATTAAATTGAAAATAAAAACTATCCTATTTTTTCTAAACATTTTCTAATTTCTTCATTCTTCACTCCGTTCCGGTGCTCCATTATTCATCTGCAAAAAGAAAAGAGAAAGTCAGAAAGCAGTTGAATTAAAAAAGACTGATAAAATTTGCTCATCATTAGAGGCCACTGACTGGGATCAGTTAACCCTCTCTGCAAATCACGGGATTTCTCCCGGTTCACAAAGAGGGAAGATTTTTATCATAAATGGAAAATATCAAAATGCATAATTTTTAAAATGTCAAATGCATAAATTCCAAAGTTCAAACTGCATAATCCAATTCCAACTTTCTATCAAAAGCCAAAAGAGATATTTACTGTCAAAGTACAAATCTACTCAAGGCTGTCAAAAAAGATTTGACAAAGATTTTGGAAAGATATCAATAAAAGCACACAAAGCTGTCAAAAGAAGGATAAAGATGCAGAGGAAATCCTATATGCAAGCAACTTAAATCTTAATCATCATTTCCCAGAATAAAGGGGCCCCTTCAGAACAAAGAAAGTACAGCATAAATCATATTATAATGTCCTACTGTACCATAGAGAGAAAGAAAGAAAGATAAGAGTTCAGGTTTTATGCTTAGACAGGAGAGAGGGGAAGAAAAATATACAAAACTTTAAGCATAGAAAGAAACTGCTCAAGTTCATACACAACACAGTTCAAAACCAGAACTTCCAGCCCATAAATCACAAAAAGGCTAAAACCTGCATCATCCAAACCCTTACCTACTGAAAACAGAAAAAAACAACATTTCTAAAACCAGTCTAGACTCACAACCTGCCTACTGCCCAGTTAAAACCAAAAACAATCAAACACACTGTCAAAACCATTCCAACCAGCTTATACCAATATACCACATACTAAAGCCAATCTGTGAAACTGATAAACCAGAAAAAAAAAGAACCTCAAGACCCAACTTACTGTCATAACCAAAACATGCTGAACCTGTCACAAAGCAAAGAAAACACATAACCTACTGCAAGCAAAAACCTGTGTGAGTCCAAGCCTCAAAGAACAAGTTCCTGAATCAAAACAACATCAACCACCATAAATCAACCTGCATTAAGCCAACCTGCTGGCACCAACATAACAAAATTATCCAAATCCCTCAAGCATATCCAAATCCCTCAAGCATATCCAAACATAACCCCTCAAGCATATCCAAGTATTCAAACCAACCTCTAAGCCTCAGAATTTCTTCATCATAGGCAAATCGTTCAAGGGGCAAAGTCAGAAGAAGCAGAACAAGGCGACACAAGCAAGCATTCAAAAGTTTAAGGCAACATAAGCATACGAATACTCGAGGGCAACTCAACCCTAGGCCCTCAGTATAAACATCACTGGGCAAGTTCATCTCAAGGCATCATAGTCAATAGATCAGAAGGGCAATGAAGGCCATCAAAAGTTCATCTCAAGGCTATCTTCATAGGGTGTAAAAAAGATGACAAATATACAGTGCTAAAGAAGAAGAAGAAAAGGGCAAATTCAAGGTAGGATTTTTTTCAGTAAAAATCATCATCAAAACCATAGGCAAAAAAATAACAACCAGATAAAAGATACCGGGAGTTCAAAGCGCGAACATCTGTCCTCCTCGACTGTTCCAGCCTCCTGAGCGCCGCATCCTTTTTCTCTCCTCCTTTTCCAAGGCCAGGTAGTAAGCTCTCTCCCTCTTCTTTTCTCCTTCATCTCATAGTAAAAGATAAAAGTAAGATTCAAATCAGAAACGCACGCAAGTTCGTAAAAGAGAAAGGAACATAAACATTGAAACGAACCTTGTATCAAGGACACTGAGCCCGTGCCATGGAGGGAAGAGAGGTTTTGGGAGCGACACTGGTGGCTGGACGGAGGAGCTGATCAGAAGAAGACGATGATGAACAAACATACGAACGCGGCGCCGTTCAAACCCTAATCCCCTTTACTGAACAATGAAAACTCCAAACCCTAAGAAACGACTGTTCCACTTTGGGCCAGCATAATCAAATAACAAGCCCATTCGTGCTAATTAATCTTTTTTTTGTTACTTAATACTAACAATATTTTCTTATACAAACATAATTAAATACTTTTCCATATACTTAATTAATTTGAAAACCTTTCAATACATATTGAAATATTTGTACATATCATACCTTTTTTTATCATATAATTAAAATTGAAAATATCGTTTTTCTTTTAAGTATGTATATTTGTGTATAAAATAATAAAATACTTTTTTTATATCATATAATTAAAATTGAAAACCTTTTTTTTAATTAAAATACATCTTTGTACATGATAGACAAAATACATATTTTTCTAATATTAAAATTCTTAAAACACTTAGTTAACACACTTTTTGTATATAATAAACAATGATGCATTTTATACATTTTTTAATTAGAAATAAGAACATTCGATTAAAACATTTTATTTTTTGTACATATTAAAAATATACAAATCAATGTCTAAAAACACATATTTAGGTCAAATACCCTAATACGCTTCAATTTCACATTTCGCGCCTGTAAATAATCACAATACACATACTCATATACATATACATGTACACTTACACAAATACATTCACATTGCTCCTATATATTTGTTTATCTTATATTTGTATATTCGATATTTACATTTGATCGCAAATTCGATTTGGTTGTAACTTATTGGATACTATAAGTCTCATCCCCTTTTGTACATTTATACCCCCACTCCCGGACACTATTTTGTAATAGCGTAGATTTTACATTTCCGCAATTTACAGTTTTCCAATTATACCATGGTTAGACCTAGGGTTTGCATATACATAAAATCAAACGCTAGATAACCTAATACAAGACAAATACATGTAATCAATACACAATCACACTTGCACCCTCTAGGGTAATCCCACATGTTGCCTTCCAAAATGGGCCATGCTTGCACGCCGAGTATCTTTGGCAAAACAAAATCAAATGATCATAAGTCTCAAAGTGTTGCCTAAACGGAATGATCATAGTCCCTTCAAAGCAAATTGCCAAAGACACTTGGCATCATTGCATTCATGGTCCATACGATGACCCGCGCCCGTCCCGAATAAATTTCCTAAACTCAAGATTGTCCATCAATTTCAATGATGGAACAAAATTGTTAAAAGGGGTTAAAACATAACAAAAACCTTTGAGTACAATAGGGTAGAAAAAACTCTTAGTTACTTGAGATCAATTTGCAAAAACACTTGCCTTCTTTTCAAAAACCACAATCCACAACACTTTCAAACAAACTCTCAAAAACATTTGAAACATCTTTTCGAAAAGATCCACACTTTTGTAAAACACTCAATCACGAGTCAAATACATTAGTTGCCTAAGACAAGGCATCTTTTTCCAAAACATTTTCAAAAAGCACCCACCCACACACCATTTTCAAGCAATCGAAAAACAAGGCAAGTGATCTAAAAAACCAAGTAACTAAGAGCCCATGGATAACCATGGATGAAAAGGGTGCTAATACCTTCCCTTTTCATAATCTACCCCCCGAACCCACGAAATATCTCAAAAGGTTTTTGCTGTGCTTTTTTAACCTTTCCTTTAGGATAAAATAAAAAGTCGGTGGCGACTCTTGCTCAACCGCACAAGTGCGAATACGAACGCAAAACACTAGTCAGTTCTCCCACCGTATCACAGAACTGGCGACTCTGCTGGGGAATTTTTAAAAGTGGGGTTACCTTAGGGTTTAGATCACCTTTGTTTTCAAATTGATTGCTTTGTTTGCTTTACATTTGTGGGCTTTGTATCGGAGTTTTGTAGATCCTAACCCGGATCTGGGAATACCTTCTTAGAAAGTAGCAACAAGGCTGTGAGGGAACTGTGCGGGGTATACCGACATGGTTGAAACAGTCTGCTACGTTGATGTGGCACTTTGGTGTGTACCGGTAACCCTTGAGTTCAGTCAAGGAGAGTACGGGGCCGCCGCGTGGTGTGGTGAAGCATCAACTGACCTTAGGAACCTTAATCGAACCATCTTGGCCTTTTTTAGGGTAGTGAGATAACTAACTTTGGTGCAGTCCGAGGTTGGTTGATACTCGATGCTACACCCAATTGAGGGTTGCTTTCTTGGAATATTTTGGTCTCCAGTTCAGTGGCTAAATTGAAACGATGAACAATGAAAGCAATCTAGTGATATTGGGACCCTTAGAACCCGGTTACTTCTAAATAGGACAGGTTGAGCCCACCAACTTCAAGAGGGTAGTACCTGGACCCCATGCAAGCCTAAACCTAAGGACTTGTTTGCTTTGTGTGAATATTGTTTGCCTGTATATACACTTGCTTGTGCATACATGTACATAACATCATAACATCATACCATAGCATTTTAGCATTTTCAATAACCATTTCAAGGATCTCGAGGGTTCTTTTTGATGCAGGGCTACGTTGAACCAGACGTCTATCAAGGGGCAAGGGGTTTCTCCTCTAACCAATCCAGTCAAAGTTCAAGTGCAACAACTTGAATAAGTGGCTATGACCCACTCGACATGGTGAGCTTGATTCTCGTGGAAAGACATCCACCGATACAAAGCTCTCCAGTCAAATTTCAAGTACAACAACTTGAATCAGTGGCTATGACCCACTCGACATGGTGAGCTTGATTCTCGTGGAAGGACGTCCACCGGTGCAGAGATCTCCAATCCAAGAGCAGAGTTCAACCTCTAACATTTTCTTGTGTTTACCCCAAGAGATCCTTGAAAGCATGCATCCATATATCATGCATTGCATTTTGACAATCTTTCCTTTTTCAGGTTTCCTTACTCTCCTGCTGTTTATTTAAGCAAGAGATGGCTCTAGAAAGGTCTGTCAAAGACATCCAAGACCAGACTGCTCAGCTGCAGGAGTTGTTCCTGAACTTGTCTCTGGGGCAAGAAGAGATGAAAGCTCTCCTCACCAAGGGCTTGGGGAATTCCAACAATGCCAGGAGTGATCAGATTGCGGAGCTGCAGTTTGATCTGACAACACTGAGGACTCAAATGATGGGACAGTTGGTGGGCCAGATGGCTCTCATCCAAGACCTATCCCAAAGACAAGAGGAACTCAGAGTTCTTGTCCGCCAACTGCTTCCAAAAAACCAACTGGGGCAAACATCTGAGGTTGAAGAGCAAGTCACTGCTCAGCCTCCATCCACTCAAGAAGACAAGGGGAAAGCTCCTTTACTTGCTTCAGGGTCACAAACCCATCAACAACCTCGCCAGCGTCAAAGGGGTAATCGGCGTAAGCAAGAAAAGTCGGGAAGACAGTTTACGGAGACTGAAATACCATCATTCTTCATACTGAAGCGCCTGTTGGAGGTCAATTTGCTCACCGTAAAGGACCCTCCTCAGAAGCTCAATACCTCATCTCCTCACTATAATCCCGACGCATTCTGTGTTTACCACTCCTACAGCCCGGGACACGACACCAACGACTGTTGGGCCTTGAAGAACAAGATTCAAGATCTGATTGACATTGGGGTGCTGGAATTCATGCCAGACGGTGAGATGAAGATCTTCCGTTAAAGGGTTCTCCACTCGAAGTGACGAAGTTCAAGCTGAAAGACTTTTGCTTCTTTTTGAATTTTCAAAGTTGTAATTTCTTTTGCTGTCAAACAATTATCTGTTGATGTTAAACTCTGTTTTCATTAATGCATTGCATATGTTTGTCTTGAATTCATCCATTCGCTTCACTACTCTTATGCTTTTCTTTATGATATTTGACTCTTGATAAAAAGATGCGAGCCTTTAGAGGGAGGATGACGAAACAATACCGTGATCTTATGCAGTATGCTTTTGAACAGACCTTGCTGATGATATACAGGCATTTCTTTCAATTCCCAAACACTGGAGTTATAAGGAAGTTAATACCTAGTCAACCCATTCGAGCCAAAGAAGTAGGAGTTCTCTGTTCTAAACAGTCAAAACCTTTGATATAAACCCGGGGCAGGGTAGTCTCTCAGTTAATTCAAGAGAAAATGCGCATTGAAGTCGCTAACTCTCAAATTCGTAATACAACGAACGACGTCAAAAAAGAGAAAGCATTCCTTTGGAATCAAAAGACAAGGGTGGTTCCCTATCACATAGACAGTCAATCTCTCAAAAGAGAAATAAAAAAGCCCACTGAGCCAAAACCTATAAAGGAGGCTTAAGAAAGCTGGGGCATCCCGCTGACAGTAATCCCGGAAAACGGTAACAGTCAGGCAAAAGTTAGGGATAACAAATCAAAATCAAAATAGTGAGGTCATTACAAAATCCTCCGCAACATGAAAAGTGTTGAAAAAGAAAAAAGGAGATGATGACTGTCTCCCCAAATTCAACTGGTGAACCATCGCCCAAAAGTCGTTCCAAACTCAAAACAGAGTATGACATACAATTGACTGAGCTTAGGTTGAAGAACATCACGAAGAGCGGGTGGGTACAAATATACTTTGAGCCTTTATCCTTTGTTTCTTAAACCGTGAACCAGGCCACATTACAACCCTTCAAAAGTCCTAATTGAAGCATGGGTTAGTTCGAAAGCATACTGTTACAAAAGGTATCCTGACTCCTGTAGGGCTTTGCTCTAAATCTTGTGTTGATTTGTCTTATAAAAAGTTTTCTGCTAAAAACGCATTTTTCAAAACTTCGAGACAAACATAAACTTTGCATTATTCGAATATCACTGTCTGCATTTGACCTTTTTGTTTGGCAGCGAGGAAATTCATACAGCGAATGTTCGAAGGAACAAAAACTCTCTCAGTAAGTCAAAATCACTTCAAGAGGATAACACTTCCATCAAATCCCCTATCAACAAGGGGCATGGCATGTCACAATTCAATTAACCTGGGGCAATCCAGTCAAGGTCCAACGGACCTTTCAAAGTTCAGTTAACCTGGGGCAGTCCAGTCAAGGTTTCAACAGATCGTTCAAAGTTCAGTTAACCTGGGGCAGTCCAGTCAAGGTTTCAACAGATCGTTCAAAGTCCAGTTAACCTGGGGCAGTCCAGTCAAGATCCAACAGATCTTTCAAAGTCCAGTTAACCTGGGGCAGTCCAGTCAAGATTTCAAGAAATCTCTCAATATGCAGAGTAATCTGATTCAAGACTCCTTCATCACCACTTGGGGCATTCGAATGTCAAAAGTGTTCAACAATTTCCTTATCACCTCAAAAGCAAGATATAGTTCAAGATGTGACCCAGACATGGCGACATTCTATAACTCATTCAGACTTTCCAGATATAGTTCATATGTGACCCAAGATTTGGCGACATTCTGCAACTCATTCAGAATTTCATTCCAGATATAGTTCAAGATGTGACCCAGACATGGCGACATTCTATAACTCATTCAGACTTTCCAGATATAGTTCAGATGTGACCCAGACATGGCGACATTCTATAACTCATTCAGACTTTCCAGATATAGTTCAGATGTGACCCAAGATTTGGCGACATTCTGCAACTCATTCAGAATTTCATTCCAGATATAGTTCAGATGTGACCCAGACATGGCGACATTCTATAACTCATTCAGACTTTCCAGATATAGTTCAGATGTGACCCAAGATTTGGCGACATTCTGCAACTCATTCAGAATTTCATTCCAGATATAGTTCAGATGTGACCCAGACATGGCGACATTCTATAACTCATTCAGACTTTCCAGATATAGTTCAGATGTGACCCAAGATTTGGTGACATTCTGCAACTCATTCAGAATTTCATTCCAGATATAGTTCAAGATGTGACCCAGACATGGCGACATTCTATAACTCATTCAGAATTTCATTCTAGATATAGTTCAAGATGTGACCCAGACATGGCGACATTCTATAACTCATTCAGACTTTCCAGATATAGTTCAGATGTGACCCAAGATTTGGCGACATTCTGCAACTCATTCAGAATTTCATTCCAGATATAGTTCAAGATGTGACCCAGACATGGCGACATTCTATAACTTATTCAGAGTTGCTTCTAGATATAGTTCAAGATGTGACCCAGAGATGGTGACATTCAGTAACTTATCCCAGACCAACACCTACAGCAATCAGAAGATTCTTCCTATCCCCAGCGGAGTTCGTCACAATTCCCCAGCAGTAACTTATCTTTGCAAATCCCCAGCCAGAGAATCCTCCGGAATTCAATTCCCCTCAGAGTTTAAGTTTCAGTATCCCCAACAGATCTAAAATTTCAAACCTGTCCCCAGCGGAGCCAGACCATTGAACCTTCTCCCCACAGAGTTTTGGAGAGGGCAAATCTTGAGTTCCCCAGTGAAGTCGCCAGGGTTTACTTCCCATCAAGCCGAAGATTCTCAATGTGGTCTCCCCAGCATGAGTCTACTAGTGTGGAACTCCCCAGTAGAGGTCATCAGGAATTATCCTCCCCAGCAGCAGCCAAGGATTTATTTTCCCCGGCAGCAGTCAAGATGCTTTTATCTCCAGCCATCTCGGATTCAGTTATCCTCAGCAAGAATAGCTCATCAGCTTACATGCGCATTCATCACATTCATATCATAAATATTGATGTCACGTACATTGCATCATAACATTGCATACAACTAACCCTTTTGCCTTTTCAGGTAAGATCAGTCGACAGACACTGATCATCTCCCAAGAATTATCCAGAAATAGTTCAGATGTGACCCGGGCACAGCGACATTCTGATACTTATTCCAGATCCATCCAGACGCATTATCGAGAAACCCTACACCGGTTCCTCTTCAACTTCAAAACTTCTGAAAACAGTTTACAGATTCTTCCCAACAACGGATGTCAATCTACCAACTGATTCAGACTCTTCTCAACTTTTGAAGACAGTTTACAGATTCTTCCCAACAACGGATGTCAATCTACCAACTGATTCAGACTCTTCTCAACTTTTGAAGACAGTTTACAGATTCTTCCCAACAACGGATGTCAATCTACCAACTGATTCAGACTCTTCTCAACTTTTGAAGACAGTTTACAGATTCTTCCCAACAACGGATGTCAATCTACCAACTGATTCAGACTCTTCTCAACTTTTGAAGACAGTTTACAGATTCTTCCCAACAACGGATGTCAATCTACCAACTGATTCAGACTCTTCTCAACTTTTGAAGACAGTTTACAGATTCTTCCCTACAACGGATGTCAATCTACCAACTGATTCAGACTCTTCTCAATTTTTGAAAATAGTTTACGGACATGTTCCAACAACGGATACTGCTCTATTGCTTATTCAATCTCAGATAGTTTACAGATTCTCCAGACATGGACGTCAATCTGTTGCTTGTTCAGACCCCTAATTCAGAGATGTTCCAAAACATGGATGCCCTTCTGATACTTGTCCACTCACCATTGACATACAGTTCAACATGTCCAGATGGCATCTATAAGCCCATCCTCCTACCAGCAGTCGCCGAATGGCATCTGTAAGCCCATTCTCAGAAGGCATCTCTAAGCCCATCCCCCGACAAAATTCTCTCGCACCAGATGGCATCTTTAAGCCCATCACCAAATGGCATCTTTAAGCCCATTCACCTCCACCATCATATCGCCGAGTGCAAATTTTCTGGGCACTGTAGTGTCCAATCTCCTTTTACCTTCAAGTCGCGAAAGGCAAACTTGCCAATCTAACTCTTCAGGTCAAAGAAGATTGAACAGGGGCAACTGTTGTACCCCAAAATTTGCCCTCGCGTTTTTCCACAAGAAATCTCAGCTTCAGACATTTCCTGATTTTTTAAACTGGCTCAAGAATCGGACAAACGGACTTTTCTTGTCAGTCAAGCGAAATTAGGGTTTTTACTGATTTTCAGGGCTCTGGATTGTTTCACAGTTGGCTTAGGGTTTTGGATGATTTTTGGTTCAATTTTGATCAGGCGAACGCTATTTGGCATTTAGTCAGGAGTTAAGGTTTTGTGGGCATATTCTCAGAAAGATTAAAATTCTACAGCGCGTTGCAGTTTATTCCGAGATTCGGGTTAAATTCTCATTATCTTGATTTAATCAGTAAGAGGAGGCAGTTGGTTTGAATTCACCAAGTCAAAGAACATGCAGTTTGGAATTACAATGCTTGGCAAAGAATCAGTGAAAAAGAGGATTGCGTCTGATCAGTTTTTGTGTTCGACTGTGCGTTGCTTTGAATGATGGAGACGTCGAATTCATTTATTTTGATCAACAAGGTTTAGTTGATTATTTATGGTTCTAAGAATTAAATATTTGAAATTTAAACTTTCATTTTATTTAATTTAAGGAATTATAAATAACAAGTAAACAATTAAAGAAAAGGAATTGAAAAGGTTTAATTGAATCAATAGAATTTTTATTTCATATTTAATGTTTGTTACAATTATTATTTGATACAAGTATTTATTACGAAGTATTTAAAATAATAATGGTTTACAAATAATTAAATTGAAAATAAAAACTATCCTATTTTTTCTAAACATTTTCTAATTTCTTCATTCTTCACTCCGTTCCGGTGCTCCATTATTCATCTGCAAAAAGAAAAGAGAAAGTCAGAAAGCAGTTGAATTAAAAAAGACTGATAAAATTTGCTCATCATTAGAGGCCACTGACTGGGATCAGTTAACCCTCTCTGCAAATCACGGGATTTCTCCCGGTTCACAAAGAGGGAAGATTTTTATCATAAATGGAAAATATCAAAATGCATAATTTTTAAAATGTCAAATGCATAAATTCCAAAGTTCAAACTGCATAATCCAATTCCAACTTTCTATCAAAAGCCAAAAGAGCAATTTACTGTCAAAGTACAAATCTACTCAAGGCTGTCAAAAAAGATTTGACAAAGATTTTGGAAAGATATCAATAAAAGCACACAAAGCTGTCAAAAGAAGGATAAAGATGCAGAGGAAATCCTATATGCAAGCAACTTAAATCTTAATCATCATTTCCCAGAATAAAGGGGCCCCTTCAGAACAAAGAAAGTACAACATAAATCATATTATAATGTCCTACTGTACCATAGAGAGAAAGAAAGAAAGATAAGAGTTCAGGTTTTATGCTTAGACAGGAGAGAGGGGAAGAAAAATATACAAAACTTTAAGCATAGAAAGAAACTGCTCAAGTTCATACACAACACAGTTCAAAACCAGAACTTCCAGCCCATAAATCACAAAAAGGCTAAAACCTGCATCATCCAAACCCTTACCTACTGAAAACAGAAAAAAACAACATTTCTAAAACCAGTCTAGACTCACAACCTGCCTACTGCCCAGTTAAAACCAAAAACAATCAAACACACTGTCAAAACCATTCCAACCAGCTTATACCAATATACCACATACTAAAGCCAATCTGTGAAACTGATAAACCAGAAAAAAAAAGAACCTCAAGACCCAACTTACTGTCATAACCAAAACATGCTGAACCTGTCACAAAGCAAAGAAAACACATAACCTACTGCAAGCAAAAACCTGTGTGAGTCCAAGCCTCAAAGAACAAGGTCCTGAATCAAAACAACATCAACCACCATAAATCAACCTGCATTAAGCCAACATGCTGGCACCAACATAACAAAATTATCCAAATCCCTCAAGCATATCCAAATCCCTCAAGCATATCCAAACATAACCCCTCAAGCATATCCAAGTATTCAAACCAACCTCTAAGCCTCAGAATTTCTTCATCATAGGCAAATCGTTCAAGGGGCAAAGTCAGAAGAAGCAGAACAAGGCGACACAAGCAAGCATTCAAAAGTTTAAGGCAACATAAGCATACGAATACTCGAGGGCAACTCAACCCTAGGCCCTCAGTATAAACATCACTGGGCAAGTTCATCTCAAGGCATCATAGTCAATAGATCAGAAGGGCAATGAAGGCCATCAAAAGTTCATCTCAAGGCTATCTTCATAGGTTGTAAAAAAGATGACAAATATACAGTGCTAAAGAAGAAGAAGAAAAGGGCAAATTCAAGGTAGGATTTTTTTCAGTAAAAATCATCATCAAAACCATAGGCAAAAAAATAACAACCAGATAAAAGATATCGGGAGTTCAAAGCGCGAACATCTGTCCTCCTCGACTGTTCCAGCCTCCTGAGCGCCGCATCCTTTTTCTCTCCTCCTTCTCCAAGGCCAGGTAGTAAGCTCTCTCCCTCTTCTTTTCTCCTTCATCTCATAGTAAAAGATAAAAGTAAGATTCAAATCAGAAACGCACGCAAGTTCGTAAAAGAGAAAGGAACATAAACATTGAAACGAACCTTGTATCAAGGACACTGAGCCCGTGCCATGGAGGGAAGAGAGGTTTTGGGAGCGACACTGGTGGCTGGACGGAGGAGCTGATCAGAAGAAGACGATGATGAACGAACATACGAACGCGGCGCCGTTCAAACCCTAATCCCCTTTACTGAACAATGAAAACTCCAAACCCTAAGAAACGACTGTTCCACTTTGGGCCAGCATAATCAAATAACAAGCCCATTCGTGCTAATTAATCTTTTTTTTGTTACTTAATACTAACAATATTTTCTTATACAAACATAATTAAATACTTTTCCATATACTTAATTAATTTGAAAACCTTTCAATACATATTGAAATATTTGTACATATCATACCTTTTTTTATCATATAATTAAAATTGAAAATATCGTTTTTCTTTTAAGTATGTATATTTGTGTATAAAATAATAAAATACTTTTTTTATATCATATAATTAAAATTGAAAACCTTTTTTTTAATTAAAATACATCTTTGTACATGATAGACAAAATACATATTTTTCTAATATTAAAATTCTTAAAACACTTAGTTAACACACTTTTTGTATATAATAAACAATGATGCATTTTATACATTTTTTAATTAGAAATAAGAACATTCGATTAAAACATTTTATTTTTTGTACATATTAAAAATATACAAATCAATGTCTAAAAACACATATTTAGGTCAAATACCCTAATACGCTTCAATTTCACATTTCGCGCCTGTAAATAATCACAATACACATACTCATATACATATACATGTACACTTACACAAATACATTCACATTGCTCCTATATATTTGTTTATCTTATATTTGTATATTCGATATTTACATTTGATCGCAAATTCGATTTGGTTGTAACTTATTGGATACTATAAGTCTCATCCCCTTTTGTACATTTATACCCCCACTCCCGGACACTATTTTGTAATAGCGTAGATTTTACATTTCCGCAATTTACAGTTTTCCAATTATACCATGGTTAGACCTAGGGTTTGCATATACATAAAATCAAACGCTAGATAACCTAATACAAGACAAATACATGTAATCAATACACAATCACACTTGCACCCTCTAGGGTAATCCCACATGTTGCCTTCCAAAATGGGCCATGCTTGCACGCCGAGTATCTTTGGCAAAACAAAATCAAATGATCATAAGTCTCAAAGTGTTGCCTAAACGGAATGATCATAGTCCCTTCAAAGCAAATTGCCAAAGACACTTGGCATCATTGCATTCATGGTCCATACGATGACCCGCGCCCGTCCCGAATAAATTTCCTAAACTCAAGATTGTCCATCAATTTCAATGATGGAACAAAATTGTTAAAAGGGGTTAAAACATAACAAAAACCTTTGAGTACAATAGGGTAGAAAAAACTCTTAGTTACTTGAGATCAATTTGCAAAAACACTTGCCTTCTTTTCAAAAACCACAATCCACAACACTTTCAAACAAACTCTCAAAAACATTTGAAACATCTTTTCGAAAAGATCCACACTTTTGTAAAACACTCAATCACGAGTCAAATACATTAGTTGCCTAAGACAAGGCATCTTTTTCCAAAACATTTTCAAAAAGCACCCACCCACACACCATTTTCAAGCAATCGAAAAACAAGGCAAGTGATCTAAAAAACCAAGTAACTAAGAGCCCATGGATAACCATGGATGAAAAGGGTGCTAATACCTTCCCTTTTCATAATCTACCCCCCGAACCCACGAAATATCTCAAAAGGTTTTTGCTGTGCTTTTTTAACCTTTCCTTTAGGATAAAATAAAAAGTCGGTGGCGACTCTTGCTCAACCGCACAAGTGCGAATACGAACGCAAAACACTAGTCAGTTCTCCCACCGTATCACAGAACTGGCGACTTTGCTGGGGAATTTTTAAAAGTGGGGTTACCTTAGGGTTTAGATCACCTTTGTTTTCAAATTGATTGCTTTGTTTGCTTTACATTTGTGGGCTTTGTATCGGAGTTTTGTAGATCCTAACCCGGATCTGGGAATACCTTCTTAGAAAGTAGCAACAAGGCTGTGAGGGAACTGTGCGGGGTATACCGACATGGTTGAAACAGTCTGCTACGTTGATGTGGCACTTTGGTGTGTACCGGTAACCCTTGAGTTCAGTCAAGGAGAGTACGGGGCCGCCGCGTAGTGTGGTGAAGCATCAACTGACCTTAGGAACCTTAATCGAACCATCTTGGCCTTTTTTAGGGTAGTGAGATAACTAACTTTGGTGCAGTCCGAGGTTGGTTGATACTCGATGCTACACCCAATTGAGGGTTGCTTTCTTGGAATATTTTGGTCTCCAGTTCAGTGGCTAAATTGAAACGATGAACAATGAAAGCAATCCAGTGATATTGGGACCCTTAGAACCCGGTTACTTCTAAATAGGACAGGTTGAGCCCACCAACTTCAAGAGGGTAGTACCTGGACCCCATGCAAGCCTAAACCTAAGGACTTGTTTGCTTTGTGTGAATATTGTTTGCCTGTATATACACTTGCTTGTGCATACATGTACATAACATCATAACATCATACCATAGCATTTTAGCATTTTCAATAACCATTTCAAGGATCTCGAGGGTTCTTTTTGATGCAGGGCTACGTTGAACCAGACGTCTATCAAGGGGCAAGGGGTTTCTCCTCTAACCAATCCAGTCAAAGTTCAAGTGCAACAACTTGAATAAGTGGCTATGACCCACTCGACATGGTGAGCTTGATTCTCGTGGAAAGACATCCACCGATACAAAGCTCTCCAGTCAAATTTCAAGTACAACAACTTGAATCAGTGGCTATGACCCACTCGACATGGTGAGCTTGATTCTCGTGGAAGGACGTCCACCGGTGCATAGATCTCCAATCCAAGAGCAGAGTTCAACCTCTAACATTTTCTTGTGTTTACCCCAAGAGATCCTTGAAAGCATGCATCCATATATCATGCATTGCATTTTGACAATCTTTCCTTTTTCAGGTTTCCTTACTCTCCTGCTGTTTATTTAAGCAAGAGATGGCTCTAGAAAGGTCTGTCAAAGACATCCAAGACCAGACTGCTCAGCTGCAGGAGTTGTTCCTGAACTTGTCTCTGGGGCAAGAAGAGATGAAAGCTCTCCTCACCAAGGGCTTGGGGAATTCCAACAATGCCAGGAGTGATCAGATTGCGGAGCTGCAGTTTGATCTGACAACACTGAGGACTCAAATGATGGGACAGTTGGTGGGCCAGATGGCTCTCATCCAAGACCTATCCCAAAGACAAGAGGAACTCAGAGTTCTTGTCCGCCAACTGCTTCCAAAAAACCAACTGGGGCAAACATCTGAGGTTGAAGAGCAAGTCACTGCTCAGCCTCCATCCACTCAAGAAGACAAGGGGAAAGCTCCTTTACTTGCTTCAGGGTCACAAACCCATCAACAACCTCGCCAGCGTCAAAGGGGTAATCGGCGTAAGCAAGAAAAGTCGGGAAGACAGTTTACGGAGACTGAAATACCATCATTCTTCATACTGAAGCGCCTGTTGGAGGTCAATTTGCTCACCGTAAAGGACCCTCCTCAGAAGCTCAATACCTCATCTCCTCACTATAATCCCGACGCATTCTGTGTTTACCACTCCTACAGCCCGGGACACGACACCAACGACTGTTGGGCCTTGAAGAACAAGATTCAAGATCTGATTGACATTGGGGTGCTGGAATTCATGCCAGACGGTGAGATGAAGATCTTCCGTTAAAGGGTTCTCCACTCGAAGTGACGAAGTTCAAGCTGAAAGACTTTTGCTTCTTTTTGAATTTTCAAAGTTGTAATTTCTTTTGCTGTCAAACAATTATCTGTTGATGTTAAACTCTGTTTTCATTAATGCATTGCATATGTTTGTCTTGAATTCATCCATTCGCTTCACTACTCTTATGCTTTTCTTTATGATATTTGACTCTTGATAAAAAGATGCGAGCCTTTAGAGGGAGGATGACGAAACAATACCGTGATCTTATGCAGTATGCTTTTGAACAGACCTTGCTGATGATATACAGGCATTTCTTTCAATTCCCAAACACTGGAGTTATAAGGAAGTTAATACCTAGTCAACCCATTCGAGCCAAATAAGTAGGAGTTCTCTGTTCTAAACAGTCAAAACCTTTGATATAAACCCGGGGCAGGGTAGTCTCTCAGTTAATTCAAGAGAAAATGCGCATTGAAGTCGCTAACTCTCAAATTCGTAATACAACGAACGACGTCAAAAAAGAGAAAGCATTCCTTTGGAATCAAAAGACAAGGGTGGTTCCCTATCACATAGACAGTCAATCTCTCAAAAGAGAAATAAAAAAGCCCACTGAGCCAAAACCTATAAAGGAGGCTTAAGAAAGCTGGGGCATCCCGCTGACAGTAATCCCGGAAAACGGTAACAGTCAGGCAAAAGTTAGGGATAACAAATCAAAATCAAAATAGTGAGGTCATTACAAAATCCTCCGCAACATGAAAAGTGTTGAAAAAGAAAAAAGGAGATGATGACTGTCTCTCCAAATTCAACTGGTGAACCATCGCCCAAAAGTCGTTCCAAACTCAAAACAGAGTATGACATACAATTGACTGAGCTTAGGTTGAAGAACATCACGAAGAGCGGGTGGGTACAAATATACTTTGAGCCTTTATCCTTTGTTTCTTAAACCGTGAACCAGGCCACATTACAACCCTTCAAAAGTCCTAATTGAAGCATGGGTTAGTTCGAAAGCATACTGTTACAAAAGGTATCCTGACTCCTGTAGGGCTTTGCTCTAAATCTTGTGTTGATTTGTCTTATAAAAAGTTTTCTGCTAAAAACGCATTTTTCAAAACTTCGAGACAAACATAAACTTTGCATTATTCGAATATCACTGTCTGCATTTGACCTTTTTGTTTGACAGCGAGGAAATTCATACAGCGAATGTTCGAAGGAACAAAAACTCTCTCAGTAAGTCAAAATCACTTCAAGAGGATAACACTTCCATCAAATCCCCTATCAACAAGGGGCATGGCATGTCACAATTCAATTAACCTGGGGCAATCCAGTCAAGGTCCAACGGACCTTTCAAAGTTCAGTTAACCTGGGGCAGTCCAGTCAAGGTTTCAACAGATCGTTCAAAGTTCAGTTAACCTGGGGCAGTCCAGTCAAGGTTTCAACAGATCGTTCAAAGTCCAGTTAACCTGGGGCAGTCCAGTCAAGATCCAACAGATCTTTCAAAGTCCAGTTAACCTGGGGCAGTCCAGTCAAGATTTCAAGAAATCTCTCAATATGCAGAGTAATCTGATTCAAGACTCCTTCATCACCACTTGGGGCATTCGAATGTCAAAAGTGTTCAACAATTTCCTTATCACCTCAAAAGCAAGATATAGTTCAAGATGTGACCCAGACATGGCGACATTCTATAACTCATTCAGACTTTCCAGATATAGTTCATATGTGACCCAAGATTTGGCGACATTCTGCAACTCATTCAGAATTTCATTCCAGATATAGTTCAAGATGTGACCCAGACATGGCGATATTCTATAACTCATTCAGACTTTCCAGATATAGTTCAGATGTGACCCAGACATGGCGACATTCTATAACTCATTCAGACTTTCCAGATATAGTTCAGATGTGACCCAAGATTTGGCGACATTCTGCAACTCATTCAGAATTTCATTCCAGATATAGTTCAGATGTGACCCAGACATGGTGACATTCTATAACTCATTCAGACTTTCCAGATATAGTTCAGATGTGACCCAAGATTTGGCGACATTCTGCAACTCATTCAGAATTTCATTCCAGATATAGTTCAGATGTGACCCAGACATGGCGACATTCTATAACTCATTCAGACTTTCCAGATATAGTTCAGATGTGACCCAAGATTTGGTGACATTCTGCAACTCATTCAGAATTTCATTCCAGATATAGTTCAAGATGTGACCCAGACATGGCGACATTCTATAACTCATTCAGAATTTCATTCTAGATATAGTTCAAGATGTGACCCAGACATGGCGACATTCTATAACTCATTCAGACTTTCCAGATATAGTTCAGATGTGACCCAAGATTTGGCGACATTCTGCAACTCATTCAGAATTTCATTCCAGATATAGTTCAAGATGTGACCCAGACATGGCGACATTCTATAACTTATTCAGAGTTGCTTCTAGATATAGTTCAAGATGTGACCCAGAGATGGTGACATTCAGTATTCAAACCAACCTCTAAGCATATCCAAACATAACCCCTCAAGCATATCCAAACATAACCCCTCAAGCATATCCAAGTATTCAAACCAACCTCTAAGCCTCAGAATTTCTTCATCATAGGCAAATCGTTCAAGGGGCAAAGTCAGAAGAAGCAGAACAAGGCGACACAAGCAAGCATTCAAAAGTTTAAGGCAACATAAGCATACGAATACTCGAGGGCAACTCAACCCTAGGCCCTCAGTATAAACATCACTGGGCAAGTTCATCTCAAGGCATCATAGTCAATAGATCAGAAGGGAAATGAAGGCCATCAAAAGTTCATCTCAAGGCTATCTTCATAGGGTGTAAAAAAGATGACAAATATACAGTGCTAAAGAAGAAGAAGAAAAGAGAAAATTCAAGGTAGGATTTTTTTCAGTAAAAATCATCATCAAAACCATAGGCAAAAAAATAACAACCAGATAAAAGATACCGGGAGTTCAAAGCGCGAACATCTGTCCTCCTCGACTGTTCCAGCCTCCTGAGCGCCGCATCCTTTTTCTCTCCTCCTTCTCCAAGGCCAGGTAGTAAGCTCTCTCCCTCTTCTTTTCTCCTTCATCTCATAGTAAAAGATAAAAGTAAGATTCAAATCAGAAACTCACGCAAGTTCGTAAAAGAGAAAAGAACATAAACATTGAAACGAACCTTGTATCAAGGACACTGAGCCCGTGCCATGGAGGGAAGAGAGGTTTTGGGAGCGACACTGGTGGTTGGACGGAGGAGCTGATCAGAAGAAGACGATGATGAACGAACATACGAACGCGGCGCCGTTCAAACCCTAATCCCCTTTACTGAACAATGAAAACTCCAAACCCTAAGAAACGACTGTTCCACTTTGGGCCAGCATAATCAAATAATAAGCCCATTCGTGCTAATTAATCTTTTTTTTGTTACTTAATACTAACAATATTTTCTTATACAAACATAATTAAATACTTTTCCATATACTTAATTAATTTGAAAACCTTTCAATACATATTGAAATATTTGTACATATCATACCTTTTTTTATCATATAATTAAAATTGAAAATATCGTTTTTCTTTTAAGTATGTATATTTGTGTATAAAATAATAAAATACTTTTTTTATATCATATAATTAAAATTGCAAACCTTTTTTTTAATTAAAATACATCTTTGTACATGATAGACAAAATACATATTTTTCTAATATTAAAATTCTTAAAACACTTAGTTAACACACTTTTTGTATATAATAAACAATGATGCATTTTATACATTTTTTAATTAGAAATAAGAACATTCGATTAAAACATTTTATTTTTTGTACATATTAAAAATATACAAATCAATGTCTAAAAACACATATTTAGGTCAAATACCCTAATACGCTTCAATTTCACATTTCGCGCCTGTAAATAATCACAATACACATACTCATATACATATACATGTACACTTACACAAATACATTCACATTGCTCCTATATATTTGTTTATCTTATATTTGTATATTCGATATTTACATTTGATCGCAAATTCGATTTGGTTGTAACTTATTGGATACTATAAGTCTCATCCCCTTTTGTACATTTATACCCCCACTCCCGGACACTATTTTGTAATAGCGTAGATTTTACATTTCCGCAATTTACAGTTTTCCAATTATACCATGGTTAGACCTAGGGTTTGCATATACATAAAATCAAACGCTAGATAACCTAATACAAGACAAATACATGTAATCAATACACAATCACACTTGCACCCTCTAGGGTAATCCCACATGTTGCCTTCCAAAATGGGCCATGCTTGCACGCCGAGTATCTTTGGCAAAACAAAATCAAATGATCATAAGTCTCAAAGTGTTGCCTAAACGGAATGATCATAGTCCCTTCAAAGCAAATTGCCAAAGACACTTGGCATCATTGCATTCATGGTCCATACGATGACCCGCGCCCGTCCCGAATAAATTTCCTAAACGCAAGATTGTCCATCAATTTCAATGATGGAACAAAATTGTTAAAAGGGGTTAAAACATAACAAAAACCTTTGAGTACAATAGGGTAGACAAAACTCTTAGTTACTTGAGATCAATTTGCAAAAACACTTGCCTTCTTTTCAAAAACCACAATCCACAACACTTTCAAACAAACTCTCAAAAACATTTGAAACATCTTTTCGAAAAGATCCACACTTTTGTAAAACACTCAATCACGAGTCAAATACATTAGTTGCCTAAGACAAGGCATCTTTTTCCAAAACATTTTCAAAAAGCACCCACACACACACCATTTTCAAGCAATCGAAAAACAAGGCAAGTGATCTAAAAAACCAAGTAACTAAGAGCCCATGGATAACCATAGATGAAAAGGGTGCTAATACCTTCCCTTTTCATAATCTACCCCCCGAACCCACGAAATATCTCAAAAGGTTTTTGCTGTGCTTTTTTAACCTTTCCTTTAGGATAAAATAAAAAGTCGGTGGCGACTCTTGCTCAACCGCACAAGTGCGAATACGAACGCAAAACACTAGTCAGTTCTCCCACCGTATCACACTTAGGGTAGGTAGAGAACTCGTAGATACTTGCTCTAATTTCAAAACAAAATCAAAAAACTCTTTTCACACCGACACTCTTCAACAAGCTTTCAAAAAAACTTTTCAAACACTCTTGAGGATTGATACAAGAGTCGAACTGAAATTTTCAAAGGAACTTTTTTTAAACCCACAGTTGAAAAGTAAACAAACAATTTTGAAAACACAAATGAGCAAGTATCTAAGAGCCCATGGATAACCATGGATAGAAAGGGTGCTAACACCTTCCCTTTCTATAAATCTACCTCCCGAACCGAGAGCAATCTCTATAAGGAATTTTTCTGTGCTTTTGTCCTTTCCATTTGGAGAAAATAAAAGACGGTGGCGACTCTTGCTTCCGCGACATTTCGCGAACCAGCGTTAAACAGTCAGTTCCAGATCCACCGATCACAGAACCGGCGACTCTGCTGGGGATATTTACTTAAAGTGAGGTGTACCTTAGGGTAGTTCATAACTGTGTTTTCAATTGTATTGACTTGTTTGCTTTAAAATTATGGGTTGCATGGGAGTTACATAGATCCTAACCCGGATCTGGGGATACCCTGTTTAGGTAGCATAAGCTGTGAGGGACCTGTTCGGCGTAGACCGACACGGGTGAAGCAGTGGCTACGTTGGTGTGGCACCTTGGTCTGTACCGATATCCCTTGTGTTGCAACGAGGAGAATATGGGTCTTCTGAGGAGTCATTAAGCACCAACAGACCTTAGAACCTTAAATGACACAACTTGGCCATTAGAACAGTAGCAGTATGCTACGCCCATTGAGGCTAAACTCTCGTGATGGTTCTGGCCGCAAGAAAAGATTGCGATACTGGAGTTATGACCGATTGAGGGTAGTCAATGATATTGGGATCCTCTAAGAACCCGGTTACTTTGATAGGACAGGTATGAACCAACAAACTGAAAGAGGGTAATACCTAGACCTCATGCTGGCCTAAACTTTAAGGGCTTGTCTTGTGTGACTTGTGTGCCTTACCATGTTTGCCTTTGTGAATATTTGTGGTGTGTTTTACCATAACATCATAACATCATGAGCATTGCATGCATTATGCATAGGGACTGACCATTTCAAAGACAAGAGGGTTTCACCTTTGCTCTGTTTTGTAGGACATCATGATGCCTGTGCGAAGGAATACTATCCGGTTCAACTTTGTTCACCCACCTGAGTTGCTTGAAGAGTTGGTTAGCAGGATTCCAAATACCACTTCCTTCATCTAGAGGCATGGTTCTCTTCTCAGCTTAGTCACTGCAAAGCGGGATCAACAGTTGATGAGTGTCCTGACCCAGTTCTATGACCCTCTGTACCAGTGCTTCACCTTTTAAGACTTCCAGCTGGTCCCTACCCTGGAAGAGTTCTCTGATTTGCTTGGCATCCCTATCTTGGATCAGACTCCTTACACTGGTTGGGAAAAGACCCTCAGGCTTGACGAGGTTGCTGCAGCTCTTCCTTTGACCCATCAAGAAGTAATGGATAATTGGGTGACTAGAAGCGGAGTTAAGGGTTTCCTGGCCAAGTTTCTGATTGGTAAAGCTAACAGTTTCTGGAATGACTTGGACTTTAGGGCGTATGAAGACATCCTAGCTCTCTTAATCTATGGGCTAGTCTTGTTTCCTAATCCTGACAACTTCATCAATGTCACTGCCATAAGGATCTTCATGTCTCAGAATCCTGTGCCCACTCTCTTGGGTGACATCCTGCAACAACTTTATGCTCGTACTGCCCGAAGACGAGGAACCCTATGGTGTTGTATCCCTTTGTTGGTGAGGTGGTTTATTTCGCACCTCCCTAAGTTCGTGCTGAAGAACCAAGAAGGAAGAGGTTGGGCTCATAGGTTAATGTCTCTCACTGATAAGGACATCATTTGGACTCTCAGAGGTTTGGATGAGATAGCTGTTATTGATCGTTTTGGAGAATACCCTAATGTCCCTTTGATTGGTACTCAAGGAGGAATCTCTTACAATCCACGTCTAGCGCTCCGTCAGTTTGGAAGGGCCAGAAGAGCAGGGCCTCATGAGATGTTGGTGCCTCACATCAGTTTTGAGTTTCAGGTGGATAGTGACGAGCTGCGTCGTAGGTTCATCAAGGCTTGGGACAGAGTTCATAAATCAGACCCACAAGAGTTGGGGCCAAAGACTTCTTTACCTATGGAAGCCTACTACAAATGGGTTCGCATCCGTGCTCAGAAGTTAGGTATGCCATACGAAGCTGTCAGACCCGTCATTCTTGAGTATCCTGACAAAGATGGGGCTCCTCCAATTGTCATCCCTCCTCAGATACCTACTGATTATGAGACATTAAAGAGGTCTTGGTCACAACTGCGAGAAGAACGGGATTCCTATCGGGAGAAGTTCAACGAGCAGGAATTGAAGATCCAGAAGCTGACAAAGCAGTTGGAGAATGAGCGAGCTCTGAATGACTACATCCGTACTGAGAAGAGGAGACCATGGGATCAATAAGGAGCTCTGGATGTTCTTTTATAGTTTTATTTCCCTTTTAAGTATTTCCCTTTTATGTAACGCCTAAGGGCAACCTGTTGAACAATTTAAGTTTCAAAGTTGAATCTAATGAAGTGTGTTCCTTTTTGTTTACAAAGTTGATTCCTGATTGTCTTTGAAAACATAAATCATACGCATTCCATTCATCATGTGCATAGAAGGTATTCTTCTTTTCAGGTTGCTTACTGTTCTTCGTTGTTTATTTCAGCATCATGAACCCTAACTCGTCATCAACCGAGATGTCTATCAAGGCTCTTCAGGCGCAGAATGCGCAATTTCAGGAGCTGATCATGGGTTTGGCTCAAGGCCAAGAAGAGCTGAAGGCTTTACTCCTGAAGAAGGAGAAGAAGAAGAAGAGAACTGTTCTTTTCAACTCGGGCCGAAGGTTTGGCAACACTCTGCAGAATGAAGAGGCTGATTCTTCTGTAGGTAAGAGCAGTCCCCAAGGGGGAAAAGGTCCTAGTCCAGTAGTCTCTGACAACGAGACTGACTTCAATGAGGAACAGTGTCCTCCGGCTGAAGACCGGTATAAGCAGTTGGAAGACAGACTGAATGCAATGGAGATCCAACAAGTGCCTGGGCTGGATTTCCGAGACTTGGGCTTATCTACTGGTGTGATCATTCCTCACAAGTTTAAGGCACCATCTTTCACCAAGTACGACGGGGCGTCTTGTCCCAAGCTACACCTCAGATCTTATGTGCGGAAGATTCAACCGTACTCAGTGGACAAGAACTTGTGGATCCACTTCTTCCAGGAGAGTCTTTCAGGGACTCATCTCGAATGGTTCTATCAGCTAGATGGGACCAAGGTTCGTAACTGGGAGGAGTTGGCTACTGCTTTTTACAAGCAGTATCAATATAATGCCGACCTTGCTCCTACACGTACCCAACTCCAGGGTATGTCGCTAGGATCAAGCGAAGGTTTTAAGGAGTATGCACAGAAGTGGAGGGATCTGGCTGGAAGGGTGCAGCCTCCGTTAACTGACCGGGAGCTGGTGGATATGTTCTTGGGGACCCTATCTGGGCCATTTTTCAATCATCTTATCGGGAATTCGTCTGCAGGGTTCACTGATCTTATTCTGACTGGAGAGAGAATAGAGGCTGGAATGAAGTCCGGCAAAATTCAGAAAGGGGCATCTTCAAGTTCTGAGAAGAAGCCCTTTAAGAAGGAGGCCAGTGCTGTATATGGGCCTAAAAGACATGATAAACCAGAACGCCGCCAATCTGTCAACATGGTGATGATTGCTATGCCTGCTGCCGCTCCTCGGCAAACCAATCCACAAAGGGCTGAAAGACCCAAAAGAGAGTTTACCCGTCTAAGTATGACCTTATCGCAAATCTTGCTGCAGTTGTTGTCCACCAACTTAGTGACTGTTAGAGAGGCCCCGAAGGTTGTGAATACGGCTTCTCCCAAATATAATCCAAATGCCCGCTGTGCTTATCACTCCGATAGCCTGGGGCATTCTACTGATGATTGCTGGGCCTTAAGAAACAAAGTGCAAGATCTTATTGATGCAAAGGAGGTACAGTTTGAGGCACCAGAGAAGCCCAATGTGGTGACAGCTCCCATGCCTAATCATGGAGTAAATGCTATCAGGGAAGATGATGAAGTGGATGAAGATGAGTTTGACAACTGGATTTATCCGACGGCCGACAGTGGACCTTGCAATTGGATTGCAAAAGACAACCTGCCTGTTACTTTTGTTACTGAGTAATGAATCCCTTTGTTTTTGTTATTTGTAATAAACAATTAAAACTCTATGGCCCGGTGTCTTACCCGGGGCACCGTGGCTTCATTTGTGAGGGTATATTAATTGTCATTTCATATATCATGAATAAAGATCTTGGACGTTTTCTCGCATTTCAAATCTTATGCTCTTTCTTTCTTTCCTTTCTTTATATATTGCAAAAACAGCTGTATTTACACACACGTACTCATACAGGTTTCAATCCACTCTGGATCTCACTGGTAACGACTCTGCTACTGCCAGTTATGACTTCGAAAATCCGATCAACTTAGCCGAAGACGAAGGTGAAGATGATTGCGAAGTGCCTGGCGAGCTTGCAAGACTGTTACTCCAGGAAGAGAGGGCAATTCAACCACACAAAGAGCCGGTGGAAACAATAAATCTGGGTACTGAGACGGACAGGAAGGAAGTTAAGATTGGTGCCAACCTAGAGCTCAGCGTGAAGCAACGGTTGACTCAGATGTTACATGACTACATGGAAATCTTTGCCTGGTCCTACGAAGACATGCCCGGGTTGGATACTGACATTGTGGTCCATCATTTGCCAACCAAGGAAGACTGCCCTCCGGTCAAGCAAAAGGTCCGCCGTATGCATCCAGAGATGTCTGAGAAGATCAAAGCCGAGGTTATGAAACAGTTTGATGCCGGGTTCCTTGCAGTGACTTCTTACCCTCAGTGGGTTGCTAATGTGGTGCCGGTACCAAAGAAAGATGGAAAGGTCAGAATGTGTGTCGATTACAAGGATCTGAATAGGGCCAGCCCCAAGGATGACTTCCCTCTACCTCACATTGATGTCCTGGTTGACAATACTGCTCAGCATAAGGTGTTCTCTTTCATGGATGGTTTTTCATGGTATAATCAGATCAAGATGGCTCCGGAAGACATGGAAAAGACTACCTTTGTTACTCAATGGGGCACCTTCTGCTACAAGGTCATGCCTTTTGGATTGAAGAACGCTGGGGCAACCTACCAACGTGACATGGTTGCTTTATTTCATGACATGATCCATCATGAGATAGAAGTGTATGTTGACGACATGATCGCAAGGTCCCAGACTGAGGAAGAACACCTAGATCATCTGCAGAAATTGCTTGACCGACTGAAGTTGTACAAGCTGAGGTTGAACCCGAACAAGTGCACCTTCGGGGTAAGATCTGGAAAGTCGCTAGGCTTCGTTGTAAGTGATAAGGGTATTCAAGTGGACCCTGCCAAGGTTAAAGCCATTCAAGAGATGCCAGTTCCCAAGACAGAGAAGGAAGTCAGAGGTTTTTTAGGACGCCTGAATTACATTGCCCGATTCATCTCACACCTAACTGCTACTTGTGAACCAATCTTCAAACTACTGAAGAAAGATCAGGTAGTACATTGGAATGATGAATGTCAGGCTGCTTTTGATAGAATCAAAGAGTATCTCCAAGAACCACCCATCCTTATGCCACCGGTTGAAGGGAGACCTCTGATACTGTACCTGACAGTACTTGACAACTCAATGGGGTGTGTGCTGGGGCAGCATGACGAGTCTGGCCGAAAAGAGCATGCCATTTATTACCTTAGCAAAAAGTTTACCGACTGTGAGACCCGATACTCACTGCTTGAGAAAACTTGCTACGCTTTGGTATGGGCTGCTCGCCGGCTGAGACAGTATATGCTGACTCACACTACCTTGTTGATCTCAAAGATGGATCCTATAAAGTACATATTTGAAAAGCCTGCTCTGTCTGGGAGAATAGTAAGATGGCAAATGATCTTGACAGAATACGACATCCAGTACACAACTCAGAAAGCCATCAAAGGAAGTGTATTGGCAGACCACTTGGCACACCAGGCAGTAGACGACTATCAGTCAATGAACTTCGAGTTTCCAGATGAGAGCATCATGATTGTGACTGATTGTGAAGTACCTGGACCGGATGAAGGACCTGAGGAAGGATCCCGATGGTCTATGCACTTTGACGGAGCCTCCAATGCTTTGGGTAACGGCATCGGCGCTGTGATCATAACCCCTCAAGGCACTCATACTCCACTTACTGCCCGGCTATGTTTCAACTGTACCAACAACATGGCGGAGTATGAGGCATGCATCATGGGTCTCCAAGCTGCGATTGACTTAAGGATCAAGTTTCTGAGTGTCTTCGGAGATTCCGCTCTTGTGATCAATCAGATCAAAGGAGAGTGGGATACGAAACATCCGAATCTTATTCCTTACAAGGAATATGTATTGACATTGATCCCCCACTTCACAGAGATAACTTTTGAACATTTCCCAAGAGAGGAGAATCAGTTAGCGGACGCATTAGCTACGATGTCTTCCATGTTCAAAGTCAAATTGGACAATGAGGCTCCCCGGATCATCATCTGGAAACTGGACGAACCGACATACTGTTGTGATCTTGAGACTGAATTGGTGACTGAGAAGCCTTGGTACCATGAGGTGAAGAGATACTTGGAAGCTCAGGAGTATCCTGAAGGTGCCTCTGTCAATGATAAGAAGTTTCTGAGAAGATTCGCAGCCAAGTTCTTCCTCAGCAACGACATCCTGTACAAGCGAAACCATGATTCGACCTTACTGCGTTGTGTGGATAAGACTGAAGCAGAAAAGATCATGGAAGAGCTACATGAAGGGACCTTCGGAACACATTCCAGTGGATACACTATGGCGAAGAAAATCCTTCGGGCAGGGTATTTCTGGTCCACAATGGAAGCCGATTGTTACCAACACTCTCGGACATGCCATAAATGCCAGATATATGCAGACAAGGTGCATGTTCCTCCAGTTCCTCTAAATGTTATAACTGCGCCTTGGCCGTTTGCAATGTGGGGCATAGATATGATCGGCAAGATTAAACCTACGGCATCCAACGGGCATCGCTTCATCCTGGTAGCGATTTATTACTTCACGAAGTGGGTTGAAGCAGCTTCCTACGCTACGGTAACCAAGAACGTTGTGGCACGGTTCATTCGGCATAATCTGATCTGTCGATACGGCATCCCTGAAAGGATCATTACAGACAACGGTACCAACCTCAATAACAAGATGATCACTGAGCTCTGCAAGCAATTTAAGATACAACACCACAACTCTTCTCCTTACAGACCGAAGATGAATGGGGCTGTAGAAGCAGCGAATAAGAACATTAAGAAAATTGTGCAGAAGATGATAGTGACCTATAAAGATTGGCACGAGATGTTACCGTTCGCTCTAAATGGGTATCGTACCTCAGCCAGGACATCAACCGGGGCAACTCCCTTCTCCTTGGTCTATGGTATGGAGGCAGTCTTACCGATCGAAGTGCAGATACCCTCTCTCTGGATAATGAAGGATGTAGATCTGAGCGAAGATGATTGGATCCAGACACGACTTGATCAGCTAAACCTGATCGATGAAAAGAGACTTGCTGCTATTTGTCATGGTCAGACGTACCAAAAACGGATGATCATGGCATTTAACAAAAAGGTCAGACCACAAGAATATCAAGTTGGGGATCTGGTAATCAAACGCATCATCCTTCCTCAGAGTGATCCAAGGGGCAAATGGACCCCTACGTACGAAGGGCCATTTGTGGTTAAACATGTGTTCTCAGGAGGAGCCATGATTCTAACCAACATGGATGGTGACGACCTTCCTCACCCCGCCAATGCAGACATAGTAAAAAGATACTACGCATAATAAAGACCCGCTAGGTTGACATACCTAGGAAAAAATTAGTGCTTCCCGGCGAACCAAAAGGGTTCGGGCAAAATGAAGGGATGAAATGAAAAAATCTGTACACCCGGTAAGTCGAAAACCTGAAAAGGCGGCTTGGGCAAAAATGGGTATCCCGGTGGACTGAAAACCCGAAAGGGCGGTCCAGGCAAAAGTTAGGGATAAAAGCGTAATACTATGTCTCATTGGATCACTTTGCATCCAGAATCCGGTATCTACATCAAGTTCAGACGGCATCGATCGATCAGCTTCATCGTCAACTAGGTCATCAAGTGATGAGACGCTCGAAGATATAAAGGCGATAGCAGAGTTGGAACCCAGTGGGATCATTCTATTCACACAACTGTTTATTTTCCTTTGTACAAATTTGTATAAACTCTTTTATTCGGCGACGTTCTCTTACTAGGACGTCAGCCTCTTGTACATAAACGCCTATTTTACAGGCAAATTCAAAATTAATAACAAATTCACTTTTCAGTCAATTACGAATTGTTTTTCCTTTTCCTGTTTTGTTTTACGAAGAACGTCCAAGGTTCAATTTGTGATATATGCATTGACAATAAATTTGCTAACTCATGAATATTTGCATACGAAACAAATGATTAATTACATGTAACATTAGAAACAGGGGCAATAAAGAGTTGTCTAAGCGATCTAATTGCTCAGTCCGCCAAGGTATCAAGGTAGGTTCAGCTGAAGAACATAACCAGTATATCTTAATTCCCCAGAGAGTGAGCCAGCAAGTTAGTGCACTCTCCCCAAGCAAAGTTACAGTCAACCTTAGGGAAGTTGGGTATCCTCCAGCAGATCTCAACATTCCCCAGCAATATACATGCATTCTTAACAAGCATCCCCGACAGTCTTGGTCTAAAGATTGTTCCCCGGCGGTATATCAAACATTCAATGGATTCACTTCCCCAATATAGTTCAAATTTTCCCCAGGAGAGTCCAATCCAGTTTCCCCAGGAAAGTTGGGATCCATCTCCCCAAGCAGTAAGCTTATCCCCAGTAGATTCTGGAAGCTTATCCCCGTAGAGCACGAACGCGTCTCCCGGCTTTATTCAAAGGTTATTTCCCTACCAGGATATAACTGGGTTATCCTCAGCCAAAAGCCACGGAAAGATCGTCCTTGACGAAGTCTTCCTATCCCCAGCGAAGTCTATTAACACTTCCAACATATTAATGGTATCCCCAGCGAAGTTACCATCAACCTCAGCAAAGTACTTCTCTTTCCCCACAGAGTTCACTCCCCGCAGAGTAATCTATTCGCCAAGTTTATCCCCCAACGGAGTTATCTTCTCCTACCGGTATTCTTGCAACTATCATCCCCAGCGGAGACAACAAAGCACTATTCTCCAGCATCAGCCCAGGAGTTAACTTCCCGGCACCCGTCAAGGATTCATTTTCCTAGACAAAAACATATGTTCATAAACATCACACTTCCATACATTATAGCATGCATATATGCATCATATCTTACAAATCTCATTTATGTTGAGAACATCATTGCTCGATCCATATCATGCATTGCACATGACTGACCTTTACCTTTCAGGAAAAATCCAGTTAAGTTCTCAGCTATATTTCAAGACCTAGCCTGGTTCAGTTAAATCGACTCTAAGATTTTCCTGATTCTTATCCAGTCAAAGGCCTTCTCTAGTTCAGTTAGATCGACCCTAAGATCTCCCTGATTCTTATCCAGTTGAAGATATTCCAAGACCTTGTCCGGTTCAGTTAAATCGACCCTAAGATTTTCCTAATTCTTATCCAGTCAAAGGCCTTCTCCGGTTCAGTCAGATCGACCCTAAGATCTCCCTGATTCTTATCCCCGTAGAAGACATCCAAGATTCTCTCAGCGTTCCTGTTGAGATAGTAATCGTCCAAGGTTCTCTCAGTGTTCCTGCTGAGGTAGTAATCTCCCAAGGTTCTCTCACCGTCCCGTTGAGGTAGTAACCATCCCTGGTTCATTCATCACCTTTTTGAAGCTCCAGATTCGATTCCTGTAACCAGTCAGGGCACATCTATACAAAGAGTTTGAAGACCAGCTCCTGTAACAGGCCAGGTAATCATTTTCTTTTTCAGGTACGCAAGTTCTCGCTAAGGTATCTCTTACACGATCGACACCCAGATGGCATCTATAAGCCCATTCCCCCATCACACTGCTAACATGTGAGCGCAAATTTCTGGGCACTCTAGTGTTCAATCATCTTCCACCTTCGGATTACGAAAGGCACGTCAGCCAATCTGCATCCTCAGGTCTAAGAAGATTGAACAGGGGCAACTGTTGTACCCCAAAATTTTCCCTCCCATATTCTTCAAGATTTGCCAAAAGCATGCTTCAAAATATCCCAAGGGTTGCACAGTTCAAGGGCCTCCTAACAGTCAAAAACTAGGGTTTTGGTTCTGTCAAAGAAATTGAAGTTTTCAAGGGTCCAATCAAGTCCCACATGCCTACAAACATGGTCAAGCATCCTCATGCCAAGTTTCAAGACTTACAGCATAAAATTGCACAGTCAAAAACCCTAATTGCTCAGCAGTCAACTGTAGGGGTAAAATGGTCATTTGACAGTCAAAAGTTCAAATTTTTGGTCAACATCTTATTTTGAAGCCACAAACATCATTGATCAATGCTTGATCATGATTTTCAAGGTATGGCTCAAAAAGTCTCAAGATGCAAAAGTTTCCATATTTGGACAGTTGAAAAAGTCAACTGTAACTTGACCAAGGCATAACTTCCACATGGTTTATCAGAAAAATTCCATCCAAAGCTCATTTTGAAGAGAATGACATTTCCTACAACTCCTCTTCACACTTCAAGTCCAATAAATGCTCTCACAAAAAGTTATCAATCTCAACATTATAGGTCATTTTCAAAAGTCAACAAAAATGCACTTTAAGTCAAAGATCATAACTTGAGATTGGTAAATCAAAATGACATGGGACCAAAGGCATTGGTTAGAGGACTTCAAGACCTTTCCAAAATGTCCAAGAACATGGTCAAATCTTAAACTTTGAGCAAGATATGCCTTAAGGAAGTTGGGAAATTTTTGGGAATTTTGAAAAGTCAACTTTGCTTCAAATACCTCAAAATTGCCAATGGGCCTCAATTTCTTCCAAGAATCATCATCCAAAAGCTATGCACGACCCATTGACCCAAAGGGGAGTTATTTTCCTATTTTTAATTAATTAATTGAATATTTAATCTATTTAATTCATTTAATTAAAATTAATTATAAGAAAAATGCTAAACACATGTTTCCAAATCTTTTTATGCAGCATATGCCCTCTTTAATCACTCAAGATTTCGTGCATCACTAATATGGAAAGATTTGGCCATGATTGGTATCAAAAGGGAATGGAAAAGATTGGAAAAGATACCATTAAAAATCAAATATTTGATTCATGATTACAAAGGTTTTGGACTTGTTTTGCAAACCTAAAACACTCACATACATATACAGATCACAACCCTAATGCAAAAAACCTGAAAGCTGCGCCTCAGACCATAGACACACTTTGCATTTTTGGTCAAAAAACTCAAAACTGTTTTCCTAGTTTAAGGGTGTTTCAAAGCAAAACAACTATTCCATTGCACTCCTGACACATCCAGGAATCTTCTCCAATCAAATTCAGACCTCTGCACGCAAAGAACTGGTAGAACCATGTTGCATATTTCATGAAAATACTCATAATCGTATCTTGAATTCCATGCATTCGTCATGTGTTTTTGATGTTGATTTATACTAACGTGCATCTCCTGAAGCTAATGACATAACTTAATTGAGTTGTGAGGCCCTGTATCAAAAAACGCCATGGAAGATGCTTAGGGTTTCAGAGTTCTAATTTTGGGGCTTTGCACATAGGGTAAAATCAGACCTTCAAACCAACACCAATGGATTCGTGACATCCCAACGATGATAACTCACACCTCGCGCTCAATTTATGAGAAACCATACGCTAATCGCTATTTTTGAATGTTGAAGTTTGTGGGGGTTTAAAACCCCCGCTATCCTTTCTCTTTTTTTCAGGTCAGAACGAAGAAGTGGAGAAGAAGATGAGTTGTAAGCGTGTGATTGGCTTATTTGAAATTCAGCGCGTTTTTTATTTGATTCCAGCATAATGTTTATTTGTTACATATATTAATTCCATCCTATTATACTAACGAATACGCGTGCATAGCTCAGTTGGTGGAAAGCATTGTTGGCAAGCCTTGGGACCTGGGTTCGATTCCCAGGTCCCCTCCCTTTCTCAATATATTTTGTTTTAACCTGATTCCATGCAGTGTACGCCCAGAAATCCACCATGCACCCACTATCAAAGCTTGCAAAATGTCCTGGAAGATGAATCTGAAGGTCAGGATGGGAGGTCCAGGGAACACTCCAGTCAACGCATGTGCACACGCGCCAGAAAGTCAATATGGGCCTGCATTCCATGGGCCAAAATACTTCCTATATACCTCCATAATTGGCCAGAAAACCCCATTGGTTTGCATTTCATTTTCATTCTTTTTATTTTTCTATTTATTTGTTTTGTTTATTTTAGTTAAATCATCAAAATTAATTTTTCATAACATAAAAATACCAAAAAATCAGAAAAGACAAAAATAAAAATATATTTTATTATTTAATTCACTAATGTTTTTATTTTGTAAATAAATGTAATAATTAATTTAGTTCTAATTCTAGGTTTTAATTTTAATATTTTTGTAATAAACTAAAAAATGTAGAATTAGGGTTTTATACTTTTATTCCTTTTTTTTTCTTTTTTACCATATTTAATAATTGATTATTTTCTTTGTAAATAAATTTGCCATTAAATAATTAGGTTAAAACTAGGTTAAATTTAAACACTTTTTAATAAATTAAAAATAGTTTAGAATTAGGGTTTTAATTTCATTTTATTTTCTTACTAAATTCCATAAATACAAAAACTCAAAAAAAATAATTTCCTTTTTATTTAAACTTAATTAATTTATTAATTTCAATTCAATTTCTTTAAAAGGGTCCAACGCCCTCGCTTTCGATTATAATTCCGTTTCGCGCGCTTATTTTGTTTCTTTTTGTAAATTTCATGTAATTACTCCAAAGCCTTGTAATAGATTAATTAGGACATTTATTCTTTCCGCATTTTATTTTATTTCAAATCGGGTCTTGGATTAATTTGACGATGTGGACCCGCGCCTTTGTAATAGCGTAGGACTTTTAAATTCCGCATCTTTTAAACTGTTAATAACTTGCATGAAAGAATGAATGCCAAAATAAAAGCAACGCGTAGATCACCAATGCATGAACAAGATAAACATAAATGAACATGACACACAAATCACACACCACCCCTAGGGTACGCCTCACTATTGCCTTGCCCCTCGAAAAGTGGTCGTCGAGTAGAGGATGTTTTAGTAAGTCCTCATGTCCATGAACATGGCATGAGGGTAGCTTCTAAGGTGTCTTCCTATTGCTCTGGTGACCACAATGTCCCGAACCCTCGAATTGACCCGAACACCTCCGACGGCAGTGCTACCTACCTCTCAATGGTGGGATGGCACTACTTTAAGGACATTTACACAGACGAATTCCTTAGGGTAGGTAGAGAACTCGTAGATACTTGCTCTAATTTCAAAACAAAATCAAAAAACTCTTTTCACACCGACACTCTTCAACAAGCTTTCAAAAAAACTTTTCAAACACTCTTGAGGATTGATACAAGAGTCGAACTGAAATTTTCAAAGAAACTTTTTTTAAACCCGCAGTTGAAAAGCAAACAAACAATTTTGAAAACACAAATGAGCAAGTATCTAAGAGCCCATGGATAACCATGGATAGAAAGGGTGCTAACACCTTCCCTTTCTATAAATCTACCTCCCGAACCGAGAGCAATCTCTATAAGGAATTTTTCTATGCTTTTGTCCTTTCCATTTGGAGAAAATAAAAGACGGTGGCGACTCTTGCTTCCGTGACATTTCGCGAACCAGCGTTAAACAATCAGTTCCAGATCCACCGATCACAATATGCTTCGATACAGACATGTTCAGCACACACACACTTGTTTCGAATACACTGACTTGCAGGCCCAGACGAGAGACACTCTCACACTGACTTCACTGGCCCAATCGAAGAAGGCAACAAGGCAGAAAGGCCCCAGTCGAAGGATACAACTTCCTGCTGCCTTCTCCCAGTCGAAGGATACAACTTCCTGCTACCTTCGCCCAGTCGAAGGATACAACTTGCTGCTGCCTTCGCCCAATCGAAGGACAGGACCTCGCCCCTGTCAAAGCCCAATCGAAGGCCATGACCTCACTGGTACGAACTCCCAGTCGAAGGATACAACTTGCTGCTGCCTTTACCCAATCAAAGGACAGGACTTCGCCCCTGCCAAGGCCCAATCGAAAGACATGACCTTGCTGTTTCCATCCCCAATCGAAGGAGGCCAGCAGAATGCCAATCGAAGGCTGCTAGTACCAATCAAAGGACAGGACTTCGCCCCTGCCAAGGCCCAATCGAAAGACATGACCTTGCTATTGCCATCCCCAATCAAAGGAGGCCAGCAGAATGCCAATCAAAGGCTGTTAGTCCCAATCGAAGGAGGCCAGCAGAATGCCAATTGAAGGATGCTACAGTCTGGGTCGAAAGACACTCTTTTTATTTATTTTATCTTACTTTTTCCTTTATATTTCTATGCACTTCAATATGGTTGTAATAGTGTAGGATTTATTTTTTGCACTTTTTATTGCTTTATACAAATGCTAGTAAATAGGTGTGCATGGCAAGATAAAACCAACAAATAGACCACCAAAAAAAAATCAAAGACAAATGCATGCAATAAAACACACTTTGCACACATGCACCCTTAGGGGAATCTCACTTGTTGCCTCGGAAAATAGTCATGTCCCTCGAGCATGGGCGTTTTAGCAAAGACCCTCGATAAAAGATCGTAGTCCCTCGATGACCCTCGATGTTGCCTTCGGTAAACAATCTAGTCCCTATAACGACATTGCTAAAATGCCCCATATGTTGCCTTCTATGACTATACCCGTCCCGTTCAACATCCTAACACAAGGTTGTTCACCAAACACAATGGTGAAACAACACTGTTAAAAGGGTTAAAAGGCATAAAAATCTTTGAGTAAAATAAGGTAGATAACTCTTAATTACTTGATCAAACTTGCAAAACATCCTTGCCATCTTTCAAAACACACTCCACAACACAATTCCAAAACTACTTTCAAAAACATTGAATTGTCTTTTCAAAAAGACAAACACCTTTGTAAAACATTCAAATACAAATTGTTACAAAGGTTGCCTAGACAAGGCATCTTTTTCAAAACATTTTCAAAACCACACACACAAAACACCATTTCAAGCAAATGAAAAGCAAAGGCAAGTGATCTAAAACAAGTAACTAAGAGCCCATGGATAACCATGGATGAAAAGGGTGCTAGCACCTTCCCTTTTCATAATCTACCCCCCGAACCCACGAAAACATCTCAAAGGTTTTTCCTGTGCTTTTTGACCTTTCCTTAGGATAAAATAAAAAGTCGGTGGCGACTCTTGCTAAACCGAAACATTTGCGAACACAAACGCAAAACCTCAAGTCAGTTCTCCCACCGTATCACAGTTGGTAACAATCTTGGGAGGTAAATTATTATGGTTGGGAAATAGGCATTTGTTGTTAGTGTGTTTGGAAGTTGGGGTCATATGGGGTTTGTAGTGTTAATGATGTTTGTGATAGACTAGTTGATGTAGATTGGGTAAAATATGAATATTGTTGTTGGGTGGCCCATTGAGTGGGGTTAGATGAAGAATATTGTTGTTGGGTGCCCCATTGGGTGAGGTTAGATGAAGGGTTTTGTTGATGGTACAGTTGGCTTGGGGTAAAAGGTGGTTGTGTTGGGAAGAAAGAATGTTGGGTGTTAGGGAAGGGTTCTTGGTTGGTCATGAATGGTTGTTGGGTGTAAGTGCTTGATGATGGTCTGGTGTGTTACACGTTTGAAGATGTTGGAAGATTACGAGGGTCAAATAAGAAGTTATTTGGTGACAGATACAAATTTTATAACAGACTTATATCATTCCATGTATTCCTTACTCAGTTTACATTCTTCTGACATGACATCTTCTTGTAAGACTTTATCTTCGCGGTTATGCCATTGACGACATACCTGTTTGTAATGATCTTTCCAATTGCTATATGTCCATTGGTCGTTCACCACACTTCTGTGATACTCCTCCATGCATTTTGGAGCATCCGGTATACCTTGCAGAATGCCAAATTGGAGTTTTACCCTATCAGTGTGATGCATTTCTATTGTAGTAAAACAGATGATAAATGTTTTTAAACTCCACACTTAACTATCAGTCGGATCGACATCTTCAAGTCATAGATAGGGCCTCAACGTAAATTGTTATAAAAAATCAGTTAATAGTTTAACGAACTATAAAGTAATAGTAATTATTAGTAATTTTTAGTTAAGAATATTACATCAGCTTCTTCGAAATGATCGATGAATGCCTGATAGCCGGGTGCACAATGATGAGGTTTCTTTTCGTAATCCATCCTATAGGAAGGCAATCTAAAAATAAATAATACTTAAATGTTGTTCATATAATAAATAAGTTTTAAGACAAAAGAGTAGTTTCAACTTATTTGGTTGCGTACGGAAAGTGAAATGGATTACGATTCCTAGGCACTAGATTCGACATCCTTGACCATCCCCAAGCTTGTAGTAGTGTTAAACAACCGGCAAAATTATGAACTTCTTTTATAGCGCATCTACACAGGTTTCAGTATAGATGTGATAAAACTGCAGATCCCCAGCTGTATCTACCTATTTTATTAAAGTCAGCTAATAGTGGTAAATACATAAGATGTATTGTGTTACAATTAGTGTTAGGAAATAACAAACTAGCGAAAAGCAATCAAATATAAATTCTAGTTTTCTTATGTATTTGGTCGATGGTAGAATCTTTGTTCAATTCAAATTCATCATATTTTTTTCGGAGCCAAGTCATTTTAATGAATTGGCCCTTTCTAGTTGTTTCGGGCAATTCTTCACCCAATAATTCTTGAGTTATGGAGTAGTTGACATTTGTTCTCCCATTCACTGCCACACTGTTTACACATAAACCTATCAACATGTGAACATCTTCAAGTGTGACTGTGGATTCACCGGTAGGAAGATGGAATGTGTGTGTTTCCAGCCACCATCTTTCACATAAAGCAAGAATAAACTTTCTATCAACACCATATGAGGTTATGTTGATAACATGCCCAAAGCCCGCTTGAATCAAATATGGACGAATTATTTAGTCTACGGGCACATACGAGTGTGTACGAGGCCTAAAATTTTTCTCATTCTAAAAAAAAAGTCAATGTTAGAAGATGGTTAATGTCGGAAGTATATTCTAACAAATTGAAGAAAAAAATTTATATGTAAATATATTTAATACACTTTGTGATACGGTGGGAGAACTGACTTGTGTTTTGCGTTTGTATTTGCAAATGTTGCGGTTAGCAAGAGTCGCCACCGACTTTTTGTTTTATCCTAAGGAAAGGTTAAAAAGCACAGCAAAAACCTTTTGAGATGTTTTCTTGGGTTCGGGGAGTAGATTATAGAAAGGGAAGGTATTAGCACCCTTTCTATCCATGGTTATCCATGGGCTCTTAGTTACTTGCTTAGATCACTTGCCTTTTGTTTTCAATTGTTTTAAATGGTGCTTGAGTGTGTGGGTTTTGAAAATGTTTTGAAAAGATGCCAATGTGGTGGAAACCTTTGTAATGATCCATGTGGGGATGTATACAAAGATGTATGTCTTTTGAAAGGGTTTTCATTTGTTCTTTGAAAGTTGTTTTTTGAAAGTGTAGTGTTGTGTGGTTTTGAAATTAGGCAAGTGTTTTGTTTTGCAAGTTTGATTCAAGTAACTAAGAGGTTATCTACTCCTAAATTTCTCAAAAGACTATTGCTATGTTTTAACCCTTTTAACAAGTTTGTTCCACCATTGTATTTGGTGGACAATCTTGTGTTAGGATGTGAGAGGGACAGGCGCGGGTCATCGTTTAGACCATAATTGCAACGGCGTTAAATGTCTTTGGGCAATTTTCTGTAAGGGACTTGATCATTTGTTTTTGTTTGTTTTTTTGAAAAAGTTTTTGTCGAGGGACTATGATCATTCAAATTGTTTGCTTTGCCCAAAGAAATTCAACATACAATATGGCCCATTTATTTGAAGGCAACAAGTGGAATACCCTAGGGGTGCAAGTGTGATTTGTGTGTCCATTTTCATGCTTATTTGTCTTGAGATTAGGTCATAACTATTTTTTTTATCGTTTTTCGCATACAAACCCTAATTCTAACATGTTATCATTAGAAAGCAATAAAGTGCGAAATTTAAATTACTAAGCTATTACAAAACCAAATATGGGAAGGGGGGTACAAATGTTCAAATGGGGATATTGACAAGAATTTAAACCTACATTATTACATCATTTTGAATATTTGCAAATTAATCAATGTAATAAATTAAATAAGAATGCAAGATGCAAAAGAAATGTTTTGTATATATCTGAAAAAATATTATTTATGTAAAAGAGAAAAGAAAATAAAAATATATTATTTTAGGAGTATTTTGAATTTAGGGCAAAAACCCTAATTTTAAAAGAAAATGTATTATTATCTAATTTGATACAAATATTTATTTATTATTTATAAGAATAAAATAAAATGAAGTATATTATGAAAAAAAGTATTTTTGTATCAAATATTAATAAAAATGGAAAATTCAAGTATTTTTATTTTTAGCTTAAATATATTAATAAACATATATATATACATATATTAATTTCTTAAATATGCATTATATGCAAAAATATTTAATAAAATAAATAATAATAAAAAAGTATTTTTTTTATGTGGACTATTATCAGAGTGTAAAAAAAAAAAAATTGTATTTACACTATTTTCATATTTATTCTAAATATTAATATGTATATATTTTATGTATAAACAAAGAAATAAATCAAATAAATATGCCATAAATTCAAAAAAAGATGGAAAAAATATTTTTATGTTTTTTATATCATGAGAAAAAATAAACAAAGTCAACCAAAAAAGAAAAAGTCAAAAAGAGTAAAAAATGAAGCAAATGGGCTCAGGGGGTGTAATAGCAAATGTGTGGTGTGAATAAGAAAAGATATACAGGCCCAGCCCAAGGAACACTGTCTTCAACCTCCAGCAACAAAATTCAAAAAAATGCGCGCCCCTGTTCTTCAATGTCCAACTCTCGATTCCTGGCTTTTCAGCAAAAACTCATAACACAACAAATGTTCAGCATGAAGAGACGGTTCTAACCATATATGGAACTTGACCTAACTCTCTAAGATGAGGGAAAATTTCTCCTCCCCCAAATCCTAACCTAACTTTTCTGCCATTTTCAAACTACAAATTCTCTCTACTCAGGCAAAAGAAATGAAATGTAAAGATATGTACATGCTCAGGGCTATGAGTAGAACCTTGTTTCTTCACAAACTTAAGACTAAAAATGCATGATAAGAGAGGTACGAGTTCAAAGTTTTACCTGTGCAGCTGAACTTCTATCTGGAGAATGAGGAACTTCTAGTGCAAGGTAATGATTGGAAAAGCTTCCTTGAGGTCCAGGGATGCTGTTTCAATGCTTACTTTGTCTTGAGAGCTTCTGAATCAAGCTATGGAACTTCAACTGCAAAAGGAAAAAAAGAAAATGGTGGAAACTGTTAGGGTGATTACAGGTCAGGTTTTAGGCCATGGTTAGCTTGCATATGTTGTAAGGAAGGTAGAGAAACAGGCTTGGACAAGAATGCTCGAAGGAAATGGAAGTTGGCACTCAAACTGCAGAGGCAACTCTGTTTTTGCAGTTTGAGGATGATTCTGAGATGGAGGGTGTGTGGGAGGTCCAAGGCTCGTGTGTTAGCTTGGATATGTTATGTGTAATGTATTTGATAACTTCTTTCTTGTGTGCTTAAGCTGAGATGAGAGATGGCACAAGTTATGTAATGTTACTTGAAAATGAAGCAAGCAATGGTCACTTTGTGTTTTAGGTCAGTAGGGGCCTCTAATCCTGCTGCATAAGCCTCTCTTGATCAGAGCAATTTGCCCATAATCTTGTGCCAAAAGGATTTTGCTTGTACCTTCTTGATTTGCAATTGGACATAAAGTTAATCTTTTCAAAAATGGAAAGTTCACTTTATCTAGTTTAGGATTAATCCACTATGCAATGTTAGAACACAAAGAACATGGTCTTAACACATTGAATATGCATTAAATTATTGAGTATGGAATGGTTCAAGGACCTGTAATCAAGCATAAAGCAAGCTAAGTTCAGATTTGCAAAGTTATGAACATGTTTTGATGAAGAACAAAGGTGAATTTTTGCCAACTTGTGAAATTCGAATCTCTCAAGTTATGAGGTTGTTTGATGAGTTCTTGGACATTTTGGAAAGCTTGGAATGTGTACTACAATCCATATTTGAAATGCAAATTAAAATTCCAAGTGGAAGGGTATGAAAAGTGGCCTTGAAGTGGGGTAGAAAACCTTGTCAAAATAGGTTAAAATTTCACTAAGTTAAAAATGGTTTAGTGCCCTTATTCAAAAAATTGTAACTTGAGATACAAGCTTCAAATGAGAAAACTTTGTGAATCAAAGTTGTAGATTATGCAACAAGCTACAACTTTCATGTTTTGACTTTTGTTTGAATCCAAATGGATCTTGGTGAAAAGGTGGGGCAAAGTTGGGAAAAAATTAGGGTTTTTCATAACTTAGAAAAATTCTAAGTTATGAAAAATTCCATTTTCAAACCCTAATTTGCATTTTGTGATTTCTTGGTGAACAAGTTTCATGATTTGATATATTTTGATGAAAAATGAATCTTGACTCTTGATTTTGACCAAAAAGTCAAAGTTTGACTTTTCAGTATACAGTCAAAATTGATCAATTGACTGGGAAATTCAACTGTCAATCTTGTGTACTTGGGATCTTTTGAGCTTGATGGATGTGTCAAGACCATTTCATTGAGTCCTTGAGGCTATATGTGAGCTTTATTTGCCATTGGTTAGATCAAACAGTCAAAAATTGCCTTTGTGCAGTCAAAACCCTAAAATGACCATTTTGCCCTTTTGGTGATCTGATCAAATTTCTTGTGGAATTGTGATTCAAACTTGATCAAATGGTTCATATGAGTTCATAATGTTGATGTGGGTCAAATTTCATGAGATTTGACTGTCAATTGGCCACAGTTGACTTTTTCCCCAATACAGTTGATTTCTAGGTCAACTGTCCAATTGACTGGGCAAAACTTGGAATCAAGACTTGAAACTTGGCATGGGTAAACTTGGGAGTCAAACATGAAGCATGAAAGTCATCTTGGGCATTTTAGGTCAAAACATCCTTGGGCAAACACAAACCCTAATTTGAGTCCACAGTGCAAGGAGAAGTCTTGAGCAGAGGAAACCCTAACTGGATCTTGATCTTCAAAGGTCTTGTGATGAGAAAATGTTGAGGAAATGGGAGGGCAAATTTTGGGGTACAACAGTTGCCCCTGTTCAATCTTCTTGAACCTGAAGAGTTAGATTGGCAAGTTTGCCTTTCGTGACTCGAGGGTAAAAGGAGATTGGACACTAGAGTGCCCGGAAATTTGCACTCGCATGCTGGAGTCTCAACAATGTGGTGTCGGGAATGGGCTTATAGATGCCATTTGGAGAGATGGTGGATAGGGAGATGGGCTTATAGATGCCATCTGGAGATGTGACGGAACCTTGTCGGGAATGGGCTTATAGATGCCATTTGGAAGTGTCGGTCGCATAAGAGATTCCTTTGCGAGAACTTGTGTATTTGAGAAAGACAGATGTTTTCCTGGCTTGTTACAGGTGTTTGACCTTCAGTCTCCTTATGCAGATATGCCCTGGCTAGATACAGGTATCGAATCTACAATCGGTTGCTCACAAATGTGCCCTGGCTGGATACAGGAGTCGAATCTGGAAATAGCCGTTAATAGATGTGCCCTGGCTGGATACAGGAATCGAATCTTCGAACTCTTCAGACGTGCCCTGGCTAGATACAGGAATCGAGTCTGGAAACATGGTCAATAGATATGCCCTGGCTGGATACAGGAATCGAATCTGGAGCTGTTGTAGTTGATAGATGTGCCCTGGCTGGATACAGGAATCGAATCTTCGAACTCTTCAGACGTGCCCTGGCTAGATACAGGAATCGAGTCTGGAAACTGATCACTCTCAGATGTGCCCTGGCTAGATACAGGTATCGGATCTGGAATTGTGACAGTTGAAGGTAGTTGTTTTTGGGATTGTCTTTTTTCCTGAAAAGGCAAGAACATAAGTTGTATGCAATGTCATGATGTATGATATGCATGATGTTCAACATGAGATAGTGTTGTATGCGCTTTATCATGTAGGTAAGCGAGATGTATGAAAATGTGAAATGTTTATGAATGTAATTTTGTCTTAGGAAAATGAATCCTTGACGAACGACCGGGGAGCTGCTCCGTGGAAGAGGTACTTGGCCGAAGTTTTGATGAGAGGCCTGTTGAGGACTTTAATGATGGATTCCGCTGGGGATAATGATGATAAACTCCGCTGGGGATTGAAGGGATTTGCCGAGGGCGATCTTCCGTGGTTTTTAGCTGAGGATAACCAAGTTATAAGTCCTCGTGAGGAAATAACTCTAAATAAAACTCGGGAGAGACGTCCGTACTCTGCAGGGGATAAGTTTCCAGAATCTACTGGGGATGAGCTTTAAGGCCTGCCGGGGAATGTTGTGTCCTTTCAGGATTGTCGGGGAGTCAACTCCGCTTGGGGAAAGTATTGCTGAATCTTGTTTTACTCTGCGGGGTGTTGAGATGATTTGGTCACATTCTTCAGTCGAATCTACCTGGGTACCTTGGCGGACAAAGCAAGCAGACTGCATCAGAAAACTTCACATTGCCCCTGTCTCTGATGTCACCTGTAATTAATCTCTTGTTTTATATGCAAATATTTATGAATCAGCAAGTTAATGTCGAATGCATATATCAAAAATGAACATTGGACATTCTTCGCAAAACAAAACAGAAAAAAAAGAAAAACAATGGCAATTTGTATGGACAAGTGAATTTGTATTGATTTGAACTTTGCCTGTGAATAGGCGTTTTTGTACAAGAGGCTGACATCCTAGTAAGAGGACGCCGCCAAATAACATAGAGTTTACAATTTGAAAAAAGGAAACAAAACAGCTATGTGAAAAATCCCACTGGGTTCCAACTCTGCTATCGCCTTTATGTCTTCGAACGTCTCATCGCTTTGCTGCCTAATTTGAAGATGAAGCTGATTGGTCAATGCCGAAACCTGGAGCCAGATAGTTGATGCCGAATTCCGGATGAAAAGTGATCCAATGAGACGTAGTGTTACGCTTTTATCCCTAACTTTTGCCTGGACCGCCCTTTCGGGTTTTCAGTCCACCGGGATACCCATTTTTGCCCAAGCCGCCTTTTCAGGTTTTCGACTTGCCGGGTGTACAGATTTTATTCATTTCATCCCTTATTTTTGCCCGAACCATTTTTGTTCGCCGGGAAGCCCTTATTTTTGCCTAGGTATGTCAACCTAGCGGGTCTTTTATTCATGCGTAGTATTTTTTCACTATGTCTGCATTGGCGGGGTGAGGAAGGTCGTCACCATCCATGGTGGTCAGGATCATGGCTCCTCCTGAGAACACACGTTTAACCACAAATGGCCCTTCGTATGTAGGGGTCCATTTGCCCCGGGGATCACTTTGAGGAAGGATGATGCGTTTGATTACCAGGTCGCTAACTTGATACTCTTGTGGTCTGACTCTCTTGTTAAATGCTCTGATCATCCATTTTTGATACGTTTGACCATGACAGATAGCAGTGAGCCTCTTTTCGTCAATCAAGTTTAATTGATCAAGTCGAGTCTGGATCCAATCATCTTCATTCAAGTCTGCATCCTTCATTATCCGGAGAGAGGGTATCTGGACTTCAATTGGCAAGACTGCCTCCATGCCATAGACCAAGGAGAAGGGAGTTGCCCCGGTTGACGTCCTTGCTGAGGTGCGGTACCCATGAAGAGCGAACGGTAACATCTCGTGCCAATCTTTATAGGTCACTGTCATCTTCTGCACAATTTTCTTGATATTTTTATTGGCTGCCTCTACAGCCCCATTCATCTTCGGCCGGTAGGGAGAAGAATTGTGGTGCTGTATCTTGAATTGTTCACAGAGTTCAGTGATCATTTTGTTATTGAGATTGGTACCATTATCCGTAATGATTCTTTCTGGGACGCCGTACCGACAGATCAGATTATGCCGGATGAAACGTGCCACGACGCTCTTGGTTACTGTGGCATAGGAAGCTGCCTCAACCCACTTCGTGAAGTAATCGATCGCCACCAAGATGAAGCGATGCCCATTGGATGCCGTCGGTCGGATCTCACCGATCATATCGATGCCCCACATTGCAAAAGGCCAAGGTGCCGTTAGGACGTTCAGAGGAACCGGAGGGATATGCACCTTGTCAGCATAGATCTGGCATTTGTGACAAGTTCGAGAGTGTTGGTAACAATCGGCTTCCATTGTGGACCAGAAATATCCGGCCCGAAGGATTTTCTTTGCCATGGTGTGTCCACTGGAATGTGTTCCAAATGTACCTTCATGCAGTTCTATCATAATTTTCTCTGCTTCAGCCTTATCCACACAACGTAGCAGAGTTGAATCATGATTCTGTTTGTAGAGAATGCCGCTGCTGAGGAAGAATTTTGCAGCAAACCTCCTCATGAACTTCTTATCATTGAAAGATGCGCCTTCAGGGTATTCCTGAGCTTCCAAGTACCTCTTCACCTCGTGATACCAGGGTTTTTCAGTCACCTTCTCAGCCTCGAGCTCGCAGCAGTATGCCGGTTCATCCAACTTCCAGATTACGATTCGGGGAGCCTCATTGTCCCATTTAACTTTGAACATTGAAGACATCGTAGCTAGGGCGTCTGCTAGCTGATTCTCCTCTCTAGGGAAGTGTTCGAAAGTTATCTCTTCAAAGTGGGGAAGCAAGGTCGACACATACTCCTTGTAAGGAATAAGATTCGGGTGTTTCGTATCCCACTCGCCTTTGATCTGATTGATCACGAGAGCGGAATCTCCGAAGACACTTAGAAACTTGATCCTCAGGTCGATTGCAGCTTGTAAACCCATGATACATGCCTCGTATTCTGCCATGTTGTTGGTGCAGCTGAAACATAATCGGGCGGTGAGGGGAGTATGAGTTCCTTTGGGAGATATGATACCAGCGCCGACGCTGTTCCCCAAAGCATTGGAGGCTCCATCGAAATGCATGGACCATCGGGATCCTTCCTCAGGTCCTTCATCCGGTCCAGGTACTTCACAGTCAGTTACCACCATGATGTCTTCGTCCGGAAAATGAAAGTTCAATGATTGGTAATCGTCCACAGGTTGGCGTGCCAAATGATCTGCCAGTACACTTCCCTTAATTGCTTTCTGAGTTGTATACTGGATGTCATATTCTGTCAAGGTCATTTGCCATCTCGCTATTCTTCCAGACAGAGCGGGCTTTTCAAATATGTACTTGATGGGATCCATCTTTGAAATCAATAAAGTAGTGTGAGTCAGCATATACTGTCTCAGCCGGCGAGCAGCCCATACCAGAGCGCAGCAAGTTTTCTCAAGCAGTGAGTAACGAGACTCACAGTCGGTAAACTTTTTGCTCAAGTAATAAATAGCGTTCTCTTTTCGACCAGACTCGTCATGCTGCCCCAGCACACACCCCATTGAATTGTCAAGTACTGTCAAGTATAGTATCAGAGGTCTTCCTTCCACCGGGGGCATAAGAATGGGTGGCTCTTGGAGGTATTCCTTTATCTTTTCAAAGGCAGCCTGACATTCATCATTCCAGCGTACTACTTGATCTTTCTTCAGTAATTTGAAGATTGGCTCACAAGTAGCAGTCAGATGTGAGATGAATCGGGCAATGTAATTCAGTCGTCCTAGGAAACCTCTGACTTCTTTCTCTGTTTTTGGAGTCGGCATCTCTTGTATGGCTTTTACCTTGGCAGGGTCCACCTGAATACCCTTATCACTTACAATGAAACCTAGCAATTTTCCGGATCTTACCCCAAAGGTGCATTTGTTGGGATTCAACCTCAGCTTGTATAACTTGAGTCGGTCAAACAACTTCCTCAGATGGTCAAGGTGCTCCTTCTCAGTTTGAGACCTTGCAATCATGTCATCAACGTATACCTCAATCTCATGATGGATCATATCATGAAACAAAGCAACCATGGCACGTTGATAGGTTGCCCCAACATTTTTCAATCCGAATGGCATGACCTTATAACAGAAGGTGCCCCACTGAGTCAGAAATGTAGTCTTCTCCATATCCTCCGGAGCCATCTTGATCTGATTATACCCCGAAAAACCATCCATGAAGGAGAACACCTTGTGTTGAGCTGTATTGTCAACAAGGACATCAATGTGAGGTAGGGGGAAGTCATCCTTGGGGCTGGCCCTGTTCAGATCCCTATAGTCAACACACATTCTGACTTTTCCGTCCTTCTTCGGCACTGGTACCACATTGGCAACCCACTGAGGGTAAGAAGTCACTGCAAGGAACCCGGCATCAAACTGCTTCATAACCTCGGCCTTGATCTTTTCAGACATCTCTGGACGCATCCGTCGGACTTTTTGCTTTACCGGAGGGAAATCTTCCTTGGTCGGCAGGTGGTGAACTACAATGTCGGCATCCAAACCAGGCATATCTTCATAGGACCAAGCAAAGATCTCCATGTAGTCTTGTAGCATCTGGATCAATCGTTGCTTCACGCTGAGCTCTAGATTAGCACCAACCTTGACCTCTTTCCTATCTGTCTCAGTACCCAGGTTAATTGTCTCCACCGGCTCTTCATGTGGTTGAATAACTCTCTCTTCCTGGAGTATCAGTCTTGCGAGTTCACCAGGCACTTCGCAATCATCTTCACCTTCGTCTTCGGCCAAGTTGATCGGATTTTCGAAGTCATAACTGGCGGTAGCAGAGCTGTTACCAATGAGATCCAGAGTGGGTTGAAACCTGTATAAGTGAGTGTGTGTAAATATAGCTGTTTTGCAATATATATAACACAGAAAGGAAAAGAGCACAAGATTTGAAATGCAACAAACGTCCAATGTTTTGATTGATGATATATGAAAATGTCATACAAAAAGCCCTCACAAATGGAGCTACGATGCCCCGGGTAGGACACCGAGCCAACAAAGTTTTAACATATTGTTTGTTACAAATTGGACATCAAAAGAAATTAATTACTGCGTGACAAATGTGATAGGGGTAAAATCCTTTGCCGTCCAGTTGCTTGGTCCGTTGCTGTTAGTCGGGTAGATCCAACTGTCAAACTCTGCTTCCTCCACATCCTCCTCAATAGCATTCACCCTTGAGCTGGAGATAAACACCGGAGCCTTTCTGATCTTCTCTTTGCGCACAGTCCTCTGAGCCTCTGCAGTAAAGCCCAGCCCAAACTTGTCGTTCTTCTGAGTGAAGTCAGGAAGCTGACCCCAGTTTGCACAATTGCCCTTCTGAACCACAGCCCGGGCATCCCTTAGGGAAGCCATCTTCAAGGAAACATTCTCTTCAACTGTTGTCTCTGCAGCTGCTGAAATTGGATGTACCTCCTCGAAATGCTGAAAGGGGGTTTCAATAAACTCCCCATCCATCTCAATGTATCTGAAGGAGTTCAAATGGCTCACCATATACTCCTCTTCTCCCTGCACAGTGACGATCTTCCCCCTGACGGGATACTTCAGCTTCTGGTGCAAGGTAGAGGTCACTGCCCCAGCTTTATGGATCCAAGGTCGACCCAGTAGACAAGAGTACGATGGACGTATATCCATCACATAAAACGTAGAGTCGAACACCTGAGAGCCCACACGAATAGGGATGTTAACCTCTCCATGAACCATCCTTTTTGAACCGTCAAAGGCCCTGACGATGATATTGCTGGGCTTCAATTCCAGGCCTTCATAATCCAGACGGTCTAAAGCCTTTTTCGGTAGAACATTCAAAGAAGAACCAGTGTCCACCAATACATGCGCCAGAGTAGTGCCCCTGCATTCGATAGAGACATGCAGGGCATCATTGTGGTCTCTTCCCTTCGCAGTCAGGTCAGCATCTGAAAAACCCAAGCCATTGTCTGCTGTCAGATTTGCTATGCAATCGGTGAACTGGACTGCAGACGTCTCTTGCGGCACATGGGCCGTCTTGAGAAATGAGATCAAGGCCTTAGCATGGGCCTCGGAGCATAGCAATAAGGAGAGCAGGGAGATCTTGGAGGGCGTATGCCCCAGCTGCTCGACAACATTGAAATCACTTTTCTTTATTATCTTCAGAATCTCCTCCATTTCTTGTCGGGAGGCCTCAGCATTTATGGGTATTGGTGCCTCCATCTGGGCAGGCTCTTCTTCAATCCCTTTCCCCCGAGCATTTGATGACTCAGCAGCAGGGGACACAACTTGATCAGCAACAGGAACAGGTAAACTTGTAGGTTTTATAAGGAGGGGTTTTCGAATAGCGGGCGGTGCAATGTCAGGCGAGAAGAGCCTACCACTGCGGGTGACCTTGGCTGGACCAGTGATATCGCAGATACTGGCGCCAGTGTCGAATTCTTGTTTGATTCCATTTACATACACGTCTGCCCCATAATGCCAGGGGACAGCTTTATCAGATATGTAGGGGAGAGGCCCCGGGACAGTAATAATCACAGGTGCAACAGTCATGATTTGAACAGGCTTCTTCGGGGGAGCCTTGATTGGATTTTTGAAGATGGTAACCACAGAAATTTCTTTTATCGGAACCAACTGAACAGCAGACTTCTTAAACAGAATCTCCTTGCTATCCATTAGGCTTTGGATGCCTAACCTCAGCAAGGGACAACCAGACAGGGAAACAGCACAGAACAGGCAACCTTCACCGCAACCCGGAAATAAACCGGCCCGCAGTAGGTTCTTCTTAACGGTCTTCAGAGGGGTAACAACTTCATCTACCGAAACAGCATACATTTCTTCCTCAACGGCACTTATTCTATGCTGGGGCATAGGAGCAGTTACGACATTTGGTCTCTCCGGCGCTTCAAACTGAATTTCCTTTGCGTCGATCAGATCTTGCACTTTGTTTCTCAAGGCCCAGCAATCATCAGTAGTGTGCCCGGGACTATCAGAATGATAAGCACACCGGGCATTTGGGTTATACTTAGGTGACGCAGTGTTGACCACCTTAGGAGCTTCTTTGAGGGTCACCAGGTTGGTGGATAACAGTTGGGGTAAAATTTGAGATAAGGTCATACTCAGTCGGGTATACTGCCTCTTGGGCCTTTTGCTTCTTTGTTGATTGTACTGCTGAGGAGCAGCAACAGGTTTCGAGATGACCAAAGCATTGACGGCTTGGCGACTTTCGGGCTTGACTTGTCTTCTAGGGCCGTAGACGGCACTTGCTTCTTTCTTAAACGGCCTCTTCTCAGCACTGGTGGAGGCAGCCTTTTGTATCTTGCCTGACCTGATGCCAGCTTCAATTCTTTCTCCCGTCAATATTAAATCTGTAAACCCAGCGGAGGAGTTGCCAACCAAATGATTGAAAAACGGACCAGACAACGTCCCTAGAAACATATCAACCAGCTCTCGATCAGTTAACGGAGGCTGCACCCTGCCAGCCAAATCTCTCCATTTTTGAGCGTACTCTTTGAACCCTTCACCCGTTCCTAGAGACATACCCTGAAGTTGGGTACGCGTAGGAGCGAGATCAGAATTGTATTGGTATTGTCTGTAAAATGCGGTTGCCAAATCTTCCCAGTGTCGGATGCTAGCTCCATCTAATTGGTAAAACCATTCAAGCTGTGACCCCGAGAGGCTATCTTGGAAGAAGTGAATCCAGAGGTTCTTATCGGCCGTGTAAGGTTGGATTTTCCTTACGTACGACCTTAGATGTAGCTTTGGACAGGAGACCCCATCATACTTGGCGAAGGCAGGCGCCTTAAACTTGTGTGGAATTACTACCCCAGAAGATAACCCCAAATCTCCGAAATCTAGCCCCGGTACGTTCTGAATTTCCATGGCGCTCAAGCGGTCCTCCAATTGCTTGTATCTGTCAGCAGCAGGTGGGTATTGTTCGTCGTTATAGTCCGTCTCGTTGTCGGAGACTGCGGGACTAGGAGCTCCTCCCCCTTGGGGACTATTTTTCTCAGCAGAAGAAGTAGTTGGATCAGCTTCATTATGGAGTGTGTTCCCAAATCTGCGTCCGGTGTTGAACAGCGCAGTCCTCTTTTTCTTCTTCTTCTTCAGGAGTAGAGTCTTCAACTCTTGCTGACCTTGAGCTAGGCTTAGGACCATCTCTTGAAACTGTGCATTTTGGGCCTGAAGGGCCTTGATTGCTTGCTCACTGGAGGAGTCTGGATTCATGATGACTGTGCAAAATAAACAGCGAAGGAGATTAAGCATCCTGTGAAATAGGGTACCTGCTATGCATATGGTGCAATGGAATGCGTATGTTTTATGTTTTCAAAGACAAACAAGATTCAACTTTGTAGACAAAAGGGGAAACACACTTCATTAGATTAGAATCTTCAATTGTTCAACAATTTGCCCTTAGGCATTACAGGAATGAAAAATACTGAAAGGAAATAAACTATAAAAGGAAACATCCAAAGCTCATCAATGCTCCCATGGCCTCCTCTTTTCAGTGCTGATGTAGTTGTTCAGGACCCGCTCTTCCTCCAATTGCTTAGTCAGCCTCTGGATCTTCCGTTCCTGCTCGTTGAACTTCTCCCGATAGAAATCCCGTTCTTCCTTTAGCTGCGCCCAAGATCTCTTCATGGTGTCAAAATCAGTAGGTATCTGAGGAGGGAGGACAGTTGGAGGAACCCCATCTTCATCAGGAGATTCCAGAATGAGAGGTCTAACAGCTTCGTAGGGCATACCTAACTTCTGAGCACGGATGCGGACCCATTTGCAATAGGGCTTCAATGGCAGGGAAGTCTTTGGTCCCAACTCATGTGGGTCAACTTTGTGGATTCTGTCCCAAGCTCTAATGAATCCCTGGCGTAGTTTGTCACTGTCTTCCTGAAACTCAAAATGGAAGTGAGGAACCAGCATTTCATGAGGCCCATCTCCTCTGGCTCTTCCAAACTGACGGAGAGCTAAACACGGATTGTAAGAGATTCCTCCTTGGATACCAATCAACGGGACATTAGGGTATTCTCCACAACGGTCGATAACAGCTACCTCATCCAAACCTCTGAGAGTCCAGGTGATGTCATTATCAGTGAGAGACATTAACCTCCGAGCCCAACCTTTTCCTTCTTCATTCTTCAGCACGAACTTGGGAAGGTGCGAAATAAACCACCTTACTAGCAAAGGAGCACAGCACCACGGAGTCCCCCGTTTTCGAGCAGTACGAGCATAGAGTTGTTGTAGAATATCACCCAAAAGAGTGGGTACCGGATTCCGAGACATGAAGATCCTTATGACATGGATACTGATAAAGGTGTCAGGGTTGGGAAACAGCACCAGACCATAGATCAAAAGAGCTAGAATATCCTCATATGCCTTGAAGTCCAAGTCATTCCAGAAATCATTAGCCTTGCCAACCAGAAATTTGACCAAAAAGCCCTTGATCCCATTTCTAGTTTCCCAGTTGGACAATACCTCTTCTTTGGTCAAGGGGATAATTGAAGCAATCTCTTCAGGCCTAGGAGTCTTTTCCAAACCAGTGAATGGAGTTTGTTCCAAGACAGGGATCCCAAGCAAATAAGAAAATTCTTCCAGGGTGGGAACCAGCTGGAAGTCTTGAAAGGTGAAGCAATGATACAGAGGGTCATAAAATTGGGTCAGAACACTTATCAGTTGTTGGTCCCATTTTGCAGTGATCAAGCCAAGGAGAGAGCCATGTCTGTTGATGAAGGAAGAAGTGTTTGGAATCCTTCCAACCAAATCCTTGAGTAAGACTGGTGGTTGAACAAAGTTGAGCCGGACAGTATTTCTACGCACGGGCATCATGATGTCCTACAAAACAGAGCAAAGATGAAACCTTTTTGTCTTTGAAATGGGTTAGCCTTTTATACAGGATGCATGCAATGGTATGATGGCATGATGCTATGATTAAGCACACCACAAGTATTCACATAGGCAAATGAGGCACACAAGTCACACAAGACACCCTTAGGTTTCAGGCCAGCATGAGTTTCAGGTATTACCCTCTTTTGGTTTTGTTGGTTAAAACCTGTCCTATCAAAAGTAACCGGGTTCTAGAGGATCTCAAATCATTGGCTACCCTCAATCGGTCATAACTCCAGCATCGCAATCTTTTCTCGCGGCCAGAACCATCTCGAGAGTTTAGCCTCAATGAGTGTAGCATACTGCTACTGTCCTAATAGCCAAGTTGGTCAATTTAGGGTTCTAAGGTTGGTTGGTGTTTAATGACCCCTTAGAAGACCTATATTCTCCCCGTTACAACACAAGGGATATAGGTACAGACTAAGATGCCACACCAACGTAGCCACTGCTTCACCCATGTCGGTCTACGCCGGACAGGTCCCTCACAGATTATGCTACCTAAAAAGGGTATATCCCAGATCCAGGTTAGGATCTATGAACTCCGATGCAAAGCCCACAAATATAAAAGCAAACAAAGCAAACAATTGAAAACAAAAGTGATCTAAGCCCTAAGGTTACTCCACTTTTAAAAGTTCTCCCCAGCAGAGTCGCCAGTTCTGTGATACGGTGGGAGAACTGACTTATGTTTTGCATTTGTATTCGCAAATGTTGCGGTTAGCAAGAGTCGCCACCGACTTTTTGTTTTATCCTAAGGAAAGGTTAAAAAGCACAGCAAAAACCTTTTGAGATGTTTTCTTGGGTTCGGGGAGTAGATTATAGAAAGGGAAGGTATTAGCACCCTTTCTATCCATGGTTATCCATGGGCTCTTAGTTACTTGCTTAGATCACTTGCCTTTTGTTTTCAATTGTTTTAAATGGTGCTTGAGTGTGTGGGTTTTGAAAATGTTTTGAAAAGATGCCAATGTGGTGGCAACCTTTGTAATGATCCATGTGGGGATGTATACAAAGATGTATGTCTTTTGAAAGGGTTTTCATTTGTTCTTTGAAAGTTGTTTTTTGAAAGTGTAGTGTTGTGTGGTTTTGAAATTAGGCAAGTGTTTTGTTTTGCAAGTTTGATTCAAGTAACTAAGAGGTTATCTACTCCTAAATTTCTCAAAAGACTATTGCTATGTTTTAACCCTTTTAACAAGTTTGTTCCACCATTGTATTTGGTGGACAATCTTGTGTTAGGATGTGAGAGGGACAGGCGCGGGTCATCGTTTAGACCATAATTGCAACGGCGTTAAATGTCTTTGGGCAATTTTCTTTAAGGGACTTGATCATTTGTTTTTGTTTGTTTTTTTGAAAAAGTTTTTGTCGAGGGACTATGATCATTCAAATTGTTTGCTTTGCCCAAAGAAATTCAACATACAATATGGCCCATTTATTTGAAGGCAACAAGTGGAATACCCTAGGGGTGCAAGTGTGATTTGTGTGTCCATTTTCATGCTTATTTGTCTTGAGATTAGGTCATAACTATTTTTTTTATCGTTTTTCGCATACAAACCCTAATTCTAACATGTTATCATTAGAAAGCAATAAAGTGCGAAATTTAAATTACTAAGCTATTACAAAACCAAATATGGGAAGGGGGGTACAAATGTTCAAATGGGGATATTGACAAGAATTTAAACCTACATTATTACATCATTTTGAATATTTGCAAATTAATCAATGTAAAAAATTAAATAAGAATGAAAGATGCAAAAGAAATGTTTTGTATATATCTGAAAAAATATTATTTATGTAAAAGAGAAAAGAAAATAAAAATATATTATTTTAGGAGTATTTTGAATTTAGGGCAAAAACCCTAATTTTAAAAGAAAATGTATTATTATCTAATTTGATACAAATATTTATTTATTATTTATAAGAATAAAATAAAATGAAGTATATTATGAAAAAAAATATTTTTGTATCAAATATTAATAAAAATGGAAAATTCAAGTATTTTTATTTTTAGCTTAAATATATTAATAAACATATATATATATATACATATATTAATTTCTTAAATATGCATTATATGCAAAAATATTTAATAAAATAAATAATAATAAAAAAGTATTTTTTTTATGTGGACTATTATCAGAGTGTAAAAAAATAAAAAATAAAAATTGTATTTACACTATTTTTATATTTATTCTAAATATTAATATGTATATATTTTATGTATAAACAAAGAAATAAATCAAATAAATATGCCATAAATTCAAAAAAATATGGAAAAAATATTTTTATGTTTTTTATATCATGAGAAAAAATAAACAAAGTCAACCAAAAAAGAAAAAGTCAAAAAGAGTAAAAAATGAAGCAAATGGGCTCAGGGGGTGTAATAGCAAATGTGTGGTGTGAATAAGAAAAGATATACAGGCCCAGCCCAAGGAACACTGTCTTCAACCTCCAGCAACAAAATTCAAAAAAACGCGCGCCCCTGTTCTTCAATGTCCAACTCTCGATTCCTGGCTTTTCAGCAAAAACTCATAACACAACAAATGTTCAGCATGAAGAGACGGTTCTAACCATATATGGAACTTGACCTAACTCTCTAAGATGAGGGAGAATTTCTCCTCCCCCAAATCCTAACCTATCTTTTCTGCCATTTTCAAACTACAAATTCTCTCTACTCAGGCAAAAGAAATGAAATGTAAAGATATGTACATGCTCAGGGCTATGAGTAGAACCTTGTTTCTTCACAAACTTAAGACTAAAAATGCATGATAAGAGAGGTACGAGTTCAAAGTTTTACCTGTGCAGCTGAACTTCTATCTGGAGAATGAGGAACTTCTAGTGCAAGGTAATGATTGGAAAAGCTTCCTTGAGGTCCAGGGATGCTGTTTCAATGCTTACTTTGTCTTGAGAGCTTCTGAATCAAGCTATGGAACTTCAACTGCAAAAGGAAAAAAAGAAAATGGTGGAAACTGTTAGGGTGATTACAGGTCAGGTTTTAGGCCATGGTTAGCTTGCATATGTTGTAAGGAAGGTAGAGAAACAGGCTTGGACAAGAATGCTCGAAGGAAATGGAAGTTGGCACTCAAACTGCAGAGGCAACTCTATTTTTGCAGTTTGAGGATGATTCTGAGATGGAGGGTGTGTGGGAGGTCCAAGGCTCGTGTGTTAGCTTGGATATGTTATGTGTAATGTATTTGATAACTTCTTTCTTGTGTGCTTAAGCTGAGATGAGAGATGGCACAAGTTATGCAATGTTACTTGAAAATGAAGCAAGCAATGGTCACTTTGTGTTTTAGGTCAGTAGGGGCCTCTAATCCTGCTGCATAAGCCTCTCTTGATCATAGAAATTTGCCCATAATCTTGTGCCAAAAGGATTTTGCTTGTACCTTCTTGATTTGCAATTGGACATAAAGTTAATCTTTTCAAAAATGGAAAGTTCACTTTATCTAGTTTAGGATTAATCCACTATGCAATGTTAGAACACAAAGAACATGGTCTTAACACATTGAATATGCATTAAATTATTGAGTATGGAATGGTTCAAGGACCTGTAATCAAGCATAAAGCAAGCTAAGTTCAGATTTGCAAAGTTATGAACATGTTTTGATGAAGAACAAAGGTGAATTTTTGCCAACTTGTGAAATTCGAATCTCTCAAGTTATGAGGTTGTTTGATGAGTTCTTGGACATTTTGGAAAGCTTGGAATGTGTACTACAGTCCATCTTTGAAATGCAAATTAAAATTCCAAGTGGAAGGGTATGAAAAGTGGCCTTGAAGTGGGGTAGAAAACCTTGTCAAAATAGGTTAAAATTTCACTAAGTTAAAAATGGTTTAGTGCCCTTATTCAAAAACTTGTAACTTGAGATACAAGCTTCAAATGAGAAAACTTTGTGAATCAAAGTTGTAGATTATGCAACAAGCTACAACTTTCATGTTTTGACTTTTGTTTGAATCCAAATGGATCTTGGTGAAAAGGTGGGGCAAAGTTGGGAAAAAATTAGGGTTTTTCATAACTTAGAAAAATTCTAAGTTATGAAAAATTCCATTTTCAAACCCTAATTTGCATTTTGTGATTTCTTGGTGAACAAGTTTCATGATTTGATATATTTTGATGAAAAATGAATCTTGACTCTTGATTTTGACCAAAAAGTCAAAGTTTGACTTTTCAGTATACAGTCAAAATTGATCAATTGACTGGGAAATTCAACTGTCAATCTTGTGTACTTGGGATCTTTTGAGCTTGATGGATGTGTCAAGACCATTTCATTGAGTCCTTGAGGCTATATGTGAGCTTGATTTGCCATTGGTTAGATCAAACAGTCAAAAATTGCCTTTGTGCAGTCAAAACCCTAAAATGACCATTTTGCCCTTTTGGTGATCTGATCAAATTTCTTGTGGAATTGTGATCCAAACTTGATAAAATGGTTCATATGAGTTCATAATGTTGATGTGGGTCAAATTTCATGAGATTTGACTGTCAATTGGCCACAGTTGACTTTTTCCCCAATACAATTGATTTCTAGGTCAACTGTCCAATTAACTGGGCAAAACTTGGAATCAAGACTTGAAACTTGGCATGGGTAAACTTGGGAGTCCAACATGAAGCATGAAAGTCATCTTGGGCATTTTAGGTCAAAACATCCTTGGGCAAACACAAACCCTAATTTGAGTCCACAGTGCAAGGAGAAGTCTTGAGCAGAGGAAACCCTAACTGGATCTTGATCTTCAAAGGTCTTGTGATGAGAAAATGTTGAGGAAATGGGAGGGAAAATTTTGGGGTACAACACACTTACATATTGAAGTGTGTTTGACAACGTTCCTCGATGACCCTCTCCATAAATTAACAGAGACATTATATCAAGAGTGGTGTTTATGATGAGAAAGAGTGTATGAAGATTGAGTTTGGTGTAGATTTATGGAAAATTGAATTTTATTTATAGAGAAAAAACCAAGGAAGAAAATTTAATAGAAACAAGAAAATAGTTGGGAGAATTAAAGGTGGCATGCATGGCTTGTACGTGGTCTATGCTGCATGCATAGGCATGCAGGTTCCGCACCCCCAATGGGCAGACCCTTTATTATATTCTGACACGCCGCACATGTAATGGGCGGAAATGTACCTTTTATGTTCATCGTCCACATTTACAATGGGCGGGAGAGAGTTAATTCTACTGTCAACCACGCAGATGCATTGGGCGGAGCCTCTACAGAAATAAATGTTTCCGCTTTCCCAATAGGCAGACCCTCTTATCGTATAGTGTATCCGCGTCTACAATGGGTGGATGTGTATTTTTTGTAGTATTGACCATTGACTAGTCAATATTCTTACAAAATAATATTATTATATGTATGCAAAAGACAAAACATATATCATTTAAATGTAGCTCTTGTTCCTACAATTTTTCATCAACTCAACATGTTTCAAAACATTTGTTCACAAAGAAATCATCATGTATCAAATACCTCAATATGTAGTTAATGCTCATTACAATGGAGAGATCCTTGTCTCTGATGATATGGGCATTATATTCGAAAATACCGATATTTTTCTGTTCAAGTTAAGTAGAAATGCGAAGTTCGAATACTTGAGAGAGAGGATACAAAAAAGGATGCAATATGGAGTTGTCTCACAAATTATATATCGAAATGCTGTTAATTTCGGTGATAACAATGTGAAATATGTTCCATTGAAAGTCCGAGACGAAGAAGATGTGGAAACGATGTTTTACAATCATGAGTTATCTGGGTTACATGCGATAGATTTATACATAAAATTTCAACTTTGCCAATAGTCACAAATCTCACAAGTGACCAATCCCATTGAGGTTGAGCCCGTCTCCATAATTCCCAACGAAGTCGTTGTCGAAGATGACAAAGAAGAAGAGACTGAGTCACAAGCTGGTGATTTATTCACTACCTTATTCGAAGAGGGCGACTGTGGCGAGGCAGATGCAATCAACGAAAATGAATAACACATTCCACTTGAGAATGTCTATTGTCCACCTACCCACATGACCACTCTGGGAACAAGTGGAGACGAATCATCATTTGAATGTCCCTGCAATCCCCGTCTTCCGCTGGAGGATGACATAGCTGTTGGGAACCAGTTCAAAAAAAAATATGATTGTGTGTTTGCAATAAGTATCACATGAAACATGCAATCCCTGAAGGGTTACATATTCTGACACGAATAGATATCAAATTTTTTTGTAAGCACAGTGGTTGCAATTTTAGTCTAGTGGCATCTTATAGGAAAAGGAGCGACCTATGGGAGATACGAATCATGGATCCCCCACACAATTGTTCAACAACCATCTTTAATCAGGATCATCATTAACTAAGCTCTCGATTGATTAGTGAACGGTTAATGCCTCTTGTTGATAAGGACCCCTCTATCAAGGTGAGCGTATGTATTAACGAAATTGTTTCTTTTTTGAAATACACTCCCTCTTGCAAGAAATCATGGATTTCTAGAAATAAAGCAATCAAACAAGTGTACGGTAATTGGGAAAAGTCATACAATGAACTTCCAAATTACTTGTTCGCCCTTAAGAATTTTGTTCCAGGAGCAATGGTAGAAATGCAAACACTTCCATTATATACAGATGAATGGACTGTTGTTGCTGGTAAACAAATCTTCCACCGACTATTCTGGGCTTCCCAACCATGCATACGTGGCTTTGCATATTGCAACCCTATGCTACAAATTGATGGTACCTAGTTATATCTTAGGTACAAAGGTACACTACTAATGGCGGTAGCACAAGATGGAAATAGCAATATTTTCCTAGTTGCCTTTGCCCTTGTGGAAGGTGAGACGGCGAATGGTTGGGGTTTCTTTCTAAAAAACTTGAGAATGCATGTAGCTCCTCAACCTGGCTTGTGTTTGATTTCTGATTGACATGCATCTATCGAAAGCGCTTATAACAATCCTAAAAATGGTTGGCATAACACTTCATTTGTCCATGTGTATTGTATCAGACATATTGCACAAAATTTTATGAAGGATATCAAGGACCGTAACCTCCAAAAGAAAATAATCAACATGGATAAGTATCTTTTATGCAAACATTAGATGCTGGTTGATAGTATACCATAATATTAACCAATATTTTTTGTAACATGTAGGGTATGCGCTAAACCAACCAACATTTAAATATTATCATAATGAAGTTGGCATGGCTAACAGTGATGATTTGAGGTGGATAGACAAAATTACAGTTGAAAAATGGACTAGGGCATTTGACGAGGGACATCGTTGGGGGCACATGACAACAAATCTTGTCGAGTCACTAAATTCTGTATTTAAAGTCACTCGTAATCTGCCCATCACAACATTAGTAAGTGCAACATACTATAGGATGGGAGCGCTCTTTTCTAAAAGGGGTGCAAAGTGGAGTGCAGTTATGAATTCTGGACAAAAATTTACAGAGCGGTGCGTGAAGGTGATGAAAGAAGAGACATCAAAATCCGCCACGCATCAGGTAAGCATTTTTTACTATAATAATAACACTTTCAGTGTGAAGGAGACAATTAACCACGGTGAGGGGAAGCCATTGGGACGTTACAAGGTCAACCTAATAGATGGTTGGTGTGACTGCGGAAAGTTTCAAGTATATCGTGTTCCTTGTTCACATGTTATCACTGCATGTTATGTGGTGCACCAAGACACCTATCTTCTATTGTCTGACGTTTACAAGGTGGCGAACTTATTTGAGGTTTATAGTACGAGCTTTCCAGTTCTACCATACGATGAGTATTGGCCCACTTATGAGGGAGATCAAATTTGCCATAATCCAATCATGTGGAGGAACAAGAAAGGTCGTCCTGTGAGCACCCGTATTACAACAGAATTGGACACGTATGATAAGTTGGAGAGAAAATGCACATTGTGTCGTCTTTCAGGTCACAACCGAACACGATGCCCCAATGTAGGAACTAGTAATACTTAGTTATTCATTTTGTTATCAATCTTCAAAGTTGTATGTATAATGACGCCAAGAAATTATATTTTATGCCACTAATACTTTTGCATTTAATATAAACAATAATTCCAAAAAACAACACATAAATTAAAATACTTAGACAAATAAAAGACCTTAATAACAACATTTAACCTAAACACATAAGCATTTCTAGGATATTACAACCAGTAACACAATATCTTTTTGTTGAAGCATCATCGTAAGAACACATGCATCATTGTGAACAAGTCTCCAAGAACGAGTGAGTCCATTTAAGCCGGGCATAGTAACCAGCCTCTCAATTTTCTGGATCTTTTCACCTTGTGAAATTTCTTCCCCTAACCATCCCTCCAAGTGCCTATGCAGATGCTCAAATGTCTACGTGTTCAACAATTTGATCTTCATCGGAGGCTTTACAGGAGAAAAAAATCAGTTCATCATCTCTTTTCATACAGGGAAACATTGTAAACTCTCTGCTTGTTGAAGACATTTTTAAGATAGAACAAAAGAAAAATATTTTGAGTGTGGCTAGGATCATTCAACATCAATGATATTTAATGTTCACAACAAAATTTTTAAAATAATAAAATAACGAAAGGTTCCGCCCATTGCAGTGGTGGATCCGTATTTAAATAATAACATCACGAAAGGCTCCGCCCATTACAGTGGCGGAGCCGTATTTAAATAATAAAATAACAAAAGGCTCCGCCCATTGCAGTGGCGGAACCGTACTTAAATAATAAAATAACAAAGCATTGGCCCATTGCAGTGGCGGAACCGTATTTAAATAATAAAATAACGAAAGCCTTCGCCCATTACAATGGCAGAGCCGTATTTAATAATTTATGTTTATTTTTTATTTTAATTTAGACAAATTTTATTTATTTTAGAATTTATTTATTAATATGATTAACATTTATTTTTAAATATTAATTTTAATATTAATTTTTATTTTAATTTATTTTAATTTATTTTTAAATATTAATTTTAATATTAATTTTTATTTTAGTTTATTTTTAATATTATATTAAAAAAAATGAGATTTTAACATCTCCGTCAACCCAATGGGCGGAAGCTGTATAAATTAGAGAGCATCCGCCAATTCAATGGGCAGAGCCTCTTACTTCCATTTTTTTTGTTTGAAAATATGATATATTAGAATTATGTGTTGAAATGTATGATAGTGTGAGAATTTAGTATGCAAAAAGATGGCAAGGCAGTCAAAAATTCGAAATACTATTATAAATATATAGCATTAAAAAGGTTGTTTAGAATCCTATATATAATGAACTATTGGCAGAATTGATTTTATGTCAAATCAAGCTAGTTACGTAGGGTGGCTCCACATCTACAAATAAAATAGATGGGGGTCATGATATAATGAGCTGACACAGTGAATTCATCAATTTATGGTAGACTTTGTTTGTACATTTCACTTAATCTGTGATTAATTTTAGTAGAAGAAATTATAGTTATTTATTGCAATGTGATATACTGAGGAGTAGAACAAATATGATGTGAAATTCAACCATGCCCAATTGGAGAACAAATCTTGGGGATTTTATTTGAAATTCATGGTTATTAGATGCTGCAAATTTGGTTATGTTTCGAAGGTTCTCAGGTTAATTTTAAGGGGTATGATATTGGAGGTTTTTCGATTCTACCGTTAGCAGCCACTCTTTAATTATTTAGGCTTAGTCCTGGTTGTTGGAACAAAGAATTCAAGAAAGATGATTTTGTGAAAAGAAGAATAAGAATAAGAAGTAGAAGAGAGAAAAATTGTGAGTTAGTTAAGTGTAACTAACTTTCTAACTGAATGTATTATTATTGTTGCTTCTGGATTACAAACATAATGGCCCTTTATATAGGCAAAGTGCTCAGGCCCAAATACATGCTAAAAGCCAAAATAACTACATAACAAGAATTAACCAACTAACACCCCCCCTAATTCATGTTATCAAGGCTTCTCATCCCAATGTCTTTCTTTAACTCTTTGAACCTTTCTTCAAAGGTTTGGTGAATATGTCAGCTAGTTGTACTTCTGTCTTGCAATGTTTTATTTCAAGCTTCCCTTTGTTGACTTGATCCCTTAGAAAATGATACCTTCTTTCAATGTGATTATTTTGACCATGACACATTGGGTGATTCGCAAGTTTTATAGATGACTTGTTAGGTGACCGTTGCGTCACCGCGGGCGCGGCAGGGCTCACCGCGGGCGCGGTCAGGGCGGGCCAAGTTGGGCCGGTCTGGCTTCCTTTCCATTGGGCTTTTCCTTCCTTGCCATTAGCTTCAATTTTTGGAGGTGTACCTATTTTTTTCTTACGAACGTGCATATATGTATGTGAATACATATATACATGTATATTTATTTATTTTTATCAAAATTTTCATTATGGTGACCAGAAAAACAAAAACATTAGTAAATGAAAGATATATATATAGAGAAAAAAACACATATGCATATATATATATATATATATATATATATATATATATATATATATATATATATATATATATATATATATATATATATATATATATATATATATATATATATATATATATATATATATATATATATAGGTACGGACATCGGGTCACCAAAATAGTTATTAATAATGCAGGAAACAGATAATGCAAAATAAAAATGAGTCTGAAAAGGAAATCAATATAATACTAATAATACTGGAACTAGATCTTGTGAATAACACAGATCTATCGCCAACCGGTAGGATGCTCTGCAGGAGTGTCTGGGCCACGCAGCTCAGTCAGCTGGCGTCGAATCTCTGCCACCTCGTGAGCTAATTCATCTAACTCACCAGCAAAGGTAACATCATTCAGTTCCAACTGTAAATGAAGGTCAGCCACCTTATTGCGGAGAGTGGCTATCTCAGTGCGCATAGCAGTCAACAGAGTGCGAATATTAGGTTCCTGCAAGCTGAGGTTATTAGTAAGAACAGTAGTGTGTGTAACCTCGGGTCGGGATGTGTGATCTGGAGTAGAGTCCTCGGGAGCAGGAGTGTATTCAGGAGTAGGATCTTCGGAAGCAGGAGTGTATTCTGGAGTGGGATCTTCGGAAGCAGGAGTATATTCTGGAGTGTACTCTGATATCTCACCCCAACCTTCTACAGAATAGTTCCAATTAGCAGGGTTGGAAACACAAGTCATCTGAGGGTCTGGCAGTGTGAAGGTGTAAACAGTCTGGTCATCGATGAGCAATCTGTACTGATATGGGTGGAAAGAGGCCCTCCTCATGAGCCCACGATCCATGCAAAAGTCTAAATCCAGGAAAGTATATCCACAGTATGGGGTCAGCTGTGCTATCATACTGTCCAAACCCAAAGCAGAAGCTATCTGTGTCACATTCCCTCCGGAATGAATGAGTCCTACAGCGGATCGAGCAGTCTGCTCGAGGCTCTCTATCAGAAAACCTCCACTAGCTATAGGTCTGGACTGACTGGCACAGTATAGGAAAAGGATCTCCTCAGCGGTGACTAAGTGGTCACAGTAACTCCTCCCAAAGAAAGTATGGCACAGGATCATCTCGAAGTATCGGAAAGCCGGGTTATGGATCTTCCTGGACAGCTGGGTAGAGGGGTCAAGGCTGGCTCTATCAGTAATGTCCTGCCAAAATTTATCAATATCTCTGTCCATATAGTAACTCAATGGAAACTCAGTGATAGCGGTCGGTCCAGTTTGGAAACCAAGCAAATCCCCAAATTCTTTGATGGTCAGGGTATACTCGGTACCAAACAATCTGAAACTTAGGCATCCTCGCTCATCTCCTTCACCCACCCGTGGGTTATAATCCACAGAGCTAAGAAACTCCAGAGTAAGGTTCCTGTAGGTTTTGTGGACATCATCAGCATAAGAATCCCAGCCAAGTTGGTTGCACAGATGCCTAATACTTGGCTCAATCCCGAGTGCCTCCATGCAGCTCTGATCGGGGTACCTAGTGGGTACCATAGGTCTAGCAGATAAGGTAGCAAATCGGGCTTTTTGTGCTTCATCCCTGAAAATCACAACCATACCATCGGGGTAATGCATCCTGAAAATATAAACACAAGAAATTAGTCCAGATAAAACATATATAAATTAATAAAATAAAATAAAATAAAATAAAGAATAAACCATGGGTTGCCTCCCATGCAGCGCTTGTTTAACGTCTTTAGCTTGACGATTAGATCTTACTTTATGTGGGTATTGGTGGGTCTATAAGAATATGACTAGAGTAGTCAACAGGCAAATCGCCTCCTTTGTATAGCTTCAGTCTTTGTCCATTTACCACAAATGGAGCGCATGAATTGTTTTTGATTTCTACTGCTCCAGACTTTAGAACTTTTGACACTTCAAATGGACCTGTCCATCTTGAACGAAGCTTACCAGGAAAAAGTCGTAACCTTGAGTTAAATAGGAGAACAAGGTCACCAATGTTGAAATCTTTCTTGATGATTTTTTTATCATGCCACATCTTGGTTCTTTCCTTATATATGATGGCATTCTCATAGGCATTCAAGCGAAGCTCTTCCAGCTTGTGAATGTCCAGGATACGTTTTTCTCCGGCTTTTAGGTAATCTAGATTCAAGGATTTAATGGCCCAATAGGCTTTATGTTCTAGTTCGAAGGGTAAATGACAGGACTTTCCATAAACCAATTGATAAGGAGTTGTTCCAATAGGGGTTTTATAAGCCGTTCTATAAGCCCATAAGGCGTCTTTAAGTTTTCCAGACCAGTCTTTTCTGGATAATGATACGGTTTTCTCTAGGATCTGCTTAATCTCCCTATTCGATACTTCTACTTGGCCACTGGTTTGCGGGTGATATGGTGTTGCTACTCTATGTTTTACTCCGTATTTGCTTAGAAGCTTGTCAAATATCTTAGATATAAAATGCGATCCTCCATCACTTATGACTAACCTCGGGGTTCCAAACCTAGGAAAAATAATATTCTTAAACAGTTTGATAACTACCTTGGTATCGTTTGTGGGCGATGCAACAACTTCTATCCACTTTGAGACATAATCGACAGCTACTAGGATATACTTGTTACCCATTGAGGAAGGAAAAGGTCCCATGAAATCTATACCCCAGACATCAAATATTTCCACTTCTTGGATGTTACTTAAAGGCATTTCATCACGTCTTGAGATGTTCCCAGTGCGTTGGCATCGGTCACATCTTGTAATGTAAGTGTGGACATCGCGCCATACAGTAGGCCAATAAAAACCTGCTTGAAATATTTTGGCGCATGTTTTAGATGTGCTTGCATGTCCACCATAAGGTTCAGCATGACAATGTTTAATGACGTTGCCTACTTCTTCTTCCGGCACACATCGTCTGAATATATTATCTATTCCTCTTTTAAATAGGAGGGGTTCATCCCAAAAGAAGTGTTTAACATCACTAAAAAACTTCTTCTTCTGTTGGTAGCTTAAGTCAGGGGGTATGATATCAGCGGCCAGATAATTCACAATATCTGCGTACCATGGTATGTTGTTCAAGGTTGAGATTTCCTCATAGGTCTCTTCTTCAATTGAGTTTATCCCAGCTATTAATCTTTCATAAGTAGAGTGATCGTCTATAGGTATAAGTTCAGGTTTAAGGTGTTCTAACCTAGAGAGATGATCAGCTACTGAGTTTTCAGCTCCTTTTTTATCCTTAATATCCAAGTCAAATTCTTGGAGTAAAAGAACCCATCTGAGCAATCTAGGCTTAGCATCTTTCTTACTTAACAAGTATCGGATTGCTGCATGATCTGTGTATACTATTATTTTTGCTCCCACCAAATAAGATCGAAATTTATCAATAGCAAAAACTACGGCTAGCAATTCCTTTTCCGTGGTTGTATAATTTAGCTGGGCAACGTCTAGTGTTCTACTAGCGTAGTAAATAGCATGCAGTTTCTTGTCTTTTCTTTGCCCTAGTACAGCTCCTACAGCGAAATCACTAGCATCGCACATGATTTCAAAGGGTTGTGTCCAATCAGGTGGTCTTATGATAGGTGCTGAAATAAGAGCTTGCTTTAAAACTTCAAAGGCCTCAAGACATTTTTGGTCAAATTCAAACTCGACATCCTTCATCAATAAGTTAGTTAAAGGTTTTGTTATTCCGGAAAAATTCTTGATGAAACGTCGGTAGAACCCGGCATGCCCTAGAAAACTTCTTACTTCCCTAACGGTCTTAGGTGGGTTTAGGTTTTCTATAACTTCTATCTTGGCCTTATCGACTTCTATACCCCTTTCAGAAATAATGTGTCCCAAGACTATCCCTTCATTTACCATAAAGTGGCACTTTTCCCAATTCAACACAAGGTTTACTTCCACACATCTTTTTAAGATTTTCTCTAAGTTTGAGAGGCAGTTTTTGAAATCAAACCCACACACTGAAAAATCGTCCATAAATACTTCCATAATTCCATCTAGGTAGTCTGCGAAAATTGACATCATACAACGTTGGAAAGTGGCAGGTGCATTACAGAGTCCAAAGGGCATTCGTCTATAAGTGAATGTTCCATAAGGGCAAGTAAATGTGGTTTTTTCTTGGTCTTCTAGGTGAATAGGGATTTGGAAAAACTCCGAATACCCATCAAGATAGCAGAAGTATGAGTGTCTTGCTAGACGTTCAAGCATCTGATCTATAAATGGGAGAGGGAAATGGTCTTTTCTCGTTGCCTTATTCAACTTTCTGTAATCTATACACATACGCCATCCTCCTTCTGTTCGTTTTGCCACATGCTCACCTTTCTCATTTTTCAGAACAGTGATACCTCCTTTCTTGGGTACCACATGGACTGGGCTTACCCATTCACTATCCGAAATTTGGTATATGATACCAGCTTCTAATAACTTAAGAAATTCTTTCCTGACTACATCACTCATGATAGGGTTTATTCTTCTTTGATGTTCTCTTGAGGGTTTTGAATCTTCTTCTAGCATAATCCGATGCATGCATACGGATGGGCTTATACCTTTTAAATCTGAAACTTTATACCCTAAAGCTGAGGGATATTTTCGCAAGGTATCTAAGAGTTGATTTGTTTCTATTTGGTTTAGAGCGGCGCTAATTATAACAGGTCTATTCATCTCCTCATCCAAAAACTCATATCTTAGATTCTTGGGTAGTTCCTTAAGTTCTATAGTGGGTTTCTCAGTACGCGGCATAAGGTCAGGGGTAAGAGCTAAGCATTCGAAAAGGTTGTCGTCAATGTATGGTTCGATACTCTTAAATCCGTCATCCTCTAAAATAGGGGTTGATGGTAATTTGATTAAAGATTCGTTTTGTTCGAGCTCATTTACACATTCGTCAATGACGTCGATGGCATAACACGCATCTCCTGTCACTGGTGCCATTAGAAACTTTGATAAAATGAACTCAATCTTTTCATCTCCTACCTCTAAAGTCAGTTTCCCTTTCTTAACATCTATTATAGCTCCGGCGGTCGATAGGAATGGTCTTCCTAAGAGGATTGGGATGTCTTCATCTTCTTTAATATCCATTACGACGAAGTCGGTCGGAATGTACAACTGACCAATCTTGACAGGTATGTCTTCTAAAATACCCATGGGATATTTGACAGATCTATCAGCTAGTTTTAACGACATCTTAGTAGGTTGAAGTTCTCCTAATTTTAACCTCTTACAGACGGCCAGAGGCATCAGACTTACGCTTGCTCCTAAGTCTAAAAATGCTTTGTCTATCATATGGTTACCTAGGATGCAAGGGATAGAAAAACTTCCAGGGTCTTTATCTTTCTTGGCGAGTTTATTTTCGGATATAGAATGACATTCTAAAGGCTTGGGATCATCGAGTCTCCATTTATTGGTCAAAATATCTTTCAAGAACTTAGCATATGATGGTATCTGGGTTATAGCTTCAGTAAAAGGAATCTCTACATGGAGTTTCTCTATTACCTTAATAAACTTTTGGTACTGGTTTTCTACTTTGGTGTTTTTCAGCCTCTGTGGGAACGGAATATGTGGTTTATAAGGTTGTTGAGTGTTATTCCCTGGTTCTGGTTTTGATTGCTTTTCTGGTTTCTCTGGTTCCTCTACCTGGTCTTTAGGTGTAGCATCTTCCATAGGTTTTTCTGATGTGCTTAAGTTAGGATTTCTAGGCCCTTCATAAGCAGTTCCACTTCTTAAGGTGATAGAATTTGCTTGGCCTTTTGGATTTGGTTGAGTTTGTCCAGGGAATTGTCCTCCAGGTGCAACTTGTACAGAGGTGTTTTGTGCTACTTGGGAAATCTGAGTCTCAAGCATTTTGGTGTGGGTTATTATCTGGTCAAACTTGGTTGCCAGTTGAGTAACTAGTTCGTTCGTGTGAATGTGTTGGTTCATAAACTCCTTATTTTGCTGAGTTTGAGTCTGAATAAAGGTGTCTATGGTTTCTTTAAGGTTTGGTCTTGGGGGCACTATTTGCATAGGTTGGTTTTGTTTTTGCGTTTGGAATCCTTGAGGTCTCGAAGGTCCGGGATTTTGGATAGGGTTATTGTTTTTGTAAGAGAAATTCGGGTGGTTCCTCCATCCAGGATTGTAGGTATTCGAGAAAGGGTTCCCTTGGGTATAGTTAACTTGGTCTGAGCTAGATTCGTTCAAAAGGTTACAGTCAACGGTTTGATGTCCTTGAGTTCCACAGAGTTCGCATTCCGATTGGATTGCTGCTACTGTGGTTGGGTTTTGAGACATGTTCTCGACTCTCAAAGCTAGAGCGTCCATCTTGGCATTAATCATGTCCATGCAACTTACCTCATGCTTTCCTCCATGGCTCTCCTTTTTCTCTACTGTCGCTCGTTCTAATCCCCACTGGGCGTGGTTTTGGGCCATGTCCTCTATTAGGGCACAAGCGTCAGGGTAAGGTTTGTTCATCAACGCTCCGCCAGCGGCAGCGTCTATGGACATCTTTGTGTTGTAATGGAGTCCATTATAGAAGGTATGTATGATTAACCATTGCTCCAGGCCATGGTGCGGACAAGCTCTTAAAAGTTCTTTATATCTCTCCCAGGCATCAAAAAGTGATTCGCCTTGGTTTTGGGTGAAACAAGTGATCAGGTTCCTAAGAACAGCGGTCTTGCTTGGTGGAAAATACCTCGCAAGAAAAGCTCTCCTAAGGTCTTCCCAAGTTGTTATTGAGTTAGTTGGAAGGGCGTCTAACCAGTCGTGAGCTTTACCTCTAAGGGAAAAAGGAAACAGTCTTAAACGGATAGCTTCGGGTGTGGCTCCATTTGCCTTAAGGGTGTCAGCTAACTGGATAAATACCTTTAAATGTTGATTCGGGTTCTCGGTAGCGAGACCAGCGAATTGGTTTTGTTGTACTAATTGTAATAATGAGGGCTTTAGTTCAAAGTTGTTGGTAGTTATAGCATGGTTTACTATACTAGAACTAGGTTCCTCGTTAGATGGTTGGGCGAATTCCTTGAGCGGTCTTTGGTTACGATCTTCTGCCATAGCTCTTCTTATCTTGCGTATAAAAAGACGGGCACGAGCGTAACGTTCAGGTTCTACTAAAGGATCTATTAGGTTACCGGTGCTACGATTTCTACGCATCTACCGGCTAGAATAGCCTTAGTCTAAACGGGATAACAATAGGGTACGAAATTTGACGAAGTTGGTCCCCGGCAACGGCGCCAAAAACTTGATGGGATCTGTGAGGTATAGCCTAAATATAGTACTGCAAGTGCACAACCTATCGAAGTAATATATAAGATTATCGAACCACAGAGACCAATTGTCAATCTATCAACTCTATTGCTAAGGTGCTTATCTAAGGCGAACAAGAATATTGATGTGAGTGCAGTGCAACAAAGTAAATGAGCGAAGTAAATAACAGTTTAAAAGACAGGTTGGAATGTAAATCATGTAATCAGATATTGGTCCGGTCATGCGTGGATGAAACTACTTATGGGGCAGTATTTTCTATTGATAGCAAAGAATCAATTTAACGGGAACTTGTAGCTTTTGACTACTAAGAACCGAGTTTACTCTTTAAATTAAATTCCTTTATTGTCACATATAAAGGGTGCCTTCCGCGTTAAAGAGGTAAACCTATTTTTAAGAAATTGATGGTTTTGACTTAACAGAAAAGTAATTTTACTTGGAAAGATTAACTTAAAGAGACTTTTGGCTTTTGACCAAGAGTCAGATTTCAAACCTACAAACGCGTCCGAAAATAGTTTCAAAATCGTTTTCTAAAAAGGTCAATGATTCCTATTTAACCAATCAACGGCTTTCGCTCTTTTTGTTTGGTTAAATAATAATCAAGTCGTATCATTAGTTTGGACGGCTTTCGATCTTACCCAATAAACATTTAAACATAATTGACTTAAGTTAAAAGCAAAACATCCCCAGAGTATTTTCACTAGCATGATAATTGGAACATGACCATGATGACAATCATTACATCCAAACCTTTATAGTTTAGCCAGACATAATAAGTGCGAGTCTATAAAACGTGTAGACTATGGTAAGAGCATTTAGAGTCTATAAAACGTGTAGACTATGGTAAGAGCATTTAAAGTCTATAAAACATGTAGACTATGGTAAGAGCATTTAGAGTCTATAAAACGTGTAGACTATGGTAAGAGCAATTATAAGTAAAGAAAAGCAATAAATTAGAACCTTGCTCCAGTCGGAGACTTGAATCTGATACAAATCTGTGGAATGGTAAGGCTGGTATGATAAACTTCAACCAAAGTGCTCCAAGACTCGATTACAACTCAATCTACACCGCAATAACTCCCCGATGTGAAGAGATTATTACTTTACAGAAACTGATAGTATATGGCTTAAGATTGTACTAAGCTTGGATGAAACTAAAGAATGAAAATCGAAAACTATTTATAGAGGATCCTTGAGATGCGTAAAGACCAGCATGCCCCTCAACTTCTTTTGAGCGGGAAGCTTTTTGTGAAGGCCGCGGGCGCGGTGGCTGGAACTGCCACATCATGGGAACGTGGCAGTTGATCTCTGGGTGAAGGTGGGCCACGTCATCGCGTTCCCTGTAGCCAGCGCGGCGCTGAACGCCATAAGTGCAGAATATCTTGAAAAAACCTAATTTCTTGGCATTTTGGCTCGTTTCTTCACAGAAGGCTCTGAAATGACAAGAATCCTGAAAACAAAGGAAAAAGGAACATAATACGAGAAAATGATAATAAAAACTAAGGAAAACATGTGATATTTGAGTCAGAAACATAGTGCGATTTAGTGCGATCAGTTATCAACAAATAACTTTATCTTCAATTCCATTATTCTGAGTTCTTCAAGTAGCATTTCGATCCATGCTGCTTGGCATGCAGCATATGATGCAGTCATATATTCTTCTTCGCATGAAGACAAAGCCATAATGCTTTACTTCCTCAAACTCTAGGAGATTGAAGCTCCTTCGATCATGAAAATGTATCCTGCAGTACTCTTCTTTTCATCTTGATCTCCACCGAAGTCTGAGCCAGTGTATCCATGAACTTCGACATTTGAGATGTTCTTCGATTTCTTTGGTAACAGCACCCCATGATCAATAGTTCCCTTTATGTATCTCAACATCATCTTCACTGTGATGAGATGACATTCTTGAGGACTCTCCAAAAATCTGCTCAACAATCCTACACTTTGGCAGATATCTGGTCTAGTATTGCAAAGATACCTCAAGGATCCAATGATTTGTTTGTAAAGGGTTGAACTTACAAACTCATCATTCGATTCCTTTTTCAGCTTTGCTCCAGTCTCTAGTGGAGTAACAACTGCCTTACAGTTGCTCATATTGAACCTCTTCAGTATATCTTGAGCATACTTCGCTTGATTCAAGAAAACTCCTTCTTCGATGTCTTTGAATTCCATTCCCAGGAAAGATGAGAGATTCCCTAAATCAGACATTTTGAATTCCTGCATTAACTTCGACTTTATCTTCATCATCTCAGCTTTGTCTGCTCCTGTAATGAGTAAGTCATCAACATAGAGACATAAAATGATTCGATTTACACTTTCGACGTTATTTACATATACTCCATGTTCAGAGACACACTTTGTGAAACCTGCTTCTATTAGGAAGCTATCTATCCTTTTATTCCAAGCTCTAGGATCTTGCTTCAAACCATAGAGAGCCTTCCTTAATCTATAAACTTTCGACTCCTGTCCTTTGACATCGAAACCTGGTGGTTGAGTCACGTAGTCTTCTTCTTCCAAAGGACCATTCAAAAACGCTGACTTTACATCAAGTTGGTGCATTTTCCATCCTCTACATGAAGCTATCAAAACAACAATCTTGATTGTTTAGATCCTCACAACAGCGCATATACTTCATCGAAGTCAATACCAAGTTTTTTTAGAAAACCTCTAGCCTCCAGTCTTGCCTTATACTTTGCAATCTCACCATTTGGCCTTCGTTTCACCTTGTAGATCCATTTCACATCAATTGGTTTCTTGTTGGTTCTTTCGACAAGCTCCCAAGTCTTGTTCTTCTCAATGGCTCTAAGTTCTTCTCTCATGGCTTCACACCAATTCAAAATGCTTAAGGCTTCGCCCCAATCAATTGGTTCTGCTTCATCCATCATCATGGCTTCTTGATTAAGTCACCATCTACATCGATTTCTTGATCTGGAAACCTCTCATATTCAATCACCCTAGTCGACTCAGTTCTTGTTCTTGTGGATCTTCTTTTGTTCTGCACAGGTGGTTCTTCATTTCGACTTGTCGAAGCTTCGCTATGTTCATCTTATGGGACATGAGGCTCCACCTCAAGTATTGAGCTCCCCCTTAATCAATGGTCAGTGGTCAGTCAGTGGTTAGACGTTAGTCAGTCACTCACTCATTTTCTTTCTCCCCCCTTTTTAGACATAATATGCCAAAGAAAAGATGCGATCAAAGGAATGTCAGTATTAGGTTACAGACCATAAAATTCAAACGTCAAGAACATGTAAGTGCCAAAAAAGGAACAAAGTGTTCAGAGAAACATCAAATAGTCTACCTGTCATCCTAACCAGTTGACTTGGTTGAACCAGAACTTCTTTTATCACTGGAATCTTCACCTTCAGAGCTCACTGCATCGTCAAGGTTGCTATCATTTTGCAGGTCCTTGATCATCTTTTTAAATACTATCTTCCTAGCTAATCTCACTCTGATCACATCATCTAATTCCTTGCAATCTTCCTTTAGTTCATTGATCATTTCATCCTTAGTGGAGGTCTTGTCAGTAGGAGCAGATGTTAAAACAATGTCTGGGACATGTTTTCCTGAAAAGAGCTTAAAGTGGAGGGTCAAGGCAGACTCCCTCTTGCACACAATATCATTTCCACTTAGGATTCTAGGGGTGCTGATTTAGGATAATTCCACAGAGGAGGGAAGGAAAAGCAATTGGCATCTTAATGGCACAAGTTCCTGCATGTTTGATGGTCTGATCAAAGGTATAAGTTCCATAACCAAAAAGTTTTTGGTTTCCAATAACATAAATGAACTTTCCTAAACCAATGGAGATGGTTGAGGTGTGATTAGTGGGAACCCAATTTATAGCTCCAATCCTATGTAAAATTGCATATTTCACACTCAGTTTGCTGACAGGGAGTTTGTTTTTCATTGGCCACTCACTTACTTGATTTGCAGTAATGGCTCTACACACTTGATTGTCTGTAACTTCCAGCTCACAACGTACATCTTCAGACCTATTTAGAAATTTGTTTATAATAGCAAGAGAAAATTCAACACAATTTCCTCTAACAAAAACATTTATATGTTCTTTACTCTTATCGTCAACACAGTGAACAAGAATATTAACAATAAACTCATTAGCAAGAGTTTCATAGCAATTTGCAAACCTGGTAACAGTTTTCATCAGTCCAGCATAGGAGATGTTGTCAAGTGGGGCATCAGGAACCCTAACAGATAATTTCTTAGTTGTAGACTTTTTGATAGGTGAGATGTCCTGGAGATCTTGCTCGACGTCATACTCAGAGTCAGTCTCTTCAACTAGAACAACTTTCTTCGTACTCTTGGACCTTTTTACATCATCATCAGCAGCAGAGGTAACATGTCTAGCGTTTCTCTTGCTAGAAGGAGGGACCACTTTACTTCCTGCTTTTGGGGGTCCATACATGGTTTTCTTCTTGATAGTCTTGGGAGGGGGTGTGATGCTTGCATCTTTCACTATCCTAGACTTTAGCCTTCTAGCAATACCAAATACAACATTAGTGATAAGCTCATTGTCAGAGAGCTCTTCAACATTGACAACATCCACAACATTGTGATATTATCTATCCTTGGAGGCAGTAGCATTTTCTTTAACATTTTGATCATCTTGATCAACATTTTCTTCTTCCACATATTTTAGGCCAGAGGTAGCAAGCTTCTCAAGTTTGCTATCAACAACATCATTCTTGGTTGATTTAGCAACATCATTTTTGGATGATTCAGCAGCATCATTCATAGGGTTACATCCTTTGTCAACTGGAGGGGGCATGCGAGCAAAGGGAGTAGAAATCCCAGGCACATCAACTCCTTCATTTAAAACTTTGTCCACAAGTCTTCTGATGCTTATATCAACATTGACAACTTCTTCTTCAGTTCTATTGTCAATAGCAGAAGAGGAGTTTCCTTTATCATCTTTAGATTTCTTAGATGGTGATAATATAGGTTTCTTGATCTTTTTATCAAGCGGAGGGATCATTGATAAAGGAGTAACATCTAGTACTCTGCCAAGAGAAATATTTTCATTTGCAGATTTTGTGGAAGATGATGTGTGATGTTGAGACATGTTTGAAAAATTTCTGGCACGTAGATGAGGAATGGCAAGGGTTCTTCTTCTGTTGAGGAGAATTAAGAATTTGTGAAATTATAGAAGAGAGATGTAGTAGCGTGTGGGAAACAATTTTAGGCAGTCTTGTAATAATTGTTTTCTAAAGTTTATTTGTTGGAAACACAAACAATATAATATCACTTTAATGATATTCCCACACACTTTTAATTTCTACAAACCCTCATATAAACATATCCCTAATTTTCTTCTTAAATTCTCAAATTGGTTAGCATCCAAAGCCTTTGTGAAGATGTCAGCCAGTTGCAATTCAGTGGCTACATGTTCTAAGGCCACAAACTTTTCTTCAACAAGCTCTCTTATGAAGTGATGATGGATGTCAATATGCTTGGTCCTGCTATGTTGAATAGGATTCTTTGAAATGTTTATGGCGCTTAAGTTGTCACAGAATAATGTCATGACATCTTGTTTGACATTGTATTTTGTTAACATTTGTTTCATCCAAACCAATTGAAGACAACTGCTTCCTACAACAATGTACTCAACCTCAGTAGTGGATAGAGACACACAATTTTGCTTCTTGTTGAACCAAGATATGAGGTTATTTCCCAGAAAGAAGCATCCTCCTGATGTACTCTTTCTATCATCAACACTCCCTACCCAATCAGCATCACAAAAACCAGTTAAGGCATAATTCGATCCATAAGAGTACATCATACCATAGTCATTTATCCCATTCACATATTTGAGAATCCTCTTTACATGGTTGGCATGACTAACTTTGGGATCAGCTTGATATCTTGCACACACTCCTACAACAAAGGAAATATCTGGTCTGCTAGCAGTAAGATATCGAAGACTACCTATCATGCTTCTGTAGAGACTTTGATCTACACTCACTCCTTTTTCATCTTTAGTCAACTTCCGATGTGTGGGAGCATGGGTTCTTTTGTGACTTGCATTCTCTATCCCAAACTTCTTTACTATATTCTTGGCATATTTTCTCTGAGATAAAAATATGGAGTCTTCCATTTGTTTAACTTGCAGACTAAGAAAATAGGTTAGTTTACCAACTACACTCCTCTCAAATTCAGAATGCATCTGCTTGACAAAATGTTGAACCATCTCATTTGACATCCCACCAAATACAATATCATCAACATAGATTTCAGAAATCATAATCTTCCCTTCTTCTTCTTTGACAAAGAGTGTCTTGCCTATGCCACCTTTCCTGTATCCATTTTCCCCAAGGAATACTGTCAGCCTCTCATACCGAGCTCTTGGAGCTTGCTTCAATCCATACAAAGCTTTCTTCAATTTATAGACATGTTTAAGAAAGCTTGGATCAACAAATCCTTTTGGTTGTTCAACAAACACTTCTTCATTCAAGTATCCATTTAAGAAGGAACTTTTTACATCCATTTGAAATAATTTAAATTTAAAATGCATGTAACTCATAACAGAAGTTTTATTGATTCAAGTCTAGCCACAGGAGCAAAGGTTTCATCAAAGTCCACTCCTTCAATTTAAGGGTATCCTTGAGCAACTAACCTTGCCTTATTTCTAGTGACTCTCCCTTTTTCATCAGATTTATTCTTGTATACCCATTTAGTGCCAATCACATTTGTCCCTTCAGGTCTTGGAACCAGATCCCAAACTTCATTCCTACTGAATTGTTCCAGCTCCTCTTGCATAGCATTTATCCATAACTCATCATTTAGGGCCTCTTTGATATTCTTAGGCTCAACTTTTGATAGAAAGCAAGATTTAGAAATTCCTTCTCTTGATTTGGTAGTAACTTCCTTGTTTGGATCTCCTATGATGAGCTCTTTAGGATGATCTTTCTGAGTTCTGATTGAATGTCCTTTATTGAGCTGACTAGGATGAGGATCTTCTTGAGGAGGATTAGAATCAATACTTGAGTCATTTAATTCAGTTGGATTATCAGGAAAAGATGTTCCAACATCTTCTGAGGTATCTTCTTCAACATTCCATCCTCTATCACCAATAGTGACATTTATTGACTCAATCATTACTTTGGTTCTGGAGTTAAACACTCTATATGCTCTACTGTTTGTAGAGTATCCCAGAAATATTCCTTCATCACTCTTGGGATCCATCTTCCTTCTTGTTCGCGATCAGCTAAGATGTAACATCGTTGGTTTTCTTCCCCTCCATATTTCATACAGAGTAGCTGAAGTGCCTTTCCTTAGAGTGACTCTGTTAAGAATATAGCATGCAGTATTCATAGCTTCATCCCAGAAATGATAGGGTAGCTTCTTAGAATGAATCATGGCTCTAGAAGATTCTTGGAGAGTCCTATTCCTATGTTCTACAATCCCATTCTGTTGAGGAGTAATGGGAGAAGAGAATTCATGGTTGATTCCTTCAGAGGAGCAAAACTCAGCAAATTTGTTGTTCTCAAATTCTTTTCCATGATCACTCCTGATTCTTATGACATGGCTTTCCTTTTTCCTTTGAAGTTTTTGACAAAGATCTTTGAACACTTCAAAATTTTCTGATTTTTCTCTAATAAAGCTTATCCATGTGTATCTAGAAAAGTCATCTACAACAACATAGTCATACTTCTTACCACTAAGACTTTCAACTTGCATAGGACCCATCAAGTCCATGTGAAGAAGTTCCAATACTTTTGATGTAGTAAGATGTTGAATCTTCTGATGTGACATCTTAGTCTGCTTTCCAATTTGACAGTCACCACATACCTTTCCTTCTTCTATCTTGAGCTTAGGAATCCCTCTCACTGCTTCTTCAGATATAATTCTCTTCATACCTTTTAGATGCAAGTGCCCCAATTTTTAATTCCATAGTTTAACCTCATTCTCTTTGGCTGAAACATATGTTGAGGAGAGGTTTAACTCTTGAGGAACCCATAGATAACATTTGTCTTTAGATCTAATTCCTTTCATGAAAACTTCATTCTTTTCATTGCACACTAGACATTCTTCTTTAGAGAAGTTAAATTTGAATCCTTGATCACATAGTTGGCTTATACTTATCAAGTTAGTTGTTAACCCTTTTACAAGTAACACATTATCAAGTTTAGGAACTCCTGAATAGTCAAGCTTGCCAACACCTTTGATTTCTCCTTTTTCTCCATCACCAAAAGTCACATAACTGGTGGAATGAGATTTGACATCCACCAACAGATTCTTGACACATGTCATGTGTCTAGAATAACCATTGTCAAAGTACTAATCATCTTTGGTTGATACTCTGAGAGAGGTGTGAGCAACGAGACTTATAACATTGGACTTGGGAACCCACTATTTCTTCTTTTTGCTGTTTTACAGAATCTTATCATTTTTGGGAGGAGGAGAATTCTTAGGATACCCGTACAACTTGAAGCAGAAGGGCCTTATATGTCCAAGCCTTCCACAATGATGACATTTCCACGGTTGGGGATTCTCTCTGGTGTGATTAATCTTTTTCTTCCCATGATGTCCTTTCTTCACATGAGGTTTCCCAAGATGTTGTTTCTTATCATGATGTTTGCCCACATGTTGAGACATCTGATTCAACATCTTTGGTTTAGCCTTGGCATGTATGAAAACAGATGCAGGTTGTTCGCCATGATGTTCATTCTTTATATGGTGTCTGCCAGGATGTCCTTTCTTACCATGATATTGAGACATTTGATTCGACATCTTTGGTTTAGGCTCGGCATGACTGGGAACAGATGAAGGGTTTTCTGAGTTAGGTTCCTTTTTCTCATTGAAACCTAAGCCACTATTATCTCCTGTCACTCTTCCTTCTTGGAGAATTTCATCTAATGTGTCATACCCATTATTCAGCATCTTGAGATATTTGACCATTCTATCAAGATTTGAATTTAGAGAGGACACTTCACTTTCCAAATCATAAATAGTTTTAAGATGCTCTTCCCTTTCCTCCTTTAGTTGAGTTATAAGGGATTTCTATTTCTCCCCTTCAAGACATACTTCTGCACTTATGAGACATAATTTTGTATATGAAGTAGCTAACTCATCAAAGGCTAGTTCCCCATCACTAGACTCTTCATCATATATATATATATATATATATATATATATATATATATATATATATATATATATATATATATATATATATATATATATATATATATATATATATATATATATATATATATTCATGTCAATCCTTTCACATATTTGGCAGATTCTTCAAGATCAGTCTCTAAGTCCTCTTCAGACCAACTAACAGATAGATTCTTCTTCTATTTCTTTAGATATGTAGGATATTCAGCTCTAATATAACCAAAGCCTTCACATTCATGACATTGTATTCCCTTCCCTTGAGAAGTTTTTTCTTCGGCCCTTTTTCTTCCCATGTCAGATGAGATGTTCTTGACATTTGACCTTTGGTTCCTGTCCATTATTTTTATCACTTTAATTAATTGTCTTCAAAGCATAGCTAGGGCATTTGATATTCCACCATCTGAATCCATATCACATTCCTCTTCTTCATCTTCAGTATTGGATACAAAAGCTATGCTTTTGTTTTTCTTCTCAGATCTTTCATTAATGCTCAATTCAAATGTTAGAAGGGATCCAACAAGTTCATCCACTTTCATTTTTTCAATGTCTTGGGATTCTTCTATATCAGTTACCTTCATATCAAATCTCTTGGGAAGAGAGATGAGCATCTTTCTCACTAATTTGTCTTCAGGTATTTTCTCTCCTAAAGCACTTGAGGCATTAGAAATTTCAAGGATGTTCATATGGAAGTCATTTATACTTTCATCATCTTTCATCCTTAAGTTCTCAAATTTCGTGGTGAGCAGCTGAAGTCTTGACATCTTAACTTTGGATGTGCCTTCATGAGTAGATTGAAGAATTCCCCATGCACCCTTAGCAACTTCACAAGTATTCACCAATCTAAAAATATTCTTGTCAATTCCATTGAATATAGAATTCAAGGCTTTAGAATTTCCAAGAGCAATCTCATCTTCTTTCTTAGACCAATCTTCTTCTGGTTTTAATTCGGAAGTAGGTTCTCCATTTTCTCCCAATTTGACAAGGTGTTTCCATCCTCTTAAAACAACTTTCCAAGCTCTGTTGTCTAAGGACTTTAGAAAGGAAACCATACGTGGTTTCCAATAGTCATAAATGCTTCCATCCAGAATGCGTGGTGTTGTACCCCAAAATTTGCCCTCCCATATTCTTCAAAGTTTTGGCAAGCATCATTTCAAAGTCTACTCAAGGGCTACACAGTCAAACCACCCTCCTGAGCCAGTCAAATTAGGGTTTTGGTTCTTGCAAGGAATTTGAGGTTTTAAAGGGCTCAATCAAGTCCCATATGCCCATGTACATTGTCAAACACCTACATGTCAAGTTTCAAGGCTCACAAGGTCAAGTTGCACAGTCAAAAACCCTAATTGCTTCACAGTCAACTGTAGGGGCAAAATGGTCATTTGGCAGTCAAAAGTCAAAATTTTTGGTCAACATCTTATTTTGAAGCCACAATCATCATTTTATCAAGTCTTGGTCATGATTCCACAAGAATGGCTCAAAAATCATCAAGATGCAAAAGTTTCTATTTTTGGACAGCTGAAAAGTCAACTGTAACTTGACCAAGGCATAACTTTTTCATGGTTGATCAGAAAAATCCCATCCAATGCTCATCTTGAAGGGGAAGACATTTCCTACAACTCATATTCACATTCCAAGTCCAAGAAATGCTCTCACAAAAAGTTATCAATTTCAACATTATAGGTCATTTTCAAAAGTCAACAAAAAGGAACTTTAAGTCAAAGACCATAACTTGAGATTGGTAAATTCAAATGACATGGGACCAAAGGAATTGGTTAGAGGACTTCAAGACCTTCCCAAAATGTCCAAGAACATGTTCATATGATCAAAGTTGAGCAAGATATGCATTGGAGAAGTTGGGAAATTTTTGTGAAATGACCAAAGTCAACTATCCTTGAAACTTCATTTTTTTGACAAAAAGGGCCCACTTTTCCCACTTGATTCAACTTTTCCATGCCACCCACGTGTCCCATGTTTTATTTCAAGATTAAAAAATTAATTTTTCTATTTTTATTTAATTTTATTTGATTTAATTCATTTTAAATCTTTAAAATTCAAATAAAAATCAAAGAAATTAATTAAGGGATATTTTGTGGTTTGAATAGCCTTGATGCATCATGAAACACATACCAAATTCGTGCAAGGCCTATTATGAGCATGAAATTCAAATTTGGAGCAAAACTGGCAAGTTGTTTAATGGTGGTCATGGCAAAATCTCAAACTTCATTGCAAGGCTTAAAGGTTCATTATATTGATTGATTCTCATTGCTAGACATATATGCAAAAGCTCCAGACCATTGACAGGGGCTAGAACTCTCTCAAAACGGCCAAACAAATTTCCAAAATTCCAAGGAAAAGTGTGAAACTGAAAACCACTTTGCAGCATAATTCAAACCTCCCTTTTGATCCAAACACATTCCTTACATCCCCAGGAATCGTTTGCAGCCAAGAACAAGCCAAAAACCTCAAGAACTCGTGCCACACAAGTCACACGGTTTACCTTCTTTTTCAAAATCACAATCATCCATTCATGCGTTTTTAACACTTTTTATTGATTGCATTGTGCTCACAGGATCCATACGAAGCTTTCCATATGACTTAATTGGATTATGGTGCCTTAAAATGCAAAATACCATTGTTGAGTTCTAGGTTTTCAGAGCTTGCAATTTGGGGTTTTTGCCATACTGTAAAATTAACCCTCCAGACATGCATGGTTGAAATCAGCATGACAAGACGAGTCTAAAACACACCTCGCGCCCAATTTATATTGCATGAGCGCCTAATCGCTATTTTTTAAATGTTTGCATTTTGTGGGGGTTTAAAACCCCCACTATGTGTTTTATATTTTACAGGAAAAGGTTGAAGACGAAGGGCGTGGCAACAAGGGATTGGTCAATTCAAATCACGCGCGCTCTTTTTCATTTTCCAGCATATAACGCATTTTTTTTATATAATGTTTAGTTCTCAGTTTACTAACAAACGCGCAGGATTGGTGTAGTGGTTGGCAATGCACTTGGTGATCTTTGGGACCTGGGTTCGATTCCCAGGTCCCCCCATAATTCCAATATTATTTTTTTCAATACGTTCTTGTGCAGATTCCCAAATGATGAGCACCATAAGCCTCACATCTCAGCCTGCCAAATGTCCATCAGTTCAAATCCAAGGGCCAAGCATGAGGACCATGGTGCTCTGGAGTCAACGTGGGCGTAGGCAACCAGAAAGAATCAACGTGGCTAAAGATTCAAATGGGCCTCAAATTCCAATCACACCCTCCAATCTGGCCCAAAACCCCCCTTGGGTTTGCTTTTCCCTTTTTTATTATTTTGTCATTTTCTTTTTTATTTTATTTCTTATTCCTTTTTTATTGACAATTAACATAATTAACTTTTTTTATAAAAAAAATCCAAAAAAGAACTAACATTATTATTATTATTAATTTTATTTTTGTAATTAAATACCAATAAATTGAATTAATTATTAATTAGGCAACTTTAACTTTTTTTTAATAATTAAAATAAGTTCAGAATTAGGTTTTTTAATTAACTTTTAATTTTATTTCCTTTTATTTTATTTCATTAAAAAATATAAAAACAAAAAAAAACTTTTTTTAATTAATTAATTAATTAATTAGTTTAACAATTAGTTTTAATCTCATTTGATCACAAAAAAGACAAAAATTCATTTCTTTTCTTAAAAGTGTCAAAACCCTTAAGGCATTCCCGATTAACTTTTATTCGCGCGCATTTTATTTTGATTATTATGTACCTGCTTCAAGAATGTAATAGTAATTAGATTTATCGCTTTATTTAATTTCTCGTACTTATTTACCAAAACGGGTCTTTGTATTTTTGGCGATGTATAGACCCGCGCCTTGTAATAGCGTAGAATTTATCTTTCCGCAATTTACTTTCCGCACCCCTAACTGTTAAATGCATGAAAGAATGTATGTAAATAAAATTAACCCGTAGCTCACAAAATAACATATACAAGACAAACATTAACTGAAAGACAACACACAAAGCACATGCCACTCCTAGGGTACGCTTCACTCGTTGCCTCGAAACGTGGTCATCAAGTATAGGGTGTCTTAGAGGTCGCCCTTCTATCTAAAAGATCCAGTTGCCTCGAAACGGTTGCCTCGGATACAAAGGATCTAGGACATTAGGGTTACTTCTAAGATGTCCTACCATTGCTTTGGTGACCGCACTGTCCCTTATAATCGAATTGACCCGAACACCTCCAACGATGGGGCTACCTACCTCTCAATGGTGGGACAACACTATCTAAAGTACTCTTACACAGCTTAATTCCTTAGGGTAGGTAGATGACTCATGGGTACTTGCTCTTTTCAAAACAAACAAAAACAACTTTTCGCACCTACACTTTCAAAAGGTTTTCAAACAAATATTTCATACACTCTTGAGGACAGATACAAGAGTTACCTAGAAATTTTTCAAATGAAACTTTTTCAAAACCCACACACATTTGAAAAGCAAACATTTTTGAAAACATAAGAGCAAGTACCTAAGAGCCTGTGGATAACCACGGATAGAAAGGGTGCTAACACCTTCCCTTTCTATAAATCTACCTCCCGAACCGAGAAACATTCTCATAAGGAATTTTGCTGTGCTTTTGTCCTTTCCATGTTGGAGAACATAAAAGACGGTGACGACTCTTGCTTACCGCGACATTTTGCGAAACCAGCTAAAAACAGTCAGTTCTATTTCCACCGATCACAGAACTGGCGACTCTGCTGGGGATGCTTATAAAAGTGAGGTGTACCTTAGGATTAGATCATACTTATGTTTTCAATTGCTTTGCTTTGATTGCTTTATATTTGTGGGCTTTGCATCAGAGTTTCATAGATCCTAACCCGGATCTGGGGATACCCTTTTAGGTAGCATAAGCTGTGAGGGACCTGTCCGGCGTAGACCGACACGGGTGAAGCAGTGGCTACGTTGGTGTGGCACCTTGGTCTGTACCGATATCCCTTGTGTTGCAACGAGGAGAATATGGATCTTCTGAGGAGTCATTAAGCACCAACCGACCTTAGAACCCTAAATTGACCCAACTTGGCCATAGAACAGTAGCAGTATGCTACACCCATTGAGGCTAAACTCTCGCGATGGTTCTGGCTGCAAGAAAAGATTGCGACGCTGGAGTTATGACCGATTGAGGGTAGTCAGTGATATTGGGATCCTCTAGAACCCGGTTACTTTTAATTGGACAGGTTTTGAGCCCACCAACTTCAAGAGGGTAGTACCCAAACCCCATGCTGGCCTAAACTCTAAGGGCTCTGTATGACTTGTGTGCCTTCAAACTTGAATTACTTGCACACTTGTTATCTAACAACACGAGTTCCTTGCAGGTTTTGTTTACGGTCCTTAATTGGGACTCATTATAGGGCCTACTTACATCACTCCATGCATAGCATAACATCATACCATTGCATACATCCTACATAAGGACTAATCCATTTCAAGGATTTCAAGGGTTTGTGATGCAGGTCACGATGAATCAAAAATGTCTAGCAAGGGGCAAAGGGGATTTATTTTCCTCTAAGCCAAGGTTGATAACTTGAGTCAGGGGCTATGACCCACTCGATATGGTGAGCCTTGACTCTTGAAGAAGGACTCTCAGCAACACGAAGTTCCTTCAATCAAGCTACGAAATTCAAATCCTAACAACTTTTCTTGTTTACCCCACGAGATCCTTGAAAACATCGCATGCATACATATATATCATTGTATTACAGGTACTTTGTTCTACAGGTTACTTAATCTTCTTCGCTGTTTATTTCAGCCATCATCATGAATCCTGAATCATCCAACGAACAAGCTATCAAGGCCCTCCAGGCCCAGAATGCCCAGTTCCAGAAGCTGGTCATGAGCTTAGCCCAAGGACAACAGGAATTGAAGACTCTGCTTTTGAAGAAAAAGAAGAAGAAGACTGTTTTGTTCAACCCTAGACGCAGATCTAGGAATACACTGCAGAATGAAGATGAGCGGACTACTCCATCTGTTGGGGAAGGCAGTCACCAGGAGGGAAGGGTCCCTAGCCCTGTGGTCTCTGACACCGAGACAGATTTCAATGATGAACAGTACCCTCCTGCTGAGGACCGGTACAAACAGCTGGAGGACCGGCTAAATGCTATGGAGATTCAACGCGTGCCTGAGTTGGATTTTGGAGACTTGGGGTTATCTTCTGGGGTGGTGATCCCACACAAGTTCAAGGCGCCGACCTTTGTGAAGTACGACGGGGCTTCCTGCCCTAAGATGCTCTTATGTAAGGAAGATCCAGCCTTACACTGCAAACAAGAACTTATGGATCCATTTCTTCCAGGAGAGTCTTTCAGGGACTCATCTCGAATGGTTCTATCAGCTGGATGGAACCGACATTCGTAACTGGGAGGACTTGGCTACTGCTTTTTATAAGCAGTATCAGTATAATGCCGACCTCGCTCCTACACGTACCCAACTCTAGGGTATGTCACTAGGGACGGGTGAAGGATTTAAGGAATATGTGCAAAGGTGGAGAGACCTGGCTGGAAGGGTGCAGCCACCTTTGACTAACCGCGAGCTCGTTGACATGTTCTTGGGGACCCTGTCTGGTCCTTTCTTCAACCATCTGATTGGGAATTCTTCTGCTGGGTTTACAGATTTGATCTTGACCGGGGAGAGGATTGAAGCTGGTACCAAGGCTGGAAATATTCAAGAAGCTGCACCTGCTGATGCTCATAAAAAGCCTTACAGTGGGAAGAAGGAGTCCAATGATGTGCATAGTAAAAAGGGTCGCCATGATCAACATGTAGGGGCAACCCAGATCTCTAATCCTAGGCCTGCTCAACAAGGACAGGGGTAGCAACGTAAGGAGGTCGCACCCAAGAGACAGTTCACTAAGATCAACATGTCACTGGATCAAGCGCTACAGCAAATGTTGAGGGCAGGGCTGATTACTTTAAGGGCTCCTCTCCAGAATCCAAACACTTCTGCTCCTAACTATCATCCCGACGATAGGTGCGCATACCATTCTGATAGCCCGGGGCATACTACAGACAACTGTTGGACTCTGAAGAACAAGGTCCAAGACATGATTGACGCCGGAGAGATTCAGTTTGAAGCACCAGAGGCTCCAAACATTATCACTGCTCCTTTGCCCAATCATTGAAGGCTTTCGTTTATTTGAATTTCCGAGTTGTATTTTTTGCTTATACAAACAATGAATGTCATAGCAAACTCTTTTTTCATTAATGCACTGCATATGTCTGTTTTTGAATTAATCCAATTATTTTCACTATATTCAAATTGCTTTCATATATTTTTTTGTGATGATCAACGCTCGATTAATAATTCTAAGCCTCTTGAGGGAGGATGACGAAAACGATACCACAATCTACAGTATGCTTTTGAACAAACCCCGCTGATGAGGTACAGGCATTGTTTCAATTCCTAAACACCGGAGTTATAAGGCAGATAATCCCTCGTTAACCCCTTTGAGCCAAAGAAGTAGGAGTTTTTCTTTTCAAAATTAAAACCCTTAATCATAACCTGGGGCAGGGTAGTTCTCTCAGTTAATCCAGGTGCACAATGAATGACATCAAACGAGTACTTCCAAAACAAAAGGCAGTGATGGTTCCGAATAATCATAAAAACAGGCAGTCATCATCTTTCAAAATAAAAGCCCAACAAGTCAAAACCTATGAAGGAGATTTAAAAAACTGGGGCATCCCGCTGACTGTAATCACAAAAGAAACAGTTCAGGCAAAAATAGGGATAACGAAATCAAAAAAAGGAAAGAGGTCCTACAAACCCTCAACACAAAAGGAAATGACTGCCTATTCAAAATAAATTGTCAATATTCGAACCATCACCGGTATATCAAAGCAAAAGACCCAAACAAGGTCTAACGTATGACCAGCTGAGTTTAGGTTTGAAGAACATCACGAAGAGCGGGTGGGTACAGATAAATTTGAGCCTTTATCCTTTGTTTCTTAAACCGTGAACCAGGCCACGTTATAACCCTTAAAAGTCCTAGCTGAAGCATGGGTTGATTCGAAAGCATACTGTTACAAAGGTATCCTGACTCCTTAAGGCTCGCTGTAAAATCTTGAGTTGACATCACATGTTACATAATTTGCTTGTTTTGCTGAAAAAATACATTTTCAAAAACTTCAAGACAGACATGAGCTTTGCATTTTAATATAACATTGCTTGCATATGACTATTTGTTTGAACAACATAGAAGTTCGCACGATGAATGTCTAATGAACAAAAGCACCTCCAATCAAGGGGCATGGCATGATCATTGTCCATCACCTGGGGCAGTTAAGTCAAGATTCGGAGAATCTCTCAAAAGGCCAACCAGCTTGGGGCAAATCTCCGTCTGAGTCACTTGGGGCATTAGACGATCAAACGAAGATCTTCTGGTGGCATGGCAACACTATCAACAGGGGCACCTCCCTACATCCTGAGAGCATGGACATAGTCGAAAAAATACTACGCACAATCAAAGACCCGCTAGGTCGACTGGCCTAGGCAAAAATAAGGGCTTCCCGACGAACCAAAAGGGTTCGGGCAAAATAAGGGATGAAAATGAAAAAAATCTGTACACCCGGCAAGTCGAAAACCTGAAAAGGCGGCTTGAGCAAAAATGGGTATCCCGGTGGACTGAAAACCCGAAAGGGCGGTCCAGGCAAAAGTTAGGGATCAAAAGCGTACGACTATGTCCCGACATCCCGTCACTTGTCTACCAGAAGAAGATTTGTCAATCAAGACCTCCACAGGTACCTTCTCCCACAGAAACTGGGGCAATGGGTTGTCCAAGCGATCTAGTTGCTCTGTCCACCAAGGTACCAAGGTAGGTTCGGCTGAAGGACGTAACCAAGATACCTCCACTCCCCGCAGAGTAAGACAAGACTCAACAATACTCTCCTCAAGCAGAGTTGGTCTCCAATCAGCCCTGAAAAGGCACAGTATCTCCAGCAAGTCAGCGACACTCTCACCAAGCAGAGTTAGCCTACTGTCAGCCTTAAGGAAGTTGGGTACCCCCAGAAGATCTCAATATTCCCCAGCAGAGTATGCAAATATTCCTTAACAAGCATCCCCGGCAGTCTTAATCTAAGATTGTTCCCCGGCGGAATACCAGACATCCCAGTGGAGCCATTCCCCAGTACAGCCCAAAGTTTCCCCAGGAGAGTTGAATCATCCTCCCCAGTAGATTCAGGAAGCTTCTCCCCAGTAGATTCTGGAAGCTTATCCCTGCAGAGTACGAACGCATCTCTCCCAGCCATATTCAAAGGTTATTCCCCACCAGAGCTTATAATTGGGTTATCCTCAGCCCCAGAGCTTATAATTGGGTTATCCTCAGCCAATTACCACAGAAAGATCGTCCTCGACGAAGTTATTCCTACCCCCCAGCGGAGTTCATCAATTCCCTCTACAAAGCTTATCGACGGTATCCCCAGCGGAGTTCTCATTCAAATCTCAGTGAAGTATCTCTTCCCACAGAGTAATTCCCCGCAGAGTAATTTCTTCGCCAAGTTTATTCACCAACAGAGTCATCTTCTCCTAACGGTTTATTCTTGAAACCATTATCCCCAGCGGAAATGAAGAGCTCTACTCTTCAAATATCAGCCCAGGATTCAACAAATTCCCGACATTCGTCAAGGATTTATTTTCCTAGACAAAAATACATTCATAAACATCACATCTTCATACGTTATAGCATGCATATGAATCATACAACACAAATCTCATTTATTTTTTAGAACATCTTAAAATCATGCAGTTCATGCATCATGACATTGCATACAGCTGATGTTTTGCCTTTTCAGGAAAAAGGTCAATCCAAAGATGATTACTATCAATGGTCACAATTCCAGATTCGATACATGTATCTAGCCAGGGCATATCTGTGAGCGATTGATTGTGGATTCGATACCTGTATCTAGCCGGGGCATATCTACATTAAAGAGATTTCATAGATAGCTTGGAAATGCTCCCGACGCGGATGATATTCTATTGCTTATTCAGATTTCCTTTCAGAGATAACTTAGAGATGCTCCAGATGCATATGTTATTCTATTGCTTATTCAGACTTCCTTCTAGAGATAGCTTGGAAATGCTCCAAATATGGATGTTATTCTTTTGCTTATTCAAAGTTTCTTCTCAGGGATAGTTCAGATATGCTCCAAACCGGATGCCATTCTGTTGCTTATTCTGAGTTGCTTTTCAGAGATAGCCTAGATATGCTCCGAACCGGATGCTATTCTTTTGCTTATTCAAAGTTTCTTCTCAGGGATAGTTCAGATATGCTCCAAACCGGATGCCATTCTGTTGCTTATTCAGAGTTGCATTTCAGAGATAGCCTAGATATGCTCCGAACCGAATGCTATTCTTTTGCTTATTCAAAGTTTCTTCTCAGGGATAGTTCAGATATGCTCCAAACCGGATGCCATTCTGTTGCTTATTTGCTTTTCAGAGATGGCCTAGAGATGCTCCGGATGCGGGTGTTGTTCTATTGCTTATTCAGACTTCCTTCTAGAGATAGCTTGGAAATGCTCCAGATATGGATGCTGTTCTTTTGCTTATTCAGATTTTCTCTTCAGAGATGGCTTGGAAATGCTCCTGATATGGATGCTATTCTTTTGCTTATTCAAGAGTTTCCTTTCAGATATAGCTGGGAAATGCTCCAGATATGGATGCTGTTCTATTGCTTATTCAGATGTCCTTCTAGAGATGGTTCAGATGCGACCCAGATATGGCTACATTCTGATACTTATTCTCGATTCCCTTTCAGAGATAGCTTAGAGATGCTCCGGACACAGATGTTGTTCTATTGCTTATTCAGATCCCTTCTAGAGATGGTTCAGATGCGATCCCGACATGGCTACATTCTGATACTTATTCCAGATTCCCTTTTAGAGATGGTTCAGATGCTCCAGATATGGCTACATTCTGATACTTATTCCAGATTCCCTTTCAGAGATAGCTTAGAGATTCTCCCGGGGCGGATGATATTCTATTTCTTATTCAGATTTCCTTTCAGAAACAGCTAAGAGATGCTCCGGATGCGAACACTATTCTATTGCTTATTCAGATCCCTTCTAGAGATGGTTCAGATGCGATCCCGACATGGCTACATTCTGATACTTATTCCAGATTTCCTTCTAGAGATGGTTCAGATGCTCCAGATATGGCTACATTCTGATACTTATTCCAGTTTCCCTTTCAGAGATAGCTTAGAGATGCTCCCGGCGCGGATGATATTCTATTGCTTATTCAAATTTCCTTTTAGAAACAGCTAAGAGATGCTCCAGATGCAGACACTATTCTATTGCTTATTCAGATTCCAACTTCTAAAGACAACTTAGAGATGCTCCTGGCCCGAAGGCTATTCTATTGTTTAGTCCAGATTCATTCAAAAGACATTCCAGATATGATCCAGATTCAGGTGACATTCTGTCACTCACTCAGATGCAGTATGGATATACCCCAGACGCGACGGTCACTCTACTGTTTATTCAGACGTCAGCAATTAGATATAGACTAGATATGCCCCACCCACGAAAGCTATTCTATTCCTTATTCAGATTCAACTATCCATTATAGTTCCAAATGGCATCTATAAGCCCATTCCCGACAAGGTTCTGTCACACTTCCAGATGGCATCTATAAGCCCATCCTCCTATCCACCATCTCTCCAAATGGCATATGTAAGCCCATTCCCGTTATCACACTGTTGATACTCAACTATGTGAGTGCAAATTTCTGGGCACTCTAGTGTTCAATCATCTTCCACCCTCGGATCACGAAAGGCACACAAGCCAATCTACATCCTCAGGTCTAAGAAGATTGAACAGGGGCAACTGTTGTACCCCAAAATTTTCCCTCCCATATTCTTCAAAGTTTTGGCAAGCATCATTTCAAAGTCTACTCAAGGGCTACACAGTCAAACCACCCTCCTGAGCCAGTCAAATTAGGGTTTTGGTTCTTGCAAGGAAGTTGAGGTTTTCAAGGGCTCAATCAAGTCCCATATGCCCATGTACATTGTCAAACACCTACATGTCAAGTTTCAAGGCTCACAAGGTCAAGTTGCACAGTCAAAAACCCTAATTGCTTCACAGTCAACTGTAGGGGCAAAATGGTCATTTGGCAGTCAAAAGTCAAAAAATTTGGTCAACATATTATTTTGAAGCCACAATCATCATTTGATCAAGTATTGATCATGATTCCACAAGAATGGCTCAAAAATCATCAAGATGCAAAAGTTTCTATTTTTGGACAGCTGAAAAGTCAACTGTAACTTGACCAAGGCATAACTTTTTCATGGTTCATCAGAAAAATCCCATCCAATGCTCATCTTGAAGGGGAATACATTTCATACAACTCATCTTCACATTCCAAGTCCAAGAAATGCTCTCACAAAAAGTTATCAATTTCAACATTATAGGTCATTTTCAAAAGTCAACAAAAAGGCACTTTAAGTCAAATACCATAACTTGAGATTGGTAAATTCAAATGACATGGGAACAAAGGCATTGGTTAGAGGACTTCAAGACCTTCCCAAAATGTCCAAGAACATGTTCATATGATCAAAATTGAGCAAAATATGCATTGGAGAAGTTGGGAAATTTTTGTGAAATGACCAAAGTCAACTATCCTTGAAACTTCATTTTTTTGACAAAAAGGGCCCACTTTTCCCACTTGATTCAACTTTTCCATGCCACCCACGTGTCCCATGTTTTATTTCAAGATTAAAAAATTAATTTTTCTATTTTTATTTAATTTTATTTGATTTAATTCATTTTAAATCTTTAAAATTCAAATAAAAATCAAAGAAATTAATTAAGGGATATTTTGTGGTTTGAATAGCCTTGATGCATCATGAAACACATACCAAATTCGTGCAAGGCCTATTATGAGCATGAAATTCAAATTTGGAGCAAAAATGGCAAGTTGTTTAATGGTGGTCATGGCAAAATCTCAAACTTCATTGCAAGGCTTAAAGGTTCATTATATTGATTGATTCTCATTGCTAGACATATATGCAAAAGCTCCAGACCATTGACAGGGGCTAGAACTCTCTCAAAACGGCCAAACAAATTTCCAAAATTCCAAGGAAAAGTGTGAAACTGAAAACCACTTTGCAGCATAATTCAAACCTCCCTTTTAATCCAAACACATTCCTTACATCCCCAGGAATCGTTTGCAGCCAAGAACAAGCCAAAAACCTCAAGAACTCGTGCCACACAAGTCACACGGTTTACCTTCTTTTTCAAAATCACAATCATCCATTCATGCGTTTTTAACACTTTTTATTGATTGCATTGTGCTCACAGGATCCATACGAAGCTTTCCATATGACTTAATTGGATTATGGTGCCTTAAAATGCAAAATACCATTGTTGAGTTCTAGGTTTTCAGAGCTTGCAATTTGGGGTTTTTGCCATACTGTAAAATTAACCCTCCAGACATGCATGGTTGAAATCAGCATGACAAGACGAGTCTAGAACACACCTCGCGCCCAATTTATATTGCACGAGCGCCTAATCGCTATTTTTTAAATGTTTGCATTTTGTGGGGGTTTAAAACCCCCACTATGTGTTTTATATTTTACAGGCAAAAGGTTGAAGACGAAGGGCGTGGCAACAAGGGATTGGTCAATTCAAATCACGCGCGCTCTTTTTCATTTTCCAGCATATAACGCATTTTTTTTATATAATGTTTAGTTCTCAGTTTACTAACAAACGCGCAGGATTGGTGTAGTGGTTGGCAATGCACTTGGTGATCTTTGGGACCTGGGTTCGATTCCCAGGTCCCCCCAGGACCATGGTGCTTTGGAGTCAACGTGGGCGTAGGCAACCAGAAAGAGTCAACGTGGCTAAAGATTCAAATGGGCCTCAAATTCCATTCACACCCTCCAATCTGGCCCAAAACCCCCCTTGGGTTTGCTTTTCCCTTTTTTATTATTTTGTCATTTTCTTTTTTATTTTATTTCTTATTCCTTTTTTATTGACAATTAACATAATTAACTTTTTTTATAAAAAAATCCAAAAAAGAACTAACATTGTTATTATTATTATTAATTTTATTTTTGTAATTAAATACCAATAAATTGAATTAATTATTAATTAGGCAACTTTAACTTTTTTTTAATAATTAAAATAAGGTTAGAATTAGGTTTTTTAATTAAATTTTAATTTTATTTCCTTTTATTTTATTTCATTAAAAAATATAAAAACAAAAAAAAAAATTTTAATTAATTAATTAATTAGTTTAACAATTAGTTTTAATCTCATTTGATCACAAAAAAGACAAAAATTCATTTCTTTTCTTAAAAGGGTCAAAACCCTTAAGGCATTCTCGATTAACTTTTATTCGCGCGCATTTTATTTTGATTATTATGTACCTGCTTCAAGAATGTAATAGTAATTAGGTTTATTGCTTTATTTAATTTCTTGTACTTATTTATCAAAATGGGTCTTTGTATTTTTGGCGATGTATAGACCCGCGCCTTGTAATAGCGTAGAATTTATCTTTCCGCAATTTACTTTCCGCACCCCTAACTGTTAAATGCATGAAAGAATGTATGTAAATAAAATTAACCCGTAGCTCACAAAATAACATATACAAGACAAACATTAACTGAAAGACAACACATAAAGCACATGCCACTCCTAGGGTACGCTTCACTCGTTGCCTCGAAACGTGGTCATCAAGTATAGGGTGTCTTAGAGGTCGCCCTTCTGTCTAAAAGATCCAGTTGCCTCGAAACGGTTACCTCGGATACAAAGGATCTAGGACATTAGGGTTATTTCTAAGATGTCCTACCATTGCTTTGGTGACCGCACTGTCCCTTATAATCGAATTGACCCGAACACCTCCAACGATGGGGCTACCTACCTCTCAATGGTGGGACAACACTATCTAAAAGACTCTTACACAGCTTAATTCCTTAGGGTAGGTAGATGAATCATGGGTACTTGCTCTTTTCAAAACAAACAAAAACAACTTTTCGCACCTACACTTTCAAAAGGTTTTCAAACAAATATTTCATACACTCTTGAGGACAGATACAAGAGTTACCTAGAAAATTTTCAAACGAAACTTTTTCAAAACCCACACACATTTGAAAAGCAAACATTTTTGAAAACATAAGAGCAAGTACCTAAGAGCCTGTGGATAACCATGGATAGAAAGGGTGCTAACACCTTCCCTTTCTATAAATCTACCTCCCGAACCAAGAAACATTCTCATAAGGAATTTTGCTGTGCTTTTGTCCTTTCCATGTTGGAGAACATAAAAGACGGTGGCGATTCTTGCTTACCGCGACATTTCGCGAAACCAGCTAAAAATAGTCAGTTCTATTTCCACCGATCACAGCTGGTGTGTTCACAAATCCTCCTTCCTTGTCCATGGTACCATAAAGTATCTTCCTAATATCTCACCCAGATAAAGAGCAGGATGCCTGCTCTGATACCAATTGAAATTCTGGTATCAGATATGTGATTTCGAAAGAGATGTCATGACATAAATATCTGTTTGCAATTAAGGTGTAGTAAAATCAAAAGCAGTAAAAACCTAAGAGATTGTTCACCCAGTTCAGTGTACAACAACACCTACTCTTGGGGATACCAAGCCAGGGACAAGTTCACTAAATAGTATCAATTCATAGACCCTCAGTAAACAACCAGTTTACGATCTAATCACTTAATCACTACCCAAGCTAAACTTCTACCTAAGACTCGCCTAGGCACGAGGCCATCCTCAAATCCCTTCAATCACTTACATAACTAATAAGTTTGAAACACTTAAATCATTCAATGCTTAAAAGCTTATGAATGATACACAATTAACAACCCAAATAAAACCTCAAGTACTTAAACTAATACTTAGAGTGTATTAAAAATAACAAGCCTAAACTTCTAATCAGAAAGAAAGTATTCTTCTTCAAAAATATGCTTGACTTAGAATAAGGTAACGAGTCCTTATATATGCACAACTTTGGGTTTGGGCTTGAAAATAAATATTCAAATTTTTTGAATATTTCCATAATAACAGGCTAAGATATAATTATGCAATTTGAAAAATATTCCTCCATATTTTTTGTAACCTGTAGTTCACAAATCCTGAGTTATAGAGTGCTGGAAATCAGGAAACAAATGACTTAACTAATTTTGGGCTGAGATCAGTTCAGTAGGAAGATGTCAAGACATCTGCTTTGACATCATTCAAAAAAATTTGCTCTAAATGTTAAGACATTTAGCAAAATAATAACAAGTCTTTGTTTTACCAAAATCGCTGCCAATAAACACTTACACATCTCATACTGCTTTCTCAAAGTCTGCAACTTTACCTTCTTCAGTTTCTCATATCCACCATACAAGGATTTCAGCTTTTCCCAAGGTGCTTTTGTTGTTTCTTCTTCAATTATCTTCTCAAATACATCACAATCCACACACTGGTGAATCAAGAACAGCGCCTTGCCATCTTTCTTCCTCTGATCTTTGTGCACAACTTTCTGGGCTTCCGCAACATCTACTTCCAGTTCTGATATTCCTTCATTCAAGATTTCTACGACACCTTGAAATCTGAAAATAACATTCATTTGCGCAACCCACCGTTGATAGTTTTCACCTTTGAAAACCAGTAGATTCGCTGGAAACTGTGTTGATGTTGTTGATCCGTTTGCCATTAGATTCTCTCTGAATTTCAAACAAGCTCTTGATACCAATTTGTTGGAACAAAGGATTCAAGAAAGATAATTTAGTGAAAACAAGAAGAAGAAGAAGAAGAAATATAAGAGAGAGAAATTATGAGTTAGTTAAGTGTAACTAACTTTCTAACTGAATGTATTATTATTGTTGCTTCTTGATTACAAACATAATGGCCCTTTATATAGGCAAAGTTCCCAGGCCCAAATACATGCTAAAAGCCAAAATAACAACATAACAAGAATTAACCAACTAACACTGGTTAATTAGTCTTAGTTGACATCCTTTTCTATCTGTTGGCATAATGTAATATTAGGAATAGGTTCTTATAGTTGTTCTCATAAAGTAAGTTTTGAGCTTAATCTGGTGTGCTGCTTGTTCTGCAGTAGCTTTTGGTTATTGTAACACTTTTTACACAACTGTTGCTAATTGAATGATTTTGTTAGCTGTTTCAAAAAAAAGTACTAACTATATATGTAAATTTTAAGATAATTCTTTAGAAAATGGTAGTTACCAATAAAATTGCACAACCATATATTTCCAAAAGTATTTGCATCACAAAAATGATCATTTTCTAATACTATAGCAGTATATGTTAAGAAATAAATACCATAGCAGTATAAGTTAAGATGTAATGAAAATTAACATCACTACTTATATTACTGAAAATGATATTCTTGGGGCAATGTAGTTAACAGTGCAGAAAAATTGAACACAAATAGTATCAAAATAGTACATGACAAAAGTCAACATTCAAATAAAATGAGTACAACTAATTGTTATTCTCCAACTTGATGATCTTTTTATGTTTTGTTGTAGACAGTTATGCATCACACAGTCTGCCAACGATAGTCGATTCTCTTGATCCATCAGGTATCTGTCTCTTTCCAATGGGTGTTAGCGGATCAGGATTATGCTTAAATGTTATCTCTAGATCCTGTAAGCATGAAATCAAAATAAATATTAAAGATTCGTGGTTTCATGTTTCAAATACAAGTAGAGCTATGTGATAGGAGGATACCGTCAGAATTTCACAATCCTCTGCAACATCAGTTTTGGCTTCATCGACGCTCTCTTTAATCTGCAGTACATTAACACATTATGAGGTATATCATGCATGTTCCATTTAATACAAACACAAGTATTTGGATGAATGACTATACTGTTAATTCTTGAGTATACATGCACTGGAAACAGTGTTCGGGAAGGTTAAGAATTAGTTAACTTGGTGATCTAAACATATTTCAGATCAGCATCATGGTGGCGATAGTAAATAAAAATGAATCCATATGTTGGTTAACTAATACACGTGTCTGTTCCCAGGGATCCTTCAATTGTTTTACAAACGGTTCATCTTTATGGAGCATAAAAACTAAGCAATTGTCCCAGTCGGGTTGCTGTAATATGGTGGGAGAACTGACTTGGTTGTTTTGCGTTTTATCGTAATTGTTCCGGATAGCAAGAGTCGCCGCCGATTTTTATTTTATCCGATAAGGAAATGGTGAAAAGAACATGAAAGACCTTTGAGATATTTTCTTGAGTTCGGGAGGTAGATTATGAAAAGGGAAGGTATTAGCAACCTTTTCATCCATAGTTATCTATGGGCTCTTAGTTGCTTGCTAGATCACTTTTGAAATTGCTTTGTTTGAAATGTGTTTGTGGTGGGTTTTGAAAGTATTTTTGAAAAGCGTCTTCGTTTAGGAAAACTTTATAATGATTCTTGTCTCTATAAGAATGCATACAAAGTGTTGGACTTTTGAAAAATTTCATGTTTTGAAAGTTCTTGGTGTGTTTGAAATGATTTTGTTTTGAAAATGGTTGTGAGCAAGCAACTACGAGCGTTCTACCTACTCAAAAAGTCTTAGTTCTTTTTCTACTCCTTTAGATATTTCTATCTTACCATTGATTGATAAGAAGCCCTATTATTGGATATGAAGGGACGAGCGTGGGTCATCGTATAGTCATAGAAGGCACCATTGTAGGATACCTTAGAAATTTTTCGTAAGGGTCTAAGGTCATTTGTAAGGCAACATTCGTAGCATCGTCGAGGGACTATGATCTTGTATTTTTTTATTGTTTTTGCTAAGGCATATCACATGCATAACATGACCATTTTCTCAAGGAAACAAGTGGAGTTAACCCTAGAGGTGTAGTGTGCAAGTGGTTTGATTTCATGCGTTGTTTTGTCTTGGATTAGGGTTGTCTAGGATTGATTTTTAGTCTTGCCATACACACCCTAATTACTAACAATTATATGAAAAACGATAAATTTTTAGAAATTAAAATCTTACGCTATTACATCATTAGGGGGATAGGGGTACAATTTACAAATGGAGATGGATAAGAGCTTAAATATTACAACCATATTGAATAGCAATGAAGAAAGTATGTGAAAATAGATAAAACAATGTAAAATAATGGAAAACTACATTTTTGAATATTATGTGTCGACACATGCTTCTATGCATCAAAACATAACCATTCCTTGCCCCTGTTGTGATACGGTGGGAGAACTGACTTGGGGTTTTGTGTTTGTGTTTGCAAAATGTTGCGGTTTAGCAAGAGTTGCCACCGACTTTTCTTTTATCCAATAAGGAAAGGTGAAAAAGCACAGGAAAGACCTTTCGAGATGTTTTCTTGAGTTTAGGGGGTAGATTATGAAAAGGGAAGGTATTAGCACCCTTTCCATCCATGGTTTTCCATGGGCTTTTAGTTACTTGTTAGATCACTTGCTTTTGTTTGAAAGTTGTGCTTTTGTGTGGTTTTGAAATTTTTTTGAAAAGGTGCCATCGTTTAGGCGAACTTTGCAATGATTCCCGTTCATAAGAATGTACGCAAAGTGTTGAGCTTTTGAAAATATTTCAAGTTTTGGAAAGATGTATGTGATTGTTTTGAAAATAGCAAGGATGTTTGTTTTAAAATTGAGCAAGTAACTAAAAGTAATCTACCTACTCAAAAGGTTTTAGATGTGTTTTTCCTCCTCCTTTAGATGTTGCTACCTTGCTATTGATTTGATAAGAAGCCCCATCGTTGGATGTGAAGGGACAAATGTGGGTCATCGTATAGTCATGATAGCAATGTTGGGAGATAACTTAGCATTCTCTTATAGGGACTAAGATCACTTATAAGGAAACATTTGTAGCGTCATCGAGGGACTATGATCTTGTATTTGTGATTGTTTTTACTAAGATACCCCACATGCATAACATGACCATTTTTATAAGGCAACAAGTGGAATTTCCCTAAGGGTGCATGTGTGCAAGTGTGTTTGATTGCATGCATTTTGTCTTTGATTTTTGGGTTGTCTACTTGTTGATTTTATCTTGCCATACACACCTAATTACTTAACATTTATATGAAGGTAATAAAAGAGTGAAAAAAATAAATCCTACACTATTACAATCATATTGAATTGCATGAAAATATAAAGGCAAAAATAAGGTAAAAGCAAAAAAAAATGGATCTTTCGATTTAGGGCAGCAAACCCTTCGATTCTGCCATTTCTGGCTCTCTTCGACCTTACCTGAAAATGGGTGATGGAATGAGTTTCGATTGGGGCCTAGAAGCCAGCATATTTGTCTTTCGACTGGGGCCTGGAGGCCAGCATGTTGTGCCTTTCGATTGGCTTGAAGGTTAGTATGGAAGCCAGAGGCTTCGTTTCTAACTTTTTTGTCTCCTGTTTCTTTCATTTGAGTTTGAATAGCAACATGGCCCAAGGCCATTCCAACATCACCTTAAGACTAGATTAGTTCTTTAAAGCGTATTTAAATGTACCAAGAGCAAAAGCCAATAAGATTGTTAACCATGACACATATTAAGAGAGTGAAAACAAAAAGAAGAAAATAGTGTGTACATGTTTTAAATGAAAAAGAAAACTTATTTACATGTTATGCTGGAAACGAAGGGCCAAAGGTTAAAAATGACTTACCTTGCTGGAGGTTGGAGCGTGTTCTGGACTTTGAAGCGGTTGCTTTGAATGCCTCTGGATTCGAAGGAAAAGACCCAGGGTAGGCCTTCGACACTGGATTCGAAAGAGCAAAACAAGTGAAATATCCTTCTTTACTGGATTCAAAGGAAGGAACAAGTGGGATGCTCCTTGATTCAAAGGAAACTGGAATGTGTTGTTCTTCATAATTGAAGGAGGTAACGATGATTCTGGTTTTTTTGATTTCACAAGTGTTGAAGTTTTTGAGAATTTTGAAGATACATTCCCCTCCTCTCTTTTCTTTGTGCAAATGAACTCTCTATTTATAGAGAAAGGCTTTTGGGAAGCTTGGGGAGCAAAAATAATAAAATAAGGCTCAGTCTGGAAATTAAGTTTCCACTTGTGCCATAAAAGCAAGATGAATGGTTCAGATGGGTTGCTTCTTTCTGAAGGAAAACAGGCGTAAGGCTCAAGACAAACTTTTCTAAAAGGTAGTATTATGCTATTAAGTGCAAGTGGTCTTGGACAACAAATGGGTAATGGCCTATTTTAACTTGCATAAACAATTAAATATAGGGTGAGTCATAGGTTTAAGGCCTGAAAAAGGAAAACATGTAGCCTAGCCTATGGGTCTAAATGTTCAACTTGATCTTTTGAGTCGAATCCTCCATCTTTCTACACCTTTCGACCAGACTAGAACAACACAGCATTCGTTTTCACCAGTTGTGTGTCCTTCGAATGAACCAACTGTGTGTTCTTCGAATGACCCTTTTTAGCTGAATATGCCATTTTGAGTCTTCTTGCTTTTAATAACTTAGGCCCAAACCTTCGACCAGACTCCAAAGTAAGAGAACAATTATTCCCCAACTATGGCAAGTCCTTCAAATGGACCACCAAGTTGTGTGTCATAATGCAGGACTATGGCATATTGAAGGGTTTACAGATGGATTCGAAGGTGATATGCAGGCGCGTTCAAATCATACATGAAGATGAATTTGAAAGTCACAGGAAGGTAGTCATTTATCCAATCGAAAACTTATGAATCCAAGGAGAACAGGTGAGGGGCGAATGGTGCAATCGAATGACACTTTTAAGAAGGTTATTAACTTCTAAATCAAAGGAAGCTTTCAGAAGATTATTGACTTTTTGAATTGAAGAAAACCAAAAGGAGGCCTTTACTTCCTGAGTCGAAGGACATTCCTAAGTCGAAGGACACTGTTTCAAAGGGAAACAAAAACTCAATTGAAGCTTATATGAAGATCATTTCCTTCTGAATCAAAGGAAGCTTTCAGAATATTATTGACTTTTTGAATTAAAGAAAACCAAAATGAGGCCTTTACTTCCTGAGCCGAAGGACATTCCTGAGTCGAAGGACATTCCTGAGTCGAAGGACACTATTTCAAAGGGAAACAAAAACTCAATTGAAGCTTGTATGAAGATCATTTCCTTCTGAATCGAAGGAAGCTTTCAATACCCAAATGAAAGATGTAACCCAAGTGGCATGAAGCCCTTGCTCAATTGAAGCTTGTATGGAGATCATTTCCTTCTTAATCGAAGGAAGCTTTCAATACCCAAATGAAAGATGTAACCCAAGTGGCATGAAGCCCTTGCTCAACTGAAGCTTGCATGCAGGCATGTCCAGAGATGAATGCCCAAACGAAGGCTTACACGCAGATATGCAGGAGGTGAATGCCCAAATGAAGGCTTGTATGCAGGAGGCACATTTAGCCACCAGATCATGGCCTTTGATTGCAAGCATGCAGGCAACAAAATTGTCCAATCGGAAGGCTTGCCTTCTAGGGGGCACTTGTGGCAGAAAATTTGGTACTCAAAGCAAACACGCAGGCAGTGGAAGACACAAACGAAGCCTACAACAAGAAGTCATATGCCCAGACAAAAGAGGCACGCTAGTAGCAACTTTTGAGCAATCGAAGGAGGTGCAAAGTCCAATCGAAGGGGGTTGAATCGAAGGAGACCTATTTTCCTCCAAATTTGTCAAAATGTTATTTTTATCTGTTTTCTCCCTTTTTGACAGTTTCCTTTTAATTTTGGTGCTGGACAATCCCAATGTACTTGTGCAAGCTTGAATTTTGAGAATCATTGTGAGAGATGCCTTGAGAATTGAGAGGGAAATTTTTGGGGTACAACACCTGTAATACCAAATCAACTCGGTATGTGTCGATGCATAATGGTATGTGTCGACTCATTCCTTGTTTGTGTTGACATACACGCGTTTTGTGTTGACTCATGTGCCTTTTTTCTTTCTGTTTTGTGCCTGTTATAGCAGTATGTGTCGACTCATGTGCCTTTTTTCTTTCTGTTTTGTGCCTGTTATAGTAATATGTGTCAACGCAGAGGCTTTGTGTCGACTCATAGCCTGTTCTATCACTAAAATGGGTCGACTCATGTGAGTATGTGTCGACTCATCCTGCAGTTTTTTCACCTTATAATTATTTTGCTGCATACATGGGTTAGTTCTCAACACATGGTTAGTGAAAATGAAAGATAAGCATGTGGTTAGCTTCAAGGAAATGATATATACATTTTATCTTCACAAATGAACCACTAATGATGCTTGTATGAAGAGTTAAAAGTCGAGAAGACTTACCTTGCAGCTGGATTTTTGTGCTTTGAGTTTGAGTTGCTGTCTTGACTGTTCTTGAGCTTAGAAAAATATATATGTTACAAAAGCTTTTCTTGATTTGGAACAACTTCTATGTGATATATGTGAGGTGATTAGATGTTTTGACATAACTTACAAAGTATGTAGAGTTCTAGGATTTGGATTTCAAAGCTCAAGAGTGAGAACTTTGTGGACTGTTATGGCTTTTTTGAATATGAGATTTTGAGGGTTTATCAACACAACAAAACTTCTAGCCTTTCTCTCTATTTTTTTGATCTCTTTATCTTGCAAATGGGCTCTCTATTTATAGAGAAGGTTTGAGACTTGAAACAACTCAGATTTTGAATCACATGTTATGGCTATCTTGCTTGTTTTTTAAGCAAGCATGAAGAACATGTTTCCAATGCTTGTACCAATCTATCTAAAGTGGTTGATCACTTTAAACATGTTTTTTCTGACTTGTAGAATTTGAGTGTGATTAGAACGACAAGTTAGAGGCTTAAGAAATTGACTTTGTGATTAAAGTGAACTTTTCAAGAATGGATATGTTGCTTTCTTGCAAAAATGGAATGATCACTTGGACAAAGGCTCAAACACTTAGGTCATAGTTTAACCAACTATGTAAGCATTTAATTAAGGAGTGATATGCAATTTTGAGGCTTGTAAAGTGAATATTATGTAGCATAGCTAAGATTTTGGTTCCTTGTTCATCACAAATCTGCCTTGTAAATCAAGAATGAATGCCCAACTTCAGGTCCTTGAATCTCCTAGCTCAAGTATGATAAATTCATGATCTTGGATGTTTTGGAAAGCTTGAAATATCCTCTACAACTTTCATTTTTTCCACTTTTATTGAATCAAACTGGAACTTAATGAAAACTGGCCAAGAAGTTGGGATAAAAACCTGACCAAACCTGCTGAAAATTTCTCCAAGTGTTTATTCAAAAATGCCATGACTTCATGAATTTATAACTCAAAATCTAAGCATTTATATGACTTGATCAACAAAGCAAAGTTGTAGATATCATCAAGATCTACAACTTTCATGTTGAAAGTTTCCTTTGAATCATCTTTCATCTTGGTGAAAGAATGACATGAAGTAATGCAATTATCATGTACAAAAACACTTAGAAAAAATTTCTAAGTCTTGAAAAGTTTGACTTTTCACATTGACTTTTGACTTTATTGATTTCTTGATGATCAAGCTTTGTATTTTTGAATGTCTTGATGGATTATGATCTTTAAAACTTAATGTTGACCAAAAAGTCAAAGGTTGACTTTTGGCGCTATAGCTGACTTTTTCATCAATACAGTTGATTTTAGGTTATCTAGTCAATTAACTGAGCAGAATTTGTGATACAAGACTTGAAACTTGACATGAGCATTCTTGAAGGTCCATAATTATACATGAAAGTCATTTGAAGTATTAGAGGTCCAATTGTCCTTGTGCAAGCCCAAACCCTAATTTTGAGGTATCGGTGTTGAGGAGATGGGTTGACCTAGTCAATACTTGTGCAAGCTTAAGCTTTTGAAGATCTTTGTGAGAAACGTATTGAGAAAAGAGAGGGAAAATTTTGGAGTACAACAGCTACCCCTGTTTAATCTTCTTAAACTTGAAGAGTTAGATTGGTGGATCCGCCATTCGTGACTTGAAGGTGGAAGATGATTGAACACTAGAGTGCCCAGAAATTTGCACTCGACTATGTGTTAGTTGATTGTGTAGGGAATGCGCTTAAAGATTCCATTTGGAGAGATGATGGAGAGTTGACGAAGATGGGTTTATAGATGTCATCTAAAGGTGATTTTTGATAGAAATTAGACTAAGTCTAAGCTTGACTGTAACTGGGAGAAGTATCAGAATAAATCTTTAGTCAATCTAATTCTGAATGATATGCTGGAATGGACCCGTGTTAAGCCGTGTTTGGAAATGTATTAGAAGGAATCCGTGTAAGATTGCTTCAGGATGAACCCGTGTGAAACTGTATCTGGAAATTCATGAGAAGGAGCCTGTGTAAGGCTGCTTTGGGATGAGTCTGTGTGAAACTGCATCTGGAGATATATGAGAAGGAGCCTTGGTAGGAATGCTTCGGGATGAGTCAGTGTGAAACTTCATCTGGAAATATATGAGAAGGAGCCTAGGTAGGGCTGCTTCAGGATGAGTCCATGTGAAACTGCATCTGGAGATATATGAGAAGGAGCCTGGGTAGAGCTACTTCAGGATGAGTCCGTGTGAAACTTCATCTGGAAATATATGAGAAGGAGTCTGGGTAGGGCTGCTTCAGGATGAGTCCGTGTGAAACTGCATCTGGAGATATATGAGAAGGAGCCTGGGTAGGGCTGCTTCAGGATGAGTCCATATGAAACTTCATCTAAAAATATATGAGAAGGAGCTTGGGTAGGGTTGCTTCAGGATGAGTCCGCGTGAAACTGCATCTGGAGATATATGTGAAGGATCCTGGGTAGGGCAGCTTCAGGATGAGTCCGTGTGAAACTTCATCTGGAAATATATGAGAAGGATCATGGGTAGGCTGCTTCAGGATGAGTCCATGTGAAACTGTATCTGGAAATACATGAAAAGGAACCTAGGTAGGGCTGCTTCAGGATGAGTCTGTATGAAACTGTATCTGGAAATTCATGAGAAGGAACCTGGGTAGCGCTGTTTTGCGATGAGTCTGTGTGAAACTGCATTTGTGTAGGATTACTTTAGGATGAGCATGTGTGAAGCTGCACCTGTGTAAGATTGCTTCATGATGAGCCCGTGTGAAGCTGTATCTGTGTAAGATTGCTTCATGATGAGCCCGTGTGAAGCTGCATCTGTGTAAGATTGCTTCATGATGAGTCCGTGTGAAGCCGCATCTAGAAACTAGAAGGAACATGTGTAAGATTGCCTCATGATGAGCCCGTGTGGAGTTGCATCTGGAAAATAGAAGGAACCTGTGTAATATTTCTTCATGATGAGCCCGTGTGAAGCTGCATCTGAAAATTAGAAGGAACCCGTGTAAGATTGCTTCATGATGAGCCCGTGTGAAGTTGCATCTGGAAATTAGAAGGAACTCGTGTAAGATTGTTTCATGATGAGTCCGTTTGAATTTGCATCTGGAAATTATAAGGAACCCGTGTAAGATTGCTTCAGTTGGTCGTGTAGATAATTGCATTGTCTTATTTCAGGAACTAATCTTGGACCTGTTGAAAATTATTGATGATAATTATTTGTTGATTGATCTTTCCTGAAAAGTTAAAGAGTTAGCTGTATGCAATGTCATGATGGATGAAATGCATGGCGTAATGATGTTCTCAAAATAAATGAGATTGTGCTATATGCATTTCGTATGCATATGCTATGATGTATGAATGTGAAATGTTACTGAAATGCATATTTGTCTGGGAAAATAAATTCCTGATTACTATTGGGGAGTATTGGGAAGTGTTATACCCCAAAATTTCCCTCTCACTTATCAAGAATTTCCTCACAAGATCTCTTTGACTCAAGACTGGATTAGGGTTTGACCAGCTCAAGACATCTCATCTTACACTAATGACCCAAAATTAGGGTTTGAGTTTGCACAAGGATTCTTGGACTATCAATGCTTCATATGACTTACAAACATCATTATGAACCCCTAAGATTACCCATGACAAGTTTCAAGCCTTGAACCACATTTTTGATCAATCAATTAGACAGTTGACCTAAAAATCAGTTGTATTGGGGAAAAAGTCAACCATGGCCGATTTACAGTCAAACTTCATAACTTTTGATCAACATCAACATTTTATACTCATATGTATCATTTTATCAAGTTTGGATCACAATTCCTCAAGAAATTTGATCAAATCATCAAAAGGGCAAAATGGTCAAAATTAGGGTTTTGACTGAGAAAGGGGAATTTCTGATTTTTGACCTAACAAATGACCAATTGATTTGAAGCATGATTTCAAGGGTTCATTTGTATCATCTTGACCTAATTACATGGCTCAAAACATTGCAAATCCATTGGATAGACAGATGAAATTTGCAGTCAACTGATCAAAAGTCAACTGTATACTGAAAAGTCAAACTTTGACTTTTTGGTCAAAATCAAGTGCCAAGGATCATAATTCATCAAAACATGTCAAAATGTGAAACTTGTTCATCAAGGAATCAAAGATTGAAGATTTGATTTTAAAATTTGAATTTTTCTTCACTTAGAAATTTTTCTAAGTATAGAAAATTTCTTATTTTTTCTCAACTTTAGGCCAATTTTCCACCATGATACAAGATGATTAAAAGAAAATTCAAAACATGAAAGTTGTAGATCTCCATGAAATATACAACTTTTCTTCACACCCTTTTTCCTAAATATGCTTGGATCTCAAGATATAATTTTATGAATACGCGCTCATGAACTAAAATAACTTAGTGAAATTTTGCCCTAATTTAGGCAGGTTTTTTACCCAACTTCATGGCAATTTTTCACCTAGTTCCAAGGGGAATATTGAAATGCATTTCAAAGATGAGTTATAGATAAAATTGTAAGCTTTCCAAAATTTCCAAGAACTCCTTGAGATCATTTTTGAGTAGGGAGAATCGAAGAGATGAAGTTGGCAATTTCTTACTTTGAATTCAAGCCATTTCATGAAGAACAAATTTCAAATCAGTACCTATGCTGCCTAATCCATGCTTTACAGGTCCCAAACTTGTTTCTTACTCCATAATTTAATGCTTAATCAGTTGACAAAGCTTTAATCCAAGCCCTAGAGTCTTTACCCAAGTTGTAATTCCATAAATGCCACAAAGTTGCCATTGCCATTTTGGAAAAGGTTCACTTTTGCAACTTTCCAATTCTTGAGCATTGAACCTGTCTTCTCTTCACACACAAGTACTACAGACCTAAGGCAACTTGTATAGAGCTCATACCAACTCCAAGCAAGCCAGTACAAGTAGGTAGAGACTTGTCCCTTCACTTTGCTTCAAAAGCAAGAAAGTGTGTAAAAAGGCTAGGATTGAAAAATCTGTTGAAGAGCTGACTTGAAACCTTTTCCATACTAATACACAAACATATTACAGTTGAGAGAACGATTGAAAAAGGCCTGAAACACTCTAAAACTCCATATCACCAAAAAACTGTCAAAAACTTACAGCTTGTGCATAAGTATAACAATCCACAAATTTTCTCGTGTGTTTCAAGTTTCAATCATCCAAACACTTTACCTACTTCATATCTAAGTGATCCAGACCATCATCCTTGCACTATAACTCATTCTCCTTCATCTGCCATTTTTGTTCTCTAAGCTTGCAGGTTGACTTGGATAGAGAGTTTCAGACACTTACAAAGCAAGTTAGGGGTTGGAACACACTCAGGGAGATTCAAGCAAGCTAAAGCAACCTTCAGGACTTCCCAAATCTCACTCAAACTCCATTCACAATCTCAGTTGAAAGAGGTAAGAATATCAACTTCTATCTCTTCATACAGGCATCCATTGGCCAAGATTTGTGAATAAACAATGTAGACATCATTGCTACAAAGTTGTACATATCTATAACTTGCATTTATTTGGCCTGAGTTGAGAGACTTTTAAACTTGAAGTTCCTGGAAAAATTAGGTTAAGAATTAGGGCCATTAAAATTCTCTTTAATCTTGGACTTATAGTTTTTGTTATGCACATGGTTAGAATCGTGAGACAAAATGCTATAACATTCATGTTATCAATTTCCATTTTTGTTGAGAGATGAAAGAGTTATAGGAGGTCCAGCTGGCTTGAGGAAGAAGATGAAGTACATGGCTAGGAATGGTTTTGTGTTATGTATATTTTATTTCATTTAGACTAACGGATGTACAGCCACCCCAGTGGCAAGGTAGCACCCTGGTAAGGCCTAGGTCATGGGTTCGAACCTTGGCGCTACCTTTTGTTTTTTTTCATATCTTTCCATTTCCATTTTTTGCTGTTTTGCAGGATGGGCTTATTTCATTTGGGCCTAGCGTTTTTTCTAACATAACACCACCTGATTTCTCAGGGTACCCCCTGGCCCAATCTTTTATTTATTTGTTTTATTTTCCTTTTTTTGTTTTTATTAAATATTTTCTTAAATACATAAAATTCTGAAAAATATAAAATATGACAATTTTGCATTTTGATTATTTTATTTTATTTTCACATGAAAAAATATTTTTATTAAACTATATATATTAATTATTTTTCTTAAACAAACTTGTAAACATAAATAAAATAGACTTAGGTTAATTTTTTATTTCCTTTTCATTCCATACTTGTAAATATTTATTTTTGTATATAAAAACTAAATATTTACATAAAATGTTATTTATTATTTTTAATACAAAAAATACACAAAAATAATACATAAGAACTTTATTTTATTTTAAACTAGAAATTAGGGTTAACTTTGTTTTTTTTAAGAATTAATTTCTTTTCCTTAAAATTATTAGGTTTAGGTTAAAACTTTTTCATATAAGAAAACCAAACAAAATATTCTTTGCATATACATATATCATTGCATATTTTATTTAAATATTGTATATTGTTTATTTCAATATTTGTACAAATTCGATTTGGTTGTAATAACTTAATTAGATTTACATTATTGCAAATCCGCATTCATAATTTGTATTCCCCCTTCCCATAAAAATGTTGTAATAGCGTAGTCATCTTTAAATTACGCAATTTACCGCTTTTATATACCATGCTAGTAATTAGGGTTTGAATGGCAAGATAAAAACAAATCAAATAGAAAACCCTAATCCAAGACAAAAACAAAGCATGAAAATAACACACTTGCACACAAGCATCCTTAGGGTTTCTCCACTTGGTTGCCTCATACAAAAATGGCCATATTACGCATGAGAGGTATCTTTGCAAAACAAACAAATATAAGATCATAGTCCCTCGATGACGCTATTCTAAAGTTGCCTTACAAAATGATCTTGGTCCCTCATAAATGTCAAGATACTTTGCAATATTGCTAATCATGGTTATGCGATGACCCACACCTGTCTCGTTTACATCCAAAGATAGGGTTTCTTACCAAATCAATGGTAATACAACAATGTCAAAGGAATAGAAAATGCACGAGAAAGACATTTGAGTAGGTAGATTACTTCTAGTTACTTGCTCTATTTCCAAACAACTATCCTTGCTATTTTCAAAACAAACACACACATTTCCAAACATTTTACAAACATTGAAAACATTTTCAAAAAGACAAACATCTTTGTATACATTCTTACGAACGAGAATCATTACAAAGATTGCCTAAACGAATGGCCTCTTTTACAAAATAATTTCAAAACCACACCAAACACATTTTCAAACCAAAAAAGCAAGTGATCTAGCAAGTAACTAAGATCCCATGGAAAACCATGGATGAAAAGGGTGCTAATACCTTCCCTTTTCATAATCTACCCCCCGAACTCAAGAAACAATCTCAAAGGTCTTTCCTGTTCTTTTTCACCTTTCCTTTTGGATAAAAGAAAAGTCGATGGCGACTCTTGCTAACCGCAACATTTGCGATAAAATGCAAAACCCTCAAGTTAGTTCTCCCACCGTATCACAGAACTGGCGACTCTGTTGGGGAATTTAATAAAAGTGGGGTTACCTTAGGGCTAGATCACATTTATTTTCTTACATTGTTTTACTTTTTTGCTTTACATTATGGTTCTTTGTTTGGGTTTGAATCCTCCACCCAGATTTGGGAAACATTATAGGTAAATAGCAATACGTTGTGGAAACTGTGTGGGGTATACCGACATGGTCTAAGCAATAGTTATGTTAGTGTGACATATTTGTGGGTACCGGTAGCCTTTGAGTCAATCAAAGAGAATATGGGGCCGCTGAGTGATGTCATGAAGCACTAATGAACTTCTAGAACCCTTTACTTGACCAACTTGGCCTTTAGGATGTAGTGAGATGACCGACTTTGGTGCAGTTCGAAGTTGGTAGATATTCGATACTACACTCATTGAGGGTTGGTTTCTTGGGATATTTCGGTCGCCATTAAAGAGGCTTAAGCTGAAACAATGACTAAGGAAACAATCCAGTGATATTGAGCTCCTTAGAACCCAGTTACTATTATTAGGACAGGTGTAAGCCAACTAAACTTCAAGAGGGTACTTACCTATAAAACCCCATGCAAGCCTAAACTAAGAACTTGTTTGCTTTGCTTGTATATACATACTTGTACATAACATCATGGTCATCATGAGCATCATATGATTCCACTAACCATTTCAAGGATTTTGGAGATTCATCTTTGTTCTTGTTTTGTAGGATATGGATTCACTTCGCAGGAAAACTATCCAAGTCAACCTTGTAAGATTTCCTCCACAACTCAAGGAGCTAGCTTCAAGGATCCCTTAGAACTCTCCATTCACCGATAGGCATGGTCGTCTACTCAACTTGGTCACCTCCAACACAGATAAGGATATGATGAAGGTGTTCTTTCAGTTCTTTGATCCTTTGCACCATTGCTTCACATTTCCCGACTATCAGCTTGTGCATACTTTGGAAGAATTATCTCAACTCTTGAGGATTTCCATTCTCAATCAACTACCTTTCAACAGTACGGAAAGAGACCCAAAGCCAGAAGAGATTGCTCAAGCTCTGCACTTGCACTCATCTGATATCACAACTCATTGGGAAACTAGAAGTGGTGTCAAAGGCTTCTTAGCAAAGTACCTGTTTGAGAAAGCCCAAAGTTGTTGGAATTCCTTAGACTTGCAGGCATTTGAAGAAATTGTGGCTCTTCTTATCTATGGGATGGTCTTGTTCCCCAATCCTGACCAACTCAAAGATGTTAGTGCCGTCAAAATCTTCATGTCACGCAATCTGGTGCCTACATTGCTAGGGGATATCCTACACTCTTTTCACACTCGCACAATGAGGAAAAGCGGTGTCCTTATGTGTTGCACTCCTCTCCTGGAAAGATGGTTTATTTCTCATCTTCCCCAATCAGTCTTAAAAAATGCGCAACGATTAAGGTGGTCACAAAGGTTAATGACGCTCAAACATTCGGATATTCATTGGTGCTCTCGATCCAAAGAGAATGTTATCATCGTTGACCGTTGTGGGGAATTCCATAATGTCCCTCTACTTGGCATTAGGGGAGGCATCACCTACAACCCATGCTTAGCTCTAAGACAGTTTGGTTATGCCCGAAGGGATGGCCCGCACGAGATGCTGATTCAACGCTTGGTATTCGACTACGACAACAACGATCAAGGTCTTCGCCAGAGATTCATCCGAGCATGGAGGATGCTAAACAAGGTGGGTAGCAAGACTTTGGGACACAAGAATTCCATCCCTCTTGAGCCTTACCTCAAGTGGGTACGAACCCATGCTCAAAGTCTTATGATGCCTTATCCTTCCATTCTCCCGGTGGATCATTGAGCCTGTTAAGGAAGGAGAAGTTCCATACACTATCCTACATCCTGGAATGCCCACATCTCTTGAAGACCTACAAAGGGATTGGATACAGCTCAAAGGAGAGAGAGATACTTTCGAAGCCCAATTCTACGCAAGCGAGAAGAAGGTTTTGGAACTCACTTGGCTACTTCATGAGGAGCAGACTCTAAATACGTACATTGCACCAAAGAGGATGCGCACTACTTTTTTATCTTAGAGTTTTGTATTATTTATCCCAAGGGGCATTGATGTACTCAAACTCTATCTTATTAATATAACGTGTGTTTCTTTTTGTCTAAAACGAACTTGAATATTTTAAAATCCTTGAAAACATTACATATGCACATATCATTCATCATGACATAAACAGGTCTTTTGCAACGAGTTTCCTCATCTCTCTACTATTTTTTCAGTAAGATGGATCTCGAACAGACAATCAAAGATCTTCAAGTTCAAAACACGCAGTTTCAACAGTTGCTCATGACCCTAGCCAGGGGGCAAGAAGAGTTGAAGACTCTATTAGCTGAAGAAAGAAAGAAAAAAACAAAGAAGGCTACCAGGGTTTTGAACATGGGGAGAAGGTTTCAAGGATAGACTAGAAGAACCTTGAATTTTGCAACCACTTCCAGGGAAGGAGAAGGGAAAGGAAAAGAAACATCGGTTTTGTCAGAATCTGAAGAGGAGGAAGAAGAGGAAGACTACTCCGAGGAACAGTATCCTCCAACAGATGATAAGTACAGACATCTTGAAGAGCATTTGAGCGCTATGGAAATACAAAAGGTGCCAGGTCTAGACTTTTAAGAATTGGGACTAGTATCGGGAATTGTGATCCCACCGAAGTTCAAAGTTTCGTTGTTTGCAAAATATGATGGGGTGTCCTGTCCTAAGATGCACCTCCGATCATATGTGAGAAAGATCCAGCCGCACTCCGCTGATAAAGACCTGTGGGTGCATTTTTTCCAAGATAGCCTATCTGGAACACAACTCGATTGGTTTTACCAATTGGAAAGGGCCGACGTCCACAGCTGGGAAGATCTCGCCGCAGCTTTCTATAAGCAATACCAATATAATGCAGATTTGGCGCCTACTCGTACTCAACTTCAGAGTATGGCCATGGCTTCCAATGAAGGTTTCAAGGATTACGCACAAAAATAGAGAGATCTAGCTGGGAGAGTACAACCCCTCTGTCTGAAAGGGAGTTGGTAGATATGTTCTTAGGCACTCTATCGGACCCTTTCTTCAACCATCTGATTGGAAGCTCATCCACAGGATTTACTGATTTAATACTAACCGGAGAGAGGGTGGAAGCTGGCATAAAAAATGGAAAGATTCAGAAGGATTCATCTTCCTCTACAGCTGTGAGAAAGCCTTTCACTGGGAATAAGGAGGTATCTACTGTTTATCCATAAAGGAACCAAGGGAGAGCTGAACGCCGACCAATTGGTAGGAGCTGTTATGATCCCAAAGCCTACATCTGATCAACCAAGAAGTAATCAACCGAGGGTGGAAAGGCTAGTCCGGCAATTCACCAGAATTAATATGACTTTATCCCAGGTTTTATCGCACCTTCTGAAATCCAATTTGGTAACTTTAAAAGAAGCTCAAAAGAACCCCAATACAGCGTCCCCTCATTATCACCCAAATGCCAGATGCGCATATCATTCCGAAAGTCCGGGTCATGACACTAACAACTGTTGGGCCCTGAAAAACAAAATTCAAGACCTTATAGATGCAAAAGAGATTGAATTTGATGCACCTGAGAAGTCAAACGTCATTCATGCTCCTATGCCTAGGCATGGTCACAACACAAATGTTATTGAAGAAGATTTATTTGTTACCACAGTTGATGAACTCTTGACTCCACTCCAAATCATAAAGATAAACTTGTTGAAAGTCGGTGTATTCCCGGGTTGTAATGAAGACTGCCATCTTTGCTTATCCTCACCAACTGTTTGCCCTTTGTTGAAAGAAGGCATTCAACGCTTGATAGACAACAAAGAGATTTTGTTTGAAAGTACTCATGTTTTACCTGTTCCTGTTGAAGACATTTCAATCATCACCATCTCCTCCAATTCTTCCAGGGTCCCCAAAAGACCCGTTAGAATTATATTGGTTCCAAAAACTACTCCTCTTATAATCACTATGCCTGGGCTAGTCCCGTATGAATCAGAAAAAACTGTGTCGTGGAATTACGGTGGGGATATTTATTACCATGGCATCAAACAAGATGGGCTGGCTGCCGGAGAAATGAGCTCCGAAGAAGAAGACTCCGACATTAGCAATATTGCCGGAACTAGTAAGATTACCCGAAGCGGTAGAATCTTCTCTCCATAAATTGCCCCCCAAAGGCAGTTTTTAGACCCGTGGCTGCTCCGAAGGTTACCTCCGTACCAATAATCATATCTACAAGTGCTCCTATTGACAAAGACGACACAACCCCTGCTGTTATCCCTACCAACACTCCTACTGTTGAAATTCGAGGAAAAAGTATTTAAGAAGAGCCTGTCCGGACGAAGGCTCAACCGCTGACTATCCCTAAAACCTCCAAGAAGGAAATGGAGGAGATCCTGAGAATAATAAAGAAGAGTGACTACGACGTAGTCGAACAATTGGGGAAAACTCCCTCCAAAATCTCCATGATGGCATTGTTACTGTGCTCCGAGGCACATGCAAAAGCCCTGGTAAAGTTCCTGAAGACGGCCCATGTGCCTCAAGAGACGTTTGCTGACCAATTTCAAAATTGCGTGGCCAGCTTGATGGCGGATAACGGCCTAGGCTTCTCAGATGCTGACCTGACACCAAGGGGAAGAAAGCACAACGAGTCATTACATGTCTCTGTGGAATATAGAGGAACAACTCTGGCCCATGTCTTGGTGGATACTGGTTCATCTTTGAATGTTTTACCTAAGAAAGCTCTCGACAGACTAGATTGCGAAGGACTGACGTTGAAACCCAGTAACATAGTCGTGAGGGCATTTGATGGCTTAAAGAGGATAGTGCACGGGGAAGTGGATATCCCCATAAAGGTTGGGACTCAAACTTTCAACTTAACCTTCTATGTAATGGACATTCGCCCCTCTTACTCCTGTCTTCTAGGACGGCCATGGATCCATAATGCTGGCGCTGTCACCTCTACACTGCACCAGATGCTGGAATATCCGGTCCATGGAAAGATTATCACAGTCCATGGAGAGGAAGAATATATGATTAGCCACCTCAATTCTTTCCGGTATGTGGAATTGGACGGCGAGTTCATTAAAACTCCTTTTCAACATTTCGAAGAAGTCTCTCAAGAGGTATAAGTAACCAAGACGGTGTGCCCGATCCCCAAGATCACAAGACCTCTGCTCTAGATGTCATATCTGAAGGACGCCAAGGCAATAATAGAGGAGGGTGGATGCATCATCTGGGGGCAACTTCCGGATATTCCGTACAAATATGACAAGTTTGGCTTAGGGTTTACTTCAAGTGCTCAGAAGGTTGTGCGTTATGCCCGTGCTGGAGGGCTACCCTTGAAGATTAGCAACTGAGAGGTCAGTGCAGTGGAAGATGGTGAAGAGGATTGCAACGTGGAGGATTGGATATTTCCTACTGTCAACGGAGGACTTCGCAATTGGGAAGCCAAAGACTTTGTCCCAATAAATTTCATCCCTCAGTAATTTATCTTTACATTTCTGTTGGACTTGTAATATTCACAAACAATTCGCACATTTAAAACCTTGTGTCTTGCCCGAGGCACAATGTTCCATTTGTAACGGTTTTTATTTCATCATCATATGGAATTCAATGAATCATGGACATTTTTCACATACAAACTTTTTGTGCTCAATGTTTTTTATTTTACATTTTATTTTTAAAGATGGTTATACCCTTACGCACACCCACACTCACAAATGCAGGTACCCCTCCATTCTGGATCCCATGGGTAACGATACTGCTATGGCCTTTTGTGACTCTGAGGATCTAATCTACCAAGCCGAAGACGAAGATGAGCAAGATTGTGAAGTACCAGGGGAATTGGCCAGACTACTACAACAAGAGGAAAGAGCTATTCAGCCTCATGAGGAACTGGTGGATACAATCAACTTGGGTACCGAGGAGGATAAAAAAGAAATCAAGGTGGGTGCCAATATAGAGCCTAGTGTTAAGGAGCGTCTGATTCAGCTGTTGCATGATTATGTTGAGATCTTTTCCTGGTCATATGAAGACATGCCGGGACTCGATACAGACATCGTGGTACATCGTCTACCTACAAGAGAAGACTGTCCACCAATAAAACAAAACATTTGCCGCATGAGACCTGACATGTCAGAGAAGATCAAAGCAAAAGTCATGAAACAATTCAATGCTGGATTCTTGGTTGTCACTTCCTATCCCCAATGGGTTGCCAACATTGTTCCCGTGCCTAAAAAGGACGGCAAAGTACGAATGTGCATGGACTATAGAGATTTGAATAGGGCCAGCCCTAAAGATGATTTTCCACTTCCCCACATAGATATCCTGGTTGACAATTCGGCCCAACACAAAGTGTTTTCCTTCATGGACGGATTATCAGGTTACAACCAAATCAAAATGGCACTTGAGGACATGGAGAAAAAAACATTTGTCACACAGTGGGGCATATTCTGCTACAAGGTGATGCCATTCGGACTGAAGAATGTTGGGGAAACCTATCAGCGCGCCATGGTAGCTTTGTTTCATGACATGATACATCATGAAATAGAGGTCTACATAGACGATATGATAGCCTGATCACAAACAGAAGAAGAGCACCTAGATCACTTGCAAAAGTTGTTTGAGAGGTTGAAGAAGTATAAACTAAGGTTGAACCCAAACAAGTGCACATTCGGAGTACGATCCGGTAAACTTGTAGGTTTTGTCGTCACTAACAAAGGTATTGAAGTCGATCCTGCCAAAGTCAAGGCGATTCAAGAAATGCCTGCTCCTCGTACTGAGAAGGAAGTCAGAGGATTCTTGGGGCGCCTAAACTATATTGCCAGATTCATTTCTCACCTAACAGCTACTTGTGAGCCAATCTTCAAACTATTGAAGAAAGATCAAGTAGTCAGATGGAATGATGAATGCCAGATTGCTTTTGACAAGATCAAAGAGTACTTAAAAAGCCTCATATTTTGATGCCACCAGTCGAGGGAAGACCACTGATCATGTATCTGACAGTTTTAGAGAACTCAATGGGGTGTGTATTGGGGAAGCATGACGAGTCTGGCCGAAAAGAGCACGCTATTTACTACCTGAGCAAAAAGTTTACCGACTGTAAAACCAGATATTCACTGCTCGAGAAAACTTGTTGCGCTCTGGCATGGGCTGCTCACCGGCTAAGACAGTATATGTTGACTCATACTACCTTGTTGATATCTAAGATGGATCCGATAAAATACATCTTCGAAAATCCTGCTCTGTCTGGGAGGATAGCTAAATGACAGATGATCCTAACAGAATATGAAATACAGTATACTACCCAGAAAGCTATAAAGGGCAGTGTATTGGCTGATCATCTTTCTCACAAAGTTGTAGAAGACTACCAGTCCATGAATTTTGAATTCCCGGATGAAGACATCATGACCTTAGACAACTGTGAAGGAATCAGGCCATACGACGGACCTAAACAAGGATCCCGATGGACCCTGTTCTTTGATGGGGAATCCAATGCACTTGGTAATGGTATCGGCGTTGTACTCATATCTCCAGAAGGGTGTCATATTCCCTTTATTGCTAGACTTTGCTTCAACTGTACAAACAACATGGCGGAGTACGAAGCATGCATCTTTGGTCTCAGAGCTGCCATAGACTTGTGAGTCAAATCTTTAGATGTATTCAGAGATTCAGCTTTGGTCATCAGTCAGATCAAAGGGGAATAGGACACTAAGCACCCAAATCTTATCCCTTACAAAGAACATGTTTTGACATTGCTACCACATTTTGAGAAGATTACCTTCGAGCATTTCCCGCGAGAAGAAAATCAGCTAGCAGACGCTCTAGCCACAATGTCATCTATGTTTAAACTTAATTGGGATAACGAGGCTCCCCAGATCACCATCAAACGAATGGATGAACCAGCACACTGTCACGAGATTAATTTGAAGAAGTAGTAGACCAACCTTGGTTTCATGAAGTCAAAAGGTATCTCGAGGCTCAAGAATATCCAGAAGGAGCCTCAATCAATGATAAGAAGTTCTTAAGGAGATTCTGTGCTAAGTTCTTCCTTATTAATATCATCCTATACAAACGCAATCATGACTCCATTCTGCTTCAGTGTGTGGATAAGATTGAGGCAGAAAAGATCATGGCTGAGTTACATGAAGGTACTTTTGGCACTCACTCCAGTTGGCATACGATGGTGAAGAAAATCCTACAGGAAGGCTATTATTGGTCTACCATGGAAGCATATTGCTATCAACACTATCGGACCTATCATAAGTGTCAAATTTATGCTGGCAAGGTGCACGTACCTCTGGTTCCTCTGAATGTCTTGACGGCTCCTTGGCCCTTCGCTATGTGGGGAATTGATATGATTGGAGAGATCAAGCCGACAGCCTCCAATGGACACCGTTTCATCCTAGTGGCCATTGACTATTTTACAAAGTGGGTCGAAGCAGCTTCCTTCGCATCCGTTACCAAGAATGTTGTTGCCCACTTCATCAAGCAAAATCTCATTTGTCGGTACGGTATCCCGGAAAGGATCATCACTGATAATAGTACAAATCTTAACAACACTATGATCACCGATTTGTGCGAGCAATTCAAGATTCAACATCACAATTCTTCCCCCTATCGGCCAAAGATGAATGGTGATGTCGAAGCTGCAAATAAGAACATTAAAAAGATCATACAAAAGATGACAGTCACATACAAGGACTGGCATGAGATGCTACCATTCGCTCTCCACGGGTACCGTACCATGGCTCGCACGTCAACTGGGGCGACACCCTATTCTTTGGTATATGGCATGGAAGTTGTTTTGCCTATTGAGGTCCAAATCACCTCTCTGAGAATTATGAAGGATGCAGGTTTAAATGAAGACGATTGGATCCAAACTCGACTTGATCAACTAAACTTAATTGATGAAAAGAGAATTACTGTTGTTTTCCATGGTCAAATGTATCAAAAACGGATGATCAAGGCTTTCAACAAGAAAGTCAGACGCCAAGTATATCAAGTTGGGGATCTAGTGATCAAACGTATCATCTTGCCACAAAGTGATCCCGGGGGAAAATAGACTCCTACCTATGAAGGACCATTTGTAATCAAAAGCATATTTTCCAGTGGGGCAATGATTTTAACCACCATGGACGGTGATGACCTGCCACACCCTACGAACACAGACATAGTCAAAAGATACTACGCATAAGAGACCCGCTAGGTTGACACACCTAGGAAAAACAAGGGCATCCCGGCGAAACAAGAAGGTTCGAGAAAAAATTAGGGATAAAATAAAAAAATCTGTACATCCGGCAAGTTGAAAACCCGAAAGGGCGACTTGGGCAAAAAAGAGTTTCCCGGTGGACTGAAAACCCGAAAGGTCGGTCCAGGAAAAAGTTAGGAAATTAAAGCGTATGACTATGTCTCGTCGGATCACTTTATGGACAACCTTTGACTTCCACTAACAAATTCGCAGTTTCTGATCAATTAAATCATTTTCGGACAAGGCAAATAGACAAGATATTCGGAGATATGAAGGCTATAGCAGAATGGGAACCCCATGGGATTATTACACATAGCTATCTTTCTTTGTATAAATTTTTCTTGTTTTATGACACCTTTCTCTTACTAGAATGTTTGTCCCCTTTGTACAAAATACTTATTCAAAGTCAATACAAAGATATCTCTTTGAAAGTGCAAAAACCATTTGTCTTTTCTTTACGATTGTGTTTTATTCGCAAAAACGTCCAATGATTCATTGATGAACATATGCATTTGAACATAATTACTGTCTACAAATAAACAAAATGAGTAAGACAATTACTGATAGGATGAAAGGACATGAAAACGTATCTAGGCTATTCCATGAGAAATCCCCACAATACGTCATTTAAATCCCCAGCGGAACAAATTTCAAACTATTAATCCCCGGTAGAAATCGTCAAATTTCTCAGGATTCCCCAAAACAAATCTTACAAGCAGTACATGGCATTGCCCTCACAATAGAATTTACTTCCCTCAACAAGAGTTTGTCAGTACTTCAAACTTCAAGACATGAAAATTAACATAGCCTCAACAACATTCAAGGATTTATTTTCCTCAATTACACAGCAATACAGCAAACAAGCTTACATGCACGTACATTACATCCATATATCATAAACAATGATAAAACAAATACATTGCATCATACATTTCATGCAACATAACTTTGTGTTTTAGTTACATTTTACCCTTTTCAGGATAAGATTAACAGTTACCATTAGCAAAATGCAACCTTGATACAGTACAGATACGCTCCAGACACGGGTGCCATTCTAATACTCATTCAGATTCAGACTTCAGATACAGTTCAGATACGCTCCAGACATGGATGCCATTTTGATACTCATTCAGATTCAGACTTCAAATACAGTATGGATACGCTCCAGACACGGACGCCATTCTGATACTCATTCAGAATCACTTTTCAGATACAATTTAGATACGCTTCATACACGGATGCCATTCAGATACTCATTCAAAGTTCAAATCCAGATACAGTTCAGATACGCTCTAAACACAGACGCCATTCTGATACTCATTCTTTCAGCTTATAACTTACAATTCAATAAACATACTTGGATGGCATCTAACAAGCACATCTCCAACAAGATTCTACCACTTCTCCAAATGGCATCTTTAAGCCCATTCTCTCAACTACACATCGTCGAGTGCAAATTTTTGGGCACTCTAGTGTCCAATCATCTTTCACCTTCGAGTCACGAATGGAAAAACTCGCCAATCTAACTCTTCAGGTTTAAGAAGATTGAACAGGGGCAGTTGTTATACCCGAAAATTTTCCCTCTCACTTATCAAGAATTTCCTCACAAGATCTCTTTGACTCAAGACTGGATTAGGGTTTGACCAGCTCAAGACATCTCATCTTACACTAATGACCCAAAATTAGGGTTTGAGTTTGCAAAAGGATTCTTGTACTATCAATGCTTCATATGTATTTCAAACATCATTAGGAACCCCTAATATTACCCATGACAAGTTTCAAGCCTTGAACCATATTTTTTATCAGTGAATTGGACAGTTTACCTAAAAATCAGTTGTATTGGGGGAAAAGTCAACCATGGCCAATTTACAGTCAAACTTCATAATTTTTTATCAACATCAACATTTTAGACTCATATGTATCATTTGATCAAGTTTGGATCATAATTCCTCAAGAAATTTGATCAAATCATCAAAAGGGCAAAATGGTCAAAATTAGGGTTTTGACTGAGAAAGGGGAATTTCTGATTTTTGACCTAACAAATGACCAATTTATTTGAAGCATGATTTCAAGGGTTCATTTGTATCATCTTGACCTAATTACATGGCTCAAAACATTGCAAATCCATTGGATAGACAGATGAAATTTGCAGTCAACTGATTAAAAGTCAACTGTATACTGAAAAGTCAAACTTTGACTTTTTGGTCAAAATCAAGTGCCAAGGATCATAATTCATTAAAACATGTCAAAATGTGAAACTTGTTCATCAAGGAATCAAATATTGAAGATTTGATTTTAAAATTTGAATTTTTCTTAACTTAGAAATTTTTCTAAGTATAGAAAATTTCTTTTTTTTTTTCTCAACTTTAGGCCAATTTTCCACCATGATACAAGATGATTCAAAGAAAGTTCCCAACATGAAAGTTGTAGATATCCATGAAATCTAAAAATTTTCTTAACACAGTTTTTCCTAAATATGCTTGGATCTCAAGATATAATTTTATGAATACACGCTCATGAACTAAAATAACAGTGAAATTTTGCCCTAATTTAGGCAGGTTTTTGACCCAACTTCATGGAAATATTTTACGTAGTTCCAAGGGGAATCTTGAAATTCATTTCAAAGATGATTTATAGAGAACATTGCAAGCTTTCCAAAATGTCCAAGAACTACTTGAGATCATTTTTGAGTAGGGAGAATCGAAGAGATGAAGTTGGCAATTTCTCACTTTGAATTCAAGCCATTTCATGAAGAACAAATTTCAAATCAGTACCTATGCTTCCTAATCCATGCTTTACAGGTACCAAACTTGTTTCTTACTCCATAATTTAATGCTTACTCAGTTGACAAAGCTTTAATCCAAGCCCTAGAGTCTTTATCCAAGTTGTAATTCCATAAATGGCACAAAGTTGCCATTGCCATTTTGGAAAAGGTTCACTTTTGCAAATTTCCAATTCTTGAGCATTGAACTTGTCTTCTCTGCACACACAAGTACTATAGACCTAAGGCAACTTGTATAGAGCTCATACCAACTCCAAGAAAGCCAGTACAAGCAGGTAGAGACTTGTCCCTTCACTTTGCTTCAAAAGCAAGAAAGTTTGCAAAAAGGCTAGGATTGAAAAATTTGTTGAAGAGCTGACTTGAAACCTTTTCCATACTAATACACAAACATATTACAGTTGAGAGCACGATTGAAAAAGGCCTGAAACACTCCAAAACTCCATATCACCAAAAAACTGTCAAAAACTTGCAGCTTGTGCATAAGCATAGCAATGCATAAATTGGCTCGCGCGTTTCAAGTTTCAATCATCCAAACACTTTACCTACTTCATATCTAAGTGATCCAGACCATCATCCTTGCACTGTAATCCTTCTCCTTCATCTGCCATTTTTGTTTTCCAAGCTTGCAGGTTGACTTGGATAGAGAGTTTCAGACACTTACAAAGCAAGTTAAGGTTTGGAACACACTCAGGGAGGTTCAAGCAAGCTAAAGCAACCTTCATGCCTTCCTAAATCTCACTCAAACTCCATTCACGACCTCAGCTGAAAGAGGTACAATCTCAACTTCTATCTCTTCATACAGGCATCCATTGGCCACGATTTATGAATAAACAATGTAGACATCTGTGATGCGGTGGGAGAACTGAGTTGAGGTTTTGCGTTTGTGTTTGCAAATGTCGTGGTTTAGCAAGAGTCGCGATCGACTTTTCTTTTATCCAAAAGGAAAGGTAAAAAAGCACAGGAAAGACCTTTGAGATGTTTTCTTGAGTTCGGGGGGTAGATTATGAAAAGGGAAGGTGCTAGCACCCTTTTCATCCATGGTTTTCCATGGCTCTTAGTTACTTGTTTTAGATCACTTGCTTTGCTTTTTCAATTGTTTGAAATGGTGCTTTGTGTGTTTTTGAAAGTATTTTTAAAAGAGGCCATCGTTTAGGCAATCTTTGTAATGATTCTTGTTTGTAAGAATGTATACAAAGATGTTTGTCCTTTGAAAATGTTTCAATGTTTTGAAAGTTGTTTGGAAATGTTTTTGAAATGTGTGTGTTTGTTTGAAAATAGCAAGGATTGTTTTTGAAATGATCAAGTAACTAGAAGATTATCTACCTACTCAAAAGTCTTTCCTATACATTTTTATTCCTTTGATGTTGTTGACCTACTATTGTTTTTAGTAGACAACCCTATCTTTGGATGTCAAACGGGACGGGTGTGGGTCATCGTATGACCATGATAGCAATAGTGCCAAGTATCTTTAGCATTTTGAGGGACTAAGATCATATTTTTAGGCAACCTTTTGATAGCGTCATTGAGGGACTATGATCTTTTGTTTTGTTTTGTTTTGTTTTGTTTTGCCAAGATACCTAGCATGCATACCATGGCCATTTAATTTAGTCAACCAAGTGGGTGAAACCCTATAGGTGCTTGTGTGCAATGTGTTGTCATTTTTCATGCATCTTTGTCTTGAATTAGGTCATGCTATTTGTTTGATTTTTTGTCTTATCATACAAACCCTAATTTACTAAACATGTATATAATACGATAAATTGCTAAAGTAAATCTAAACTATTACAACAATATCATGGGAAGGGGGATACAAGTTTTGAATGGGGATATTTGCACAAAATAAAACCCTAATTTACTATTACAACCCAATTGAATTTATTGTGCAATAAATAAATAAACAAGTATTTAAATATGCAATAATATGTAAATATGCAAAAAAAAAAGTTTTGTAATTGTTTTATGTATGTAAAAAATAAATTATTTAAGTTCTAAAAATAAGAAAAAATATTATTATTATTTTTGAAAGGGTAAACCCTAATTTTGTTTTAAAAGAAAATATGTTTTATATTATTCATTTTATCCATTTTTGTTCAAGAAAAATAATAATAATATTATGTATAATTATTTTAAAAAATTAAATATGCATGAAAAATAAATATTTAATGTATGAAATAATCAAAATAAAAATGTATTGTATTTTTATTATTTACAAATTATTTTAAGAAAATGATTTCTACTTATTAAAATAAAACTATTTTATATGAAAAAAAATAAGATAAAAAATAAAACAAAAATGCAAAAAATTAAGAAAATTTTTTGGGATTTTTTAATATTCAGAAAAAAAATAAAGTCAGAAATATAAAATATGCAAGAAAATACAAAAAATATAAAAATATGCAAAGGGGAGTGCAGAAGTAAAATGGGGGGTGTGGAAAGTGAAAGGCCCAAGGCGCCAGGCCCAAAACACCAACTTCATCCATGTCCTTGCTTCGTGTGCGCACCCTGTGTTCAAACCTGCAACTCTCTATTCTTTGCACAAAACAAAATCTTGCAACATGAAACTTGTAGCTATTTTTATCACGATTCCAATGATGTAAAAAACATGACCTAACTCTAAAAGACCAAGGAGAATTTTAATGGCCCTAAATTCTGACCTAGTTTTTTCAGCATGTTCAATAACCAAATACTCTTAGCTCAGTTAATATAAATGGAAAGTATGCATATGTACAACTTAAGCATGTTAAGGACTACATTTTTGCTTCACAAATCTAAGTTTTAGGATGCCTAAATAAGGAGATAGAACTTTGAAAAATACCTTGTTCAGTTGAGTTTGGATATGGAAATGTGGGAACTTTGAGTGAGGCCTGAAGATCTTGTGAGCTTCCTTGAAGTTTATAAACACTAAAAATTTAATTAACAATTATTATAAACTAAATAATTAAACCTAACATTTAACTCAAATACAAAAAATATATATATAACCCAAATTCAACAATTTTAACCCAATGCAATTTAATCAAATTCAGAAGAAAAAAAATTCAAGACATACCTTTTATCTTGTAACTCCTTCAATCTTCTTGTCCCTTTTTGCAATCTACACTTCTATATTCTCCTTCTCTATTCAAAGAAAAATTGAAAAAAAATTATACTCAAATAACACATCAAAAGCTATTAACAAAGTATATAAAACATGAAATTGAAATTACCTTACAAAATGTATGAAGATGGTAGGAATTTTAGTGTGGAGAAGAGAATTTTTTGGTGAAGAAAAAATGGGTATGGAGAGGAAGTGAAGGTTGAAGATGAAGAAATGGCGAACAGAAACGTTGTGGAACGTTTTGATAAATTACATAAACCAAGTAGCGACATGAAAATCACGCCGCAACGTTGCCACGTGATTTTCACGTCGCAACAAAATTACAACTGTTTTCTCTTCCTTCAAAACCTGAGCATGCCAGTGTTGGAAGTTGTGATTTAATTAATTTTTGTGACATTTTAATTAGCGACGTGAATCCCACGTTGCTACTTTTTTTAAAACGAAAAAGTAACTGACACACTTAATGCTTCTGTTTTATATTATTAAAACACGTTGCCACGTGATTTTCACGTCGCAACTGGTTTTATTTAGCCACATGAAAATCACGTGGCAACTTCACGTGGCTGGGTATGCATTTTCTTGTAGTGTAAGTATTTTTAAAGAAAAGAAAAGCTCAAGTGATCAAAATAAAAATGGCATAAAAGTAAATGCTCAAATGAGCAAATATGAAACGAGCATGAAATGTAAATTCTAAAATAAATGGTACATAATGTAAAAGCATAAAATAAAAGCATAAAGTAAAGTCAATTGTTAGAAATTAGTGGTTAATTGGATGACCATCTTGAAACTTGCATTTTGAACTCGTTAGAGGATTGGTAGAACCAAAGCCTCTCAACAACAAGTTGCGTTTGCTTTTTTTCAAGTATATCATCCATTTAAGAATCCTCAAGGCAACATTTAATGATCAACGATGTTTAAATGATCCGCGTTGACCAAAATTGATGAAGATCTATTGGAGGATTGGTAGAACCAAAGCCTCCTAACAATGAATCTCAAGGTTATTGGATCAAAGGGATCAAACTAACATACTTGTGCTTGCAAACATAGGTTTGGGTCACTAATGATCATTTTTTCAAATCGGGACAAAATTTAACGATATGTTAAGCAATCGTAAGTGGACTTATATAGAAGTCGCACCTATTTTGAGGTCGGTCAATAAAAATCTATGTATTTAATGTTTGGATAAATAATATAGATGTCATTATCCCATAACATGTAATACAATAAAAAAGGGGAATAAGATGAAAAGGGAAGGGATTAGAACTTCAAATATCATCAACATCATTCGTCCATTTTAGTGGATTTGGTTTATCAACCTATTAACACCCAAGACCCAATGAGGTTGAAGAATTTGTCTCAATATAAGACTCAAGTCAGTATCACATGCTATTTCAAGAATTAAGCAAGAATTATGTACAAAAGTTTTCAATTACAAGCATTAACCAAAGGTAAAACCCTAAATGCAATCCTAGATTAAAAATTAGTTTTAAAATAGGAAAATAACTTGAAAAATTATGAAATTAAAACCCCAACTTCATAAGTTTCTACAAAAGTCAAAAATACAATTTGGAGTCCCTGGGTTGAGGTGGAAATTTGCTTTAGAAATGCAAACTTGGAAACTAGCAAGTATAAGCCTTAAACTAGATGGTTTTGAGAATTAATTTTTGAAAAATATGAAATCACATTGTAAAATTCCATAAAAATGGTTTCTATAACCTCAACATCTTTAAGCACTCCAAACAGCTTCATCTCTGATTTTATAGGTATAGGAAGTTAGAACTTTTAATCAATTAATGTGCATGATCAAGCTAAAACCCTAAAAAAGGAAATTAAGTTAAAAAATTAAACAATTAGATCTAAATTTCAAATAAATTTGATGTAAAATAACCTAAATGTCAATAAAACTCTAAGGATCAGAAAGAACATTTTTCTTGAATTTTATCTCAAAGGAAAATAATAAATAGAAACTATTTAAATAGTTCTTTAAAAAACAAGGAAAAGATGAATATGTCCAATTAAATGATTTAATTTGTAACCTAATTTTTTTATAAAATAGGACAAAAAATATTTCCATGTAATAAGCTCATAGAAGAGTCCAAAAATATTTTTTAGAGATTTTTTAACTTAATAGAAATAGGAAAATAAAATTCAAAGTTTTAAAAGAATAATAAAACCCTAATTATTTACAATATTTTATTTAATCAGGAAAAATGATAAAAAAAATATGAAAATATATTGAAAATGGAGTTTAAAATATTTTCATCATATTTTTTAAAGTGAAGAAAATATCAAAATAAAATTTCAGAAAACGAAAAAAAATTAATATTCAAAGGCTATTACACCTGTTTTTGCAAAAGCGCGTTGTAAAAAGAACTGAAGCCATGTTCAATTAAAACATGACACATCATCATCCCTACCAAGCAACCATAATTCACGTTTTTTTTCCAGTTTTGAAGTACCATTTTCAGATCACGATATCTTGCTCATTTCTTGATGAAAATAAAAATTTTCAACACCAAAGTTCAAGATTGAAATTTGTAGAACATGCTAGGATAAAAAAATTCATGAAATGATGCATGGATGATTGAGAAAAAAGCGCGCGAAAGTAGCTACATGAACACGGTTTTGATTTTCACATTTCATCAAACAGATTTCAATCTTGGTTTTCTCCCTCTATTTTCCATCAAATCACACGATTCAAAAATGCAAATTGATCACAAAAATGCAAGGATTAAGAATATGCTATTGGATTTTTCAAAAGGTTCATGGATTTAAAAAGAAAATGCAAGTTGCAGTAGAGGGAGAAAAAGAATTATCTACCTTTATGTTGTACCTTAAAATTTGCCCTCCCATTTTTCATTCGAGATGCTATCCAAGGGTTTCTGAAACACTCAAAATGGCAGGATTTGATCAGACGAATTCTCCTCCTAAGCAGTAGGTCCACAGCTAGGGTTTGGTATTTCTCAAGCAAAATTGAGTATTCAAGGTTTCAAATGATCTTCATGGTTCTTCATGTATTCTCAAGGATTTTCGTGTCAGTTTTCAAGCTTTGCATCGCAAATTTTCTCAGTCAATGGTTCAGATGACTGAAAACGAACTGCATTGACCCAAAAATCGACCTTTTGCAAGGTCAAGTTCAAACGATTGTAAATTCTTCATTATTCGATATTTTTGAGTGTTTCTGTTTGCGTATGACTCTCCTTGACGTCATCTCCAATTTCTCTTCACAAGTCAAGAGTTGATTACGTGCAAAAGATCATCAAAAAAATTCAAGTACTTTAGAGGTCATTTTGCAAATTTGACCTAATCACAAGAAACTCTTGTCCAATTTTCGAGGCCCATAACTTCTTTAATTTTTAATGTTCTGAAGCGATTGTTTTTGCGAAGTATCACGAATAGCATTGTCTATGAGATTGCTTCAATGATCGAAGTCAAAATGCACTTGGAAGACCATGAAATATATTGAAATTTTATAGGAATTTCTTGACTTAGAATGTTATTAACTTCTAGATGTTGATCATTATGTTGGGATAATTCATTGAAATAAGAGTTTGACTTGAAGGTTTATAGATAGTTTGTTATTTGTACTTAAAATCGTTTGTGTTTGAACGATAACGATTATTGGATCGCAGTGGGATTTTGATCAAAATCCTTAAAGGCAAGATTCGTAGTATTGGCTCGTATTTCAAGTTACTATGAAATGAAGATATGGATTTTAATGAAGAAGATTCAAGGATCCATTCAAATAATTCTTTTCACTTCGGCTCAATTCAAGCATGTGAGGCATAATTCATTCATATGAATTTCTCTTTGCTTCAAGATATGCAAAAGGATCAACATGCTTATGGCGCAAGTTTGATCTATTTGAAAAAAGTCATTCATGTGAATTGTTTCGAATTCAAGGCAAGGCATTCATCAATTTCATTCATCTTCATTCAAATTTTTGAGCTTTATTTAAATACAAGATTCAATTCAAGTTCCTCACATCTTAAGTTCATCAAGAGAGTTTGTTACATAAATTTCAAATTAAACTTTGAATAAAATTCATCATGATACAAGACTTTTGAGTTTCCAAACTCAAAATACTTTCAAAATTACATAGAATTTCCTAAAGTTATAAACCTATGCTAAATGACTCTTAGTCTCATGAACTTCTATGCCATTTGAAGCCTTGTTACAAACATTTTTCTTTAGTCCCCAAACCAGTCCAAAAGAGAAAAACTGTCAACAAAACTTGCTGTTATGCTTGCTGCCACCAACTGCAAAAACAGCCCCACAAACCAGCCTTGCAAAACCTGCACAAACAATCCAAATTACAGCCCTGCACTGCTGCCCATAGAAGTCTGAAAATCTTCTCCAAACCTGTCAAAACAGTCAGAAAAACACATCAAAACATGCAACACAAAAATTGCATATAAAAAGTAATAAGACAGGGCAACAAATATGTTCAAACCTATCACAATTCCCCCCCCCCCCCCCCCCCCCCAAAACCTCAGTTATTCCACTATAAAAATTGATACAACAAGCAAAGAGGGGGAGAACTAAAAGAGAAATACCCAAAATTTTATTTCACAGAGAAAAATACACAAAAATCCCATAGAAAAAAAGAGACTTATAGAACTTCAGCTCAAACAACTGCAGCCCTCAAACTCTCCACTTCAAGTTTTCCTTTAACCTTAATTGATAACCCCTCTGCCTTCATCATTCACTTCCCACAGTCACCATAATTCCAACATCAACTCTTATCAACCAAACAATCATACATCAAAAATGTAACTTCAAATACTCACCTCATCACATACTTCCTATTCTGTTTTCACCTCAACCTGCAGCAGTTCAACGCGACATTTTTAGAACCTCAGATTTAACATCAATAGAACCAAAAACGCAACCATCTCAATCACTTTCATAAATGGATTTTCGCACACAATAGAGAAAAAATATTCCATATCTGATATACTTCAACACAAAACGCAGAAGAAAAGAGTTAAAAAAAATTCTACAAAAAAAACCATTCACCAACCTCTAAACCTTCAGTACTCGCTCTCCAAAAAAAACACTCATAGCATCCTGAATCACTCAAGCATAATCAGAGAAAAAGAGGAAGGAATAGCTTCGACGAAGCCTCCGACACCTCTTCCATTCGCTGCAGATCTGTAACCCATCGAGATCTAGCCACCACGACAGCCTAGTGCCATCCTCCATTCTCCTTCCGCCACCGCCGGTTTTGCTTCACACCACTCAGGTTCACTCCTTTCCATTTTTTTTACTGTTTTGCTAAGATTTTGAGTTTTTTTTTATCTATTTAAAATGGATGTTTAGAGAAAGGTGAGAGAGAATCTGTGAGATTTTTGTTCTTTCTACTGATACATATGCACATATATTGTTTTGTTTTTGTTTTATTTTTATTAAAGAGGAGTGATATGTGTCAGCTCCTCATTAGACCGTTTTTTTAAAGCAATTTTTGAGGGATGAGGGGTGTTGAAATGTTGACCGAGTATTGATGATAGAGAAAGCATGCTCACGTACCTTTTATATTATCATTATTACAATAGCTTAGGATTAATTTTAGTTAGTTTTGAAATGATACATTATATTTTAATCTAACAGTAAACCTCATTATGTACAACTAATTTTATTTTTAATTTTTAATTTTTATTTAGTTATTCAAACCTTTTTAAGTTTAGTTGAGTTAATTTTATTTAGTTAATTTTATTTAGATTAGTTTTTTTTAATTGGTTAATTTAATTTTATAATTGATTTAATTTAGTCTTAGAGTTTTATTTTAGTTTAATTAATTTTGATTAGATTAATATTATGTTAGTTTTTTGTTTAGATTAACTGTATTGTTAGTTTTAAATATAAAAATACAAAAATTATTTTTATTTAGTTAAATTAATTACATTTTAATTTAAGTTTATAATTATTTCTTTCCCCAAACAAAATACTTAGAATTTTATTTTCATACTTTGTTAATTGTTGAAGTTTTAAGTAATTGTTCGACTCGATTTGGTTGTATTGATTGTCTATTTGGACTTTTAATCGCATTAATCCATCCCTATTTGTAAATTTGTACCCCCATTCCCGAAAGCTTTGTAATTGCGTAGAATTTTAATTTCTGTAATTTACTATTTTTCTTTATATTATATAGTAATTAGGTGTGTATGATAAGACATAAAATCAACTGCTAGACCACCCTAATCAAGACAATCAATTGAAAATAAATCACTTTACACACATGCACCTCTAGGGTAATCTCACTTGTTGCCTCGGAAAATAGTCATGTCCCTCGAATATGGGCGTTTTAGCAAAGACCCTCGATAAAAGATCGTAGTCCCTCCATGATCCTCAATGTTGTCTTCAGTAAATGAGCTAGTCCCTAACGAAATTGCTAAAACGTCTCACATGTTGCCTTATATGACTATACAAACGACCCACGCACGTCCCTTCACATCCAACGACAGAACTTCTTACTAAATCAATAGTAAGTTAACAATATCTAAAGGAGGAGTAAAAGAACATTAGACCTTTTGAGTAGGTAGGATGCTCGTAGTTGCTTTCTTGCTCGCAAATAAAAAACATTTTCACACCAACACTTTCAATTGAAACATTTTCAAAAGTCAAAACTCTTTGTACACATTCTTATAGAGACGAGAATCATTACAAAGACACTTTTCAAAATCACTTTCAAAAACATCTTCCACAAACATCTCTTTGAACTATTTTCAAAACCAACATTTTGTACGCATTCTTATAGAAACGAGAATCATTACAAAGACATTTTTAAAATATATTCAAACCCACACCACAAAAACATTTTCAAACAAAAGCAAGTGATCTAGCAAGAAACTAAGAGCCTGTAGATAACTATAGATGAAAAGGATGCTAATACCTTCCCTTTTCATAACTTACCCCCCGAACCCAAGAAATAATATCTAAAGGTCTTTCTTGTTATTTTCAACCTTTCCTTTGTTGGATAAAAGAAAATTCGATGGCGACTCTTGCTATCTACAACAATTGCGATCAAACGCAAAACAACCAAGTCAGTTCTCCCACCGTGTTATACTTTGAAGTGAAATTGATGGTGCTTGGGCTCAAAAAAAGAGCAAGGAATGAAGAAGAAGCTTTCTTGAATATGCAGAGATAATGAGTAGAGAGGGAGATGCGAAAAAACTTGCTTGCTTAACAATGGTAGCTAGCTTGAAAATAGAGGGAAGAGAGAGAACAAGAACTTCTTGCTTGCAAAGAAGAGAGCTGCGTGAGAGAGAGAGAGAGAGAGAGAGAGAGAAATAAGAGCTTGCTTGCTTTCTACTTGCTATTTTCCAACCCCTTTTGAATGTTGAGGGCAATGCTTTATATAAAGTGAAGAAAGAGAAAGATGGAAAGTTAGAGAAATGGAAAGAATGAGAGAGGGAGAGGTATGCTATGTTTTTTTGTGCAAATGAGGGTGCAAATCACGTGCTTGGGTAAGTGAACAAAGGCTGGAGCGTGAGTTGGAAAATGAGACTTGTATTGGCACAACAAAAATTCATCCATTTTCATGAAAACTCACCATTTCACGCACACCTCTTTAACTCCTTATATCTCTCTCCACAATGCATGAAATATGACAAACTTTAAATCAAAAATATATAGGACACTTCATATTCCATCTTTCATGTTCGAAATTTTTCAAAATGAAGCTTGAACCAATGAGATATTTGGATTTGAACATATGCTTGAAAGCTGTTTGACAAAATGCCAAGCCTGCCTAGGCATCCTACATGCGCGCGTGGTCTGGAGCTGGGCATAATTTCAGCTTGCATGGTGCCTTATTCTCACAATTATATCTCAAAATGTAGGAAGAATTTGGAGAGACTTTCTGAAGCAAAGTTGTTCCTCACATTTAGGACATGATCTTTGATGTTGAACATTTTTCAAAATAATGAATATTTCACATAGAAAAGTGATGATGAATGCGCGCTCACAACATGTTTGATAAAATTCATGCCTAGCGCAAGCGTGACTAGCCTTGTGTTGGGCAAAAATTCAGTTTTCAGCTCAAAATCCTAATCACCGTATCTTTCTCTACACTTAACCATTTGAGATGATTCTTGAATGAAAAATGAAGAGAAAACTTCAATCTACAACTTTAATATTTTCAACTTTTTGATTTAAGTCCAAATGGTCATTCAAAAATGGACATGAAGAAGTCAATTTTTTGCATTTTTATCCAAAATTTCACTAAGTGTCAAAAAACTTCCAAGCTTCATAACTTTTTTTCCTTTCATTTTTTTGACTTGTGGCCACTCCTACAAATTTGGATAATCTTTCATCCTCTTTCTAGACATATAAAGTTTGCACATTTTCAATAAAAATAGAGAAAGTTGTATCCAATCAAAATTCAACCCTATGGATACTTAGAAAATTTTCAAAACTTCAAATAACTTCCTTGACAAGTTATCTCCAATTCACACTTCCTCTTGACATTTTTGCCAATATTGACCATGAAATATGAGAATAGGGATATTGAATTGATGGTTGACCAAAAGTCCACTTGGTCAACAACTGATTTTGACTGTCTTCTGACAAAATGACCATTTTACCCCTTTTTTTTATCAATTGAACATTTTCAAGCCAAAGTTGATGATCAAACTTTCAATTATAGATGTTCATGATCATGTAGAGAAGTATGGGATCAAGAATTACCCAAAATCCAAAGATCTCCTGATTAAACTCAAAACCCTAGTTTTGATCCTCTGTGTTAGGAGATGGTGAGATGAAGGCAATTGTGCCATGACCTACAATATAATATTCCAAAGGACAAAATGCATACACTTTGAGGTTAGTTAAAAGCATATAAGTACAATATATACAATTTAAGGTGCTTCAAGATGCTTGTTGATTCCAATAGGTAAACCTAAAGATAGGATGCAGTAGGAGAAAAATCCCAAACCCTAGTTTGTGACTTGGTTGAATTGTGATAGCATGAGATGATAGAGAAATCTTAGGGGGAAAATTAGGGTACAACAGTTGCCCTTATTTAAGTTTCTTCTATCCAGAGATACGAAGGTTAAAAATATTCGTGCTGACGTGATTGAAGATACTTAAATATAAAACAAACTCTATTTTTGGCTCTAACATGCCATACAATGCTAATGATTATGAATGAAAATGAACAAATTCAAAAGGACGCAAGACACCACTGGGGATGTAGCAGAAGAAACAAGGATCAAAAGAGAAATCCGACCAGCAAAATAAATCACTGGTGAACAAAAGACCTGGCTCTATTGGTGTAAAACCCAAAGAAAGGTCGAATCAACTCAGCTAAAAAGGAAATAGTACAGGTGTTGGCTGAAGATTTTGATGATATTGTTTGAAGCAAAGTAAGTTGGATGTTTCGATTGGAATAAAGCAAGATGTCATGTTTCGAAATGGTAGAAGCAGTACTTCGAATGGGCATATCAAAGCTTGGAGCTTCGAGTGACAGTTATGAGGATATCTTCAAAAGAAGTCTCGAAGTGATAACAAGGTTGTGTCCAAGAAATGCGTTTGAAACGAAGAAGTGCCAAAACATTTGAAATTCAAATGCAAGCGAGATGTTCGAAATTTAAAATATATGCGCTGGAGCATTTGAAGACGCGTGGAAGCTAGAGAGAGGCATTGCTTTGCATGTTCTGAATGTGGCAGAATCTTATAGCAAGACCGTTATGGTCGAAGTAGTATAAATAGAAGTCTTAGCATTAGGATTTCGTGTGTCGTATCTATTGTACAAAAAACTCAGTAAACATTCAAAATACCACATGGCTAGGGAAACGAATGCACGAGCAATGTACGTATGATAACACCAAGTGTTTATGATTTAATAAAACTCTTTATCATTTCCAGTATTTTCCTCTATCTTCATGTTAATATCATTCAAAATCCTTTACATTAAAATGTTTTCATTCGAAGTCTTTTTACTGATGCCTTACATTTAAATGTTTTCTTTCCATTTCAAATACTTTACATTTCAGAAACTTTTGTATATTTCATGCCTTTATCTTCATGCTTTTATCATTCGAATACCTTTTTCATTTAAAGTCATTTTACTGATTTCTTGCATTAAAACGTTTTCTTCATATTTCGAATCTTTTACATTCCAGAGAATCTTTTACATTACATACCTTTATATTTCGAAGTCATATACTTGTCTTTTATGCAGTTTTTACATGTCTTTACAATTGAACTTTATTCATGCAATTTAGTTTCGCGCGCATTTACTTGATCACACCTTTAGATCTTTAATAGATTAATCGAAGTAAGTTAAACACCTACACAACATTCTAAATACCAACCATGAATACCAGTTCTATAATGAGAGTTATCCAAATGACCAATACATCCTAGGATCAATCTAGTCGATCCTGCAAGTTACCAGAGAGATTAAATAACAGTCATTAAGATTATTTGATAGTTTGGAGGACTAGCGGTTGTTTACTAGAAATCACTGTAAACAAATTGGCATACCTGGTGGGACGAGTCATCGGTCATTACGAAATTTAGGACAAAGTAAAAAATTGTTGAGACGTAACCATTGTAAAAGTACTCTCTGAGTGATAAGTTTGTTGTTTTATGAACCTTAGAAGTGGTAGAATAACCAATAGCAACCAACCCTTATCTAGAAGAAAATATTTAAACAAGATGTCTAATCCAGACAGTCAACAAGGGGAACAAAGTATCCCACATACAACAGGCACTAATATGTCTGCTTCGATGGGAACATCTAATGCAATCCCTTCGAATGCACAGTTTTTTGCATCCTCTACCAGTAATGTAGCCACTAATGGAATAAGTGGCATATCAACTAATAGTTCGATCCTAGGAAATACTGGAACCATTGGTTACCCTGGGGGATTCGTCCCACCATCAGGGACACAAACCCATTTCGCCACCCCACTAACTAGACCACCCGGTTTCGATGGTAATAGAACCAGCAATTCCTCTTATGGAATGCCAACGTCTTTTATGGCAGGCTTACACAATTCCACATCGAATTCATCACCACAATTAGGGTCTGGGTCTGGGGAAAATCAGTTTATGACAAATAACCAAGGATCAGTGGGTTATAGTGCAATGCCTATCCTAACCACAGAAAATCAGTTGGCCTTTAGGCAATTGATGGATGACAGTAACCATAATATGATAGGAGTGTTAGCACAAACTATGCAGGAGATATTTGCCCAAATAGTACAAAATGTGACTGTGACAAACAGAGAAAACGCAGATAACATGAGTCGAATAGCAGATTTCTTCGCTCCCCCAGAAAGGCGTAGGCAGAATCGGGCGGGAAATCGAGCAAATGTACCTATCATAGAACAAGTTTCTAACGACCCACCCTATAGACCAGCCAGAGAGGAGGTTAATTTGGGGGCAAGGGCACAAAGGCTAGAAGCCCCAATGATCCAAGGCCCACATAGGGAAATTATGGAACCAGGGGCAAGGGTCGAAAGGCTAGAAGTCCCAGAGTTTCGAGAAGAACAACCTAGAGGGGTTGTCATGGTGGGTCGAAATCAAGATGTTGATGCAGTCGTTCATAGAATTCGAAACGATAACATCTTGGCAGAAAATAATTTAACCACCATGATAGAGAGAATCATGGCCCAGAATGGCCTCAACACAGGAATTCGAAGGCCAAATTATGCCTCCCCTATATTAGATTACATAATGCACACTGATTTACCAAGGGGATACAAAGTCCCTAAGTTTACAAAGTTTGCTGGGGATACCAATGAATCAACAGTCGAACATATAGCCAGGTATCTAACCGAAGCAGGAGATATAGCCAATAATGAAGACCTTAGGATCAAATATTTCCCAAGTTCCCTGACTAAGAACGCTTTCACATGGTTCACCACTTTACCTCTTGGGTCCATAGATACTTGGGCTTTGTTGGAGAGGTTATTCCATGAGCAGTTCTACATGGGACAATCTTAAATAAGTCTGAAGGAACTAGCCAGTGTCAAGAGGAAGTTTACTGAACCCATAGATGATTATCTGAATAGATTCAGGCTCTTGAAATCTAGATGTTTTACAGTAGTTCCTGAACATGAGTTAGTCGAAATGGCTGCTGGCGGCCTGGATTACTCTATTCGAAAGAAATTAGACACTCAATACTTGAGGGATATGGCTCAATTAGCCGATAGGGTTCGACAGGTCGAAAGGCTAAAGGCCGAAAAGGCCAGAGTCTTTAAAATAACAAGAAGGAAAGGATCTCCTATGTTGGAACTGAGGAAGCAGAAGATTATCCTGAATTCGAATTCGAAGAGGTCGAAATCGACCTCGCTGAATTAAAACAGGCACCACCTTACTCCTGCAAATTATTAGTTCCCACAAAAGGGAAAGAAATTGTTGAAAATGAGAAAAGTGACAAATTCCCAAAGAAGGTTTATACCTTCGATGTCACTAAGTGTGACGAAATTTTTGATTTACTTGTCAAAGATGGCCAACTCATTGTGCCATCAAATGTCAAAATACCTCCTTTAGATCAAAGAAAGAAAAGAGGATTTTGCAAGTATCATAGTTTCCTAGGCCACAAAACCTCACAGTGTTTTCTTTTCAGGGACCTAATTCAGAATGCAATTAAAGATGGCAGACTGAAGTTTGTTGATAAAGCAAAAATGAAAGTAGACGAAGATCCTTTGGACGTCGCAGACACCAATTACTCCGAGCCTGCATGCATTGGGGAAATTAACATGGTGGAAGCTGACCAAAGTGACGCTCCAGTAGGAGAGAAAGGTAATGAAAATGAAAGTTGGGTGATAGTCGAAGTCAATAAGGGGGTCACTGAAGACGCCCACAAGCAACCAGAGACTTCAATTGAAGCAGCACCTTTAGCTGTTGCAAAAGAAATCCAGGCTACTGAAGGCCAGGAAAACCAAGACCAAGAGCTGACACAGGTTACTGAAGGCCTGAGGCTAGAATTGGAGAAAGTCCAAATCACGAAGCCAACCTCCCCTCAGAAAGAAATATGGGATACTTTAGGGGAACCCAGTGGAAAGTTTGACTACTTGGTCAAATATTCTGCCCCAGAGAGTTCAAAGGTCCAAATTGAAGATATAAAACCTACAGGATGGGGAGATGATGACACTAAGGGGGAGGATGTTGAGGTAAACATGGTGGATATGGAGAGACCTCGCTCTGAAATGGAGGAGGTGGAGAGATACTTAGAAAAAGAGAAGTATAAAATGGAGGATAATCATGCTGGAGATGCTAGTCTCAAGGATTACCTCATGATGTGCCACAAAGGAGATACGGGAATGATACTATGCCCTAGGTGCAGCATCCTCTGCAACCAGAGAATCGCTGCAAACTTCGAGAGGGTACAAAGGGCGCGAACTGACAACAACTGGCGCCAGGATAACCAGTTATTCAGGTGTTATCCTAAAGCTGGAGAAAGTTTGTTGGAATTTGTGCTTCGCTGCTACAAAGGGGAAACCAAATGCTTGATATGCCCAAGGTGTTCTGCTGTGTATGATCAAAGCATGGACAGAGCCTTCGAAACAATCCCTTTCGCCCCTTGTTGGAACCACCAAGAGACTGCTCAGATGGGCCCACGTTTCGATAGCAAATACAATCAACGAAGGCCTGATAGTCCTCACCTCAAGGGCGCTCGAAGAGTGACATTCAAAATTCCTGCTGAAGTGCCAACAGACAAATGGCTGCAAGTCAGAAATGACAAAGGCAAAGACAAATGGAGAAACAATGAACGAAACGCACGCCATGCTATGACATATAGAAGGCAGTTCAACATAGCGAAAAGGGAAGAAGTGAGATTAGAGAACTACAAAGGTAGAAACCCCATGTCAAGATCTCAATGGCGAAGGCAACAGAGGATTCGAAAGGCTGAAAGGGAAGCTGTGGCAAGTAAAGGAGCAACTTCAACAAAAAACCAAGGTGAATCTAGCACCAACAAACCCACACCAAAAAATCAAACTGAAGACAAACCCCCAGTTAGTAGGAGGCTCTTCTCCGAAGTACAACCAACTGAACCAAAGGAATACACCCCAGGGCCAGAAGAAGACGAAGATATGCTAACGAACAATTTCGAGTCAGAGGGGGAGTCTTCGTTCAATATCAATTGCAACATGGTATATATGCTTCCTTGTGAGTTTGGACAGGAAACTGAAATTGACGAGTATGAGGAAGAAGATACCATAGATCTGATGAAGCATGGGCCTGTGTGCTACTATGTGATGGATAATGGAGCTGTCGAGGAGCAGAATGCGTTCTTCGAGCGTCCAGAACCAGCTATGAAAAACCATATGAAGCCATTATTCATTCGGGCAAAGGTTGGTTCCCATGGCGTAAATAAGGTTTTAGTGGATGGGGGCGCTGCAGTCAACTTAATACCCCATTTCATGCTGAAAAGGTTAGAAATACGCGAAGGAGACATCAAACCACACAACATGGTTCTATCCAATTATGAAGGGAAAGTAGGCAAAACACGGGGGGTGGTTCAATTGGACTTAACAATAGGCTTAAGCTGTAGGCCCACCATGTTCATGGTGATCGAAGCCAAGGCCAACTACAACTTGTTGCTGGGAAGGGAGTGGATCCATGGCGTAGGAGCAGTTTCTTCATCAATGCACCATCGATTAGTTTTATGGAGAGAAGATGGGATCGTGGAAAACATTGAAGTGGACCAGAGTTACTTCATGTCAGCAGTCAACTTAGTTGACAAGAGGAATTATGACAAACATCTGGCAAAAATTGCTCCCTGTGTCCCAAATGATGAAATCAACGAAACCAGGAACGCACACTACTACATGACCCTTCGCCATGATGGCATATACTGGGATAGAAGAATAATCAGTGAAGATGAAGGAGTCGAAGGTACTATACAAAGACGGCCAGCAGGCTGGGAATTCGACAACCTTACTCATGACTGAGTCCTCCTTTTTCGAAAGGATTTCGGCCTATATGGCTGAGAACGAATCAAAGGCGGCCTTAGAGGCTGAAATGAATAAACTGGCTGTAAAGATGAACGAAATAAATGGGGATAGCTCGAAAGGCTCACCCTTTGAAGAACTTGAGATAGATCAAAGGCTGTACGCCATCTATGATAAAGAACCCTTAGGCTTCGAGAGGGACCCCATAGACTCAGGTGCCAAAATGTTGGCGCAAGATCCACTCGAAGAAGTGAACTTAGGGGATGAGAAAACGAAAAGAATAACTTACATAAGTGCAAAACTTAACCCATGCCTCAAGCAGGAAGTGATCGAAGTCCTCAAGAAAAACAAAGATTGCTTCGCGTGGGATTATGACGAAATGCCTGGTTTAAAGAGGGAGTTAGTGGAACATAGACTTCCAATCAAGGATGGCAAGAAGCCCATCAAGCAAACTCCTAGAAGATTCACACCAGCGGTTCTCACAAAGATCAAAGCTGAGATCGAAAGGTTGCTGCGTTGCAGATTCATCAGAACCACAAGGTATGTCAAATGGTTAGCAAATATAGTGCCTGTTATTAAGAAAAATGGTTCTTTGAGAATCTGCATAGATTTTAGGGATTTAAATACTGCAACCCCTAAAGATGAGTACTCCATGCCTGTGGCAGAAATGTTAATAGACTCTGCTGCAGGATTCGAATATTTAAGTATGTTAGATGGATACTCTGGGTATAATCAGATTTTTATTGCTGAAGAAGATGTTGCCAAGACAGCATTCCGTTGCCCAGGAGCCTTAGGCACCTACGAATGGGTGGTGATGCCTTTTGGTTTAAAAAACGCTGGGGCAACTTATCAAAGGGCAATGAATTCGATTTTCCATGATTTCATTGAAACCTTTATGCAGGTGTATATTGATGATATAGTCATCAAATCTATATCTGCAGAAACCCATTTGCATCATTTGAGCCAATCATTCGAACGAATGAGAAAACATGGCTTAAAGATGAATCCCCTTAAATGTGCATTTTTTGTGCAGGCTGGAGATTTCCTTGTCTTTGTGGTTCATAAAAAAGGAATTGAGATCAACCAAAATAAAACCAAAGCCATAATGGAGACGAAAGCACCTACGTCAAAAAGGGAGCTGCAATCTTTGCTAGGGAAGATTAACTTTCTCAGAAGGTTCATTTCGAATCTGAGTGGAAGAACCCAAGCATTCTCTCCGTTGTTTCGTTTAAAGCAAGGCCAAGCCTTCGAGTGGAACGAAGCCCATCAGGAGGCATTTGACAAGATAAAAAGCTATCTCTCTCAGCCTCCCATCTTGTCTCCACCTTCATGGGGAAATCCCATGAGATTGTACATATCTTCCTCTGAAGTTAGTATAGGTAGTATGTTAGCACAAGAAGATAGCAATTGCATCGAAAGAGCCATATACTATTTAAGTAGAGTATTGAATGATGCAGAGACTAGATATAGCAATATAGAAAAGCTATGTCTCTGTTTGTACTTTTCTTGTATGAAACTCAAGTATTATATAAAGCCTGTTGATGTTTATGTTTCATCTCATTTCGATGTTATTAAACATATGCTTTCGAAACCAATAATGCATAGCAGAGTTGGTAAATGGGCTTTAGCCTTAACAGAATATTCTTTGACTTTCATGCCTTTAAAAGCTGTGAAAGGCCAAGTGATTTCTTATTTCATTGTGGACCATTCATTGGTTGAACAGACTGTCATGAGTTACGTCGAAATGCAACCTTGGAAATTATACTTTGATGGTTCGACCCAACGGAATGGTAGTGGTGTTGGAGTCCTTATAATTTCTCCTGAGGGAATTCCAACAAAATTCAAGTATAAATTAGATGGTCCCCGTTGCTCGAACAATGAAGCTAAGTATGAAGCGCTTATTGTTGGACTTGAAGCTTTGTTGGAATTCGGGGCAACTAGAGTCGAAATTAAAGGAGACTCAGAATTAGTAGTCAAGCAAATAACAGAGGAGTATAAATGCATAAAGGAAAACCTGATGATATACTTCGTCATAGTTAACAGGCTACTTAGAAAATTTGAATACATGGATATTCAACATATACCAAGAATAGAAAACCAAGAAGCAAATGACATAGCACAGTTGGCTTCAGGTTATAAAGTTTCTGCCAGAAACTTTGATGATTTAGTTGTATTAAGGGGTAGAGTTATGGCTACTAGATTCACACCATCGGATCTAGAGAGTATGAAATTGGGTTATGCTGAGAAACAGGGATTCGAAATACTAGCCATAGACACTTTATCAGATGCAGATTGGCGAAGTCCACTTGTGAGTTATTTAACAAACCCAACTCTGAATGTTGATAGGAAGATAAAATATAGAGCATTGTCATATGTCCTCATGGGAAACGAATTGTTCAAGAAGACCCAAGAAGGCGTATTACTGAAATGCCTGGGAGAAAGTGAGGCATACTTAGCATTGTCAGAAGTTCACAATGGGGCATGTGGGGCACATCAAGCAGGTCATAAAATGAAATGGCTGTTATTTCGATATGGCATGTATTGGCCCAGCATGCTCAAAGATTGTATAGACTTTGCTAAAGGTTGTGAAGAATGTCAGAAACATGCAGGGATTCAACATGCCCCTGCAAGTGAGTTGCATTCAATCATTAAACCATGGCCATTTAGAGGATGGGCATTGGATTTAATAGGAGAAATAAATCCTGCTTCGTCTAAAGGACAGAAATATATCTTGGTAGGAATAGATTATTTTACCAAGTGGACCGAAGCAATACCATTAATAGTTGCTGATCAAGAGGCTATTATTGAGTTCATACAGAAATAAATTATCTATAGGTTCGGATTGCCAGAGAGCATAACCACAGACCAAGGTTCTGTGTTTACTGGTAGAAAGATGCAAGAATTTGCTCAAGAAATGGGGTTTAGATTACTAACATCAACGCCATATTATGCTCAAGCAAATGGTCAGGTCGAAGTAGCTAATAAAGTGATAATAGGGTTAATCAAGAAACATATTGGAAAAAAGCCAAGGGACTGGCACAAAACTCTGGACCAAATACTATGGGCCTTGTTGTACCCCAAAATTTGCCCTCCCATTTCCTCAACATTTTCTCATCACCAGACCTTTGAAGATCAAGATCCAATTAGGGTTTCCTCTGCTCAAGATTTCTCCTTGCACTGGTGGACCCAAATTAAGGTTTGTGTTTGCACAAAGATGTTTTGACCTAAGATGCCTAAGATGACTTTCATACTTCATATTGAACTCCCAAGTTTATCCATACCAAGTTTCAAGTCTTGATTCCAAGTTTTGCCCAGTCAATTGGACAGATGACTTAGAAATCAGTTGTATTGGGGAAAAAGTCAACTGTGGCCAATTGACAGTCAAATCTCATGAAAATTGACCCACATCAACATTATGAACTCATATGGACCATTTGATCAAGTTTGGATCACAATTCCACAAGAAATTTGATCAGATCATCAAAAGGGCAAAATGGTTATTTTTAGGGTTCTGACTGCACAAAGGCAATTTTTGACTGTTTGACCTAGCCAATGGCAAACCAAGCTCACATATGGACTCAAGGACCCCATGGAATTGTCTTGACATGCTCAACAAACTCAAAAGATCCCAAGTACACAAGATTGACAGTTAAATTTCCCAGTCAATTGATCAATTTTGACTGTACACTGAAAAGTCAAACTTTGACTTTTTGATCAAAATCAAGAGTCAAGATTCATTTTTCATCAAAACATGCCAAATCATGAAACTTGTTCACCAAGAAACCAAGAAATGCAAATTAGGGTTTAAAATGGAATTTTTCATAACTTAGAATTTTTCTAAGTTATGGAAAACCCTAATTTTTTCCCAACTTTGCCCCACTTTTTCACCATGATTCATTTGGATTAAAACAAAAGTCAAAACATGAAAGTTGTAGCTTGTTGCATAATCTACAACTTTGATTCACAAAGTTTTCTCATTTGAAGCTTGTATCTCAAGTTACAAATTTTTGAATAAGGGCACTAAACCATTCTTAACTTAGTGAATTTTTGACCTATTTTGACAAGTTTTTCTACCCCACTTCAAGGCCATTTTCCATACACTTCCACTTGGAATTTCAAATTGCACTTCAAAGATGGATTGTATTACACATTCCAAGCTTTCCAAAATGTCCAAGAACTCATCAAACAACCTCATGGTTAGGGAGAATCGAATTTCATAATATAGCAAAAACTCACTTTTGAATTGGCCATTTTTCATGTTCATAAGTTATGCAAACTTCTCAAAACCAGCATGCCCTTGATTACAGGTCCTTAAACCAAGTTACACTCAATAATTTAATGCTTGTTCATTGTGTCAAAGTGTTATTCTATGAGTTCAAGTATTATATACAAGTTTAATCCATTTTTAGATAAAGCAAAAAGCCATTTTTGAAAAGTCATGCTTTATGTCAATTGGTAAATCAAGCAAGTACAAACCAAATCTCTTTAGCACAAGATTATGAACAAATCACTCTGATCAAGAGAAGCTTGGCAGCAGGATTAGGGGTCCTCTACTGACCTAGAAACACAACTTGCCATTTCTTGCTTAAGTTAGAAGAAACATTGCATAACTCATACCAACTTCCATCTCAGCTTACATACACAAGAACAAAGTTATCAAACACATTCCACACAACACAACCAAGCTAATACACGAGCCCTTAGCCTTCAAAACACCCTCCATCTCAGAATCACTCTCAAACTGCAAAAACAGGGCAGGCCCTGCAGTTTGAGTGCTATCTCTCATTTCTCTTGAGCTCTCTTGCCCAAATCAGTTCACATACCTTCCATACCATCTATGCAAGCTAACCAAAAGCAAAGGCACGACCTGTAATCACTCTAACCACTTCCACCATTTTCACATTTCTGACTTGCAGGTGAAGTTCTCTAGCTCGATTCAGAAGCTTTCAAGACAAAGTAAACATTGGAATAGCATCCCTGGACCTCAAGGAAGCTTTTCCAATCATCACCTTGCACTGAAAGTTCCTACAATGCAAGATAGAACTTCAGCTGAACAGGTATCTTGGTGAACTCGTATCTCTCTTATTATGCATCATTAGCTTTAAGTTTGTGAATAAACAAGGTTCTACTCATGCCACTGAACATGTACATGTTTTTACTTTTCATTTCTTTTGCTTGAGTTGTGAGAATTTGGAGTTTGAAAATGGCAGAAAAACTAGGTTAGGATTTGGGGGAGGAGAAATTCTCCCTCATCTTAGAGAGTTAGATCAAGTTATGCATATGGTTAGAATCGTCTCTTCATGCTGAACATTTTTTATGTTATGAGTTTTTGTTAAAAAGCCAGGAATCAGGAGTTAAGGATTGATGAAGGAAGGCGCGCATTTTTGAATTGTTTGGTCTGAAGGTTGAAGAAAACCATTTTCTGGGCTGGGCCTGTTTTGTTATTCCTTTTTGCACCATACATTTACTTTTGCACCCCCTGAGCCCATTTGCTTCATTTTTAATATTTTTTGACTTTTTCTTTTTTTAACTGATTCATTTATTTCTTCTCAGCATATTAAAAATATAAAAATATTTTTCCCATTATTTTTTGAATTTATTAAGTATTTATTTGATTGTTTTATACATAAATAAGTAAATATACATATATACTTTTTGTTTAAAATATTAAGATAATACAAATATATTTTTTGTACACTTTTATTTTGTTTTTACTTCCTGAAAATATTTTGTATAAAAAATGCCCTTTTTTATTTTTATATTAAATATTATTATTTTTTATATATAATACATATTTATAACTTAATACATAAATATATATATTTATTAATATACTTAGAATAAAATACTAAAAATATACATATTTTATTTTATTAATATTAAACACTAAAAAAATCATTTTTACAAATATATCTCTTTTCTTATTTTATTTTTGTATAAATAATAAATATTGCATATATTAATAAATAATACCTTTGAATTAGGGTTTTTGCCCTAAATTCAAAAATACTCCAAAAATAATATTTTTTTTATTTATTTTCTTTTTATTTTACATCAATAATCCTTTTTTTTTTCATACATATAAAAAAAAACTATTTTTTGCATTCTTGCATATTTGTTCTATTTTTATTTTATTTATGCAATTAAATTACCTTGCAAATATTCAATATTGATGTAATAGCTTAGATTCAATTTCCTGTCTAAATACCTCCCCATTTGAAACATTGTACCCCCCTCCCTATATTATTGTGTTGTAATAGCGTAGGAATTTAAATTTCGCACTTTATCGCTTTCTAAAATACAATGCTAGAATTAGGGTTTATATGCGAATAAAAAATGAACAAAATAGTTGGACCTAATATAAGACAAACAAGCATGAAAATGGACACACAAATCACACTTGCACCCCCTAGGGTATTCCACTTGTTGCCTTTCAAAAATGGGCCATATTGCATGTTAGGTCTCTTTGGACAAAACAAACAAATTGAATGATCATAGTCCCTCGATAACACTTTTCAAAACAAACAAAAACAAATGATCAAGTCCCTTAAAGGAAATGCCCAAAGATACTTAACACCGTTGCAATTATGGTCTAAACGATGACCCGCGCCCGTCCCTTTCACATCCTAACATGAGATTGTCCACCAAATACAATGGTGGAACAAACTTATTAAAAGGGTTAAAACATAGCAATAAACTTTGAGAAATTTAGGAGTAGATAACCTCTTAGTTACTTGAATCAAACTTGCAAAAACAAAACACTTGCCTATTTTCTAAACCACACATCACTACACTTTCAAAACAACTTTCAAAAACAAATGAAAACCTTTTGAAAAGACATACATCTTTGTATACATCCCCACATGGATCATTACAAAGGTTGCCACCACATTGGCCTCTTTTCAAAACATTTTCAAACCCACACACACAAGCACCATTTAAAAGAATTGAAAACAAAAGGCAAGTGATCTAAGCAAGTAACTAAGAGCCCATGGATAACCATGGATAGAAAGGGTGCTAATACCTTCCCTTTCTATAATCTACTCCCCGAACCCAAGAAAACATCTCAAAAAGGTTTTTGCTGTGCTTTTTAACCTTTCCTTAGGATAAAATAAAAAGTCGGTGGCGACTCTTGCTCAACCGAAACATTTGCGAAAACAAACGCAAAACCATAGTCAGTTCTCCCACCGTATCACAGAACTGGCGACTTTGCTGGGGAAAATTTTAAAAGTGGAGTAACCTTAGGGCTTAGATCACCCTCTTGCATGACTAATTGTTTGAATTGTTTGCTTTATACTTTGGTTCTATTTGTTTGGGTTTGCAATCCTACACCCGGATTTTGGGAAACATTCATAGATAGCAATACGTTGTGGAAACTGTGCGGGGTATACCGACACGGTCGAAGCAATAGCTATATTAGTGCGACATATTTGTGAGTACCGGTAACCCTTGAGTTCAATCAAGGAGAGTACGGGGCCGCTGAGTGATGTCACTAAGCACTAATGACCTAGAACCTTACTTGACCATCTTGGCCTTTTATTAGGGGTAGTGAGATGATCGGCTTTGGTGCAGTCCGAAGTTGGTAGATACTCGATACTACACTCATTGAGGGTTGTTTTCTTGGAATATTTTGGTCGCTAGTTAAGTGGCTAAACCAAAACAATGAACAATGAAAACAATCCAGTGATATTGAGCTCCTTAGAACCCGGTTACTATTTATAAGACAGGTTTTTAAGCCAACTACACTCAAGAGGGTACTTACCTATGAAACCCCATGCAAGCCTGAAACTAGGGTTTGGTGTGTTTTGCTTGTACGTATGTTTTGTGCATACATCATAAACATCATAAAACATCATATGCATTCACTAACCATTTCAAGGGTTTTGGATCTTCATCTTTGTTCTTGTTTTGTAGGACATGGAAATTCCTCGCAGAAATACCATTCAAGTCAACCTGGTGAGAATCTCTCCTCAGCTCAAGGAGATCACCTCAAGAATTCCGGAAAATTCATCCTTCAGTGAAAGACATGGTAGACTGCTCAGCCTAGTCAACACCAACATTGAAGAAGACATGATGAAAGTGCTATTCCAGTTCTTTGACCCTCTTCACCACTGTTTCACTTTCCCTGATTATCAATTGGTACCCACTTTGGAGGAGTTTTCTCAACTCCTGAGAATTCCTATCCTTAATCAACTACCCTTCAACGGTACGGAAAAGGAACCAAAGCCGGAAGATGTTGCTCGAGCATTACATCTACAACCATCCGACATCAAGGGTCATTGGGAAACCAGAAGCGGCGTCAAGGGATTCTTAGCAAAATTCTTGTTTGAGAAGGCACAGGAATGTTGGAACTCATTGGACCTACAAGCCTTTGAAGAGATTGTGGCACTCCTTGTCTATGGGTTGGTCTTGTTCCCAAATCCTGACCAATTGGTAGATGTCAACGCTGTCAAAATCTTCTGTTCCAGAAATCCAATACCGACATTGCTTGGGGACATTCTTCACTCATTTTACACACGAACAATGAGAAAGAGGGGTGTTCTCATGTGCTGTACTCCTATCCTTGCAAGGTGGTTTATTTCGCACCTTCCACAGTCTGTCTTGAAGAATGACCAAGGTACAAGGTGTTCCCAACGATTGATGACTCTTACTCATTCTGATGTGCATTGGTGTTCTCGGTCCAGAGAAAATGTCATCATTGTCGATCGTTGCGGAGAATTTCCTAATGTTCCTTTATTGGGAATTAGAGGGGGTATTACCTACAACCCTTGCCTAGCTTTGAGGCAATTTGGATATGCACGGAGGGATGGCCCTCATGATATGTTGATTCCTAGCCTAGTTTTTGACTTCGACAATGATGCGCAAGGACTTCGTCAAAGATTCATCAGAGCTTGGGGAAAACTCAACAAGGTTGATAGCAAGACTCTGGGACACAAGAACTCTATCCCTCTTGAGCCCTATCTCAAGTGGGTACGAGCCCGAGCCCAAAGTCTGATGATGCCTTATCCCCATATACTCCCAGTGATTAAAGAGCCCGTCAATGAAGGAGAGGTTCCCTACACCATCCTACATCCAGACATGCCTACATCGTGGGAGGAAATGCAGAAAAGTTGGATTCAGCTCAAGGAGGAACGGAATACTTTTGAAGCTAGCTACTACGCCAGTGAAAAGAAGGTTCTAGAGCTTACCCGCCGACTCCACGAGCAAGAGGCCCTCAATACCTACATCACACCAAAGAGGATGCGCGATGTCTTTCTTCCTTAAGAAGTTTATGTTGTAATATTTGGCCCATGGGGCATTTATGTACTGACAAATTTCTTCTTATTAATATGACGTGCGTTCTTCTTTGTCTAAAACAATTTTGAATGTCCTAAATCCTTGAATGTATTGCATACATAAGCATACCATTCATCATGTGCATAAGCAGGTCTCATTCCAGGTTTCCTTATCTGTCTGCTGTTTATTTCAGTAGAATGGATCTCGAGCAAACAGTCAAGGACCTACAAGCTCAGAATGCACAGTTCCAGCAACTCCTGATGACCTTGGCTAAGGGTCAGGAGGATATCAAGACTCAATTGGGGAACAAAGACCCAGTGAAGAAGAAGAAAAAGAGACTCGGGGTGGCTACTTTGGGGAGAAGATTTGACGGAGAAGCTCGAAGAGTGCTTGAATTTCCTCCTACTTCTGATGAAGGGACTAGTAAGAGAGATGGAGTTGCGGTGCCTTCCGAGTCTGATGCGGAGGAAGAAGAGGTTGAAGAGGATGAAGATTATTCTGACCAGCAATACCCTCCAGCTGATGATAAATACAAAGGGTTAGAAGATTAGATTGGCCGCCATGGAACTACAAAGGGTACCGGGTTTGGATTTTGAAGACTTGGGTTTGGTTGCCGGGATTGTGATTCCCCCAAAATTCAAAGTGCCAGTGTTTGTGAGGTATGATGGGCTGTCCTGTCCCAAAATGCATCTTAGGTCCTACGTGAGAAAGATCCAACCCTATACGGCAGATAAAAACCTGTGGATTCATTTCTTTCAAGACAGCCTTTCTGGAGTTCAGTTGGAGTGGTTTTATCAGTTAGAAGGAACCAGTGTCCAGAATTGGGAAGATTTGGCCACCGCTTTCTACAAATAATACCAATACAATTTTGACCTTGCCCCTACTCGTACCCAACTTCAGGGTATGTCATTAGGAACAAGCGAAGGATTCAAAGAATACGCACAAAAATGGAGGGATTTGGCTGGCAGGGTGCAGCCTCCTTTAACCGATCGTGAGCTGGTTGATATGTTTCTAGGGACCCTATCTGGGCCATTTTTCAATCATCTAATTGGTAACTCTTCCGTGGGGTTTACCGATTTGATCTTAACAGGCGAAAGAATAGAAGCTGGCATCAAGTCAGGAAAGATTCAGAAGGGTGTTGCTGCGAGTGCTGAGAAGAGGCCTTTTAAGAAAGAAGCAAGTGCCGTCTATGGTCCTAGAAGACAAGTCAAGCCAGAAAGTCGCCAAGCCGTCAATGCTCTGGTCATTTCAAAACCTGTTGCTGCTCCTCAGCAGTACAATCAACAAAGAGGCGAAAGACCCAAGAGGCAGTATACTCGGCTGAGTATGACCTTATCTCAAATTTTACCTCAACTGCTATCCACCAATTTGGTGACCACCAAAGAAGCTCCTAAGGTCGTCAACACTGCGTCTCCTAAGTATAACCCAAATGCCCGGTGTGCTTATCATTCTGATAGTCCCGGGCACACTACTGATGATTGCTGGGCCTTGAGAAACAAAGTGCAAGATCTTATCGACGCGAAGGAAATTCAGTTTGAAGCGCCTGAAAGACCAAATGTTGTAACTGCTCCTATGCCCCAGCATAGGGTAAATGCCATTGAGGAAGAATTGTATGCTATTTCGGTGAATGAAGTTGTTACCCCCGCTTTTGACTGTTAAGAGGAACTTACTACTAGCCGGTTTATTTCCGGGTTGTAGTAAGGGTTGCCTCCTGTGTGCTCTTATCCCTACCGGTTGTCCACTGCTGAAATCAGGCATCCAAAGCCTGATGGATAGCAAGGAAATTCTATTCAAGAAAACTGCTATTCCGTCTGTTTCCGTTGAAGAAATATCTGTTGTCACAATCTACAATCCTGCCAAAGCTCCCGTAAAGAAACCAGTCCAAGTTATGTCTGTTGCACCCATCACTATTACTGTCCCGGGGCCTCTCCCGTATGAGTCTGATAAAGCGGTCCCATGGCATTATGGAGCCGACGTGTATGTGCTTGGGGTGAAGCAGGAGTTCAACACCAATACCAGTATCAGTAACATCACTGGTCCCGCCAAGATTACCCGCAGTGGTAGGCTCTTCTCGCCTGACATTGCACCGCTAGTTATCCGAAAACCTTTCACCATCACACCCGCAAGTGTGCATGTTCCAGTTCAAGTTCCTGTGTCTACTACTGCCACTGAGTCTTCTGATATTCGGGGCAAAGAAGTTGCTACCGATTCGCCTGCCAGGACGGAGGCACCAAAAAAGAAGACTGCTGTGGAAGCCTCCCAACAAGAAATGGAGGAAATTCTTAAAATTATCAAAAAGAGTGACTTTAATGTTGTTGAACAATTGGGGCATACTCCCTCCAAAATCTCTATGCTATCATTGCTGCTATGCTCAGAGGCCCATGCAAAAGCCCTGATTTCATTTCTGAGGACGGCCCATGTGCCGCAAGAGACCTCTGCGGATCAATTCACCGACTGTGTGGCTAATTTGACGGCTGACAATGGCTTGGGGTTCTCATATGCTGACCTTACCGCCAAAGGGAAAAAATCACAATGATGCCCTGCACGTCTCTATAGAGTGCAGGGGCACTACTCTCGCACACGTGTTGGTGGATACCGGTTCTTCCCTGAATGTTTTACCCAAGAATGCATTGGATCGCTTAGATTGTGAGGGTTTGGAGTTGAAACCTAGTAACATCATTGTTAGAGCCTTCGATGGTTCTAAGAGGATGGTGCACGGTGAGGTAGACATCCCTATTCGTGTGGGTTCCCAAGTTTTCGGCTCAACGTTCTATGTAATGGATATTCGTCCATCTTACTCCTGCTTATTAGGTCGACCATGGATTCACAAAGCTGGGGCCGTAACTTCCACTTTACACCAAAAGCTCAAATACCCTGTCAAAGGGAAGATTGTTACTGTGCAAGGTGAGGAGGAATACATGGTGAGTCACTTGAATTCATTCCGGTATATCGAGATGGACGGGGAGTTTATTGAAACCCCCTTTCAGCATTTTGAGGAAGTACCTCCAGTGTTGGCATCAGCTAAAGCGGTGGTTAGAGAGGACTTTCCGTTGAAGATGGCTTCCTTGAAGGATGCCCGGGCTGTAATCGAGAATGGCAATTGTGCAAACTGGGGTCAGCTTCCTGACTTCACTCAAAAGAATGACAAGTTTGGGCTGGGCTTTACTGCAGAGGCTCAGAGGGCTGGGCACAAGGAAAAGATCAGAAAGGCTTCGGTGTTTATCTCCAACCCAAGGGTGAATGTTGTTGAGGAGGATGTGGAGGAAGCAGAGTTTGACAGTTGGATCTACCCGACTACCAGCAACGGACCAAGCAACTGGACAGCAAAGGATTTTACACCTATCACATTTGTCACGCAGTAATTAATTTCTTTTGATTTCCAATTTGTAACAAACAATGTGTTAAAACTTTTATTGGCTCGGTGTCCTACCCGGGGCATCGTAGCTCCATTTGTGAGGGCTTTTTGTATGACATTTCCATATATCATCAATCAAAACATTGGACGTTTGTTGCATTTCAAATCTTATGCTCCTTTTTCTTTCTGTGTTATATATATTGCAAAACAGCTATATTTACACACACTCACTTATACAGGTTTCAATCCACTCTGGATCTCACTGGCAACAGCTCTGCTACCGCTAGTTATGACTTCGAGAATCCGATCAACTTGGCCGAGGACGAAGGTGAAGATGATTGCGAAGTGCCTGGTGAACTCGCAAGACTACTACTCCAGGAAGAAAGGGCCATTCAGCCACATGAAGAGCCAGTGGAAACGGTAAATCTGGGTACTGAGACAGACAGAAAGGAAGTCAAGATTGGTGCCAATCTAGAGCTCAGTGTGAAACAACGGTTGATTCAGATGCTGCATGACTATGTGGAAATCTTTGCCTGGTCTTACGAAGACATGCCTGGTTTGGATACCGACATTGTGGTTCATCACCTGCCTACCAAGGAAGACTGCCCTCCGGTAAAGCAAAAGGTCCGCCGTATGCGCCCAGAGATGTCCGAAAAGATCAAGGCTGAGGTTATGAAGCAATTCGACGCCGGATTTCTAGCAGTAACTTCTTACCCTCAGTGGGTTGCCAATGTGGTGCCAGTACCGAAGAAGGACGGTAAAGTCAGGATGTGTGTCGACTACAGGGATTTGAACAGGGCCAGTCCCAAGGATGATTTCCCTCTACCTCACATTGACGTTCTTGTCGACAATATCGCTCAACACAAGGTTTTCTCCTTCATGGATGGTTTTTCAGGGTATAATCAGATCAAGATGGCTCCGGAAGATATGGAAAAGACTACCTTTGTGACTCAGTGGGGCACCTTCTATTATAAGGTCATGTTGTTCGGATTGAAAAATGCTGGGGCAACCTATCAACGTGCCATGGTTGCTTTATTTCATGATATGATCCATCATGAGATTGAAGTATACGTTGATGACATGATTGCAAGGTCCCAAACTGAGGAGGAGCACCTTGATCATTTGAGGAAGCTGTTTGACCGACTCAAGTTATACAAGCTGAGGTTGAATCCCAATAAATGCACCTTTGGGGTAAGGTCCGGAAAATTGCTAGGCTTCATTGTAAGTGATAAGGGTATTCAAGTGGACCCTGCCAAGGTTAAAGCCATTCAAGAGATGCCAGTCCCTAAGACAGAGAAAGAAGTCAGAGGCTTCCTGGGACGACTGAATTACATTGCCCGATTCATCTCACATCTGACTGCTACTTGTGAGCCAATCTTCAAATTACTGAAGAAAGATCAAGTAGTACGTTGGAACGATGAATGTCAGGCTGCCTTTGAAAGGATAAAGGAATATCTCCAAGAGCCCCCCATTCTTATGCCACCAGTGGAAGGAAGACCTCTAATACTATACTTGACAGTACTTGATAACTCAATGGGGTGTGTGCTGGGGCAGCATGACGAGTCTGGCCGAAAAGAGCACGCTATTTATTACTTGAGCAAAAAGTTCACCGACTGTGAGTCCCGTTACTCACTGCTTGAGAAAACTTGATGCGCTCTAGTATGGGCTGCTCGCCGGCTGAGACAGTATATGCTGACTCACACTACTCTATTAATTTCAAAGATGGATCCCATCAAGTATATATTTGAAAAGCCTGCTCTATCTGGAAGGATAGCGAGATGGCAAATGATCTTGACAGAATATGACATCCAGTATACAACTCAGAAAGCTATTAAGGGAAGTGTACTGGCAGATCATTTGGCACACCAACCTGTGGACGATTACCAATCATTGAACTTTGATTTTCCGGACGAAGACATCATGGTGGTAACTGACTGTGAAGTACCTGGACCGGATGAAGAACCTGAGGAAGGATCCCGATGGTCTATGCATTTTGATGGAGCCTCCAATGCTTTGGGTAACGGCGTCGGCGCTGTAATCATATCTCCCATAGGAACTCATACTCCACTCACCGCCCGATTATGCTTCAACTGCACCAACAACATGGCAGAATATGAAGCATGTATCATGGGTCTACAAGCTGCAATCGACTTAAGGATCAAGTTTCTGAGTGTCTTCGGAGATTCCGCTCTCGTGATCAATCAGATCAAGGGCGAGTGGGATACGAAACACCCAAATCTTATTCCTTACAAGGAGTATGTGTCAACCTTGCTTCCCCACTTTGAAGAGATAACCTTTGAACATTTCCCGAGAGAGGAGAATCAGTTAGCGGACGCGTTAGCTACGATGTCTTCCATGTTCAAAGTCAAATGGGACAATGAGGCTCCCCGGATCATCATCTGGAAACTGGACGAACCGGCATACTGTTGTGATCTTGAGACTGAGTTGGTGACTGAGAAACCTTGGTACCATGAGGTGAAGAGATATTTGGAAGCTCAGGAGTACCCTGGAGGTGCATCTGTCAACGACAAGAAGTTTCTAAGGAGGTTTGCAGCAAAGTTCTTCCTTAGCAACGGCATCCTGTATAAGCGAAACCATGATTCAACCTTACTGCGTTGTGTGGATAAGACTGAAGCAGAAAGGATCATGGAAGAACTGCATGAAGGTACATTTGGAACGCATTCCAGTGGACACACCATGGCTAAGAAAATCCTTCGGGCAGGATATTTCTGGTCCACAATGGAAGCTGATTGTTACCAACACTCTCGAACTTGTCATAAATGCCAAATCTATGCTGACAAGGTGCACATTCCTCCAGTTCCTCTGAATGTCCTGACGGCACCTTGGCCTTTTGCAATGTGGGGGATTGATATGATCGGTGAGATCCGACCGACGGCATCCAATGGGCATCGCTTCATCTTGGTGGCGATCGATTATTTCACGAAGTGGGTTGAGGCAGCTTCCTACGCCACAGTAACCAAGAGCGTCGTGGCGCGTTTCATCCGACATAATCTGATCTGTCGGTACGGCGTCCCGGAAAGAATCATTATGGACAATGGTACCAATCTCAACAACAAAATGATCACTTAACTCTGTGAATAATTCAAGATACAACACCACAATTCTTCTCCCTACCGGTCGAAGATGAATGGGGCTGTAGAAGCAGCTAACAAAAATATCAAGAAAATTGTGCAGAAGATGACAGTGACTTATAAGTATTGGCACGAGATGTTACCGTTCGCTCTTCATGGGTACCGTACCTCAGCAAGGACGTCAACCGGGGCAACTCCCTTCTCTTTGGTCTATGGCATGGAGGCAGTCTTGCCAATTGAAGTCCAGATACCCTCTCTCCGAATAATGAAAGATGCAGATCTGAGTGAAGATGACTGGATCCAGACTCGACTTGATCAATTAAACCTGATTGACGAAAAGAGACTCACCGCTATCTGTCATGGTCAAACGTATCAAAAACGGATGATCAGGGCATTTAACAAGAAAGTCAGACCGCAAGAGTATCAAGTTGGGGACCTGGTAATCAAACGCATCATCCTTCCTCAAAGTGATCCCCGGGGCAAATGGACCCCCACTTACGAAGGGCCATTTGTGGTTAAACATGTGTTCTCAGGAGGAGCCATAATCCTAACCACCATGGACGGTGACGACCTTCCTCACCCCGCCAATGCAGACATGGTGAAAAAATACCACGCATAAATAAAAGACCCGCTAGGTTGACATACCTAGGCAAAAATTAGGGCTTCCCGGCGAACCAAAAGGGTTCGGGCAAAAATAAGGGATGAAATAAAAAAATCTGTACACCCGGCAAGTCGAAAACCTGAAAAGGCGGCTTGGGCAAAAAATGGGTATCCCGGTGGACTGAAAACCCGAAAGGGCGGTCCAGGCAAAAATTAGGGATAAAGCGTAATACTATGTCTCATTGGATCACTTCGCATCCGGAATTCGGCATCAACTATCTGGCTCAGACTTCGGCATCGACCAATCAGCTTCATCTTCAACTAGGCAGCAAAGCGATGAGACGCTTGGAGACATAAAGGCGATAGCAGAGTTGGAACCCAGTAGGATTGTTCACATAGCTGTTTTGTTTTCTTTTCAAAATTTGTAAATTCTATGTTATTTGGCTGCATTCTCTTACTAGGATGTCAGCCTCTTGTACAAAAAACGCCTATTCACAGGCAAAATTCAAATCAAAACGAATTCACTTGTCCATACAAATTGCCATTGTTTTTCCTTTTTCTGTTTTGTCTTGCGACGAACGTCCAATGTTCATTTTTTGATATATGCATTTGACATTAAATTGCTGATTCATAAATATTTGCACATGAAACGAAAGATTAATTACAGGAGACATCAGAAACAGGGGCAATGTGAAATTGTCTGATGCAGTCTAGTTGCTTTGTCCGCCAAGGTACCAAGGTGGATTCGACTGAAGAATGTGACCAAACGATCCCAGCTCCCCGCAGAGTAAGGCGAGATTCAGCAATACTTTCCCCAGTGAAGTCACCAACTTTCCCCGGCCGGTCTAAAGGCTATCCCCAGTAGATTCTGGAAGCTTGTTCCCTACGGAATACGGACGTCTCTCCCGAGCTTTATTCAGAGTTATTCCTCACAAGGGCTTATAACTGGGTTATCCTCAGCTAATTGCCATGAAAGATCGCCCTCGGCAAGGTTCTTTCAGTCCCCGGCAGGAGTTTGTCTTTGGTATTCCCCAAGCAGAGTTTATCATCATTATCCCCAGCAGGATCCATCATTGAAGCCCTCAGCAGGTCTCTTGTCAAAACTTCAGCAAAGTATCTCTTCCACAGAGCAATTCTCCGGTCGATCGTCAAGGATCTATTTTCCTACGACGAAAATACATTCATAAACATTTCACATTTCATACATCTTGCTTACATACATGATAAAGTGCATACAACACTATCTCATGTGAACAGCATGGCATCATGCATATCATACATCATGACATTGCATACAACTTACGTTTTTGCCTTTTCAGGGAAAAAGACAACCCTAAAGACAACTATCTTCAACTGTCACAAATTCCAGATTCGATACCTGTATCTAGCCAGGGCACATTTGAGAGTGATCAGTTTCCAGACTCGATTCCTGTATCTAGCCAGGGCACGTCTGAAGAGTTCGAAGATTCGATTCCTGTATCCAGCCAGGGCATATCTGTTGACAACTATTTCCGGATTCGATTCCTGTATCCAGCCAGGGCATATCTGTTAACCACACTTCCAGACTCGATTCCTGTATCCAGCCAGGGCATATCTGTTAACCACATTTCCAGACTCGATTCCTGTATCTAGCCAGGGCACGTCTGAAGAGTTCGAAGATTCGATTCCTGTATCCAGCCAGGGCATATCTGTCGACAACTATTTCCGGATTCGATTCCTGTATCCAGCCAGGGCACATCTGTGAGCAACCATTTGTAGACTCGACACATGTATTTAGCCAGGGCATATCTGCATAAAGAGATTGAAGATCAAACACCTGTAACAAGCCAGGAAAACATCTGTCTTTCTCAAATACACAAGTTCTCGCTAAGGAATCTCTTATGCGATCAACACTTCCAAATGGCACCTATAAGCCCATTCCCGACAAGCTTCTGTCACATCTCCAGATGGCATCTATAAGCCCATCCTCCTATCCACCTTATCTCCAAATGGCGTCTATAAGCCCATTCCCGACATCACATTGCTGATACTCTACCATGAGAGTGCAAATTTCTGGGCACTTTAGTGTTCAATCATCTTCCACCTTCGGATCACGAAAGGCACGCAAGCCAATCTACATCCTCAGGTCTAAGAAGATTGAACAGGGGCAAATGTTGTACCCCAAAATTTTCCCTCCCATTTCCTCAACATTTTCTCATCACCAGACCTTTGAAGATCAAGATCCAATTAGGGTTTCCTCTGCTCAAGATTTCTCCTTGCACTGGTGGACCCAAATTAGGGTTTGTGTTTGCACAAAGATGTTTTGACCTAAGATGCCTAAGATGACTTTCATACTTCATATTGAACTCCCAAGTTTATCCATACCAAGTTTCAAGTCTTGATTCCAAGTTTTGCCCAATCAATTGGACAGATGACTTAGAAATCAGCTGTATTGGGGAAAAAGTCAATTGTGGCCAATTGACAGTCAAATCTCATGAAAATTGACCCACATCAACATTATGAACTCATATGGACCATTTGATCAAGTTTGGATCACAATTCCACAAGAAATTTGATCAGATCATCAAAAGGGCAAAATGGTCATTTTTAGGGTTTTGACTGCACAAAGGCAATTTTTGACTGTTTGACCTAGCCAATGGCAAACCAAGCTCACATATGGACTCAAGGACCCCATGTAATTGTCTTGACATGCTCAACAAACTCAAAAGATCCCAAGTACACAAGATTGACAATTGAATTTCCCAGTCAATTGATCAATTTTGACTGTACACTGAAAAGTCAAACTTTGACTTTTTGATCAAAATCAAGAGTCAAGATTCATTTTTCATCAAAACATGCCAAATCATGAAACTTGTTCACCAAGAAACCAAGAAATGCAAATTAGGGTTTAAAATGGAATTTTTCATAACTTAGAATTTTTCTAAGTTATGGAAAACCCTAATTTTTTCCCAACTTTGCCCCACTTTTTCACCATGCTTCATTTGGATTCAAACAAAAGTCAAAACATGAAAGTTGTAGCTTGTTGCATAATCTACAACTTTGATTCACAAAGTTTTCTCATTTGAAGCTTGTATCTCAAGTTACATATTTTTGAATAAGGGCACTAAACCATTCTTAACTTAGTGAATTTTTGACCTATTTTGACAAGTTTTTCTACCCCACTTCAAGGCCATTTTCCATACACTTCCACTTGGAATTTCAAATTGCACTTCAAAGATGGATTGTAGTACACATTCCAAGCTTTCCAAAATGTCCAAGAACTCATCAAACAACCTCATGGTTAGGGAGAATAGAATTTCACAATATAGCAAAAACTCACTTTTGAATTGGCCATTTTTCATGTTCATAAGTTATGCAAACTTCTCAAAACCAGCATGCCCTTGATTACAGGTCCTTAAACCAAGTTACACTCAATAATTTAATGCTTGTTCATTGTGTCAAAGTGTTATTCTATGAGTTCAAGTATTATATACAAGTTTAATCCATTTTTAGATAAAGCAAAAAGCCATTTTTGAAAAGTCATGCTTTATGTCAATTGGTAAATCAAGCAAGTACAAACCAAATCTCTTTAGCACAAGATTATGAACAAATCACTCTGATCAAGAGAAGCTTGGCAGCAGGATTAGGGGTCCTCTACTGACCTAGAAACACAACTTGCCATTTCTTGCTTAAGTTAGAAGAAACATTGCATAACTCATACCAACTTCCATCTCAGCTTACATACACAAGAACAAAGTTATCAAACACATTCCACACAACACAACCAAGCTAATACACGAGCCCTTAGCCTTCAAAACACCCTCCATCTCAGAATCACTCTCAAACTGCAAAAACAGGGCAGGCCCTGCAGTTTGAGTGCTATCTCTCATTTCTCTTGAGCTCTCTTGCCCAAATCAGTTCACATACCTTCCATACCATCTATGCAAGCTAACCAAAAGCAAAGGCACGACCTGTATACACTCTAACCACTTCCACTATTTTCACACTTCTGACTTGCAGGTGAAGTTCTCTAGCTCGATTCAGAAGCTTTCAAGACAAAGTAAACATTGGAATAGCATCCCTGGACCTCAAGGAAGCTTTTCCAATCATCACCTTGCACTGAAAGTTCCTACATTGCAAGATAGAACTTCAGCTGAACAGGTATCTTGGTGAACTCGTATCTCTCTTATTATGCATCATTAGCTTTAAGTTTGTGAATAAACAAGGTTCTACTCATGCCACTGAACATGTACATGTTTTTACTTTTCATTTCTTTTGCTTGAGTTGTGAGAATTTGGAGTTTGAAAATGGCAGAAAAACTAGGTTAGGATTTGGGGGAGGAGAAATTCTCCCTCATCTTAGAGAGTTAGATCAAGTTATGCATATGGTTAGAATCGTCTCTTCATGCTGAACATTTTTTATGTTATGAGTTTTTGTTAAAAAGCCAGGAATCAGGAGTTAAGGATTGATGAAGGAAGGCACGCATTTTTGAATTGTTTGGTCTGAAGGTTGAAGAAAACCATTTTCTGGGCTGGGCCTGTTTTGTTATTCCTTTTTGCACCATACATTTACTTTTGCACCCCCTGAGCCCATTTGCTTCATTTTTAATATTTTTTGACTTTTTCTTTTTTTAACTGATTCATTTATTTCTTCTCAGCATATTAAAAATATAAAAATATTTTTCCCATCATTTTTTGAATTTATTAAGTATTTATTTGATTGTTTTATACATAAATAAGTAAATATACATATATACTTTTTGTTTAAAATATTAAGATAATACAAATATATTTTTTGTACACTTTTATTTTGTTTTTACTTCCTGAAAATATTTTGTATAAAAAATGCCCTTTTTTATTTTTATATTAAATATTATTATTTTTTATATATAATACATATTTAGAATATAATACATAAATATATATATTTATTAATATACTTAGAATAAAATACTAAAAATATACATATTTTATTTTATTAATATTAAACACTAAAAAAATCATTTTTACAAATATATCTCTTTTCTTATTTTATTTTTGTATAAATAATAAATATTGCATATATTAATAAATAATACCTTTGAATTAGGGTTTTTGCCCTAAATTCAAAAATACTCCAAAAATAATATTTTATTTATTTATTTTCTTTTTATTTTACATCAATAATCCTTTTTTTTCATACATATAAAAAAAAACCATTTTTTGCATTCTTGCATATTTGTTCTATTTTTATTTTATTTATGCAATTAAATTACCTTGCAAATATTCAATATTGATGTAATAGCTTAGATTCAATTTCCTGTCTAAATACCTCCCCATTTGAAACATTGTACCCCCCTCCCTATATTATTGTGTTGTAATAGCGTAGGAATTTAAATTTCGCACTTTATCGCTTTCTAAAATACAATGCTAGAATTAGGGTTTATATGCGAATAAAAAATGAACAAAATAGTTGGACCTAATATAAGACAAACAAGCATGAAAATGGACACACAAATCACACTTGCACCCCCTAGGGTATTCCACTTGTTGCCTTTCAAAAATGGGCCATATTGCATGTTAGGTCTCTTTGGGCAAAACAAACAAATTGAATGATCATAGTCCCTCGATAACACTTTTCAAAACAAACAAAAACAAATGATCAAGTCCCTTAAAGGAAATGCCCAAAGATACTTAACACCGTTGCAATTATGGTCTAAACGATGACCCGCGCCCGTCCCTTTCACATCCTAACATGAGATTGTCCACCAAATACAATGGTGGAACAAACTTATTAAAAGGGTTAAAACATAGCAATAAAATTTGAGAAATTTAGGAGTAGATAACCTCTTAGTTACTTGAATCAAACTTGCAAAAACAAAACACTTGCCTATTTTCTAAACCACACATCACTACACTTTCAAAACAACTTTCAAAAACAAATGAAAACCTTTTCAAAAGACATACATCTTTGTATACATCCCCACATGGATCATTACAAAGGTTGCCACCACATTGGCCTCTTTTCAAAACATTTTCAAACCCACACACACAAGCACCATTTAAAACAATTGAAAACAAAAGGCAAGTGATCTAAGCAAGTAACTAAGAGCCCATGGATAACCATGGATAGAAAGGGTGCTAATACCTTCCCTTTCTATAATCTACTCCCCGAACCCAAGAAAACATCTCAAAAAGGTTTTTGCTGTGCTTTTTAACCTTTCCTTAGGATAAAATAAAAAGTCGGTGGCGACTCTTGCTCAACCGAAACATTTGCGAAAACAAACGCAAAACCATAGTCAGTTCTCCCACCGTATCACAGGCCTGTAGAACATCTCCTAAAGAAGCTACTAACACCACGCCTTTCCAACTCAAATTTGGTCATGATGCAGTTCTGCCAGTAGAAATTCATCTACAATCAGTTCGAATTCAAAGACAAAACGAAATTCCAGCTGCATTATATTGGGAGATGATGATGAATGAGTTAGTAGAATTGGACGAAGTTAGATTGCATGCATTGGAAATCCTGATGAGACAAAAGGAAAGAGTGGCCAGGGCATATAACAAAAGGGTAAAGGGAAAAGCATTCACTATTAATGACTTAGTCTGGAAAGTCATATTGCCCATGGACAAGAAAAATAAAATGTTAGGTAAATGGTCACCTCATTAGGAAGGACCTTTTCGAATAATAAAGGTATTTTCAAACAATGCATATGAAATCGAAGAGTTGATGGATGATAAACGTATCCTAAAGGTTAATGGGAAATATTTAAAGAAATATAAGCCACGCCTGCAGGAGATTCGAATAATAATAACGTAATCAAAATATCATAAAAATGCCAAAATGGTAATATGGGATTGCCAAAATGGCGTTGTTCAGATGTTACATACAAAAAAACCAAATCAACACTAAGATTTAGAAATAGACATTATTCTTCAATCTGTTAAAGGTACTTCGAAAAGACTCAAGCCTTTGTTGAGCAAAACGTCTTGCTCCCTCTAAGGTAGCCACTTCTCCCTTGAGTTGTTCTGCGGTTTCCATTTCTGCAAGCCCTTTGTTGAGGAGCTCTTCGAATTGGTTGCCAGCAGTATTGGTTTCGTAGGCTAATTATTGTTCTTGAGCCTCCTTAACCTTCTGTTGAAGCTCCTGAATTTGCCTTTCCCAGAGAAGGATGGACTCAGCTCGAGCCTCATAATCAGTTTTTGCTTGCTTTAGATGCATGGCTTGATCCTCAACTTCTTGAGAGAGTTTCGAAGCATGCTCATAAGCAGCATCCATTGAAGTCCGTTTTCCTTGAACCTTTCTGGCAGCAAATTCATCTTGGAGAAGGTACCCAGTCACGTTGTCTAGCAGAGATTGAAGATCGAACAAGATAGTGCTAACTGGCAAGGAGCAGGTAGCAAGGTTGACTTTTGTAAGTAACTCCTTCATAGTGTAGCAAGATGTGCTATCCTGTTTGAGCACTTAGAACAAATCCACATCAAGAATTGTTCTCCTAATCCTGTTAAGAAGTACAATTCTATCATCTGTGGGCAACGGATGGCTAGTCGAACTTGTGCCAGCCCTAGCAGGTGGAATATCCCTTTGAGCTAGCTTCGCCTTCATGTACCCAATTGGGTCATTTCTTCTTAGGAAAGCAAGCTCCTCTTCAGTCATTCGGGATAGAGACGGTTGAGGGAGTTCCACGCGCAAGGGAGTCACATCCATTTCGACTTCCATGGGTTTATTGGTCGCGTCACCGTCACCTTCATTCGTTTCATGATCATTGTCTTCTTCATTATCATCCAAATCCACTACTTCGATATCTTCGTTCTCGCTGCTATTTGCATATGACTCTGTCCCAGCAGTCGAACCATCGTTGGCATCTTCTTCCTCAGACCCTTCCTCTGCAGATTCTTCGTTTCTTTGATCAGAATCAGCTTTCTCTCCTTCAGCGTGAATGTCCTTCGGATCCTCTTGAAGGGTTTCAAGAGGGGACTTTTGAAGAGAAGTTCTTTGTAAAGTCTCTGCAGATTCATGAAGCGTTGCTTCATTTGTTTCTATTAGAGGAGGATAAGTACTCTGATCATCTTGCTGCTCTGAAGCCCCAGCCAGAACCTCCATATTGGAGGAACCTTTGTTCTGCACAAGGTTGCTGGAATCCCCTTGAGGAGAAGAGTTGATCGGAGCAGCAGTTTTTGATGGTGAAGTCGAAGTGGTAAGAGCTGGATTCAAAATGTCCTACAGAGGCAAAATAATATTAAAAGCATGCACCAAGGTAATGAATAATTATTTTGTCAAAGATTTAAAGTTCGATTTACCTGTGGACTCTCAGAAGAGAGGTTGCTAGCTATGCGTTCCAACATTACGTTGGAGGTCGAAGATGGAATTTTGGATTTAGTTGAGGGAGCAGCATCCCTGGAATCGAGTCCAGAGACACTAGTTGGTGCAGCACTTTTAGAAATTTCCTTCTTCTGCTTCTTCTTCGAAGCAGCTGGTAAATTCCCTCCAGCATTGGGGTCTTCCCCAGTAGTGTTTGTTTTTCTTTTCTTTGGAGTGGTTGGCGGGAGTTTGTTAGTCTAAAAAGATTTAAACAATAAGTTAGATACAAATCATGAAACATTAGTGTATTCGAAACATCAAGGCTAAGTGATTACCTGTGGAGTTGGAGCAGTAGTTATTACTGGTGTTGTTGTTGTTGTTGCAGTAGTTGTTGTTGGTTTGGATAGAGTCACATTATCAATGGTTTCGACAGATGCCTAAGAGGCGCTTCCCTCTTTCGACTTTGAAGCAGCAGTCTTTATCCTAATGGCTGAAAATCGAAACAATTAAGGCAAAAGTTAAGAATGTAGAAAGTGAGAAACATTTGGGACTTTCCCAAGCATTCGCACCTGCGCCTTGATCAGATTTAATCGACATGGCAGAAAGGTCATAGCGAAGATGTCTTGGGAAATCGTGGAGCCAATGTCGAGCCCATGTCACAGTCTCAGATGGCTTTGGTTTCTTTTGAAGATATTTGAACATTTCTTTGCAAGTGAACCACCAAGGGTATGGAGGAAACCAAGCCAGAGCCAGTTCTGAGGTAGGTAATCTAGGAAATTTAGGTGGATGCATTTCGAATGCCAACCTATACCTATCCTCAGGTGACAACCCTGAAGGAAGTTTTAACTTAGAAAATTTTTCTTTAAATTTTTCTTTCAAGGTCTCAGCCGCTTGATGCACAATGGATTCCAAGTGTGTGGGATCATAAGTAGTTTCGAAATAATTTTGAAAAGCCCTAATCTCTTTGGCATGAGTGAACATACCTTTCTTGGATTGTACCTGCACATCGAATGCATCAGTTAGTTTCTATTGAATAGTGAGGGTATCGAACATATAAGACTGATAGAACTTTGTCCACCATTCCAAAAACCCCTTTGCTGTAAGGTGTGTAGGTTCGAAAGATATTAATTCAAAGTGGGCGAAGCCTTGGTATTGTTCCTGCTGTAGTTTGGCTTCTCTTGCCTTGAAGGTTCGCCCAGAGGTGATGGCACTTTCTGATTGGAATAGGGGTTCAGGGATTAGTTGGCACAAGCCAAATTGTCTCGAAACGAAGTTGGGTTGATAAGCAAAAAGGAAGATTTCATTCTTAGCAGGAGTAATTCATGAGGAGATTAGTCTGGGAAGCAAAAAGGCTTTCCATACATCTTGGATTTCTTTGCTTTTGATTGCTTCTGAGAGAGCCATGGTGAACCATGAGGGCCCATGAGTCCTTGAAGCAAAAGGCGCCATGGTCTCTTCGAATTTATGCCTCTTGGAGAAAATCATGATATATTTTGAGAAGAGAACTTTGAAGTCATCCTTATCATCATTTGGGGTAAGTCTTCGCAGCCTAGTGCCTTCGATGATTATATCCGCTATTTCTGGATCTTGTTCGGCAATAGTATTGGCAGTTGATAGTGAAGGTTCGAACATGGCATTAAGCCATAACTGGAGTAACCAGAAAGGGCCAGCTAGCAGGATGTTTTTGGAGGTGTGGGATTTCAAACTCGACACAGCTGATCTTAGACTTTCGTAAAGATCAACTAGTAGCAGTTCGCTTAAACACACCCTCCGATTCTCATGCAAATCTCTAGCTAGAGGAATAAACCTACTGGCTACCTGTAGGGATCTGCTGCAAAAGACATACCTTGATAACCATAAGGTAAGGAAAGCAATGTGTTCTACATCTGACACACTGTCTCCTTCAGTGTGATAGTGGCCAATAAACTTTGAAAAGCTGGCTAGCTTGACTTCGAAGTCAATAATGCTCGAATGCTCTTCATTGTCAGGAATATAGGTTTCTCCTATTGGTGATAACCCAATAATGGCTGCTATGTCAAAAAAGGTGGGTGTAATCATTCCACCAGGGAGATGGAAGGTATTGTAAATAATGTCCCAGAAATATAAGGACGTGAATAATAATGGGTGGCTATAGGTAAAGCCTGGTTTCGATAGTTTAATCAAGTTGTAAATGCTTAATTCTTCCCATTGCTGGGATTTCTTAGCTTCTACTTTAGTAAACCAGTTGTGATAGGCTGTGTCGGAGGTGGGGCAAGATCGAAATGGTTTGAAGTTACTCTTTACATAATCTAGCACAAAAGGGTCCTTAGGGGGAATGATTGGATTTTCCACGGTGGTCGAATCAGAAGACTCTACTGTCTTAGGGGTATCCATTTTATTAAACAGAGGTTTAAAATTATAACAAACAGGGAAAAAATTTCTGGTGTCTTTTAAGATTTCAAAGACTGTAAGAGGGCCCATTAAAGCTAACCTCTTGCCAGCGGCGTTAGTAGGAATTAGTACCTGTGATGCGTAAAGAATTTCCTTCTCTTTTGAGATCATCTGAGGAATAAGAACAGATTGACCTTGGTAGGTGCCAACCTTGCTTTCCATTATGGTTCCTGTGTTCTTTCCTTTCTTTTTGGAAGCTTTTTTCAGTTGAGATGAAGTTGAAGAAGACATTGTTTGAAGAATGTTGAAAGTTTTAGGGTTTCGGTGAGAAGAAAGGAAGAAAAGATTCAGAATGTGGGAAGAAAATAAAAAGACTAAGTTAATGGGTTTTTATAGTGTGGAAGTTTAAACATCCACTGAGTAAGATTGTGATACGTGGTAGTCGTGGGTTGGTTTGAGAAGGAGGTGGCGTGAAGTTAATATTGGTAATAGGCGTGATTAAATGATAATCATTGTTTTGTAACTACACCATGTTGTGAAATGGTTCAAGGCGGTTAAGGAATCTGAAAAGCGTTGTGATTGACATGACTGGAGTCATATGTAATAAATGTTACGATGATTTGAAGGTCGCATCAAAATCTTGTGTATATGTTTAAAATAAGTATTTCTCAAAGGAATCGAAATACATATTTTAAAGGGGCATTTTGTTGGCTGAAGATTTTGATGATATTGTTCGAAGCAAAGAAAGTTGGATGTTTCGATTGGAATAAAGCAAGATGCCATGTTTCGAAATGGTAGAAACAGTACTTCGAATGGGCATATCAAAGCTTGGAGCTTTGAGTGACAGTTATGAGGATATCTTCAAAAGAAGTCTCGAAGTGATAACAATGTTGTGTCCAAGAAATGCGTTCGTAACAAAGAAGTGCCAAAACATTTGAAATTCAAATGCAAGCGGGATGTTCGAAATTTAAAATATATGCGCTGGAGCATTTGAAGACGCGTGGAAGCTAGAGAGAGGCATTGCTTTGCATGTTCTGAACGTGGCAGAATCTTATAGCAAGACCGTTATGGTCGAAGTAGTATAAATAGAAGTCTTAGCATTAGGATTTCGTGTGTCGTATCTATTGTACAAAAAACTCAGTAAACATTCAAAATACCACATGGCTAGGGAAACGAATGCACGAGCAATGTACGTATGATAACACCAAGTGTTTATGATTTAATAAAAATCTTTATCATTTCCAGTATTTTCCTCTATCTTCATGTCAATATCATTCAAAAGCCTTTACATTAAAATGTTTTCATTCGAAGTCTTTTTACTGATGCCTTACATTTAAATGTTTTCTTTCCATTTCAAATACTTTACATTTCAGAAACTTTTGTATATTTCATGCCTTTATCTTCATGCTTTTATCATTCGAATACCTTTTTCATTTAAAGTCATTTTACTGATTTCTTGCATTAAAACGCTTTCTTCATATTTCGAATCTTTTACATTTCAGAGAATCTTTTACATTACATGCCTTTATATTTCGAAGTCATTTACTTGTCTTTTATGCAGTTTTTACATGTCTTTACAATTGAACTTTATTCATGCAATTTAGTTTCGCGCGCATTTACTTGATCACGCCTTTATATCTTTAATAGATTAATCGAAGTAAGTTAAACACCTACACAACATTCTAAATACCAACCATGAATACCAGTTCTATAATGAGAGTTATCCAAATGACCAATACATCCTAGGATCAATCTAGTCGATCCTACAAGTTACCAGAGAGATTAAATAACAGTCATTAAGATTATTTGATAGTTTGGAGGACTAGCGGTTGTTTACCAGAAATCACTGTAAACAACAGGATAAAAGTGATTGACAGCTAACTATGAACTACTAGCTCAATAATTGAAGGTAGAAGATCGAAAAGATACTGACTCACAGATGACGATAAAAGATCAAAGGATACGCCGAATTTCACTAAAGGCGAAACTACCAACATTCACCTAAGGTAGAAAGAAAAAAGAATAACAACACCAACATTCACTGATGGTGAGCTACCAACGTTCACTGAAGGTAGAAGAAAAAAGAATAATCACCAACATTCACTGAAGGTAGAAGAAAAAAAGAATAATCACCAACATTCACTGAGGGTGAACTACCAACGTTCACTGATGGTACAAAGAGAAAACAATAATCACCAACATTCATTGAAGGTGAACTACCAACATTCACTAAAGGTATAGAGAGAGAGAGAGAGAGAGAGAGAGAAGAATATAACACCAATGTTCAATGATGGTGAACTACCAACATTCACTGAAGATAGAAAAAATAATAACACCGACGTTCACAGAAGGTGAACTACCAATGTTCATTGAAGGTAGAAAAAAGAATAACAACACTGACGTTTACTGACGGTGAGCTATCATCGTTCACTGTAGCTAGAAAGAGACGTATAACACCAACGCTCACTGAGGGTGAACTACCAATGTCCACTGAAGGTAGAAAAATGTAACACCAACATTCACTGATGGTGAACTACTAACGTTCACTGAAGGTAGAGAGAAGAATAACACTGACGTTCACTGACGGTGAACTACCAATGTTCACTGAAGGTAGAAAGAGACGTATAATACCAACATTCACTGAGGGTGAACTACCGACATTCACTGAAGGTAGAAAAAAAACGTAACACCAACGTTCACTGATGGTGAACTACCAATGTTCACTGAAGGTAAACGTTCATTGATGGTGAACTACCAACATTCATCGAAGGTATAAAGAGACGTATAACACCAACATTCACTGATGGTAAACTACCAACGTTCACTGAAGGTAGAAAAAACTTAACACCAACATTCACTGATGGTGAACTACCAACGTTCACTGAATATAGAAAGAGACGTATAACACCAACTTTCACTGATGTTGAACTACCAACGTTCACTGAAGATAGAAAGAAACGCAACACAAATGTTTATTGATGGTGAACTACCAACGTTCACTGAAGGTAGAAAGAGACGTATAACACAAATGTTCACTGATGGTGAACTACCAACATTCACTGAAGATAGAAAAAGACATAACAACAACGTTCACTGATGGTGAACTACCAACATTCACTGAAGGTAGAAAGCGAATACAACACCGACGTTCATTGACGGTGAGCTACCAACATTCACTGAAGGTAGAGAGAGAAAAATATAACACCAATGTTCACTGATGGTGACCTACCAACATTCACTGAAGGTAGAAAAATAATATATTGACAATAACAAGTTTCCCAAAATCATGGCATTTCACCTAGAACGGGTCTCAACTTCTTCTTTAACCAAGGTATTCCACCTGGAAAGGGTAACATATAAACTGTCTCAAATAAAGAGACTGCCACTTGTAAAGATTTCTCAACAAACCGTCTCTGTCGTATTGAAAAGACTTGCCATCCATTAGAGTGATTTGACAACAAACTGCAAACTATCCACTCATAGAGAAGATAGCAAAAAAGTAACGTCGACTTTTACGGGGAAGTACAAGTTGCTCAAATAAAGAGACATGATACTTGCAGTTGTGAAGGATTGTAAAAATGACTTCCCAGGGACAGAAATATGGCTTCCTGGGGAATGAATCATGACTTCCTGGGGAATGAATCATGACTTCCTGGGGAAAGAAATATGGCTTCCTGGGGAAATTCTAACATACTCCTGTTGAGAAGCTAAAATCTTCACATGCAAAATAAGTGCACCTTCTTAAAACAGGGCTCAATGCTTGCAGAAATCCAAAGTAATAATATTGCTGAAGATCATAGGTTCAAACTAGAAATAAACCGGAGTGAAACAGTCAACCAAAATACATCCTTTTAGAAATAAACTCAAGAGGGAAATCCAATCCATCCAGACAAGGAGCTATACAGGAAGGCTAAAGTAAAAGTCTTTCACGAGGGATAACTCAATGGGGAAATTGAAAGAATGTACACTTTCTGCTTAACGTTGGCACTCTATTGGAGAGAGGATAACACAACTATGCAAAACATGGTAATATGTCAACAAACTATTAATGAATGCGAATGAGCAATGATTTACTAAATATAACTATGCATGATGCATGTATGAATGTATGAATTTTATTATGTATATGCTGACAAAACATACATATAACACTGGGGATAACCAGACAAGACTATTGTACCCCAAAAATTTCCCTCCCATTTTACTCAACAAATTCTCATTAAGATCCTCAACTTGCTCAAAGATACCCAAGAGTTGACCAGACAAACTCTCTCCTAAAGCAATGAACCTCCAACTTGGGTTTCCATTTTCATAAAGATGGGTGAGCTCCAAAGGCCTCATATGATCGCTATAGTAACAATATGTCCTCAAGATTATCCATGCCAAGTTTCATGCCTTGCACAAGAAGTTTGCTCAGTCAACTGTTTAGATGCTTGAAAATCAACTGTATTAGGTCAAAAGTCAATTGTGACCCACATGCAGTCAAACTTTAAGATTTTTGGTCAACATAAACATTTTGAAGTGATACTCATCATTTTATCAAATGTTGATCATGATTCCTCAAGGAATGCTCCTACTTCATCAAAACTAAAAAGTTGCTAAATTAAGGTTTCTTAGGAAAAGTCAACCAAACTTTGACCAAGCATAACTTTCTCATACTTTATCATAAATTTCTCATCCAAGGCTCATTTTGAAGAGAATCAAATTTCCTACAATTCATATTCATCCCTCGAGTTCAAAAAATGCACTCATAAAAAGATATGAATTTCTACATTATAGGTCCTTTTGAAAAGTCAACAAAAACACCTTTTGGGTCAAAGCTTCTTACATGAACATGGAAGACCCAATGGAGATGAAACCAAAAGGGTTGTTTAGGGGACATCCTAATATTTCTAAAAAGTCCAAGAACACCTCTCTAGGGTTAAAATTGGAAGAGATATGCATTGTCAAAGTTGGCCATTTTTGGAAAATTGCCAAAAGTCAAATGTGCTCAAAAGTGCATTTTTTTGTCAAATGGGCTTAGCTTTTCACGATTGCATCTTGTTGAAGACATGGTCCATGATCCAAATCAGCATCCATATATTATTTGCTCTATTTATTTATTTTATTTTTATTTTTATTATCTAAAAGTCACATTAAATCAAATAAATGACAAAAAATATAAAAGATTGATTTTTTGATCTGATTTTTGTTAGAATCAAATCTAATTAAGCTGGCCTAATCAGATCCAACCGAATCAAGGCAAATTGAGGCAAAAATAGAATGATTAGGATGGTTTTGGAAAGATATCATATAGCAAACAAATCACATTCAATTTCCATGATTGGAAAAGATTAAAGTTGTTTTTGTTGACCTAATTCATCATACTACATATACTGAACACAAACAATGCAAAAGGATAAGGGTTGCAGTCGTGAGAGCTGAGGAAGAAAACTCAAAAATTAGACAAAAAGTGTGGATCTGATTTCTAACCTAGGGGACGATTCAAGGCCATTCAAATCTTCTAATCACTTCCTGGACATCTCCTGAAGCTGATACGATCGTTTGCAAGCCTTCCCAAGCCCATAATCGCTCCTGGTAAACCCACTGTTTGCACATATCAGTTTGATTTTGATATTAAAATTTACGCATGATTAACCACTATTAAGCATAGCATTGTATTTGTATTATCATTTGGAATGTTTTGGTTCATTTAATTTTGTGTTTTTATGCTTATATTGATAATTGCCATGGCTAGGGTTTAAGAAGCCGTTTTAGGGCTTCTCCGTACAAGCAAAATTAGGCCAAGAAAAGGATACCACGATGCTCTTGGGATCAAGACGAATTGATCCATGTACTTACCTTTAATTTATCATGCGTTTTATGAATTTGTGAAGCTTGCAGGTTTATAGCTATGGAAAACGTCCCTAGGTATAAGTCTGGTACCTAAGAAGACGGCCAGGAGAAGAAGATGATGATTTGGCACAACACTATTGGCTTGTTTAAATTACGTGCATTTTTCGGTTTATCCATTTTATTTTATATATTATAATTTGGTCTTATTATAATGACAACTAAACAATATGGCCCAATGGTGAAGCGTGCCTTGGATAGTGGAGAGAACTTGGGTTCGATCCCAGGTCCCTACGTTTTCTTTATTTTCTTAACGTTCCTTTGCAGATTCCATGTATACATGTTCCAAGCACCCACCGTGTGGCCTCAAAATCCAGCCACTGGAGCATTACCAACACAGATCCAACGCTTAAACCAAGGAAGGACCATGGTGCATTCTCCAAACGTGGCTGCACAAAATCAGGCGTAGGAATGGGCTCAACATTCATGGGCTTGGGATAAATTCAGAAATACACCCCCTAATTGCTCATCATATTAGGCCTAATTCTCTTCTTTTTTCTATTTTAATTATTTTCTATTATTTATTAATTACTTTCTTTTTCCAAATAACACCAAAAATCATGTTTTTTTTAATTAATCAGAAAATCATAAAAACATCAAAAATTATTTTTCATAAAAATATTTTATTAATTAATTAGTTTAATTAAATTAGGGTAATTTAATTTCTTTTTATTATAATTTAAAATAAATAGAATTAGGGTTAAATTTGTACATAGCCTAATTTTTCTCAAAAAATAACCTAAATATTTTCTCAATTAGATTTTTAGGTTTTCCAATTATTTATCGCATTTAATTCGTCGCGCGCACCTTTAGTTTTCCTTTTTATTATTATTATTGTAACTGCTCCGAGTTTGTAATAATAATTAGGGTTTTAAGTTTCTGTATCTTTATTTACAGTCAAAATAATTATGTATCTGCGAAAGTCTTGTAATAGCTAGGACTTTAATTTCTCACATTTTAATTTCCGCAAACTATAAACTGTTTAGATGTATGTATAGGATTGTATGGAAAGACAAATTGAAATTAAAATAGTAGAAAATCCTAATTGTGCAAAGATAATTAACTGAAAAATACACTTGCACATGCTCACTCCTAGGGCTTACTCCACTCCGGTTGCCTTCGGTAAACAGTCATAAAGTATAGGGAATGTTAGTGGTCGTCCTCTAGTCCCAAAAGATCTAAAAGAACCATGTGGATGTTGTCTCGGAAAAAGGTCTTTAAAGCTTTAGGATGATTACTAAAATTTCCTAACATTGCTTTTGTGATCGTGCTTGTCCCTTCGAACGTCTCTTAAAACTCCAACGACGGTGCTACCTATTCCTTAATAATAGGATAATGTTGTCTAAAGGAAAACGAACAGACTTTTTTTGAGTAGGTAGATTAGTTCCTAGGTATTTGCTCAAACAAAACTTTTCACACAAACACTTTTCAAAACAGTTTTCGAAACAACTTCGTCACACTCTTGAGGACCGATACAAGGGTTATCACGAAGTAAAACTTTTTTAAAAACAAGCACACACAAGCAATTTTAAAAATGAGCAAAGTACCTAAGAGCCCATGGAAAACTATGGATAGAAAGGATGCTAACACCTTCCCCTTCTATAATCTACCCCCATACTCAGAAACATTCTCGAAAAAGGTTTTTTCTGTTCTTTTTCCTTTCCCTTTGTTGGATAAAATAAAAGTCGGTGGCGACTCTTGCTTATCGCGACATTTGCGAATACCAAACGCAAACCAGTATTAAAAAGTATGTTCTGCCACTGTATCACAGAACTGGCGACTCTGTTGGGGAAATAATAAGTGGGGTATACCTTAGGATCTAGGACATTTTTTAACTTGCTTGCTTGTCTTTTGCTTTGCCTGCTTTATATTCAAGGATATCTGTTTGGGTTACTATAGATCCTACACCCGGATCTTGGGACACCTTTTAGGTAAGTAGAAATAAACTGTGAGGGAACTGTGCGGGGTATACCGACATGGTTGAAGCAGTAGCTACGTTTATGTGGTACTTTGGTTGGTACCGGTAACCCTTGAGTCAATCAGGGAGAGTATGGTGCCTCCGCGTGGTGTCGTGAAACATCAACTGACCTTAGAACCTTTAATTGCACAACTTGGCCAGTAGGACATAGCGAGATGGCCGACTTTGGTATATTCCCAAGGTCGACAGATACTCGATGTTACACTCATTGAGGTTTGACTCTTGAGTTTTGTTTGGTTGCGATTCAATCGCCTATTGAACGAAGTTGGGGGAAAGATCAGTGATATTGAGATCCCTTAGAACCCGGTTACTATTTATAGGACAGGTCGAACCAATCCAACTTCAAGAGGGTATGACCTTAAAACTCATGCAGGCCTTAAACCTAGGGACTTTGTATGATTTGCTTGTTGTTTTCTATACATGTTATTTTCTAGCATAATCATGACATCATAAGCATGGCATATCATAACTACCCATTTCAAGGATTCCCTAGGGCTCATTTTTGCTTTGTTTTGTAGGACATGACATCCGCCCGTAGGAACACTATACAGATTAACCTTGTGAAAGTGCCACTCCAACTAAAGGACCTGGAATTAAGGGTTCCTGAAAGTTCTCCATTTACTAAAAAGCATGGTCAGTTGCTCAACTTGGTCACTATAAAACCTCATGAAGAATTGTTAAAAGTGTTGTTTCAGTTCTTCGATCATGTGCACCATTGTTTCACCTTCCCGGATTACCAGCTAGTACCTACTATGGAGGAATTTTCTCAGTTGTTAGGGGTACCTATTCTTGATCAGTTACCTTTCAACGGTACAGAAGAACATCCAAAGCTAGAAGAGATTGCTCGAGCTCTGTCCTTACAACGGTCAGACATAGTGACAAGTTGGGAGACTAGAGGAAGTGTCCAAGGAATCCTTGTTAAGTTTCTATTCGAGAAGGCTTACCATTTTTGGGATACCCTGGATTTACAAGCTTTCTAAGAGGTGTTGGAACTTCTGGTTTACGGGGTGGTACTTTTCCCTAATGCGGATCAACTCGTAGATGTGAACACTATTAAGGTTTTTCTGTCTCATAATCTGGTACCTACATTACTCGGGAATATTCTACACTCTCTGCATGCTCGCACTCTAAAGAGAATGGGGACCCTCCTGTGTTGCACTCCTCTATTAGCTAGGTGGTTTATTTCACACCTACCCAGGTCGGTTTTGAAGAATGAACAGGGTTTGAAATGGTCTTGTAGGCTGATGTCCCTTACACATTCAGACATTCACTGGTGTTCACAGTTCTCTGAAGATGTTACCATCATCGATCGCTATGGTGAATTCCCTAATGTCCCTCTCTTAGGCATTAGGGAAGGAATCACTTACAGCCCTTGTTTGGCACTACGTCAGTTTGGTTATGTGAAAAGAGATGGTCCTCATGATACGCTTATCCAAGGAATCGCATTTAACTATGAGAATGATACTCAGGGATACCGCAAAAGGTTCATAAAAGCTTGGGGCATGGTGCATAAAATTGATAGCAAGACGTTAGGGCACAAGAATCCATTCCTCTTGAGCCTTATCTCCGATGGGTACGAGCTCGCGCCCAAAGTCTTATGATGCCTTACCCTGTTGTCCTACCAATAACTGTGGAACCAGTTACTGAAGGAGATATCACTTCCCTTGGTCATCATCCTGACATGCCAACTGATCATGAAGAGTTACAAAAGTCATGGGTTCAACTCAAAGAGGAGCGGGACATGTTTGAAGCTCAGTTTTATGCCAGCGAGAAGAAGGTCTTGGAGCTCACTAGGCTACTTCATGAAGAAAGGAACATAAACGCCTACATTGCACCAAAGAGGATGCGCTCCTAGGAGACCTAGTTTCTTTTTTGCTTTAAGTTTTGTTTTGTTTTATTGTAAGCCTAAAAGGCACTCTTTGTAACAATTCAAACTTATTAATGCAATTAACGTGTGTTTCTTTTGGTTAAACAAATTTGAGCCTTTAAAAAATCCTTGAAATCATTGCATATGCATCCCATCCATAGCATTGCATAAACAGGTACCATTAGAGGCTTCGCATCTCCTTCGCTGTTTATTTCAGCAGTAATGTCTACCGAACAAAGCATCAAGGATCTTCAGGCACAAAATGCCCAATTCCAACAGATGTTCATAAATTTAGGGAAAGGGCAGGAGGATCTGAAAGCCCACATCCTGAAGGAGAAAAAGAAAAAGAAGAAGGTCGCTGGTATTCTGAATATGGCCAGAAGGTTCAGGGGGGCGTTAAAGCAATCGATCCGACCTCTTCATCCAAAGAAGGGGATAACCAAGAGGGAGAAACAAGGGAAAAGGACCCCAGTCCTGAAGTTTCTGACAATGATACAGACTATAATGATGAGCAGTATCCTCCTACTGAGGATAGATACAAGCAGTTGGAAGATCGTCTGAGTGTTATGGAAGTCCAGATGATACCTGGGTTGGATTTCGAAGAATTGGGATTGGTGTCGGGAGTGGTCATCCCGCAGAAGTTCAAGGCTCCAAATTTTGCAAAGTACGATGGGATGTCTTGCCCAAAACTCCATCTCTATTCCTGCGTCAGAAAGATCCAGCCCCACACCGTTGATAGAAATTTGTGGGTTCACTTCTTTCAAGACAGTCTATCAGGGACTCAGGTTGAATGGTTCTACCAACTAGAGAGAGCCAATGTCCCAAACTGGGAAGATCTGGCTGCTGCTTTTTATAAGCAGTATCAATACAACGCCGACCTTGCTCCTACTCGTACTCAACTCCAGAGTAGGTCCATGGGTGCAAGTGAAGGCTTTAAGGACTATGCATAGAAGTGGAGAGACTTGGCTGGAAGCGTCCAACCCCCGTTGTCTGATAGGGAGTTGGTTGATATGTTTATGGGGACTCTATCTGGTCCATTCTTTAATCATTTGATCGGCAGCTAGTTTAACCGAGATAATTCTAACTAGAGAGAGGGTAGAAGCTGGGTTCCGGAGCGGAAAGATACAAAAAGATGCCTCTTCGAGTTCGGTAAAGAAGCCTTTCACTGGTAAAAAGGAAGCTAGTGATATATATAGACCAAGAGGTCAAAATAGAGTTGAACACTGTTAGACAGTAAGTGCCGTAATGATACTTAGGCCTGCGGTTGCTCTACAACGCAACAATCAACAAAGGATGGAAAGACCATAACGAAAGTTTACCCAAATTAACATGACGTTAGCTAAAGTGCTACCCCATCTACTAAGATCCAACTTCAACCTTGAAATAGGCTCCCAAGAATCTGAATACCACATCTCCTCGGTATAATCCAAATGCTCAGTGTGCCTATCATTCTGAGAGTCCTGGCCACGATGCCAATGATTGCTGGGCTCTGAGAAATAAGGTGCAGGATCTGATTGAGGCCAAGGAAATTGAGTTTGATGCTCCGAAAAAGCCCAATGTCATAATTTCTCCCATGCCTAAGCACAATTGTGGAGTTAATGTTGTTGATACTGATCTGTTTGTGACCTTAGTTGATGAAGTTTATACTCCTCTTATGACTATTAAGAAGAATTTGTTGTTGGACGGTTTATTTCCGGGTTGTGGTGAAGGTTTCCACATGTGTTCATCTCTGCCTTCTGGTTGCCATTTGCTGAAGTCCGGTGTTCAGCGCTTGATGGACAGCAAAGAAATCTTGTTCGAGAAAACTTTGATTCCCGTTGTTCCGTTTGAAGATGTTTCTATTATAACCATTTCTGCAAATCCTTCCAAGGCCTCCTCGAGAATACCTGTTAGGATTACATCTGCTCCAAGAGTCGCTCCGTTAATAATCACCCTTCCTGGTCATGTCCCGTACGCCTCAGACAAAGTTGTCCCTTGGTATTATGGTGTCGATGTGTACTATCATGGAACCAAACAAGATCTGAAGAATGAAGAGGCTGATCCTTATTTCAGTAACATTGTCGGGACCAGTAAGGTTACCAGAAGTGGAAGGGTTTTCTCTCCCGAGATTTCCCTAAAGACTGTCAATAGGACTGTTGTTATTCTGTCTGCTATTCCTACTGGTACTTCAACTACTACTCATGTTCTTACTCCAATTATTACCCATATCGGTGAGTCATCTAGTACCCGAGGCAAAGAAGTTATAGGTGAGCCGGCCCAGACGGAGGCACCTAGAAAAATTTTCGTAGAAGTGTCTAAGCAAGAGATAGAGGGAATATTGAAAATAATAAAAAAGAGTGACTACAATATGGTCGAGCAGCTGGGGTAGACCCCCTCAAAGATATCCATGTTGTCCCTGTTGTTATGCTCCGAGGCCCATGCGAAGGCTTTGATTTCATTCCTCAAGACTGCGCATGTGCCGCAAGAAACCTCAGTTGATCAATTCAAAGACTGTGTGGCCAGCCTGACTACTGACAATGGGATGGGTTTTTCATATGCAGATTTGACACCGAAAGGGAGGAAGCATAATGATGCTCTGCATGTCTCGATCGAATGCAGGGGCACCACTTTGGCTCATGTGCTGGTAGATACTAGGTCTTCGCTGAATGTCCTGCCAAAGAAGGCTCTCGGCCGACTAGATTGTGAGGGATTGACCTTAAAGCCTAGTAACATTGTGGTAAGGGTTTTTGATGGGTCGAAGAGAATGGTGCATGGGGAGGTGGATATCCCTGTCAAGGTAGGATCTCAAACATTTGAGTCCACCTTCTATGTAATTATAATTAAAACTAGAGTTTGTAGCTTTTGAGTATAAATATATTTCTTTTCGCCGAAATTTATTTTTCAACTCACATTTGGAAAAAATTATTTATATATAATTAGTTTACCTTCAATTCATTTTTAGTCAAAATTATCACTCATAATCAGTTCTTCCACCGTAAAACCAAACACTTGCTAAGTCATTTAAAACCTTTTCGAATTATTGCTAACAAATACAAACTCAATTTGCTTGAATTTGTTGTTTTACTTATAAAGAACTGACATATTCAATTGAATGCTCTTCTATTGATCATGAAAAAGAGGATGAAGTTACTTGAGCTCTAGAGATGTGTCGCAATTTATTGAAGGACCCATATAATATGTTGCAGGTAATTTTCACTGATCATGATACCATTTTGACGGATTATATTGCAAAACTTTTTCCATCTTCATTTAATTTAGGCTTAATAACACTTTTGGTCCTCGTATTTAGACCAACTCACGAAATTGGTCCTTCATTTTTAAAACCAAAAAAAGCAGTCCTTATACTATTTTGTTTGTTGCAATTTTAGTCCTAAACCATATTTTCCCCTCCAAATATGTTGATGTGTCCGAATTTTAAGTGATGTGGCAAATGAACCTTAAAAATGACATTTACATGTCATTAAATTTATATTTCAGAAATTAAAACAAAAAAAGTGAAAATAAAAATTGTTCTTTAATTGAAATAATTTCAAAATCCCTAATTCCCAAACCATTTTCCATCCCTAATTTCAAAAACATGTTTTGTGAGTTAGTGCTGGAAAATGAACAATGGTGAGCGCGGGTGAGATTCTGAATGAGAGAAGAAAGGAGGCTCCATGGTGGTTTTGGTGTAAAGTTGGTTGTAGTTTGAAGAATGAGTCGTTGGTGAGAGGTGGTGGTTAAGCTTCTGAGGGGTGCATCAATTGTGGTTTTGACGGTGAAAGGTGAAGGCACAGTTGGATTGTTTGGCGGAGGTGGGTCTCTGTAAAGAAACAATGAAGGGGGAATAAAATTCTGCACAATGAAAGGTGGGTTCTCCGATTTATTGAGGGAGGAGAATGGTGGTTTGGTTTTAGTGGGTTTTTGAAGTGAGAGTGGGGGTTGTGAATGTGAGGAAATTGCGGTGGTGAACGGAGGAAGAGATTGGTGAAGGGTGTTCGGATTGTTTGAAGGTTTATTTCGGTGGAGGGAGATGGAAATTCTGTGAGTTGTGGTGCTTGGAAGACCAACAAGTAGGAAAGAAGAAAGACGAAGGAAAATCGTGAATGGAATAAGAAGCTGGTGAGTGGTGGTGATTTGGTGGTGATAATGGTGTAGGAATTAGGGATTCTGAAATTATTTCAATTAAATATTATTTTTTATTTTCACTTAATGACATGTAAATGTCATTTTCAAAATTCATTTGCCACATCACTTAAAATTTGGACACATCGGTGTTTTTGGAGTGGAAATGGGCTTTAAGACACAAATTGCAACAAATAAAATAGTATAAGGACTGCTTTGTTCGGTTTTAAAAAGGAAGGACCAATTTCATGAGTTGGTCTAAATACGAGGACCAAAGGTGTTATCAAGCATTTAATTTACATGTCAATATCACACATACAATGTGAGAGTTGGATTTAAGTTGCTTGTAAAACAAAAAATCTCAAAGATAAAGAGGGGAATGAAGAAATTGTCAAGTCAAAAGTTTTATGGAATCCCATAATTAGAGCTTGAGAAAATTTAATAAATTCTTCTACTTAGAAGTCATATAGATTTTGTTATTGTCGCGGCGTGAAAAATACTCGAGTGTATCGCACACTCGAAATACAACAGAGTCGCCAGCGAAATTTACTTATTCCTAAGAGGAAAGGGAAAAGATCGAGAAACCCACAAACAAATGAGAAATAGATAAGATGGTCATCGCAACCAAATTAGGGTTCGGGAGTCAGCTATGCAAGGGGAAGATAATAGCACCCTTCACATCCGTTATACTTAATGGTACCCATTTAGTTAGTTTCATGATCAAATGTTAGCATGATGTTTACTTGCGTTCTACTTATTATGTAGGAAAAAAGAAAGGAAAATGTTTTTGTTTTTTATTATTGGGTTCGACAAGATTTCACAATCTTATGTCTACGTATTCCTGTGTGCAATAGAAAATTAATAGCTTACGTAGTTCTTAGTTGAAAGAACTTTGCTTGTTGGTTCTTTTTAATTGTGAAAAAGAGCTTAATCGTATTTGAATGACAAGACTCGTTGTTTTGAAAGTGACTCACATTTGAGCGATGAAAATCGCATTTGAGAGATAGTTAGCAAAAGACTCAAACTTGAGCAAAATTTGATGAGTTCGAATTGCTTTTAAATTTGTGAAATAATGTCATAAAATTACTTGATTAATTTTGAAAAGGCTCGGTATTGACCAAATTTTAATTTGTTTTGGATTTTTGTTGTGAAAAGGCCTATGATTTATTTTGAAATTGGTGAACGATTTTTGAAAATGATCCTTGATTTTGGTCAAGGGTTTTTAGATTGAGAAATGTTAATTTTATTCTGATCTTATTTAATTAATCAATTAAAATATATTTAATTAATTAATTGAATTAATTAAAAATCAATTAAATAAATTTAATTTGATTAAAACAAATTTAATCAATTTAATTAAGGTAATTACAATTTTAATTGATAAAATCAATTATATAGAACATTTTAATTAGTTAATTTAACAAGAAAAAGTGGGATGTTTAAGTTTTTTTTTAAAAAGGTTCGTAAATTTTAAATGAATTAGGCCAAGGGCTGAGGCCCAATAACTAGTGCCATGGGCGAAGGGGTGTTTTAAGGTAAAATGCAGGGTGTGTGATGGTCCAAACAACATTGGATCAGTGTAAGGTCTAAATGGCCATTCCCAAAAATCTAAAATGAAGGAGACCTAAAATGAGAAATCCATTGGTCCGCCTCCTAAAAATTTAATCTACCACCCTTTAAATAAAATCTGACACCTTCACATTTTTCTTAATTTTCAAATTGCCCCTGAATAAATTTGGGATAAGAAAATACGAAATTTCTGGTAACATAACAAATTTCATGTAGTTCATTTTTAAATTTCCGGTATAATTTTTTGAAAAATTTTTTTTAATATTTTTTAGACTATTGAAAATTTTGAAATATACTAAAATTGAACTATTGAATTTTTCGAAAAATCCGAAAAATTTTCAAAATTTTCAGATAATTTACTACCAAAAATTTCGGAAAAATCTGGTGCTTTTTTTTAAAATTTTGGTAGTGTAAAATTTAGGGACATGAGAGTAATATTATTTTTATTGGGAATGTCAGATATAAGTGTGGGGTAGCAGGTTAAATCCTCCCACCTCCTCCACAATTTCAACATTTTTCTCTCTTAAGCTTTTCCTCTTTTCTCTCCACGTAAGGCTCCCATTTTCGTTCTGTCATGGGCACTCAAACACAAACAACAGATAATCAAAGGAAATAACCCTCACTCCAATATAACCTAAGCCCCATTTTCCACTATGATTCACAGATATTACATCTTACAAATAGAATTCAAAATAGTAAGCATCAATTAAATCGAAATTGACAATGAGCTACATCTTCTAAAGGATGCAACAAGGACTGTCTTCTAGTAAGCTTTTGATTCTTCGTCTCGTACTCCTCTTACTCTCCTTTTTTTAATTCGAAACTCTGCTTGATTGTGTTTTGTGTGTTGGATTCGTTGAGACCCTTCGAAGAAGTGTAAGGAGAGGCTGAAATTTAATTAGTTTGTGAGCTTTGAGAGATTGTTTTGAATATGTTTTGTGAATTGAGAAAGGTCGAATACGTGAGTTTTGTATGATGTATGCGGTATTTGCATATGTTTATGTATATGGATTTTGTATGTTAACGAGTTTTTTTGCTCTAGATTTGGAGGTGTGGTACATGATGCATGATGGAGCTCATGGGGACTGCATAAGGAATACAACGCATCTCACCTCTTTTGTTTCATTTTTCTATAAAAAATAATGGTGTACTCCCTCCATCCCAAAATATAAGAGAAAAAATAAATAAAAAAACATTTATTAAGAAAAGTAAAAACATAACTATTTGGCTTGTGATTTTCTTGAAATAAAGTGCTTAGGAAGATGTAAAAACAATTCTAATTGGTTGTTGGTTATAGAAAAAATGAGAGAGAATAGAAATTAAATGCAATTTGCATTTAATTTTACCTTGAAAAAGATGAAAGTTGATTTTTTTCCTCTTATATTTTGAGACAATAAAAATACATTTTTTTCTCTTATATTTTGGGATGGAATAAGTTTTTTTTGGTTCTTTTTCTTCTAAAATGAAAAAAGTAATGTAATAAACATGATTATGATGTGTGATATATGCCTTTTATATGTAAACTTTACATATAAAATCAAACCGGATATTGAACCAGTCAAATTTCTAGTTCAAGGTTTAATTAATTTAACTGGTTAAACATACGATCAAACCGTTTATTAAATAAGTTAATAATATGAAACTAAATTTTATATTTATGCCACACATAATCATATGTACACAACTTTATAAACTAAATATTTCAAAAATACGTTACAAACTTAATACAACAATATTGATAATACATATAATAGTACAACAATATTGATAATACATATAATAGTACAACATATTTGTACTTCATTTCAATCTTCATTTAAAAACAATTAGGGTTAATTGAAATTTTGGTCTTTCTATTTAGTTTTTTTTTGAAATTTTAGTTTCCATTTCAAATTAAAATCAAATTTTTATGACATGGCCTTCAATTTGATGATGTGTCACTGCCACATATGCAATAATTAATTTCATGTTGTAGCAGTAGAAATGTTGAGACTAAGTCATTGAATTGACTTGACTCACATAAAGCAAATAAAAATTGTCACCACACTTTATTGTTTTCAAAGGAATGGGAAAAGAGCGAATAACCCAAAAAGAGGGGGAGAGAATATAAGTTCAGGAGTTGGTTATGCAAAAGGAAGGTATTAACACCCTAAACTTCTACGATACTCCATAGGAACTTCTTTGAAAATATGTGAACTTTGGCTATAAATGTTGTATAAAAAATAGATGGTGGAGATGAAAAAAGAAGTATATTTTTTAATTTTTGCACCCGCCGTGGTTGTGAACCTTTAGTGCCTATGTACCACCTTCCGTGCAATAGGGGATCGGGGTACTTGTAGTTCACCTTTAAAATTTTTAAAATACATGTGTGTTGGTTAATTTTAAGAGAGGAGACATCATCGTCTTATCCGAGTGGAAGATCATACTTACTACCCACGATTATGAGAAAGGAGAATTTGCGTCATCTCAAAGTAGAGGATATGACTTGGATATTAAAATCAACAAAGCCTCGCTCAAAACCCAAGTGGAAAATATCTCATTTCACTTCATATCGTAGAAGCATAGTAGTTCGCATCACTACAAGGATTGACAAGAGTCTGATATTTTTTGAGAAAACTTTTAAAGTAAAAAAAACCAAAGTGGCAAATGGTTTGAATGAGATTGATTGACTTTTAGTCTTCTCACAAAAATTTCAAAGCATGACTAAGTTGTTTAAAGTTTGATTGAAAAAATATTTTAAAAATGCATGAACCTATGTCCAATTTTGTTGTAAAAGTGATTCAAGTTTTAGAAAACAAGGAGAGTTTTAAAAAGGGGAGAAGATTTTTGAAATTAAAGAAGATGGGAGGAGATGAATGGACTATCCTAAAGCATAAGGTAAAAACTAGGGAAAAGAACCGTCTAACCAACAAGAAGCCAACACTTGACATAATGAGTCAATGTAGAATTGTCATCCTTTGGACTGAGACCAAATAAGCAAATATAATAAACCTCTTAAGAAAACCAATCTACAAATGCATTATGTCTTCACAAAAATTAGGCAGAGTAACGACTGTATACTGGTAAATTCCCAATCACAGACAAAGCACATAATCGAAACAACCTGCACATAAAGAAAACAAACAACCCAATATCTCGGGGTAAACCCCAAGAACTCTAGACAATATAGCAGTAGAAGTCACAAGGTCTCAAGGTAGGTCGAGGTCTCTACTCCTAAGTCCAAGAAGATCATAACTCCATCATGCCAAGGATAGCAACCAAATAGTCCAAATAGCATTAAGGTTTTTTTATTGTTCAAGCTGATTATTAGGTATCTTCAAAAAGAAAATGAAAAGCTCAAGTGAGCAAAAATAAAAATGACATAAAGAATAAATGCTCAAGCGAGCAAAGATGAAAATAGCATGAAATGTAAATGCTAAAATAAATGGCGCTTAAAGTAAAAGCATAATGTAAAAGCATGAAAATAAAGTCAATTGTTAATGAGTTAGAAATTAGAGATTAGTTGAATGACCATCTTGAAACTTGCATTTGAAAACTCATTAGAAGATTGATAAAATCAAAGCCTCTCAACAACAAGTTTCATTCGCATTTTGTCAAGTATATCATTTATTTTAAATTCTCGAGGCAACAATTAAATAATCAAGGATTTTTAAATGGTTCACTTAGTCCAAAATTTATGATGATTCATTAGAGGATTGATAAGACCAAATCCTCCTAACAATGAGTCTCAAGGTTATTAGATCAAAGGTTTCAAATTAAACATACTTGGGCTTGCAAACATAGGTTTGGGCAACGAATGATCATTTCTCGAATCGGGACAAAATTTTGCGCTATATTAAGTAATCGTAAGTGGATATATAAAAGTCGCACCTATTTTGAGGTCGGTCAATAGCAATCTACATGCCATATATTTGAAGAGATGATATGTAGATCATCTTCTAACAACATGTAACACAATGAGAAAGGGATAAGATGAAGAGGGAAGGGATATATTTGAATCAAAAGTTTAATCAAACTATCAATAAAATTATCCATCCATTTTTGTGGAGTTAAACTCAACACCCAAGATCCAATGATGTTAATGAAGTTCATGATCAACTAACACGTAGCCAAAATATATTAAAAAATAAATTGTATTTAATGAATAAGATAAAAAGGAAAAATGATTTTTAAATTATTTTCAAAATGATAATAAAAGGAAAAATATCAAACCATATGAAAAGTATCAAAGAAAAATTTAAAGAGGCCATAGAAAAATCAGAAATGATCCCAAATATTTTTATAAAATTTTTGGTATTTTTTTTAAATTAGAAAAGTATTATTAAACTAATTAAAATCACTCACATAAGTGAAACAAAAAGATCAAAAATAGTAGAAGTCAAAATAAAATTTTAGAAAAAATTTCAGAAAGTCAGAAATAAAGAAAATGATTTTTATAAAAAAATTTAGAATTTAAAAATATCAAAAAGTAATTTTAAATAATTAAAAACAAGTTAAAACAAAGCAAAAATTATAAGAAATATCAAATCTGAAAATAAACTAATGAAAAAGTAAAAATCAGAAAGAGAATATTTGAAGAGGGTAGTACCTAGACTCCATACAAGCCTGAAACTTAAGGGCTATTGTGTGACTTATTTGCCTTTACCATGTTTGCTATCTGTGATACTTGTTGTGTGTTTTATCATGACATCATGCATCATGACATATGCATACGCATCATACAACACATTCTCATTTATTTTGAGAACATCATTGCTTGATACATATCATGCATTACATACATCTAACATTTACCTTTCGGGAAGAAATACAATCAAATTCTCACCAAGTTCGAGCTATGAAGCCCAGATCCGACTGGATAGTATCTTGATCTCTACAGCATATTGTGAAGCCCAGAGAATGACCGGATAACAGTATCAAACACCGCGAAGCCTAGATTCGACCAGATAGTGGTTTATCTCTAAGCTATGAAGCCCGGATTCGACCGGATAATAGTTTAATCCCCAACGAGCCGTGAAGCCCAGATTACGATCAGATAACAGCTCAGCAAGTACCATGAAGCCTGGATTACAACCAGACAGTGGTATATCATAAACACAAGCCGTGAAGCCCAGATTACAATCGGATAACAGCTCAGCAAGTTATTCTGAAGCCTGGTTTATGACCAGATAGCAATACTAGTTTCTGTGAAGCCTGAATTACGACCAGATAGCAGCCAAAGGCACCACGAAGCCTGGATTACGACCAGATAGTGGTATATCTTTAACACAAGTTATGAAGCCTGAATTACAACCGGATAGTATCTTGATTCCTCCAAACACCGCGAAGCCTAGATTACGACCAGATAGTGGTATGAGACATCGTGAAGCCTGGATTACGACCAGATAGAGATAAAAGACATTGTGAAGCCTGGATTACGACCAGATAATAGTGAAAGACACTGTGAAGCTTGGATTACAACCAAATAGCAGTTTACCCAGCCAATTACTATGAAGCCCGAATTCGACCAGATATTAGTAGGCCCAAAGTCAGATGGAAAGCCCGGATTACAACCGGTTAACCATTTGATCTCTTCTGAAGCCTGGATTACGACCAGATAAGAAGTGAGGTATTGTGAAGCCTGGATTACAACCAGATAGCAGTACAGAACACCATGAAGCCTGGATTCGACCAGATAATGGTATAAAGCATCGTGAAGCCTGGATTACGACCAGATAGCGATAAAAAGCACTAAAGCCTGGATTACGACCAGATAACAGTGAGGGACACTATGAAGATTGGATTACGACCAAATAGCAGTTTACCTGGACAGTTACTAAGAAGCCCGGAGTTGACCAGTATTTGTGTGCCCTAAGCAAAAGTTGAAGCCCGGATGCAACCGGATAACAACTCATTTTCTTTTGAAGCCTGGATCACGACCAGATAAGAATCGAGAAATTGCGAAGCCTGGATTACAACCGGATAGCAAGTTTAATCTCATCCCCAGTAAGTCACTGTAAAGCCTGGATTACGACCAGATAGAAGTCGGTCTTATTACTATGAAGTTTGGATCACGACCAGATAGTAGTTCACTTTCACCTCTTCGACCAAGAGATAATTCCCCAGTAGAATAACAGACGACCGAAGCTCCTAAAATTCTACTTCTCTCAATACTGAGATCGGCATTCCCCAACGGAATCTTCCTCAACAACAGGTATACAGACTCTCGCTAAGGAATCTCAAATGCAATCGATACTCCTTCGGGTAGCATCTTTAAGCCCATTCCCCGTCAACAATTTCCAAATGGCATCTTTAAGCCTATTCCCCATTAGAAATTTCCAAGTGGCATCTGTAAGCCCATTCCCGACATCATAAGACGGATACCACTTCATGCGAGTGCAAATTTCTAGGCACTCTAGTGTTCAATCCTCTTCCACCTTCGGATCACGAGAGGCACGCAAGCCAATCTACATCCTCAGGTTGAAGAATATTGAACAGGGGCAGTTGTTGTACCCCAAAATTTTCCCTCCCATATTTCTCAAAATATTTCAAGAGAGGTCCTCAAGTTGCTCAAGGAAGTCCAATGGTTGACCAGACAAGCTCTCTCCTAAGACAGTCTACCTCGAATTAGGGTTTCATGTTGCATCAAGATACTTGAGTCCAAGGGATCCCAAATGCTCACCATTGTCCTAAAATGTTCTCAAGATCATCCATGTCAAGTTTCAAGCCTTGCAGATAAAGTTTGCCCAGTCAATTGCTCAAAGGCCTGAAAATCGACTGTGCTAGGGCAAAAGTCAATTGTGGTCCACATGCAGTCAAACTTCAAGATTTTTGGTAAAAATACTCATTTTGAAGTATATTTCATAATTTTATCAAGGGTTGATCATGATTCATCAAGGATTGCTCATAATTCATCAAGAACCAAAAGTTGCTAAATTAGGGTTTTGTAGGAAAAGTCAACTCAACTTTGACCAAGCATAACTTTCTCATAATTTATGAGAAATGACCAATCCAAAGCTCATTTTTAATAGGATGCAATGCTATACAATCCATATTCAGCTCCTAAGTTCAAAATATGCACTCACAAGAAGTTATGAATTTGGACATTATAGGTCATTTTGAAAAGTCAACAAAAACACCTTTTTTGTCAAAGCTTCATACATGAACATGGAATACCAAATTGAGATGAGGCCAAAAGGGTTGCTTAGAGGACATCTCAAACTTTATAAAAAGTCCAAGAACACCTTTAAAGAGTCAAAATTAAGTAAGTGATGCATTGGTGAATTTGACCTTTTTTGCAAAATTGTCAAAAGTCAACTATGCCTAAAAATGCAATTTTTGCTAAATGGGCCCAATCTTTTGCCCTTGTTTTGAGTTGGCAACATGGTCCACGAGCCCTAGCCCTTGTCACTTGTCATTATCTTGTTTTTATTATTTATTTTGATTTTTATTTGAATTAAATCATTTTAAATCAAAACAAATCATAGAAAATCCAAAACATTGAAATTAAAAGATCTTGTGCTTATTTCAGGTCCTACATCCAGCTAGCATAAGATTGAATTTGTGTCAAGGCTTTGTGTGCACAAAAAGATTGAATTTGGCAATTTTTGGAAAGATATTCAAAGTAAATCAAATCCAAATCAAGAGCAATGGTGGAGGAAGATTGAGACCAGGCCTTCACCCCTAATTCATTCCTCAATACATAAAGAACATTGGCAGACCTAAATGAAGGCTGGAGAGAGGCGTGAGAAGAAGAAAAAAACTTGAAAAAATCACAACAAAGTGTTGGGTCGAATTCATTGTTCCAAGCAATTTCAAAGCCTCCTGACTATCCCAATCACTTCCCGGGATCCCCAGCAAGCAAAACCAATCAAGAACAAGCACTCCCAGGCCCTGTAGCTCGCTGTAATTCAGTCACGACATTGTTATTTTCTTGAATTCGAATTGCATAATTGTGGCATCTATAGCATGAAATATTTGTAGATTCTTGATCCTGAGAACATTTGCAAACTATCTGTAATATTCAATTGCATTTTTATGGGTTGTATGAGATTTCATCATTGCTAGGTTTTTCTGCTTCGATTTGGGATTTCTTCATATAGGTAAAATTGGGCCATGAAAGGGGCACCATTATGCTCAGCAGGTCCAGACGATGCTATCCATGGCCTTAGTTTTTATTTATCATGCTTGTTTTGAATTTTGAGATTCGCATGACCTGTAGCTACGGACATAGTGTCGTAGGTAAAAGTCTGTAACTTTTACCAACGATGCAAGGAGGAAGATGACATACGTGCCTCCATCCCATTCGCTGATTTAAATTCTGGCGCTTTATTCTGGCCAGAAATCTTTAGATATGATATATTGTTGTTTCTGTTATGTTAATGAACTAACATCTAGCGCAGTTGGTCAGAAGAAGGAAATCAGAGGTTCAGTGTTCTGGGTTCGACCCCAGGCAGAAGCTTCTGGGTATATTCTCATTCGTTTTCGCCAAAGTCAACACTTGCATCTTCTGAAGGTCACCGCCTTCTGGATCCACCGCCCAGCAGCAGATCTAGTGCATCATCTTTCTGATCCATTAGGCAAGATCAGATCCCATGCATCATCTTCTGGATCCCAGTCAGAACCAGATCCAGCACGTGCCGGCCACCATCTTCTGGTCACCATCATCTTCTGGATCACCATCTTCTGGTCACCATCATCTTCTAGATCACCATCTTCTGGTCACCATCATCTTCTGGATAATCATCCTCTGATCAGAGTCGTTGATACCAGGCCACTTTTTCTTTTATTCTTTTATATTTTCTTCATTGATCTATTTAAATTATTTTACTAACACAAATTAATTTTCTTTTTATCAAAAAAATCACAAAAATAATATTTTTCATCCAATTAGGTTTAAGTTTATTTAATTTTTTATCAAAAATTAATTAAATTAATTACGTTATTTAATTTTTGGATAACTTTAATTATTTTGTAAATAAATTAAAATTAATTAGAACAATTAGGGTTTTATTTCTATCTTAATTATATTATATTTTTCTTAAAATAACCAAAAACACAAAAATAGACCATTTATTTATTTTCATTAATTAATTTAATTAACTAATTAATTTTGTATTTTATTTTAAAACCTAATTCTTTTCTTAAAAATATTTAAAAACAACAAAAACATTTTTTTCTCTTAATTAGGTTAAAAGGGGTCAAAACCCTAGTTCTCTCCCGATCTTAATTTCATCGCGCGCTTTATCATTATTATTTACCATATTCATGTGATTGCCCACAAGTTGTAATAGCTTAATTAGGACTTTTATTTTTCATTTATTGTTTCTTTTTAAAAGGGTTTGTTTTTGGCTATGTAAATACCCGAAGCCTTGTAATAGCGTAGTTTAATTTCCGCACTTTAAATTCCGCAAAATATTTAACTGTTAGATGTATGAATATTAGGGATGCATGACAAGAATGTATGTAAAACTTTAAAATAGTTAGCAAACCCTAAATGTGCAAAAATAAATAATCTGAAATTGAATCACTCGCACATGCGCACTCCTAGGGTACGCTCCCACTTAGTTGCCTTCGGTAAACGGTCATTAGGTATAGGATATTTTAGTGTCCACTCTCTTGTCTAAACAAAGATCAAAGTCTCGTTCGGAAAAGTTGCCTCGGAAAAGTTGCCTCGGAATGGTTGCCTCGAAATTGTTGCCTCGGATATTGTTGCCTCGAATAATTGATCTAAGACATTAGGGTTACTACTAAGACGTCCTAACATTGCTTTAGTGACCATACATCCCTTTTCGAATTGACCCTCACAACTCCAACAACGGTGTTACCTACTCAGTAATAGTAGGATAGCATTGTCTAAAGGAAACAAACATAGAACAGTTCTATTTTTCGAGTAGGTAGAATCTTAAGTACTTGCTCAATCCAAACAAACTTTTCCACACTTACACTCTTCTTTCAAACAAAGCTTTCAAAAACACTTCGTAACACTCTTGAAGACAGAAGCAAGAGTTAAATCAAAGTCAAAAAACATTTTCAAATCAAACACACACAAAGTAATTTTGAAAATGATGAGCAAGTACCTAAGAGCCCGTGGAAAACCACAGATAGAAAGGGTGTTAATACCTTCCATTTTTATAATCTACCCCCCATACTCAAAATCTTGAAAAAGGGAATTTTTATGTGCTTTTTTCCTTTCCTTGTTGGATAAAATAAAAGTCGGTGGCGACTCTTGCTTACCGCGACATTTTGCAAACACAAACGCAAAATGCAAACCAGCATTCCAAAAACAATCCGGTTCTGGCCACTCTATCACAGAACTGGCGACTCTGCTGGGGAAAAATAAGTGGGGTATACCTTAGGATTAGTTCATCATATTATTTTCTATTGTTTGATTTGACTGCTTTATATTTGTGGGCTTTGTATTAGAGTTACTATAGATCATAACCCGGATCTGGGGAACACATTTTAGGTAAGTACCAATAGACTGTGAGGGAACTGTACAGCATAGACCGATACGGTTGAAGTAGTAGCTACGTTGATGTGGCATGTTAGTTGGTACCGATATCCCTTGTGGAGCAACAAGGAGAATATGGGGCTGCTATATGGGTCGTTAAGCATCAACTGACCTTAGAACCTATAATTGACCAACTTGGCCATAGGAAGTAGTGAGATAGCCGGCCTCAGCATAGAGCTGGGAACTGGTTGATACTCGATACTACACTCATTGAGACCATACTCTCGAGATAGTTCCGGATGCAATAAAAGATTGCGTAAGCTGAAACCATGACTGATGGAGGATGGTCGGTGATATTGAGAACCTCTAGAACTCGGTTACTATTATTAGGACAGGTTGAACCAACTGAACTTCAAGAGGGTAGTACCTAGACTCCATACAAGCCTGAAACTTAAGGGCTATTGTGTAACTTGTTTGCCTTTACCGTGTTTGATATTTGTGATACCTGTTGTGTGTTTTATCATGACATCATGCATCATGACATATGCATATGCATCATACAACACAGTCTCATTTATTTTGAGAACATCATTGCTTGATACATATCATGCATTACATACAACTAACCTTTACCTTTCAGGAAGAAATACAATCAAATTCTCACCAAGTTCGAGCTATGAAGCCCGGATCCGACCGGGTAGTATCTTGATCTCTACAGCATATTGTGAAGCCCGGAGAACGACCGGAGAACAGTATCAAACACCGCAAAGCCTGGATTCGACCAGATAGTGGTTTATCTCTAAGCTCTGAAGCCCAGATTCGACCGAATAATAGTTTAATCCCCAGCGAGCCGTGAAGCCCGGATTACAACCGGATAACAGCTCAGCAAGTACCACAAAGCCTGGATTACGACCAGATAATGGTATATCATAAACACAAGCCGTGAAGCCCGGATTACGACCAGATAACAGATCAACAAGTTATTGTGAAGCTTGGATTACGACCAGATAGCAATACTAGTTTCTGTGAAGCCTGGATTACGACCAGATAGCAGCCAAAGGCATCGCGAAGCCTGGATTACGACCAGATAGTGGTATATCTTTAACACAAGTTATGAAGCCCAGATTAAGACCGTATAGTATCTTGATTCCTCCAAACACCGCAAAGCCTGGATTACAACCAGATAGTGGTATGAGACATCGTGAAGCATGGATTACGACCAGATAGCGATAAAAGACACTGTGAAGCCTGGATTATGACCAAATAATAGTGAAAGACACTGTGAAGCTTGGATTACGACCAAATAGCAGTTTACCCGGCCAATTACTATGAAGCACGGATTCGACTGGATATTAGTAGGCCCAAAGTCAGATGGAAAGCCTGGATTAAGACCGGATAACCATTTGATCTCTTCTGAAGCCTGGATTACGACCAGATAAGAAGTGAGGTATTGTGAAGCCTGGATTACAACCAAATAGCAGTACAGAACACCATGAAGCCTGGATTTGACCAGATAATGGTATAAAGCATCGTGAAGCCTGGATTATGACCAGATAGCGATAAAAAGCACTAAAGCTTGGATTACGACCAGATAACAGTGAGGGACACTATGAAGATTGGATTACGACCAAATAGCAGTTTACCTGGACAGTTACTAAGAAGCCCGGAGTCGACCGAATATTAGTGTGCCCTAAGCTAAAGTTGAAGCCCGGATGCGACCGGATAACAACTCATTTTCTTTTGAAGCCTAGATCACGACCAGATAAGAATCGAGAAATTGCGAAGCCTGGATTACGACCGGATAGCAAGTTTAATCTCATCCCCAGTAAGTCACTGTAAAGCCTGGATTATGACCAGATAGCAGTTGGTCTTATCACTATGAAGCCTGGATCACAACCAGATAGTAGTTCACTTTCACCTCTTCGACCAAGAGATAATTCCCCAGTAGAATAACGGACGACCGAAGCTCCTAAAATTCTACTTCTCTCAAGACTGAGATCAACATTCCCCAGCGGAATCTTCCTCAACAACAGGTATACAGACTCTCACTAAGGAATCTCTGATGCGATCGACACTCCTTCGGGTGGCATCGTTAGCCCATTCCCCGTTAGCAATTTCCAAATGGCATCTTTAAGCCCATTCCCCGACAGCAATTTCCAAATGGCATCTATAAGCCCATTTCCGACATCACAAGATAGATACCACTTCATGCGAGTGCAAATTTCTGGGCACTCTAGTGTTCAATCCTCTTCCACCTTCGGATCACGAAAGGCACGCAAGCCAATCTACTTCCTCAGGTTTAAGAAGATTGAACAGGGGAAGTTGTTGTACCCCAAAATTTTCCCTCCCATATTTCTCAAAATATTTTAAGAAAGGTCCTCAAGTTGCTCAAGGAAGTCCAAGGGTTGACCAGACGAGCTCTCTCTTAAAATAGTCTACCTCAAATTAGGGTTTCATGTTGCATCAAGATAATTGAGTCCAAGGGATCCCAAATACTCACCATTGTCATGAAATGTTCTCAAGATCATCCATGTCAAGTTTCAAGCCTTGCAGAGAAAGTTTGCTCAGTCAATTGCTCAAAGGCCTGAAAATCGACTATGCTAGGGCAAAAGTCAATTGTCGCCCACACGCAGTCAAACTTCAAGATTTTTGGTAAACATACTCATTTTGAAGTATATTTCATCATTTGATCAAGGGTTGATCATGATTAATCAAGGATTTCTCATAATTCATCAAGAACAAAAAGTTCCTAAATTAGGGTTTTGCAGGAAAAGTCAACTCAACTTTGACCAAGCATAACTTTCCCATACTTTATGAGAAATGACCCATACAAAGCTAATTTTGAATAGGATGTAATGATCTACAATCCATCTTCATCTCCCAAGTTCAAAATATGAACTCACAAGAAGTTATGAATTTGGACATTATAGGTCATTTTGAAAAGTCAACAAAAACACCTTTTTTGTCAAAGCTTCATACATGAACATGGAATACCAAATTGATATGATACCAAAAGGGTTGCTTAGAGGACATCTCAAGATTTCTAAAAATACAAGAAAACATTTAAAGAGTCAAAATTGAGGAAGTTATGCATTGGTGAAGTTGACATTTTTTTGCAAAATTATCAAAAGTCAACTATGCCTAAAAATGAAATTTTTGCTAAATGGGCCCAATCTTTTGCACTTGTTTTGAGTTGGAAACATGGTCCACGAGCCCTAGCCCTTGCCACTTGTCATTATCTTGTTTTTATTATTTATTTTGATTTTTATTTGAATTAAATCATTTTAAATCAAAACAAATCATAGAAAATCCAAAACATTAAAATTCAAAGATCTTGTGCTTATTTCAGGTCCTACATCCAGCTAGCATAAGATTGAATTCGTGCCAAGGCTTTGTGTGCACAAAAAGATTGAATTTGGCAATTTTTGGAAAGATATTCAAAGTAAATCAAATCCAAATCAAGAGCAATGATGGAGGAAGATTGAGACCAGGCCTTCAACCCTAATTCATTCCTCAATACATAAAGAACATTGGCAGACCTAAATGAAGGCTGGAGAGAGGCGTGGGAAGAAGAACAAAACTTGAAAAATAACAATAAAGTGCTGGGTCGAATTCATTGTTCCAAGCAATTTCAAAGCCTCCTGACTATCCCAATCACTTCCTGGGATCCCCAGCAAGTAAAACCAATCAAGAACAAGCACTCCCGGGCCCTGTAGCTCGATGTAATTCAGTCATGACATTTCTATTTTCTTGAATTCGAATTGCATAATTGTGGCATCTATAGCATGAAATATTTGTAGATTCTTGATCCTGAGAACATTTGCAAACTATCTGTAATATTCAATTGCATTTTTATGGGTTGTATGAGATTTCACCATTGCTAGGTTTTTCTGCTTCGATTTGGGATTTCTTCATATAGGTAAAATTGGGCCATGAAAGGGGCACCATTATGCTCAGCAGGTCTAGACAATGCTATCCATGGCCTTAGTTTTTATTTATCATGCTTGTTTTGAATTTTGAGATTCGCATGACCTGTAGCTACGGACATAGTGTCGTAGGTAAAAGTCTGTAACTTTTACCAACGATGCAAGGAGGAAGATGACATACGTGCCTCCATCCCATTCGCTGATTTAAATTCTGGCGCTTTATTCTGGCCAGAAACCTTTAAATATGATATATTGTTGTTTCTGTTATGTTAATGAACTAACGTCTAGCGCAGTTGGTCAGAAGAAGGAAATCAGAGGTTCAATGTTTTGGGTTCGACCCCAGGCAGAAGCTTCTGGGTATATTCTCATTCGTTTTCGCCAAAGTCAACACGTGCATCTTCTGAAGGTCACCACCTTCTGGATCCACCGCCCAGCAGCAGATCCAGTGCATCATATTTCTGATCCATTAGGCAAGATCAAATCCCATGCATCATCTTCTGGATCCCAGTCAGAACCAGATCCAGCACGTGTCAGCCACTATCTTCTGGTCACCATCATCTTCTGGATCACCATCTTCTGGTCACCATCATCTTCTGGATCACCATCTTCTGGTCACCATCATCTTCTGGATAATCATCCTCTGATCAGAGCCGCTGATACCAGGCCACTTTTTCTTTTATTCTTTTATATTTTCTTCATTGATCTATTTAAATTATTTTACTAACACAAATTAATTTTCTTTTTATCAAAAAAATCACAAAAATAATATTTTTCATCAAATTAGGTTTAAGTTTTTTTTTATCAAAAATTAATTAAATTAATTAGGTTATTTAATTTTTGGATAACTTTAATTATTTTGTAAATAAATTAAAATTAATTAGAGCAATTAGGGTTTTATTTCTAACTTAATTATATTTTATTTTTCTTAAAATAACCAAAAACACAAAAATAGACCATTTATTTATGTTCATTAATTAATTTAATTAACTAATTAATTTTGTATTTTATTTTAAAACCTAATTCTTTTCTTAAAAATATTTAAAAACAACAAAAACATTTTTTTCTCTTAATTAGGTTAAAAGGGGTCAAAACCCTAGTTCTCTCCCGATCTTAATTTCATCGCGCGCTTTATCATTATTATTTACCATATTGATGTAATTGTCCACAAGTTGTAATAGCTTAATTATGACTTTTATTTTTCATTTATTGTTTCTTTTTAAAAGGGTTTGTTTTTGGCTATGTAAGTACCCGAAGCCTTGTAATAGCGTAGTTTAATTTCCGCACTTTAAGTTCCGTAAAATATTTAACTGTTAGATGTATGAATATTAGGGATGCATGACAAGAATGTATGTAAAACTTTAAAACAGATAGCAAACCCTAAATGTGCAAGATAAATAATCTGAAATTGAATCACTCGCACATGCGCACTCCTAGGGTACACTCCCACTTGGTTGCCTTCGGTAAACGGTCATTAGGTATAGGATATTTTAGTGGCCGCTCTCTTGTCTAAATAAAGATCAAAGTCCCGTTCAAAAAAGTTGCCTCGAAAAAGTTGCCTCAGAATGGTTGCCTCGGAATTGTTGCCTCGGATATTGTTGCCTCGAATAATTGATCTAAGACATTAGGGTTACTACTAAGACGTCCTAACATTGCTTTAGTGGCCGTACGTCCCTTTTCGAATTGACCCTCACAACTCCAACGACGGTGCTACCTACTAACTAATAGTAGGATATCATTGTCTAAAGGAAACAAACATAGAACAATTCTCTTTTTCGAGTAGGTAGAATCTTAAGTACTTGCTCAATCTAAACAAACTTTTCCACACTTACACTCCTCTTTCAAATAAAGCTTTCAAAAACACTTCATAACACTCTTGAAGACAGAAGCAAGAGTTAAATCGAAGTCAAAAAACCTTTTCAAATCAAACACACACAAAGCAATTTTGAAAATGATGAGCAAGTACCTAAGAGCCCGTGGAAAACCACGGATAGAAAGGGTGCTAATACCTTCCTTTTCTATAATCTACCCCCCGTACTCAAAATCTCGGAAAAGGGAATTTTTCTGTGCTTTTTTCCTTTCCTTGTTGGATAAAATAAAAGTCGGTGGCGACTCTTGCTTACCGCGACATTTTGCAAACACAAACGCAAAACACAAACCAGCATTCCAAAAATAGTCCCGGTTCTGGCCATCGTATCACATGCTTCATCGGGGAACATCACACAGACTTCAATGGGGGATAATAATGTTTCAACATCTAGACTTCCATTGGGGATTACAATACTGACTTCATTAGGGTAGATGAAAACCATGCCATTGAGATAACAACTGGGGATCCCGTGCTGACTTCACTGGGGAGGACAATATCACATAGTCGAGAGGAGCCCAAAATACATTCTTCAATACCAAGAGGGATGATTACATAAACTTCAATGAGGAGCAATCATGAAACCACATGGGGATAATAACTTTCAGAGAGAAATGTTGTCTTAGCTTTACTTGGGGATTTAAGAAGTCAAAATAATACAAAAAGAAATCAAAATTATGGGGCTTTTAAATCAAACCCAACGCTTGGCGAAAGAAAACCCAAAAAGTTGACACTTGTTTCAACACTTCTTATGAAAGATTTTTCCCTTGTCTAGTTGCAAAACAACAACAATAATTCCAATACTGCAAAAGGGAAATATTTTTCAAATGATTCCACCTCATCACACAAAGGGAGAAGGAACATCAGTCATATGAGTGAAGACCTCACTGGGGAATCTGGGATAAAGGTTTCAGACCATGGAAAACCCGAAACCAAAATTACCAACCTGGGAGAAAAACTGAACCAAGACCTGACTGGGGAAAACAGGATCACAAATCCAACACCGCACCATATATCAATTGGTGTCATCTCCAACTATTTTGAGAAACACAAGAAGATCATATGCATATCAGCGAAATTGACCTGAAAGAACTTTCTTGGGGAATATATACTTCCAAAACTTCAGAGTTCATCCATCTTTGGAATCAAAATTTTTGTTTTTCTTAAGTCACAAAATCTACGGTAAAAAGTAATTTGTAAATTCTTTTCAATTTTTTATTTATTATTAAATCTCTTTGTTTTGAAAATTACTATCAATAATAAATTGAGTATTTGTAAGCATAATAAAATAAGAATCACAAAGAATTGGATAAAAGCTCAAACTTTATTAATAGAATGGTAGTATGCGAATGGAGAGACCCTATAGATGATTACAAAGTTTGCAAAATGGTAATATATTGGAAAAGATACGTTAAAATACAATGACCACTATTCTCCCTAACAACTTTGAATTCCTGATCAGTAACTTTTATCGAAGTATGGCGAGAGTCCAAGAAGATTGTTGCTTCAATGATCAAGTCTTGTCTGACGCAGTTACTTGCCAAGAAATCCCTAACTTGTGCCTAAGTTGCCCTTGCGGGTTTTCAACCTAGCGGGAAGAATATATTCTGTTTGTGTCTCTTATTTTTGCCTAGACCGCCCTTTCGGGTTTTCAGTCTACCCAGACGCTCTTTTTTGGCTAAGCCGCCCTTTCAGGTTTTCGACTTAGCAAGTTGTTCTTTTATTTCTTTAGGAAAAGTATTTCTTAACTGCATCAGCATTCATAGTATGTGGGAACTCCTCACCATCCATAGTTTCAAGAATCAATGCACCACCAGAGAATGATTTCTTAATAAAATATGGGCCTTAATAATTGGGAGTCCACTTTCCCCTAGAATCAGCGTTAAAAGACATGATCTTCCTGAGCACGAGGTCGCCTTCTCTGAATTCACGAGGCTTGACCTTCTTATCAAAAGCTTTCTTCATTCTCTTCTGGTATAACCGACCAAGACACAAGGACGTCATTCTCTTTTCTTCAATCAAATTCAATTGGTCAAACCTGTTCTGGACCCATTTATCCTATGACAATTTGGTTTCCATTATCACATGTAAAGAGGGAATCTCAACCTCAACGGGGAGCACTGCTCCCATACCATACACAAGGGAGAACGAGGTTGCCCTTGTTGAAGTTTAGATAGATGTACGATATCCATGCAAGGAAAAAGGGAGCATATCATGCCAATCTTTATAGGAAACAACCATTTTCTGGATGATCTTCTTGATGTTTTTATTAGCAGCTTCAACAGCCCCATTCATCTTTGGCCTGTAAGGATATGAATTGTGATGGACAATCTTGAATTCTTCATAAAGTTCTGTCATTATCTTGTTATTCAGATTTGAGCCGTTGTCGGTGATAATCCTGCGTGGCACACCATACCGACATATAAGATTGTTCTTGATAAAACGTACTACCACCTGCTTAGTAACATTAGCATATGAAGTTGCTTCCACTCATTTGGTGAAGTAGTCAATTGCCACCAAGATAAAACGGTGTTCGTTCAATGCCTTGGGTTCAATCATTCCAATCATGTCAATACCCCACATATAGGAAGGCCACGGGGAAGAAATAACATTGAGAAGCGCCGGAGGCACATGAATTTTGTCAGCATAAATCAGGCACTTATGGAACTTCTTTGCAAATTTGTAACAGTCAGATTCCATTGTAAGCCAATAGTAACCTACCCTAAGCATCTTTTTTCCATTGAATGTCCATTGGCATGACTCCCAAAGGAACCTTCATGGATTTCATGCATCAACATGTTTTCTTTATGTCTATCCATGCATCTTAGCAAGACCATGTCATAATTTCTTTTGTATAGCACATCTTCATTGAGGAAAAAGCTTCTTGTTGACCTTCTTGATGTCTTTCTATCTTTGTTTGATGCACCAACCGGGTATGCCTGAGTCTGGAGAAAATGCTTGATATCATAATACCAGGGTTTTTTGTCGGATGTTTCCTCTATTGCAAACACATGAGTCGTCCTATCTAAACGTCGTAATATGATACGAGGCACATCGTTATAAGTATTTACTTGATACATGGAAGCCAAAGTGGCTAAAGCATCTGCCATCTGATTTTCATCTCTGGGAATATGATGGAATTCAACTTTATTAAAAAAAGGTAATAATCTTCTAGAATAGTCTTTATAGGGAATCAAGACAGGGTGACGAGTATCCCATTCTCCTTTAATCTGATTTATTACCAAAGATGAATCGCCATACACATCTAGAATTTTGATTCTGAGATCAATAGCCTCCTGGAGACCCATGATACAAGCTTCATACTCTGCCATGTTATTGGTGCAATCAAAGCCTAACCTTGTAGTAAACGGGATATGCGATCCGTAGGGAGTGATAATCACAACACCAATTCCTTTCCCATAGGCATTCACAACTCTATCAAATACCATACCACAGAGATTCAGGATCAGGACCTTCCCCAGGAAAAGGTTTATCACAATCTTTTATCTTCAAAAACATCACATCCTCATCAGGGAAATCATATTTAACAGACTGATAATCATCCACCGGTTAGTGAGCAAGATAATCTGCCAACACACTGCTTTTTATAGCCTTCTGAGTATGATATTCAATATTATATTCATACAACAACATCTTCCAACGGACAAATCTCCCAGTAAGAGCAGGCTTTTCAAAAATGTACTTAATTGGATCCATTTTGGAAATCAACCAAGTAGTATAATTCAACATATATTGTCGCTACTATTTTGCGGCCCAAGCCAAAGCATAACATGTTCTTTCCAGCATAGAATACCCCAACTCACAGTCAGTAAACTTCTTGCTAAGATAATATATGGCATATTCTTTTCTCCGTGTTTCATCTTGTTGTCTCAAAATATAGCCCATAAAATTATCTAACACTGTCAGATACATAATCAATGGTCTTCCTTCAACGGGAGGGAGCAAGATAGGAGGTTCAAGCAGATACTCTTTAATACTTTCAAATGCCATTTGGAAATCATATGTCCATACACAACCTTGATATTTCTTTAACAACTTAAAGCACAACCTTCATCTTTCTTTAACAACTTAAAGATCGGCTCACACGTTGCAGTCATATGGGAAATAAACCTGGAAATGTAATTCAAACGCCCAAGGAAGCCTCTAACTTGCTTTTCAGTTCTTGGCGCTGACATTTCTTGAATTTCCTTAACTTTATCAGGATCAACTTTAATTCCTTTTTGGCTGGCAATGAAACCTAACAATTTTCCTGATCAAACACCAAAGTTGCATTTATTTGGATTCAAGCAGAGACGATACTTCCTCAAACGCTGAAGCAATTTCAACAAATCTTCTATATGCCCTTCTTCAGTCTGGGATTTGGAAATCGTATCATCAACATATACCTCAATTTCCTTGTGCATCAGATCATAGAATAAGGTTTTCATAGCCCTCTGGTACGTTGCACCAGCGTTCTTCAACCCGAAGGGAATCACTCTGTAACAGAATGTTCCCCAGGGTGTGATAAACATTATTTTTTCCATGTCCTCAGGAGCCATTCTGATTTGATTATATCCGTAAAATCCGTCCATGAACAAGAATACTTTGAATTCCGTTGTACTATCAACCAACATATCAATATGTGGTAATGGAAAGTTATCTTTTGGACTAGATTTGTTTAAATCTCTATAATCAACGCACATGCGAACTTTTCCTCTTTCTTTAGTACTGGAAAAATATTGGCAATCCACTGAGGGTACACTGATGTCACAAGAAAACCAGCATTAATCTGCTTTAAAACTTCTTTAAATTTTCACTTCCACATCAGGGTGAGTTTTTCACAACTTCTGCTTGATTGGTAGGTATTCTGGCTTTAGCGGCAAATGGTGTTCCATAATATCAGTATCCAACCCCGGCATGTCTTGGTATGACCAAGCAAAGATGTCCACATACTCTTTCAACAATTTAATCAACCTGCTCTTTACATTGGGATGAAGCAATGCTCAAATCTTGACTTCTTTCAGATCTTCCTCTGAACCCAAATTAATTGTTTCTAACAGATCTTTATATGGCTGAGTGGTACTTTCCTCGCGCTCAAGCAAAAGTGAAGCCTCTTTTGGGATTTCATCGTATTCTTCTTCTTCGGCCACATACGCGGGATATTCAAAGTTAGGAGAGGGTGAAGGGTCATTATGCTCGACGTGTTTTTTAATTAATCTGCACATATGGTTTATGATTGCTTTTAGAAACTGACACACATAGCAAGTGATTATGCATATTACATTTATTATTTATTTTAAAACGATTTTTCTGATTACCATTTTCCAAGAAAAATTAGAAAATAAAGACACAATTTGGGAATCAAAGACAACTTTTATTATTGATTTTAAAGATCAAAGTAACATATATGCCCATACAATATCAATACTTTCACCTTGGGCAGAATGAAAGATTTTTGAAAAGATTAACAAAAAACAATTACTTTTAAATATGAATGCAAGAGAGAACATCAATAGTGACCCAGTTTTGGACTTTGAATCCATGTGTCACGTAGGTCGGCATCGCTTGCTCTGCTTCGCCTTCCAAAATAGCATTGATCCTAGGAACAGTTGGATGAAGATAACCTCCGCTGTGAAAGATGCCTTGATATTTGCCCAAAGAAGACCTCGGCTTCATAACTTGACTTATACTATTCTTCATAGAGAAACCCAAACCAACTCTATTTTTATTCACATGTGGATCAACAATCTGCTACCACACCTTACTAGGGCCATTACGCACTACCTATTGAGCATCCTTAAACAAAGCTATAGAATTCTGATTTTCCCTTACATTATCAATGGATAAAGCTTGGAACTGATTTCCAACAGCAGCTTCATCCGCTTCCACAATACTGAAAGAGGATAAATGAGATATTAACAAGGCATGTTCTCCATTTTTGATGACCACCTTTCCTTCACGAACAAACTTCAGCTTCTGGTACAAAGTTGAAGTAACATCCCTTGCCTTGTGGATCCATGGTCGTCCCAGTAAACAGGCTTAAGCGGGAACAATAACCATAACCCAGAAAGTAATCTGAAATAAGTGCGGGCCTATGTGAATAGGCAAATCTACTTCTTTGATGACAGACTTCCTCAATCCATCAAACTCTTTCACAATTATGACACTCGGGCGCATGGGAGTTCCTTGGTACTTCAAATTCATAAGCGTGCTCCTCGGTATGACATTTAAAGCGGACCCATTATCAATCAGCACATTGGACAATAAATCGTTCTTACCATTCATGGAGATATGGAGAGCCAGGTTATGATTCCTTCCTTCATTGGGCAACTCGTCATCACAGAAACTCAGGTTATTATAGGATGTAATATTCCCTACAACACTGCTGAATTGGTCCAAAGGCATATCACTTTCCACGAAAGCTTGATCCAGTACTCTCATCAAAGATTCCCTATGGGCAGAAGAGTTCATTAGCAAGGCTAGAATGGATATCTTTGATGGAGTCTGCAATAATTGATCTACGGTCCTATAGTCGCTCATCTTGATAATATTCAATATATCATCCACATCTTTTTCCAGATTAGTACCACTAGATTCCCCCACTGCTTTCTTAGGCTTAGTACTTTCAAAAACCTTTTTATCAGCATTAACATTCCCTCGAATGACACGTGCGAAAACACGGCCACTGCGGGTCACCCGGTTGGCTTCATCAATATTTCTGACATCAGACAAAGGTTGGATGGGAACTTCCACACTCCTCCAAGATTGTAGCATTGTATTTGTATGGCTTCAGTAATATTCTTCTGAATCAAATCTAGAAGTAACTATGCATAGCTCATTAGAATAAAGTCAAAATCCTCTCTCTTCTGACTTTGCCCTTGATTTCCCTAAGGGGATGGTCTCTGATAGGCAACAGTGGTTGGAGCTACATTGACAATTGGAGTCACAGAAGAACCTGTTGCTGGTACCAATGATGTCTTCTAGGTGGTCTAATCTTCCTTTCCCCTTCTCTAACATCCTCTTCCAAATGAACACCCATGTTTACCATTTTGGTAAAATCACTCAGTGCACTGGCGACCATCCTTTCATAATAAAATGATCCAAGGGTTTTCAGGAAGACCTTGGTCATTTCTTGTTCTCCCATATGTGGCACCACCTGGGCAGCTATCTCCTGCCATCTTCGTGCATACTCTTTGAACAACTCCTTATCTCTCTGAGCCATTACCCTCAACTGGTCACAGAAAGGCGCCATTTACATATTGTACTTATATTGTTTGATGAAGGCTTCCCCTAGATCATTGAAGGTGCAGATACTGCTATTGTCCAAACTTATATACCACTTCAGAGCGGCACCAGTCAGACTATCTTGGAAAAAATTAACGAGTAAACGCTGATCATCAGTATGGGTAGACATTTTCCTGATATACATCACGAGATGATCACGAGGGTAATATTTTCCATTGTACCTCTCAAATTCCGGCACTTTAAACTTCGCTGGCACCTTCACATTGGGAACTTGGCAGAGTTCAATGATGTTCTATCCAAACAATTCTTTTCCTCGAAGGGCCTTCACTTCCTTCTACATCTCATTGAACTGGTCTTGAAAGTCATCCAACTGGTCATAGAAACCCACACTTTCACTCGATGGAGGAACAGTATGATAAACTTCATCATTAATAAGGCATAGCATTCACCGAAGGCGGCGCAGTATAATGGATCTCATTTTTAGCCACAGGAGTAACATGCACCACCGGAGGTGCAAGAGTAGCAGAAACTTGAACAACTAGAGTGACTTAAGTATCAAGATTATAACTTTCTGGGATAAAATTTTCAGGCATCCCCCATGGGTAACCCTAAGGCATACGATTCTATGCAGCAGTAACTAGGGTAACAAAAACGAGAACTGATAGACCTTCAAAAAAAATTTGTTGTTTGTTGAGACTAAGCAAGTGGTGGCTGATTTTGAGCAACCACCAATGACTCCATCAAAGCAGTCAGATTGGCCATACCGACCTTCAAAGCAGTAACTTCTTCTTGCAGATCACGATTCTCTTGTTCAAGATTCTCCATTTTCCTCCTGGAGTTAGCCTGAGTATTGTATCGGTGAGATAACTTGCTGAACGAAGTAGAGAAACTCAGTAAGAAACCTGGGTATGAATAGAAATGCAAGAAATATGTACAAGATGATGCATTACATGAAATGCACATGATTTATTTTATTATTAATATTTCAAGGGACTCAAAGAATTATAGACAATTTGCAAATACTAAAGTGCTAACACATTTTGAAATACTGAAAATCTCATTATAATAACTTCAAAATAGATTACAAATTTTTAGTACAAGTTTCAATAATCCTAAGTACAAGAGAAGATAGAATCTAAAACCCTAAGAAGGCAAAGCTGATGAAGATCTCTCCACACACTGACGCTTTCCCGTGAGTCTTGCAATCTAAGCCTTAACTGCTTGTTCTCTTCTGCATACCTATTGGCAACCCATTTCCAATCACCAGAGTCGGGAAGTGAATGAATAAATCCTGATCAAGCTCTAGAGGAAAATAAACCCCCTTACTTCTCCATCTTTTCTATAACATGACTCTCAAGAATCTCAATTAGGTCATCCTTCTCCTTCAAGTCTGCTTGGTAGGACATCTCTAAAGTCTGACACTTGTTCTTCCAAGCCTCCTTCTCCTATTGCATCCTAACTAGGGCAAGCTGGAGCTCTTTCATGTCATCTAAAAGGGGAGGAGTAGTCTTCACAAACATATCAAGCAAAGGTTCCTCACGAGAATATGACATCTTCAACTGGATTGCCCTTGCCTGTACCCACTAGAGATAAGGCTTCAAAGAAACAGCTCCTCTAGGTCCTAAGTCCTTTCTACTCTTCCTGTGAATATGGAGCCAAGCCTTTTCAATCTCATCTTTACCATCCTTATGATCCTCTCCCTCTTTGATAAATAAACCACTCAGATGAATATTATTTGTCTTATCTTTCATTGGATATCCAAGCTATCATCGTGCAAGAATGGGATTGTAGTTAATTCCTCCCTTTGTACCAAGAAGAGGTACATTGGGTAAACTACCACAACTATCGACAATCTCCACATCATGGTAAGCTTGATGATACCAAATAATATTTGAATGCGTGAGGGCCATGATCTTCAGAGCCCAACGAGGTTCCTTCTTGATACAACAAAGGCGTGCAACAAATAATCATCCTTCCATGATAAGAATCCCGAAGATGAATGGAGTAATAAGCATCTCCTAATAATGTAAGGACTGGATTCCCTATCAAAAATATCCTGATGGCATTGATATCCACAAAGTTATTGATGTTCGGAAATAAGAACAACCCATAGGCAACTAGAGCAAAGATGACCTCAAAGCAACTGTACTCTTCATCCTAGCAAAGTAACGAGCTTTATCCAATAAAAAATGAGCGGGTAATCCTCTAATTCCTCCTTTAGTAGTCATGTGGGCCTCAATTTCAGACTTCCCCAAATGAACCATGGCAGCAATCTCATGAGACTTTGGCTCCCCCTTCAAACCGGTGAAAGAAACACGACCGGTGATAGGTAAACCCAGTAGGTAAGAATATTCATCCAATGTAGGCATCAACTGATAATCATGGAAAGTAAAAATTCGATACACCGGGTCATAGAACTGGACCAAAGTTGAGAGAATACCATACTTCATCCTGAGCTTCATAAGAGACACGATGGATCCATATTTCTTCCGAAAATCAGCAGAACTCTCGATCTCGGGAATTATACTAAACAAATCATCTATCTTAGGATTCTTGAAATTGTACTTCATAGTCTTTCTTTTTCCAGAATCCATGGTCAAAAGTACTTAAGATATTCGTAAAAAATCAACTTTAAGTCCCTTGAAGCATAATGTTTTAAAGGATGCTCATGGGTGCATGAATGCATAATTCGACATTCACACACAATATCACAAACATGGGGGGTTCATAGGTTCGACGTCACGAGCATGAGGTCAAAGGTACTACCCACAAGGTATGGTCTAATACTTTATCACATGCAGAACAAGGTTCTAAAAGGTTCCCAGAGTCTACATCCTTCCTTCGGATATTACCAACGTCCCTATTGACTCAGTAATTAGTAATATTCTCAGGAAAAACTCGTCTGAGTATATTATCGCGTGACAACCATTTTTGGATTACTCCGTCATAGTTTCTGCACTACACCTAAAATACCAAGATGGGTTAAAGGCTCTACGGTCCTCAGCTTCACCAGGCTCCAAGGTGAAAAGCAGCACATCTTCCCGATTACTCGGTAAACGACACTACAGTCAAAGGGGCCTCCACTGAGTGGGGGATCTCATGCCTCCTTTTTTAGGATTACTCCCTCAAAGTTAACATGACTATACCGCCCTTCCTATCTTAAGTTTTCCCAAGTCCGGGTATAGGACTTGTGAGAAATCACCAAGCACCTTGAAAACCAGGAAAATACAGATAAATATATATACAACATATAATATAGAACAAAAAAAAGCACATACACATATAAGAAAAGATAGGCTCGACCCACTTAGGGATGGACCAACAATTGGTCGATCTTTCCCTAGTGAAGTCGCCATTTTTTTCTGTAGCGATAAAAATGTTGAGACTAATCCATTGGATTGACTTGACTTGCACAGATCAAATAAAAAATGCCACCGCGCTTTATTGTTTCCAAAGGAATGGGAAAAGAGCGAATAACTCAAGAGGGGGAGAGAATCTAAGTTTGGGGGTTGGTTATGCAAAGGGAAGATATTAGCACCCTAAACATCTACGATACTCTACAGGAACCTCTTTAAAAATCTGTATATTTTGGCTATAAATGTTGTATAAAAAATAGATGGTGGATATGAGAAAAGAAATATATTTTACAATTTTTGCACTCTCCGCAGTTGCGAACCTTTAGTACCTACATACCACCTTTTGTGCAATAGGGGATCAGGGTACTCGTAGTTCACCTTTAAAAAATTTAAAAACACGTGTGTGTTGGTTAATTTTAAGAGACGAGACATCAACGTCTTATCCGAGTGGAAGAATATACTTACTACCCATGATTATAAGAAAGGAGAATTTTCATCATCTCAAAGTGGAAGATATGGCTTGGATTTTAAAATCAACAAAGCCTCGCTCGACAATAAGTGGAAAATATCTCATTTCACTTCATATCATAGAAGTATAGTAGTTCACATCACTACAAGGATTGACAAGAGTCTAATCTTTTTTGAGAAAATTTGTAAAGTAAAAAAACCCAAAGTGGCAAAATGGTTTGAATGAGATTGATTGACTTTTAGTCTTCTTACAAAAATGTCAAAGTATGATTAAGTTGTTTAAAGTTTGATTGAGAAAATGTTTTAAAAATGCATAGACCTAAGTCCAAGTTTATTGTGAAAGTGATTCAAGTTTTAGAAAACAAGAAGAGTTTTAAAAATGAGGGAGAATATTTTTGAAATTAAAGAAGATGGGAGGAGATGAAGGGATTATCCTAAAGCATAAGGTAAAAGCTAGGGAAAAGAACCGTCTAACCAACAAGAAGCCAACACTTGACATAATGAGTCAATGTAGAATTCTCATTCTTCGGATTAAAACCAAACAAGTAAAGATGACAAACCTCTTAAGAAAACCAATCTCCAAATGCATTATGTCTTCACAAAAATTGGGCAGAGTAACGGTTGTATATATATATATGAATCCTCAATCACATACAAAACACATAATCAGAACAACCTGCACACAAAGAAAACAAATAACTCAATGTCTCGGGGTAGACCCCAAGAACTCCAGACAAAATAGCAGTAGAAGTCACAAGGTCTCAAGGTAGGTAGAGATCTCTACTCCTAAGTCCAAGAAGATCATAACTTCATCGTGCCAAGGATAGTAACCAATTAGTCCAAGTAACATTAAAGTTTTTTTATTGTTCAAGTTGATTATTAGGTATCTTCAAAAAGAAAATGAAAAGCTCACGTGAGCAAAAATAAAATGACATAAAGAATAAATGCTCAAGCGAGCAAAGATGAAAATAGCATGAAATGTAAATACTAAAATAAATGGTGCTTAAAGTAAAAGCATAAAGTAAAATCATGAAAATAAAGTCAATTGTTAATGGGTTAGAAATTAGAGATAGGTTGAATGACCATCTTGAAACTTGCATTTGAAAACTCATTAGAAGATTAATAAAATCAAAGCCTCTCAACAACAAGTTTTATTTTCTTTTTGTCAAGTATATCATTCATTTCAAATTCTCGAGGCAAGAATTAAATGATCAACGATGTTTAAATGATTCACTTAGTCCAAAATTTATGATGATTCATTAGAGGATTGCTAATACCAAAGCCTCCTAACAATGAATCTCAAGGTTATTGGATCAAAGGTTTCAAATTAAACATACTTGGACTTGCTAACATAGGTTTGGACCATGAATGATCATTTCTCGAACCGAGACAAAATTTTGCGCTATGTTAAACAATCGTAAGTGGACTTATATAAAAGTTGCACCTATTTTGAGATCGATCAATAGAAATTTATATGCTATATATTTAGAGAGATGATATGTAGATCATCCTCTAACAACATGCAACACAATGAGAAAGGGATAAGATGAAGAGGGAGGGGATATATTTGAATCAAAAATCTAATCAAACTATCATTAAAACCAACCATCCATTTTAGTGGAGTTAAACTCAATATACAAGATCCAATGATGTTAATGAAGTTCATGATCAACTAACACATAGCCAAAATATATTTAAAAAAATTATATTTAATGAATAAGAAAAAAAGGAAAAATGATTTTTAAAATGAAAATAAAAGGCAAAATATCAAACCATATTCAAAATATCAAAGGAAAATTTAAAGAGGCCATAGAAAAATTAGAAATGATCTCAAATATTTTTATAAAATTTTTGATAATTTTTTAAAATAGAAAAGTATTTTTAAACTAATTAAAATCACTCAAATAAATAAAAAAAAAGATAAAAAATAGTAGAAGTCAATTAAAATTCTATAAAAATTTCAGAAAGTCATAAATAAGGAAAATGATTTTTATAAAAAAATTGAGAATTTAAAAATATCAAAAAGTAATTTTAAATAATTAAAAACAAGTTAAAACAAAGGAAAATTATAAGAAATATCAAATCTGAAAATAAAATCATGATAAAATAAAAATCAGAAAGAGAATATTTAAAAAATATTTTTGTAAATTTTGTCATAATTTTTGAGTCAAAAATAAATTTTCTATGATTTTTTGAAGATTAAATCAATTAAAATATAAAAATCAGAAAATAAAAATAAAACAAAAAGATATAGACCATTGGATGAATATCAAAATGCGTTAGTAATCAGATCCAAGGGATCTGACGCCCTGTGCATATCATGGTCCTTAGTGAATAAACCACATGATCAAATATTAAATCAGATTTTTGAAAAAAAACAAGTGGTGCATCATCAATGGTTGAGAGACGACACGTTGGTCATCTTCAACCTTCAGTCACGCAAATGACAGGTCTCTCATACTATAAAATCAGGAATTTAGACCTATGTCATTCTCTTATTTACAATTTATTTGCAACAAAAATATACACATATGAATAAACATCGATAGTTTCTCTTTGTTTTTTTAGTGGTATTGTTATTGCTATTAACAACATCATTTCTTTGCAAGAAAACTTCTCACCTCCAATATAAATTCTAATAGAAAAAGTCATAATACATATGTTGTCTAGTGCATTAATTTTTCTTTAAAAATGATACATGAATATAGATTTCATTTAGCTGAAACATAATAGATGAAATTTCTTAAATATCAAAATGAGTTCAATGATATTTTTCTTTCAAAATGATACATGAATATAGATTTCATTTAGCTGAAACATAATAGATGAAATTTCTTAAATATCAAAATGAGTTCAATGATTTTATCATAGTTAGGAATGAAAATTACACGATAATATTTAGCTAATAAACATACACGAAATGAAAATTGCCAACAACTAAAAAATTGCCAAAAACAATATATTTTCAAGTCCATCATGCAATGATGCACTTAATCTTCATTGTATAAAAAATACATGCAATAATTACATAATCTTCCAGTTATAGTTTTTTAGTACTTCTTAATGCTTTTTTATTTTAGTTTTTTTTACTTCACTAGACAACCTATATATTAATAGCAATATTAATGCCATTAAAAAGACAAGAGAAACTACTTTAATAGCAATAGTAATGCCATTTAAAAGACAAGAGAAACTACTGATATGTATTCATATTTATTTATTTCTTTTGCCAATAACTTATAAATAAGGAAAATGCCTCGAATGGCAAAGTACATCTCTTGGAATAATGAGAAAGGGGTGTTCAAAAAAACTGGTTTTTCATAAGTGATCCATACCTAAACAGTTCCATTTCTAAAAAGCCCAATCCATTTGTAAAAAATGAATTTGGATTCAATGAAATCAAAGACTAATAAATCGGATAACCTTTTGTGAGTTGGTTTATATATAAACCGGTTTATCTTAGTGTAGTGGCAAGTTTATGTTTATCTTCTCTTTAATTAAAGCAAAGATACACATGTTTATCACTTCCAATGTCTGTAACTAGTTCATTATTTTAGTTTCTCAATCCTTTTTATGTGAATCAGATTACATATCTTTCTCAAACCTACCTGTGAATGTTTTTTAGAAATTTTTTTGCTTTTACTGTTGACGGAACCGGACACACTCAAAGGCCGCGTTAGCAGAATCGGCAATTGTTTTTGAGATTTTTTTTGCTTTTATCGTTAATGTCACGGAGTCATGTCATTAAATTTTGATTTTAATTTAAAGGGGAATTAAAATCCCGAAGAAAAAAAATTATATTTTCAAAAATTAATATTAATAAATGATGTGGAATTAATTATTGCATATGTGACAGTGACACGTCAATAAATTGACTTTCATTTTATTAAATTTTGATTTTAATTTAAAAGGGGATTAAAATCCCAAAAAAAACTAAATTGAGGATCAAAAATCAAGATTTTAAAATAGGAGATTAAAACTCAAAAAAACTGAAAAAAAATGTACCAAAATTATAATTAAGCCAAACAATTGTAATACTAAAATAAACAATACAATATACTTAATTAAAAAATAAAAAGCAAATTCGAGTTGAACTACAACAGATAAATCATAATTGACAACAATAAATAATACTGACTTGAACAACAACTAATATTGAGTTGGACAACGTAATTGTGTTTGAAAGAGAAAGTGTTATGATGATGGAGTGTGGTTGAAAGAAAAACTATAACGGAGTGATAAAACTTAAAAGTTTGTATGGTTGTAAAAAGCAAGAAATTTTGTTTTTGTGATTCAAGAATGTATTATAAGTTTTGATATTGACATATTAAACTTTAAAAAAATGTCAATTTGATGCATTTTTTTGAACCTAATGATTTTACAAAATTAGTTCTGATTCTTTAGTTCGAATGATTTTAAATGATTTAATTATTTTGACCCACTAACAATTTTTAAAGATTAACCCAACCAGATTTATCTCTGATTCTTGGTTCAACCGATTGAACCGGTCATTTGATCTGATTTGTAAAATATTGATGTAAAGTTATTTGAATTAAATTTGAGAAAATTTTATTTAATTCAAAATTGACTCAAATAAAACTGTAAACAAATTTCATTCATTAAATGCTAATTTTAACTAATAATTAGATTAAATATTAAAGGAATATAAAATTTACTTAATAACAAATCTAATTATTAATAAAAAAAATTAAATACAATTAATCATTCAAAATAAAATAAAAATGAAAAAGTCAATGAAGAAATGTAAATATGGTTAAAAATAACTTTGATGCAAGAAACTAATTTAATTACTAACTAAAGATGTGAAGTCACTACCAATAGTTAGTTTGTCTAGTGGTGATTGGCGCTAGACTCGGTAGAAAGGACTGTAGTTCGATCCCCCGCAAATCAATGCGAAATATGATATGCAAACGAATTAATCAATATTTTTCAAAGCATAAATGTCTCACAAGATATGTCTCCATGATATCAATGGCATAAGGTAATTAAATATAAATAGACCTGGATTTTTCCCTTTAATGCGGTGCAATAATATGAGTTTATGGAAGTCTTTCTTTTCTTTTGATATGGATAATGCGGTGAAATGATCCTTGGAGAATTGCCTTTATTGATGATGAAGAATACAAAGTGAATTTACTGGTGGATTGTTGAAGTAAAGGTGAAAGATTTGTCGACTGGAATAATATGAGTAAAGGTGAAAGATTTTTCCCTTTAATGTGATGCAATAATATGAGTTTATGGGAGTCTTTCTTTTCTTTTGATATGAATAATGCAGTGAAATGATCCTTGACGAATTGTTTTTATTGATGATGAAGAATACAGAGTGGATTTACTGGTGGATTGTTGAAGTAAAGGTGAAAGATTTATCGACTGTAATCTATTGGATGGTTCTGTTGAGATGAATCTACAGGAAGATCCCGCTGACTGAAATCTATTTGAAGATTCGGCTAATTGAAATCTATTTGAAGATTTTGTTGATTGGAATTTATTTGAAGATTGTGTTGAAAGGAATCTATTTGAAGATTCTGCTGATTAGAATCTATTGGAAGATTATGCTGACTAGAATCTATTTGAAGATTATGATGATTGAAATAATTTTGAAGGTTTTGTTGATTTGAATCTATTTGAAGATTCTGTTGAGAGGACTTTATTTGAAGATTCTGCTGATTGGAATCTATCGGGAGATTTTGTTGAAAGGAATCTATTTGAAAATTTTGCTAATTGGAATCTATTGGAAGATTATGTTGACTAGAATCTATTTGAAGATTTTGTTGAGAGGAATCTATTTGAAGATTATGCTGATTGAAATCTATTGAAATTTTTGTTGACTGGAATCTATTTGAAGATTCTGCTGACTAGAATCTAGCTGAAGATTATTTTGATGAGTGTAGAGTGATTGACTATTGTATGGAACAATTGGTTTTCAGATGCTTATGAACATGTTTAATACCTATGCATTATGATTAAGTATGCTTTGTGTTGAATATGCGGATATGAAATGCAATGATTAACCAATGCATGAAAAGTACCAATAGAGGTTGGTTTTAGGATTGCAAATTGATTTGATTCTTTCTTGGGTTATGCCTGCTTTCAGGTTTTTGGTATTTTAGTGATGATATATGTATGCATGTTGCATGGTTAGTGCATGATTGAATGGAATGAATGTGGTTTGATTTATGCAATGACTGGAGGTCTTTTGTTGGGGGGAAAGTTTATTGGATGGAAGACTATATCTTTTGAAGGGTCATTAAGGGACTACGATCTTTTAACTGAGGGTCTTTGCTAAAGCATCTCACGTTTGAGGGACACGACTGTTTAAATCTGAGGTAACAAGTGAGGTTACCCTAGAGGTCCTTGTATGCGATGTGTTTTGATTTCAAGTACTTATCTTTGAGATTAGGTTTTCTAATGTTTGTTCTTTTTACGTCTTGTCATACAAACCCTAATTACTAACAATAATAAGGAAAGCAGTAAATTGTGGAAATTAAATATCCTACACTATTACAACGCTTCGGGAGTGGGGGTACAAATTTATGAATGGAGATGAAAAAGTGAAGTAAACCATAATTAAAGCTATTACAAACCATTGAGGAGTTATAATTATTAAAATATTAGGGCGAAAGATAAAGTGCGCGAAGATGGTGAAAAGTGAAAAATGTTTAAAACCTAAAAAATTTAAATATTTTTTTGGTGTTTTATTTAGAGAAATATTTTTATAATGTAAAAATAAATAAACCCTGATTTTAATTAATTTACAAACCAATTAATAAAATAAAACAAAAGGTGATTAAAATGAAAATTTTTATTTATAAAAATTTAATTAAAAAAACCTAAATCTAATTGATTTTAATTTTGTTTTAAATTTAGAAAAGAATTTGATTATTAAAAACCCTAAAGAAACTAGATTAATTATTTCAATTAATTTGGTTAAAATATATAATTAATTTAATTGATTTAATTAAAAAATATTAAGTTAATTTTATTATTATTTTTTAAATAATTTTATTTATTTAATTAAAAAAAGTTAATTATATTAAAAAAGAAAGTTAATTTACTAGGCCTAAGACTGCAAGCCCAGCATGTCTGTGTGTGCTCTCATGTGGCTGGTTTATGGAGGTGCATCGTGAGGCAGTAATTCTGGGCGTAGGATGAAGATGAACATGATCTGATGATGATATGATGGTTGAGAGAACAAGGGTGCATGGTATGCACATGTTGGCTGATTGCATTGGACCTGAAAGAAAAAATATGAAAAAACAAAAGGGTACAACTGGGGTTCGAACCCAAGTCCCTCTAGTATACACGCGCTTGTTTTACCACTGGGGTGGCAGTTTCATTCGGTTATGAAACGCCTCCCAGTAAATATAATATAAAACATGTTTTAAAAATTTGAAATTGCCAGCACACCTCTTTCTTCTTCCTCGCGCGCTTACTGTAACAACTACATAACTTCATCTTTTTTTTATTTTGTAAAATGTTCTTTTCTCAACCAAATTGAAAACTTCTAAAACCAAACTTGTTTGATTTTTTACAAGAAATGAAACCATATAAATTATGAAAGTTATAGGTTAAAGATGAGTGCGAATTTTATTTGGCATCAAACTGAAAACCTAATATTTCAGAAAACTCAATTCTAAAATTCTCATCACACAATCAACATAAATGAAAACTAAGGACATGGTTAGTTTTAGGGCAATCATATCTACATTTTATCTTTTGAAATTGAAATAAAATGATGCGTGTATATGGGGTTTTGAAATTCAAGAAAACTTACCTCTTGAAGGAAAACTCAGAACTCGTTCCACCACTCCCGGAGACAAAGTAATGGTGCAAAACGCTTCCTTGAACTTCCAGGAAGCTAATGATATGCTTAGCTTGTCTTAGAACCCTCTGAAACTTTCCAACCAAGTCAAGTTGCAAATGGTGAAAGTGAGGTTTGAACGATGATGGTGGAGGTGTTACAATCCTGCCAAGAGTGTTTGGACAACTTCTATTTGATGGATAAAAGTTATTTGAAAGATAAAAGAGGAAAACGCACGAGTGAATTTGAAGTTGGGTGTTGGAAGCTTCAAATGTGCAACAATGGAGTTTTCTAAGTGATTCTGAGTTGGAGAGCTTTTGAAATCATGATTTGGCTTGCAAATGATCTCTCTATTTATAGAGAAAAGGTTTGAGTGCAAGGGCTGATCAGGTTTGCAAGTTATGGAGTTAAGGCTTGGTTGAAATGTAACTTGAAGGTTCTTGTGAAATCAAAGTTCCAATGTATAGTAACATGCCTTCTAGAGTGGTTTAACACTTTAAACGTGTTTCTTTTGATTTGTTAGGTTGAGTGTGTGAAGAGGCAACAAGTTAGAGGCTCAAGGAGAGTTGACAATAGCATAAATCATGTTTTTCTAAAATGGAAGTGTTAACTTTGTGCCATTAATGGAATGATGCATTGGACAATGCTCTAATCAAATGGACCATAGCTCAAAATCTTGTGTAATCTTCTGATTAGAGATAGATTTATAAGTTTAGAGGCATGCAAAGGGAGATTACAAGGCATAGCTATGAGATTTGATTATGAGTTCATCACAAAAATGACATATAATTCAAGTTTGACATGCCATCTTCATCTCTTCGAAACTTCTAGCCCAAGCATGATAAATTTGTGTTCTTGGACATTTTGGAAAGCTTGAAACATTGTCTATAACTTTCATGTTGACCATTTTGGCTAAATCAAGTGGGAACTTGGTGGAAATTGGCCAAGAAGTTGGGATAAAAAAACTGATTAAAACTTGTTGAAAATTTTCTAAGTGTTGGATAAAAATATCACAACTTCATTGGATCATATATCTTAAATTAAGCAATTTTTTAGGATCATACCACATTAACAAATTTGTAGAATTTATTAATACCTACAACTTTCATGTTGAAAGTTTTCCTTGAATCAACTTGTATCTTGAGGAAACTTGCTTGTGAAGTTAGGGTTTTTTAAGCACAAAACACTCCAATTTTTCTAAGTGTTTGAAAATCTTCAATTTTGACTTTTCTTGACTTTCTTAATTCTTGATGACAAAGTTTGATAGTTTTGAATGTTTTGATGATTCTTGATCTTTGAATTCCAATGTTGACCAAAAAAGTCAAAGTTTGACTTTTGTGTGATTGTTGACTTTTCATCAATTCATTCAATTTCTCAACTATCAATCACTTGTATCTTTGGAGATGTTTTGATCCATGTCATTAGGTCAAGATGTTGTATTTGAGCCCTTGCGGTCATGCTTTAATCCATTAGGTCATGCACTAGGTCAAAAGTCAATGATCAGTCATCTTCAATCAAAACCCTAATTTGGCAATTTTTTGACCTTTGATGATTTGATGGCTTTCCTTGAGGAATCATGATCAACCCTTGATCAAATGATGAATATCACTTCAAAATGTTAATATTGACCAAAAATCTTGAAGTTTGGCTGTATGTTGACCACAATTAACTTTTTACCCAATGTAGTTGATTTTCAGCCATCTGAGCCATTGGCTGGGAAAAATTGTGATACAAGACTTGAAACTTGACATAAGCATTATTTAGGACCTATGATGAACCATGAAATTCATTTGTGACCCTTGCAACCCAATCTTCCTTGAGAAGAACAAAACCCTAGTTAAAGACCCTGACTTAGGAGGAGGTTTGACCAGTCAACTCTTGAGTAGCTTTGACTATTTGAGACCTTTATGAAAATGTCTTGAAGAAAATGGAAGGGAAAATTTTTGGGTACAACACCAAGGTTCAAAGAAAAGGCTCTCATAACCAAGTGCTGAAGACTCTAAATACGCAGTTCTGAAGACTCTAAAGACTTGAAGTTTTGATGACCTGATGTTATGTTCTCGCTTCTAAACTCATGCTCGCAGAAGCCTCTGAAGTGCATAAGGAAAGAAGATAATGTTAACATGATACAAATAATACATGGTACAATCAACATTTCATTCCACTACCATGAAAGGACAGACGCATCGCACAATCTTGTCCCCAATGTTATTGTTCAAGCTGCCAATGTTTCTGGAAATTCCAAGAGTATCCCTCAACGAATACATTATGTTAATGGCTATATAAAGGCTTGAAGACTAAGAAAGAAGCAAGGATAACTACTGAATATTCACGCGCAAACGATGCTTATTGTTTTCATATTCTAAGTCACTATTCATAAAATAGTTTACATACTGAGCTTATTAGAAGTAATACTCTTGTAAACAAAACTTGTATTCAAACTATTGTTTGATATTCCTTAAGGGATCGGGTAAGTTTGAATCCGTAAGAAGTCTACGAGTTTTAGAAGTTAGAAGTTATTAGTCACTTGCGGGTAGCTTGTGCATTGTAATAATCAGGTTGATTATTAGTTGATATTCCTTAAGGGATCGGGTAGGTCTGAATCTTTAAGAATTCTAGGGCTTGCGATTCTAGAGGTTGTTAGTCACTTGCGGGTAGCTTGTGAAAATTGTAATCAATTTGGTTATAGTGGATTAAATCCTAGATTGAGTGAGGCAAAATTACCTTGGCAGATGGACTAGACTAGCTTGATAATTTTCAAGTGAAGTAGTATAAACATACATTGTTCTTTACTTCCCGTTCTTACTTATTGTTATTATTAAGAGTGAAGGAAAAAGTATTTTAACATAAAGGGGAATATTTTTAAAAGAATAATTTTGTTTTAAAAACACAATTCGAACTCCCCTTTCTTGAGTTTTTCACACCTTGACTTTTGTCAATCATAATTAATTCAAACATTTTCTCAAATTAAACTAATTCAACAGTTCAAGAAGATATTTAAACCCATGAAACTCACCAGGTACTCCATCTGCGAGCAACATGTGGCCAATATCTGGCCACGTGATGAGGGCGACTTTATTAGACTCCCTCTGTATCCTTCATGACGAGCGATACACGACCAATATCTGGCCATATTATGAGGAGACTTTATTAGACTCCCCCCGCTCTACGTCCTACCATACTCGATCAATTGAAATCCAAAACAGCTAACCAACAACATTAAACCATTTTCTACTAACATAATCAAAATCAAGATATTTTCGAAAAAGGATTAAGGATAATTAGTTTCAAAATTAACTATAAACTACATCTACAATCACTCAACTTACAACCCAGAAAAGGTTCAAGGATAATTCGAAACCAATTCTACTGAATCCTATAAAAACACCAACCAACACTACGAACTACGAATTGGGACTTTGATTCCTCATAAGAGGATACGTAGGCATACGACTAAAATCGTGGTGAGCTCCCCTAATAAAAATTAAAACCCTATTTCCTAAGCCGTAATTCTAAACCCAAGTATCCTTGTGAACAAGGTAGATAAGGGGTGCCTAACACCTTCCATTCATCTAAAATGAGTCAAACAACTTAGAATCTCTAAACATATTAGGGTTATCCTTTATATACCTTTCAAAGATAAAAATTAAGGGTGGCGACTCTTATTTTAAAATAGGTTACAACACTAGTTCTAGGAATTAAGTCAATCATAAACTCCACCTCACGCTCTAGCGACGAATCACTTACATCTTCAGGAAACACCTCATGAGAATTGCGTATAATAGGAAACTCACTCATAGTTCGCTTCTCACTGAGATTCAACATTGCCAACAAAGCAAACAACACAGCACCATCTTGCACCGACTCATCCACTTGCTTAGCAGACAAAAACAAATCCCTCTTGATACCAGGATCAAGAAAGATAACCATCTTATTAAAACATTTGATATAAACATGATTATACTCCAACCATTCATACCAAGAATCACATTGAGTTGATCTAATGGAAGACAAACTAAATCAATCCCAAATTCTCTACCAAAGATACTCAACGGAAACTTCAAACACATAACAGAAGTAGGCATAGAACCCATAGCAGGAGTATTAATAATCATATTTCCATGCATATCAGACAATTTAAGATTCAACCTCTTAACACAATCCAAAGAAATGAAATAATATGTTGTACAAGTACCAATGATAACAATCAAAGGTGTAGCTCCAATAAAGCACGTACCTTGAATTAGTCTATCCTCAACAGCAGTATCAGAACCAGACAATGTAAACACTTTCCCTAGCTTGCTCCTTCTTTGGATTGTCATACTTGGTACTATTGTGCCCTTGCTCACCATAGTTGTAGCAAGTCACACTTGAACCTACCTTGCAATCAATAGCCTTGTGACCTGGCTTACCATACTTGAAACACTTCACGAAATCCTTTCCATATTTAGAAGCATGGTGCCCTTCGACACCACACTTGAAGCACTTAATATGAGTAGAAGCTCCTCCCCCCACTTGGCTTCTTTCCATGACCAACTTGTTGTTTCGTCTTATCATCATACGACTTCCCACAGAATGACCTTTTCCTTTCCTATCATGCAAATTCTTATAGTAAGAAGCACTCTTCATACTATCCTCATTATAAATCCTACTCTTTTCACCAACTCAGAAAAACGAGCAATTTGTTGGTAACCAATAGCCTTCTTGATATCAGGACTCTAAACATTCACAAATTTAAGACACTTAGATCTCTTAACATTAGCGGTATTGTGTGATACGGTGGCCAGAACCGGGATTGTTTTTAGGAATGCTGGTTTGCATTTTGCGTTTGTGTTTGCAAAATGTAGCGGTAAGCAAGAGTCGCCGCCGACTTTTATTTTATCCAACTAGGAAAGGAAAAAAGCACAGAAAAATTCCTTTTTCGAGATTTTCTGAGTACGGGGGGTAGATTATAGAAAGGGAAGGTATTAGCACCCTTTCTATCCGTGGTTTTCCACGGGCTCTTAGGTACTTGCTCATCATTTTCAAAATTGCTTCTTTGTGCTTGTTTGATTTGAAAAGTTTTTGTTTTGACTTCGATTTAACCCTTGCTTTTGTCTTCATGAGTGTTACGAAGTGTTTTTGAAAACTTTGTTTGAGAAGGAGTGTAAGTGTGCAAAAGTTCGTTTGTATTGAGCAAGTACTTAAGAGCTAATCTATGTACTCGAAAAAAGAATTGTTCTATGTTTGTTTCCTTTAGATAGCGCTATCCCACTATTAGTGAGTAGGTAGCACCATCGTCGGAGTTTTGAGGGTCAATTCGAAAGGGACGTACAGTCACTAAAGCAATGTTAGGACGTCTTAGTAGTAACCCTAATGTCTTAAGATTAATATTCGAGGCAACAATTCTGAGGCAACCATTCCGAGGCAACTTTGATCTTTTGGACAAGAGAAGGACCACTAAAATATCCTATACTCAATGACCGTTTACCGAAGGCAACCGAAGTGGGAGTATACCCTAGGAGTGCGCATGTGCGAGTGATTCAATTTCAAGTTATTTATCTTTGCACATTTTAAGGTTATCTAACCGTTTTAAAGTTAATCATACATTCTTGTCTTGCATCCCTAATATTCATACATCTAACAGTTAATATTTTGCGGAATTTTAAAGTGCGGAAAATAAGCTACGCTATTACAAGGCTTCGGGTATTTACATAGCCAAAAACAAACCCTTAAAAAAACGATAAATGAAAATAAAAGATCCTAATAAATCTATTACAACTTGTGATCAATTACATCAATATGGAAAAAATAATAATAAAGCGTGAGCGAGGAAATTAAGAGCGATAAAAAATTAGGGTTTTGACCCCGTCTAACCTAATTGGAAGAAAAAATTGTTTTTGTTGTTTTTAAATATTTTTAAGAAAAAGAATTAGGTTTTTCAAATTAAATACAAAACTAATTAGTTAATTAAATTAATTAAAGAAAATAATTAAATTTAACCTATTTTTGTGTTTTGGTTTATTTTAGGAAAAGGAAAATAGAATTAAATTATAAACAAAACCCTAATTGTTCTAATTATTTTTTAAATTTATTTACAAAATAACTTAACTTACCCTAAGATTAAATGAATTAATTAAATTAATATGTTTTGTATAAAAATAAATATCATAAATTTAATTGGATGAAAATATTTTTTTGTGATTTTTTTATTAAAAAAATATTAATTTTGTTAGTAAAATAAATAAATAAACTAAATAATGGAAATATAAAAAGAAAAGAAAATAGAAAACTGGGCCTGGAGAAGTAATTTGGAGGGGTGTATATAGCAATCTGGCCCAAGAAGAATTGATCCATTGTTGACTTGCTGGATCCAGTGCTACGTGTTGACCAACGCCTTTGGTGGATCATCATTTGATAGCCTTCAGATCTGGCCTTCTAGACACATGGCTGATGGGATGATGATGGACTATGGCGGTCCTTGGCCTTGTGTGCACGCTGGATCATGGAAAGACAAAATATATGAAATAATTGGGGGGACCTGGGATTCAAACCCAGGCCCTGATGCCTTTTGCACTCACCTTGTAACCAACTGCGCTAGCTTTGTTAATTGTTCATATAATAAACATAAAAAATAATATGGGAAAACAACAAAATATTAAATTCAACGCACGAATTTTTAAACAGGCGAATGGTTGCTTGCCACGACATCTTCTTCTTCCTTGCTCCGTTGGTAAAAGTCACATACTTTTACCTACGGCCATTTGTACATAGCTATAGACCCTGCCATTCTTAAAATCAAACACAAGCGAGATAAATAACTTTTAAGGCCATGAATCAACTCGTTTGGACCTTCTGAGCGTGATGGTGCCCCTTTCATGGCCCAATTTCACCTGTACATAAAGATCCTAAATCGAGCCAAAAAAACCTAGCAATGGTGAAATCTCATACAATCCATAAAAATGCAATTAAACGTTCCAGATATCTTGCAAATGTGATGGTGAACAAGAATATGTGATTAGAATGTGATGAATATGCAAGAATAGAAAGATTCAGTTTTGGAAATATGGGCAAACCGTGGGAGTCGTGGGGGCGAATTCTGGGCACTAGCGCGCTTGTTTTTGATTGGTACTGCTTGCTTACACTCCCAGGAAGCGATTGGGATGGTCAGGAAGCCCTGGAATTGCCTGGAACTATGAATTCGACTCAGCACTTTTTGGTGTTTTTTTCAAGTTTGCTCTGACTTATCACGCCTCTCTCTAGCCTTGTTTTAGGTCTGCAAATGTTCAATATATATCAAGGATTGGATTAGGGTTCAAAACATGATCTCAATCTTCCTCCATTATTGATTTTGATTTGGATTTGATTCACTTGAAGATTCTTCCAAAAATAAGCCAAACTCAATCTTTTTGTGCACACCAAGACTTTGCACGAATTCAATCACTTACCAACTGGACATAGGACCTGAAACACGTACAAAATCTTGAGATTTCAATGTTTTGGATTTTTCCATGATTTGTATTGATTTAAATTGATTAAATTCAAATAAAAATCAAAATAAATAATAAAAATAAGATAATGACAAGTGGCAAGGGCTAGGACTTGTGGACCATGCTACCAACTCAAAACAAGTGCAAAAAGTTAGGCCCATTTAGCAAAAATTGCAATTTGAGGCATAGTTGACTTTTGACAATTTTGCAAAAAGGGTCAACTTCACCAATGCATAACTTCCTCAATTTTGACTCTTTGAAGGTGTTCTTTGACTTTTTAAAATGCTTGAGATGTCCTCTAAGCAACCCTTTTGGTCTCATATCAATTTGGTATTCCATTTTCATGTATGAAGCTTTGACAAAAAAGGTGTTTTTGTTGACTTTTCAAAATGACCTATAATGTCCAAATTCATAACTTCTTGTGAGTGCATATTTTGAACCCTAATTTCCAAAATTAAGTTTCTTTGTGAACAAGTTTCATATTTTGACACATCTTGATGAAATATGACCCTTGGCACTTGACTTTGATCAAAAAGTCAAAGTTTGACTTTTCAGTGTACAGTTGATTTTTGATCAGTTGACTGGAAAATTCATCTGTCCATTTAATGCATTTGAGATCTTTTGAACCTTGTGATTAGGTCAAGATGGTTCTATTGAGTCCTTGAAACCATTCTTGAACCCAATTGGTCATTGGCTAGGTGAAAAATCAGAAATTGCCCTTCTACAGTCAAAACCCTAAAAATGACCATTTTGCCCTTTTGATGATCTGATCAAATTTCTTGAGGAGTTGTGGTTCAAACTTGATCAAATGGTTCATGTGAGTCTATAATGTTGATGTGGATAAAAAATTATGAAGTTTTACTGTAAATTGGCCACAGTTGACTTTTTCCCCAATACAGCTGATTTTTAGGTCAATTGACTGGGCAAAAATTTGATTCAAGGCTTGAAACTTGGTATGAGAAATCTTAGGAGTCCAAAATGAAGTATGAAAGTCACATGAGGCATTGGAAGTCCAAAAATCCCTGTGCAAACTCAAACCCTAATTTCAGGTCATCAGTGCAAGGAAATGTTTTGAGCTGAGCAAACCCTAATCTGGTCTTGAGTCCAAAGAGTCTTGTGAGGGGAAATCTTGATAAAATGAGAGGGCAAATTTTGGGGTACAACAGTTATCATCGTCGGCCGTTGTGGGGAATTCCCTAATGTCCCTCTACTTGGCATTAGGGGAGGCATCACCTACAACCCCTGCTTGGCTCTAAGACAGTTTGGTTATGCCCGAAGGGATGGCCCACATGATATGATGATTCAAGGCTTGGTTTTCGACTTCGACAACGACGATCAAGGACTCCGACAAAGGTTCATCCGAGCTTGGAGGATGCCAAACAAGGTAGATAGTAAGACCTTGGGACACAAGAATTCCATCCCCCTTGAGCCTTACCTCAAGTGGGTACGAACCCGCGCCCAAAGTCTTATGATGCCTTACCCCTCCATTCTCCCAGTGATTATAGAGCCTGTTAAGGAAGGATAGGTTCCATACACCCTCCTACATCCTGACATGCCGACATCACTCGAATACTTACAAAGGAGTTGGATACAGCTCAAGGGAGAACGCGATACTTTTGAAGCCCAATTCTACGCCAGTGAGAAGAAGGTTTTGGAACTCACTCGGTTACTTCATGAAGAGCAGACTCTCAACACCTACATTGCACCAAAGAGGATGCGCAACGTCTTTTTATCTTAGAATCTTGTATTATTTTTCCCAAGTGGCATTGATGTACTAACAATTCTATCTTATTAATATGACGTGTGTTTCTTTTTTGTTTAAAACAAATTTGAATTTATGAATCCTTGAATGCATTGCATGAATACATATCATTCATCATAAGCATAAACAGGTCTTCACACCAAGTTTCCTTATCTCTCTGCTGTTTATTTCAGCAAGATGGATCTTGAACAAACGGTCAAAGACTTACAAGCTCAGAATTCACAATTTCAACAGCTACTCTTGACCTTGGCCAAGGGGCAGGAGGAGCTCAAGACTCTGCTAGAGAAAGAGAAAGAGAAAAAGAAGAAGAAGTGAGCCAGTGTGGTTATCATGGGCAGAAGATTTGAGGGACAAGCCAGAAGGACCTTAGAATTTCCAACAACCTCTGATGAAGGGGAAAGAAAAGGAAAAGAAACGGCGGTGCCATCAGATTCTGAAGTAGAAGAAGAGGATGAAGAGGACTACTCTGAACAGCATTACCCTCCGGCCGATGGCAAATACAAACACTTAGAAGAGCGTCTAGCTGCTATGGAGATACAAAGAGTACCTGGGCTAGACTTTGAGGAGTTAGGGTTGGTATCTGGAATAGTGATCCCGCCGAAGTTTAAAGTGCCACTATTTGCCAAGTATGATGGGTTGTCTTGTCCCAAAATGCACCTTAGATCTTATGTCAGGAAGATTCAGCCACATTCTGCGGACAAAGACTTGTGGGTTCACTTTTTCCAGGACAGTTTATCAGGAACGCAGCTTGATTGGTTCTACCAGTTGGAGAGGGCAGATGTCCATAATTGGGAAGACTTGGCAGCAGCCTTCTATAAACAGTATCAATACAACGCTGATTTGGCACCAACCCGTACTCAACTCTAGAGTATGGCCATGGTATCGAATGAGGGCTTCAAAGACTACGCCCAAAAGTGGAGGGATTTATCCGGAAGGGTGCAACCACCTTTATCTGAAAGGGAACTAGTGGACATGTTCTTGGGAACTCTATCAGGTCCTTTCTTTAATCATCTGATTGAGAGTTCCTCTGCAGGGTTCACTGAATTGATTTTAACTGGCGAAAGGGTGGAAGCCGGTATAAGAAGTGGGAAAATTTAGAAAGACATGTCTACCCCTGCTGCTGTAAAAAAAGCCCTTCACTGGAAAGAAGGAAGTGTCTGCTATCTATGTACAGAGGTATCAGGGAAGAACCGAGCGCCGTTCAACGGTGGGAGCCGTTATGATTCAAAAGCCTGCATCAGACCAGCCAAGAAATAACCAGCCGAGAAATAATCAGCCAAAGGTGGAAAGGCCTGTATGGAAATTCACCAAGATAAACATGACTCCTGCTCAAGTCCTACCACATCTTCTGAAGTTGAATTTGGCCATGCTGAAAGAGGCCCCTAAAAATCCCAATACTACATCTCCACACTACCATCCGAATGTCAGGTGCGCTTACCATTCTGAAAGTCCAGGGCACGACACCAACAACTGTTGGGCTCTAAAGAACAAGATTCAAGATCTGATAGACGCAAAGGAAGTTGAATTTGAAGCGCCTGAAAAACCGAATGTTATCTCTGCTCCAATGCCTAGGCATGGACACAATGCCAGTGCTATTGAGGAAGACTTATTTGTTGACACCATGGATAAATTGTTGACTCCGCTCTTGACCATCAAGTTGAATTTGTTAAAGGCTGGGGTGTTCCCAGGTTGTGACAAAGATTGCCATGTCTGCCTATCTTCATCATTTGACTGCCCTCTGTTGAAAAAAGGAATCCAACAACTGATTGATAACAAGAAAATTTTGTTTGAGAAAGCTCCTGTTTCACCCATTCCAGTTCCAAAAGTTTCAATAATAACCATATACGCCAATCCTTCCAGGGTCCCTAAAATACACGTTAGGATTACATCTGCTCCAGTGACTACTCCATTGAAGATAACAATTCCCGGGCCAACCCCATACAAATCAGATAAGACGGTACCATGGAACTATGGTGGAGAAATCTACTATCATGGTGTCAAACAGATTGAACAGACTGCCGAAGAGGAGAGCTCCGAAGAGGACAATTCCGACATCAGTAACATTTCCAGAACAAGCAAAATTACCCGCAGTGGGAGAATTTTCTCTCCAGAGATTGCCCCTCCAAAGGAAGTCTTTGGACCCGTGGTCGTTCCGAAGATTACATTTGTACCAGTGATTGTACCTGCAAGTGTACCCAGCAAAAAAGACAATACAATTCCTATCCCTACTTCCACTGCTGAGAATAAAGGAAAGAATGTTCAAGAGGAGCTTGTCCTGACGAAGGCTCAATCACTAGTTATTCCTGAAACATCTAGGAAGGAGATGGAAGAAATCCTGAGGATAATTAAGAAAAGTGATTATGATGTGGTTGAACAATTGGGGCAGACCCCCTCCAAAATCTCTATGTTAGCATTGCTGCTCTGCTCTGAGGCACATGCTAAAGCTTTGGTAAAAATTTTGAAGACAACTCATGTACCACAAGAGACGTCTGCGGATCAATTCCAAGAGTGTGTGTGGCCAGTTTGACAGCTGACAATGGCCTGGGCTTCTTCGATGCTGACTTGACATCCAAAGGGAGAAAACACAACGATGCACTACATGTCTCAGTGGAGTGCAGAGGAACAACCCTAGCTCATGTCTTGGTTGATACGGGATCATCTCTGAACGCCTTGCCAAAGAAAGCCCTGGATAGATTGGATTGTGAGGGGCTGACTTTAAAACCCATCAACATAATTGTGAGAGCATTCGACGGCTCTAAAAGGATGGTCCATGGGGAGGTGGACATCCCGATCAAGGTGGGAACTCAGACATTCAATTCAACATTCTATGTGATGGACATCTGTCCTTCTTACTCTTGTGTGTTGGGACGTCCCTGGATTCACAATGTCGGTGCGGTCACCTCCACTTTTCATCAGATGCTGAAGTACCATGTCCAAGGGAAGATCATAACTGTCCATGGGGAAGAGGAATACATGATTATTCATGTGAATTCTTTCTGATATGTAGAATTGGATGGCGAATTCATCGAAACCCCTTTCCAACATTTTGAAGAAGTCTCTCAGGAAATAGCGGCGACCAAGACGGTATCCTCAATTCCTCTGATCACAAGACCTCTACCTCGGATGTCTTCTCTAAAATATGCAAGGGCAATAGTGGAAGAAGGCGAATCCACTATCTGGGGGCAGCTTCCCGACATTCCTTACAAATCAGACAAGTTTGGCCTGGGATTTACTTCGACTGCTCAGAAGGCTGTGCGTCGCGCCCGTGCCGGAGGGCCACCTGTGAAGATCAGCCACCAAGGGGTTAATGCACTAGAGGACAATGAAGAAGATGGCAGCCTGGAAGATTGGATATTTCCTACTGTCGGTGGAGGACTATGTAACTGGGAAGCAAAAGACTTTGTTCCGATTACTTTCATATCTCAATAATTTATCTTTTCCATTTCTGTTGGATCTGTAATAATTCACAAACAATTCATACTTTTTCAACCTTGTGTCTTACCCAAGGCACAACGGTCCATTTGTAAGGGTTCTTATTTCATTTTCATATGTCATTTCAATGAATCATGGACGCTTTTTCATATATAAACCTTTTGTGCTCATTGTCTTTGTTGTACCCCAAAATTTGCCCTCGTATTTTTCCTCAAGAAATCACAGCATCGAGCTTTTCCTGATTTTTTCAGACTGACTCAAGAATCGGTCAAACAGATTTTTCTCGTCAGTCAGACAAAATTAGGGTTTTTGAAGGGTCTGGAACAGTTCACACAGTTTTCTTAGGGTTTGGTTGATTTTGGCTCAACTTTGATCAGGCGAACGTTTTCTTTGACATTTAATCAAGAACTAGGGTTGTTGTGCGGGCATTCTCAGAAAGAATTAATCCCACAGTGATTTTCAAGTTATTCCGAGATATGGACTGAGTCATTTGGACTGAGTTTGCAATGTTTGACTAAATCAGTGAAAAGAGTTAGATTGAGTTTGCAGTGTTTGATTGAATCATTAAGAGAAAAGATATTTGGGCAGTTGTTGTGTTTGACTGTGCATTACTTTGGATTTTTGAAACGCCAGGTTTATTAATTGATCGATGCTAAAGACCACAATGTTTATGGATTATTTATTATTCTGAGTTAAATGGTTGGAATTTATTTTCAATTATTATAATTTAAAGAATTATAAATAATAAATAAACAATTGAAAAGAATAAAAAGAATTAATTGGTTAGAAGGAATTTTTATTCATCTTTAAATATTTGTTACAATTGTTATTTAAATACAAGTATTTATTTACAAAGTATTTATAATAATAATAGTTACAATAATTAAAATTGAAATAAACTATCCTAAATTCCTAAGTCTTCAATTCTTCATCCTCCATTTGTTGCTATTTCTCTCCATTTGATTTTTTATCTGCAAAGAAAAGAAGAAAAAGTCTTCAAACCTACCTGTGAATGTTTTTTAGAAATTTTTTTGCTTTTACTGTTGACGGAACCGGACACACTCAAAGGCCGCGTTAGTAGAATCGGCAATTGTTTTTGAGATTTTTTTTGCTTTTATCGTTAATGTCACGGTGTCATGTCATTAAATTTTGATTTTAATTTAAAGGGGAATTAAAATCCCGAAGAAAAAAATTATATTTTCAAAAAATAATATTAATAAATGATGTGGAATTAATTATTGCATATGTGACAGTGATACGTCAATAAATTGACTTTTATGTTATTAAATTTTGATTTTAATTTAAAAAGGGATTAAAATCTCAAAAAAAAACTAAATTGAGGATCAAAAATCAAGATTTTAAAATAGGAGATCAAAACTCAAAAAAACTGAAAACAGATGTGCCAAAATTATAATTAAGCCAAACAATTGTAATACTAAAAATAAATAATACAATATACTTAATTAAAAAATAAAAAGCAAATTCGAGTTGAACTACAACAGATAAATCACAATTGACAACAACAAACAATACTGACTTGAACGACGACTAATATTGAGTTGGACAACGTAATTGTGTTTGAAAGAGACAGTGTTATGATGATGGAGTGTGGTTGAAAGAAAAACTATAACGGAGTGATAAAACTTAAAAGTTTGTATGGTTGTAAAAAACAAGAAATTTTGTTTTTGTGGTTGAAGAATGTATTATAAGTTTTGATATTGACATGTTAAACTTTAAAAAAAAAGTCAATTTGATGCATTTTTTTTAACTGAATGATTTTACAAAACCAGTTCTGATTCTTTAGTTCGAATGATTTTAAATGATTCAATTATTTTGACCCACTAACAATTTTTAAAGATTAACCCAACCAGATTTATCTCTAATTCTTGGTTCAACCGATTGAACCGGCCGATTTGATCTGATTTGTAAAATATTGATGTAAAGTTATTTGAATTAAATTTGAGGAAATTTTATTTAATTCAAAATTGACTCAAATAAAACTGTAAACAAATTTCATTCATTAAATGCTAATTTTAACTAATAATTAGATTAAATATTAAAGGAATATAAAATTTACTTAATAACAAATCTAATTATTAATAAAAAAAATTAAATGCAATTAATCATTCAAAATAAAATAAAAATGAAAAAGTCAATGAAGAAATGTAAATATGGTTAAAAATAACTTTGATGCACGAAACTAATTTAATTACTAACTAAAGATGTGAAGTCACTACCAATAGTTAGTTTGTCTAGTGGTGATTGGCGCTAGACTTGGTAGAAAGGACTGTAGTTTGATCCCCCGCAAATCAATGCGAAATATGATATGCAAACGAATGAATCAATATTTTTTAAAGCATAAATGTCTCACAAAAAAGTCAACTTTTATTCGATCCCCCGTAAATCAATGCGAAATATGATATGCAAACGAATGAATCAATATTTTTCAAAGCATAAATGTCTCACAAAAAAGTCAACTTTTTATTTTAGATGCAAATGATGCAAATGAACTATGCAAAATGACTATATTCTATGGACTAAGCAGATGCTAGACCTAATGATGAGAATGCAGTGAGGGAAAAAATTGGGGTATGTCTCCATGATATTAATGGCATAAGGTAATTAAATATAAATGGACCTGGATTTTTCCCTTTAATGCGGTGCAGTAATATGAGTTTATGGAAGTCTTTCTTTTCTTTTGATATGGATAATGCGGTGAAATGATCCTTGGCGAATTGCCTTTATTGATGATGAAGAATACAAAGTGGATTTACTGGTGGATTGTTGAAGTAAAGGTGAAAGATTTTTCGAATGGAATAATATGAGTAAAGGTGAAAGATTTTTCCCTTTAATGTGATGCAATAATATGAGTTTATGGGAGTCTTTCTTTTCTTTTTATATGAATAATGCAGTGAAGTGATCCTTGACGAATTGATTTTATTGATGATGAAGAATACAAAGTGGATTTACTGGTGGATTGTTGAAGTAAAGGTGAAATATTTGTCGACTGTAATCTATTGGATGGTTCTGTTGAGATGAATCTACAGGAAGATCCCGCTGACTGAAATCTATTTGAAGATTTTGTTGATTGGAATTTATTTGAAGATTGTGTTGAAAGGAATCTATTTGAAGATTCTGCTGATTAGAATCTATTGGAAGATTATGCTGACTAGAACATATTTGAAGATTATGATGATTGAAATATATTTGAAGGTTTTGTTGATTTGAATCTATTTGAAGATTCTGTTGAGGACTTTATTTGAAGATTCTGCTGATTGGAATCTATCGGGAGATTTTGTTGAAAGGAATCTATTTGAAAATTTTGCTAATTGGAATCTATTGGAAGATTATGTTGACTAGAATCTATTTGAAGATTTTGTTGAGAGGAATCTATTTGAAGATTATGTTTATTGAAATCTATTGAAATTTTTGTTGACTGGAATTTATTTGAAGATTTTGCTGACTAGAATCTAGCTGAAGATTATTTTGATGAGTGTAGAGTGATTGACTATTGTATGGAACAATTGGTTTTCAGATGCTTATGAACATGTTTAATACCTATGCATTATGATTGAGTATGCTTTGTGTTGAATATGCGGATATGAAATACAATGATTAACCAATGCATGAAAAGTACCAATAGAGGTTGGTTTTAGGATTTATTGAAATCTATGTATGCATGTTGCATGGTTAGTGCATGATTGAATGGAATGAATGTGGTTTGATTTATGCAATGACTGGAGGTCTTTTGTTGGGGGGGAAGTTTATTGGATGGAAGACTATATCTTTTGAAGGGTCATTGAGGGACTGCGATCTTTTAACTAAGGGTCTTTGCTAAAGCATCTCACGTTTGAGGGACACGATTGTTTAAATCTGAGGCAACAAGTGAGGTTACCCTAGAGGTCCGTGTATGCGATGTGTTTTGATTTCAAGTACTTATCTTTGAGATTAGGTTTTCTAATGTTCGTTCTTTTTACGTCTTGTCATACAAACCCTAATTACTAACAATAATAAGGAAAGCGGTAAATTGCGGAAATTAAATATCCTACGCTATTACAACGCTTCGGGAGTGGGGGTACAAATTTATGAATGGGGATGAAAAAGTGAAGTAAACCATAATTAAAGCTATTACAAACCATTGAGCAGTTACAATTATTAAAATATTAGGGCGAAAGATAAAGTGCGCAAAGATGGTGAAAAGGGAAAAATGTTTAAAACCTAAAAAGTTCAAATATTTTTTTGGTGTTTTATTTAGAGAAATATTTTTATAGCATAAAAATAAATAAACCCTAATTTTAATTAATTTACAAACCAATTAATAAAATAAAACAAAAGGTGACTAAAATGAAAAATTTTATTTATAAAAATTTAATTTAAAAAATCTAAATCTAATTGATTTTAATTTTTTTTTTAATTTAGAAAAGAATTTAATTATTAAAAACCCTAAAGAAACTAGATTAGTTATTTCAATTAATTTAATTAAAAAGAAATAATTAATTTAATTGATTTAATTAAAAAATATTAAGTTAATTTTATTTTTTTTTTAAATAATTTGATTTAGTTAATTAAAAAAGTTAATTATATTAAAAAATAAATTGAAACAAAAATAACAAAAAAGGAGAAGATGGGCCTGAGTGTAGGTTTAACCATTGTGTTACTTCAAAGAAAAACTCGCCTGGATGTTTATCTGACACGGTCAAGTGTTTGATAACTATCAATACTAGAACCGGAGCTCTGATGCCAATTGAAGGTGTGAGAAACACAAGAAAGGGGGTTTGAATTGGGTTTCATCAAAATAATTTAAATATTTCATTAATGAAAAACCAAGTTAACTTAGAACATAAAAATAAATGAACACAAATATTTTTATCTTGGTTCATTGTTAACTAAGTTACTCCAGTCCACCCCTCAAGGTGATTTTCCTTCAACAAGGACTTAATCCACTATAACCAAACCGATTACAGTCAACCCACAATAAGTCAGATCAACCTTATTGGCACCCCTAATAAGTCTGTCGATACTTATTGAGAATCCACTAAAACAGCAACAAGAGTCTTCTTGAGATCGTAGCTTCACTTGGTCACTCAAGGAATCAATCAACAATTGTTGAATACTTTTAATGTATTACGGTTTTCTTCTTTTAAGAAGATTACATAAACTTTTAAGTACAAAGAAAAACACAAGTGTGTTTTACAGCAAGATACGAGCAAAAACTCCTTGCCTATTTACAAAACTATACACAAAATATTTCTCTAAAGAGTTGAACATCGCTTTGGTGTAGTTTTGTTTAAGCTTGATTTAATCCGATAGATTTTTCGTTGTAATGTTGATTCTTAATTTTGTTCAGCTTCCAAGTCTTCCTTTTATAACTTGTAAAAGAAATCCGTTGAAATGGTAGAAAGGTAATCAGAAATTCAGTTGTTTGTTCCCAAGAGTCACAATGAGATCGATGGACAGTATAGTACGAAAGGACTGTCCTTACGCCACCCTAGAAGGTAGAGATCACATAGAACTTTTTGTACCTTTTGTACACCATCACATGTTAACCATTTTGAACTTCTTCTAATCTTCAGAAGTTTCAGATAATTTGAATGTTTGAAGCTTGTTGTAGAAGAATCACTCTTAAGTCTTAAAACTTAAGTCTTGGAGTCTTCAGAACTTGTCCCATCAGACCTTGTCTTCAGAGTCTTCAGCATTTGATCGTAAGAACTTGTTTTTATTCAGATCATCGGAACTTGTTCAGCAGAACCTCGTCTTCATAATCTTCAGAACTTGGAACACATAGAAGCAAAGCTTTAGAAGGCCTCTAAAGCTTAACCACAAAGTCATGATTAAAACCTCTTGTACTAACGTTCCTAAAAACGGTTACATAAGATGAATTCCAGAATCTTAACTTCTATTGTAACACATAACCAAATTTTTTTCTTCCATTAGTGTTTATGTTTAGAACTTGACGACATCACATGCCTTGATATCATAATTAGAACATTACAATAGCGGCTACACACTAGAACGAAACCATTAGAGTATACAATTGTTCTTTATGATACCATGTAAAGTTATCGTCAAAATCTTAAGCCCAAATCTATAAACACTTCTTGTTCTTACAATTGTTCAACTAGTGGTAGCATTGGCATACAACCAAGGCTGGTCAACATTATATTTAGATGTGAAATTAGAATTTCTGAATGGTCCTTTAGACGAAGAGGTATATGTCACACAACCTGCAAGGCTCGTGATTTAGAAGGAAGTGAGTAAAGTATATAATTTGCTTAAATCACTTTATGGCCTCAAGCATGCACCTAGGGCATGGAACAAGAAGATCGACTCATACTTAGTCGAATTTGAATTTGTAAAATGCAATTCTGGGTATGGTGTCTATGTTTTGGGTTATGGCACAAGATATAAAAATCATTTACTTATATGTCAATGACTTACTGGTAACTGGAAATAGCTTAGAGAACTTGTTAAAGTTTAAATAGATGACGATATGAGAGAATTTGAAATGTCGAATCGGGGGAAATTGTCTTATTTCCTATGCATGGAATTTCAAATGTCGAAGCAAGGTATGGTGCTACATCAAAGGAAGTATGTTAAAGAAATACTCAAGATATTTAGGATGGATGATTTGACTCTAGCATCTTCGTATGTCGTACCAAATTTAAAGTTGGAGAAGAATGGAGAGAAAGACAAAGTCGATGTAACTTTGTTTAAGCAAATTGTTGGATCACTGAGGTATGTGTGTAACAGTTGACCTGATATAGGTTTAACAGTCGGATTAGTGAGTAGATACATGAGTGAACCAATGGTGTTACACATGAAGGCTGCAAGAAGAATTCTGGGATACTTAAAAGGATCGATAAACTATGGAATTCTATTTCTACGAGACTCTGAAAGCAAAGATTCAACAGTTAGTTGTTTTCAGATGCCGATTGGCGTGAATATAAGGAATATCAAAGAAACACAACTGGATATTTTTGTTAAGTATTTTTGGTGCCCCAATCTCATGGTGCTCGAAAAATCAACATATGGTGTCATTATCATCATGTGAAGCTGAATATATAGTCGGATCCTATATTACATGTCAAGCAATTTGGATCAGATCAGTACATGAAGAAATGGAGGTCGAAGTGAAGAAACCTCTTGTGTTACAAATCAACAATAAGTCAGCTATAAATCTGGCGAAGAATACAATTTTGCATGGAAGGAGTAAGCATATCAAAGCTATATTTCACGTCCTAAGAAAAAAAGTAAATCTAGGTGAACTTGAAGCGGAACATTGCTCAAGTGAAGCACAGTTGGCCGATATTTTCACCAATGGATTGAAGATCGACAGATTCTTGAATTTTTGAGAAAGAAATTAGGTATAGTTCAGATTGACTATTTTTAGAGTATGTTAGACAACTTGGATTATGGGGATATGTTGAGATATTAGACCTAATCTAAGTTGTGTAACCTAAGCCCAAGCCCAATTGGGGTTTGTTAGCCTTTTTAGTATATAAGTTAGGTGTATACAAATATTTATAGTTTGTATCATTATTTTTAAAATTTTCAATTCAATAATAGAATCCTTATTTCCTTATTCTCCCTCTTTCAAGAATCACACGTCAGAGATCTTGTTTCTGAGATTATGGGTTATTGTCAATTGATGTGAAAATGAATGATACTAATGGCATTCTTAATTCTTTTCCAACTCTTAACGACAAGAATTGGGTTGGATGGAGAAAACAGATGCATCTATGTTTTCCTTTCATGAAACTCTATAAATGGTTACTAATGGTGTTCCTGCGCTGGCTGCAGATGCAACCAATGCATAGAAAACCACCCACAATGAAGCCAAGAAGAAGATTTCAAGGATGCGTATTGCATTCAAATGACAATCGATGTGGAAAAATTTGACAGGATCTCTTATGTTGAATCAGCGAATGAGGCATGAGATATTCTTGTCAAGTACTATGAAGGAGGTGAGAAAGTCAAGGTTGTCAAGTTGCAGACCTTGTGTCGACAATATGAGTTGTTGTCAAAGAGAGAAGACGAAAAGATTGCAGAGAATGTGTCAAAGGTACAAAAACTTGTGTTAGAACATAGTTTGATTCTACAACCCTTGGTTAGAGTTTTGATGATAACAAATACAAAGAATAAATTATAAGATACAAAGAACAAACATGCACCTTAAAAATTATGTTTTATGTATGCAGAAGTTATGATCATATCAGCATCAGAAGATAAGCCATAAGTGCTAAAGCTGAAGCAATCAGAACATACGCTGAAGATTGATGACCAGAACCTGCGCTTAATCAAAGTAAACTCTGATTCTGAACAAGAACATACCAATCCAAGTCATCAGTATTCTGAAGCGTCATCAGCAAGAAAGGAGATAAGATTCTGAAGCGTTACTGATCATTCAAGACAGCATCAATTCCAACGGCTTCTTTCAGACAGGATCTTCTCCAAAAGGAAAGTGTGTTAATGATATTAAACATGCTTTATGATCAACGTCATTCCACTGCCTATATAAACATAGTCAGCTTCCAAAATCAAAAGGATTTTCTACATAACCACTCACGCATATTCAAAGCTGCAAGCAATTTCATTTTACTTTTCTAAGCTATAATCCTGTGTAATTTATCATAGTTGTGATAAACAGTTTTTGTTAGAAAAACAACAACACACATATTGTATAATTATATTGAAAAAGTGTCCCTTGACATTAACCAGACTGTGGTTGTACTTAAGAAGACTTTAACAGTTGTTAAAGTAGATTTTGTAACCTTGTTGAGATTAATGGATTAAGACCTCGTTGGAGAGAGGCGAAATCACCTTGACGGGTGGACTGGAGTAGTTTGAGATCAAATGAACCAGGATAAAAATACTGTGTCATTAAGCGTTTAGATTCAAGTTTTCAATTCAACCCCCCCCCCCCCCCCCCCCCTCTCCTTCTTGTGTTTTTCACATCTTCAATAGGCATCAGAGCGCATGGTTCTGAGCTTAAACACTTAACCGTGTCAGTACAAGATCCAAGCTTCATAAAAACACTATGGTGGGACCAAGCCAAAACATCAGCAATGACAACCATGAAGACAAGGACAGATTCAGTGGCAAACCTCCAGTATTTGATGGAGAAAACTTTGACTATTGGAAAGACAGAATTGAGAGTTTCTTTCTGGCCCATGATGCTGATCTGTGGGACATGGTGACTGATGGATACACGCATCTAGTGGATGGATGTGGTCAGAAGATAGACAGGAAAATGATTTCTGATCAGCAAAAGCATGAATTCAGAAACCACCACAAGGCCAAAACAATTCTCCTCAGTGCCATCTCATATTCAGAATATGAGAAAAATATAAAACAGAGAAACTGCTAAGAACATGTTTGACTCTCTGAGAATGACGCATGAAGGCAACATTCAAGTCAAAGAAACCAAGGCCCTTGCGCTCATTCAGAAGTATGAGGCATTCAAGATGGAATATAGTGAATCAATAAAAACTATGTTTTCAAGATTCCAAATTCTTTTTGCTGGACTAAAGGTTCTTGACAAAGGGTATTCTACTACTGATCACATTAAGAAGATCATCAGAAGCTTTCCCAAACAATGGAGGCCAATGGTCACAGCACTTAAGCTAGCCAAATATCTCAATAAAATTTCTCTGGAGGAACTTGTTAGCTCCCTTAGAAGTCATGAGATAGAGCTAGAAGAAGATGAGCCTCAAAAGCAAGGTAAGCCATTAGCTTTAAAATCTAACAGAAAATATAACTCTAAGGTTTTGCAGGCTGTGGAAGAAACCTCTGATGGATCCTCATCAGAAGAAGATGAATTGTCTCTCCTCTCCAGAAGGGTGAACTAACTGTGGAAGCAGAGACAAAGGAAGTTCAGAAATCCTAGAAGATCAGATAATCAGAATGAATCCTCCTCCAGATACAAAAAAATCTGAGTCTTCCTCTAGACACTGAAGATCTGAAGGTTCTTCAGGATACAGAAAGCCAAACAACAAGGACATCATCTGCTATAAATGTAACGAGAAAGGGAACTACAAAAGTGATTGCCCAAAGCTTCAGAAGGAAAAGCCCAAAAAGAAGTTTCTCAAGGAAAAGAAGAAAAGCCTCATGGCTACATGGGATGATTCTGACACATCTGAAGCTGACTCAGAATCAGATGATGAAAGAGCAAACATAGCTCTCATGGCAAACGTATCAGAAGACAGTGAAGCTTCTGGTTCAGACTCAGAATCAGACACTGAAGAGGTATTCCTTGACTTTACCATAAACTTTACTAAGGTTGAACTCGCAGAAAGTCTAAATGAAATTCTGGAAAGGTATCAGCAAATCAGAGTCAAATTCAGGAACTTGAAAAGGAATCTTGCCTCTGACTCTGAAAAGTCTGAGAGTCTCAGATCGGAGAATTCTGAGTTAAGAGAAAAAATTTCAAAATTAGAAAATGATTTGCAAAACTCTCAGAAGGAAACTGTGATACGGTGGGAGAACTGACTTGAGGTTTTGCGTTTGTATTCGCACTTGTTTGGTTTAGCAAGAGTCGCCACCGACTTTTTATTTTATCCTAAAGGAAAGGTTAAAAAGCACAGGAAAAACCTTTTGAGATGTTTCGTGGGTTCGGGGGGTAGATTATGAAAAGGGAAGGTATTAGCACCCTTTTCATCCATGGTTATCCATGGGCTCTTAGTTACTTGTTTAGATCACTTGCCTTTGATTTTCAATTGCTTGAAATGGTGGTGTGTGTGTGTGTGTTTGAAAATGTTTTGAAAAAGAGGCCTTGTCTAGGCAACCGTTGTAACAATTCTTTACTCGAATGTTTTACAAAGGTGTATATCTTTTCGAAAAGATGTTTCAAATGTTTTTGGAAGTTTGTTTTTGAAAGTGTTTGTGGAGTGGGTTTTGAAAAGTAGGCAAGTGTGTTTTGCAAGTTTGATCAAGTAACTAAGAGTTGTCTACCCCTAAATTTACTCAAAGGTTTTTTTCTCATGTTTTAACCCTTTTAACAGTATTGTTCCATCATTGCATTTGGTGGACAATCTTGTGTTAGGATGTTAACGGGACAGGCGCGGGTCATCGTATGGACCATGAATGCAATGGTGCCAAGTGTCTTTGGCAATTTTGCTTGAAGAGACTATGATCATTTTGTAGGCAACTTTCGAAAGCGTCATTGAGGGACTATGATCATTTGAATCGTTTTGTTTTGCCAAAGAAACTAAACGTGCAAGCATGGCCCATTTTGGAAGGCAACAAGCGGGATTACCCTAGGGGTGCAAGTGTGAATAGTGTGTTGATTGTCATGCATTTATCTTTGTGTTTAGGTTATCTAGCGTTTGATTTTATTTACATGCAAACCCTAGGTCTAAATATGGTATATTTGGAAAGCGATAAATTGCGGGAATTTAAAGTCTACGCTATTACAAATAAGTATCCGAGAGTGGGGGTACAAATATTTACAAATGGGGATGAGACTTATTAGGAGAGTAGTGTCTAAATATTTACAACCAAATCGAATCGATCACAATGTAAAATGTATCAAATGTACAAGAATAAAAGATAAGCAAATGTGTATTGTATTTGTGTAAGTGCATGTAATTATTTACAAGTGAGAAAAATGTATTTATTAAGCATGTATTTATTCTTTTTTGGATTTTTGTTGATTATGTACAAACAAAAGATTTTAATAAAAGAAAAGAAAATGTGTTTTAAGAAAAATTAATGTTTTATGTATTTTAGTTTATATACAAAAGTTTTTTAATTAAAAAAGGGTTCTAAAGAAAACATTGTTCAAACCTAATGAGAAAACATCTAATATTTATATTTTTTTCAAGTGTAAGAACATAAAAGAAATTTTGTATAAAAGATAATGTATTGTTTTATTTAAAAAGAAAATAAAAGGCTAAAAGAAATAGTTTGTACAAAAGAAGAAAAAAAAAGGAAAAGAAAAGGGTAAATGGGTTGTAAGGGGAAAAGGAGGCCCAAACAAATAATCAGAAGAAAAAAAACAAAGGGGGGGTGCATCCAGATTTTGGGCTTAGGCAGTGAATGGGGCAAGGCCCAAATGGTCTACACATTTGCGTTTTAGGGTTGAAATTGTTTTGTGCATTTTGGGAACTTAGGGTTACAGTGGACAACGGCGCTCTTCTTCGTCTTCGCTTTCGTTCTCTTCATCTCTTCTGAGCAAAGTCCTGAACAAACCTCCATGCCTGGTTATCACACGCCACCTCTACCTCCCTTCTCTCCATGGATATTCAGGCCACGATGAAAAAAGGTAGCTTCGTTTCCTCTCAACGCATTTTTTAGGTTCTCATTCGAGCATGTTTTTATTTCATTGTGTTCTGATTTTAAGTGCTTTTGTCCATACGAGGTGTGTGAAAGGAAAAAGGGAAGGGATACTACCTTTGGATTTTGGAGATAGAGGCTAGGTGTACTGGAGGCGCCTAGGGTGGCCGGGCGGAGGGATACGCGATGCTGTGAGCTTTGCTTTTCCTGGTATCTTTATTTTCCCTTTGTTAGGTTTGATGATGAAGGTGCTTTTCTGAAAACCTTTGCTTTAACACTTCTTTTCCTCTTCCACTGTTTGAATGCTGCTGTATGCTTGTATGCTTGATATGCTTGATATGCTTGCTTGCTTAATGATGATTATCTGAGAGCTTAGGACTCGTTGTTTTGCTTCTTTTCCTCTTCCACTGTTTGAATGCTGAGATGCTTGATATGAATCTGGGTGTTTGGTACACGAACCCTATGATGAGGTTGCTCTGAGGGTGGCCTGTTGGTTTGAATGTTTGGTTATTTTGGTTTTGATTTGTGGGTATTACAGTTTGAAGGCTTTGTCTCTGAAAGGCTTGAGACAAGCTTGGCTTTTAGGTACTTTAGCAGGATGAGGCTTTGGCTTGATGCAAGTTTAGGCTCTGTGATGATATGTTGTATTTTTCTTTGGGCTTTTTGAAGCTGGGTTGAAACAGGGTATAGGCTCGTGGCTTGATGCAGATTGGAGCTTCTGTTTGCAGGCCTGTGTTTGAGGTTTATGCAGGATGTGGGCTTGGACAGGTTTATGCTGTTTTAGGCTTTTGGTTTGTGCAGGTTTACTAGTCACAAGCTTGGTGTGGATACAGTTTGGGAGGCTTGAAGCTTGACACAGGTTACAGGCTTGTGTTTTGTTGCCAGGCTGGAGGCTTGGTGCATTAGCAGGTTTTTGAATGTTTGAGGCAGGTTGATGGTTTACAAGCTTTTAGCTGGTTTGAGGTTTTTGAGCTTATGAGCTTTGTGTTATTTTGTTATGTGTTGGTTCTGCCCCCTTTTTCTCTTTGTCTGATATGCTTGTTATATCTTTTTTTCTTCAAGCCTAAGCCTGTTGTAAGCCTTCTTCTTTTTTATCTTTTTCTCTCTCCACACATTTAAAAAGCATTTTTATTTCTTTAGAAATGTACTTTACTCTGAAAAGGTAACTGGCCTTGGAAAGTGATGTAACTTTGTTTGCTTGCATTAGTTGACTTCCTCTGCATATTTTCCAGTTTTTCTGCACATTGTTGACAACATTTTGTACTTGTTGATATCTTGATATCCTTCTATATCTTTGGACAGTTTTTGACAGCTTTTGGCTTAGTTTGAAATTGTGATTCAGTTTGCCTTTTTGATTTGGTTAGGCAGTTCAGTTTGGACTTTATACTTGTACATGCTGTTTGGAATTTTTGGAATGGGCAATTTGTTGACAATGCAGTATGTTTGCTTTTGTGCACTTCACATTTTTGCAAGACATTTTTCTATCCCTCTTTGTGAACCGAGAGTAATCTCGTGATTTGCAGAGAGGGCAAACTGATTCCAGCCAGTTACTTTTAATGATGAACTTTTAAATTAACTGTCTGCTCTTTTATTTTATCTGCTTTTGACTTCTTTTCTTTTCTTTTGCAGGTAAAAAAAATAATTGAGCAACAAGGGAGCATCGGATAGAAGATGAAGGCTTAGGAAATTTTGGGATATTTTCAATTTATTTTTTAACTATTGTAACAATATTAATGTAAACATCTGTAAATAATTTTACAGTGTTCAAATAATAATTGTAACAAATAATTAAAGATGAATAAAAAATCTTCCTTTGATCAGTTAATTCTTTTTCTTCTTCAACTGTTTATTTAATTATTTATAATTCTTAAAATTATAATAACTGGAAATAAATCCCAACTATTTTAACTCAGAATAATAAATGATCAATAAACGTCTGGAGTTCCGAATAATCATAGCATTGCACAGCTAAACAACAAACGTCCACATGTCCTTTTTTCACTGATTAATGCAACCTTTCAATTCAAATGCCTCAGCTCATATCCAGGATAAATTGAAAAGAACTAATAGAAATAATTCTTTCTGAGAATGTGCGCACAAACCCTAGTTCTTGATTAAACGCCAAAGAAGCGTTCGCCTGATCAAACTTTGAGCCAAACTCCACCAAACCCTGACAATCTTCTTGAACTGCTTCAAAAGTCCATGAAAACCCTAAATTGGATAGACTGATAAGAAAAAGTCTGTTTGACTGATTCTTACGCCATTCTAAAAAATCAGGAAAAGCCCGAAGCTGTGATTTCTTGTGGAAAAATAGGAGGGCAAATTTTGGGGTACAACAGTTGCCCCTGTTCAATCTTCTTGAACCTGAAGAGTTAGATTGGCAAGTTTGCCTTTCGCGACTCGAGGGTAAAAGGAGATTGGACACTAGAGTGCCCAAAAAATTTGCACTCGGTGATGTGATGGTAGAGGGAATGGGCTTAAAGATGCCATTTGGTGATGGGCTTAAAGATGCCATCTGGAGATGTGACAGAATCTTGTCGGGGGATGGGCTTAAAGATGCCATCTGGAAATTACTGGTAGGAGGATGGGCTTAAAGATGCCATCTGGAAATTGCTGGTAGGAGGATGGGCTTAGAGATGCCATCTGGAAATGTTTGGAGGAGGATGGGCTTATAGATGCCATCTGAAGGTGATTGTTGAACTGTATGTCATTGGTGAGTGGACGAGTATCAGAAAGGTATCCATGTTTTGGAACATCTCTGAACTAGGGTTCTGAATAAGCAATAGATTGACGTCTGTATCTGGAAGCATCCGTAAACTATTTTCAGAAGTTGAAGAAGAATCTGAACAAGCGATAGGTTAACATCTGTTACTGGAGAACCCGTGAACTGTTTTCAGAAGTCTTGAGTCTGAACAAGCGATAGATTAACATCCGTTACTGGAGAATCTGTAAATTGTTTTCAGAAGTTGAGAAGAATCTGAATAAGCGATAGGTTAACATCCGTTACTGGAGAACCCGTGAACTGTTTTCAGAAGTCTTGAGTCTGAACAAGCGATATATTAACATCCGTTACTGGAGAATCTGTAAACTGTTTTCAGAAGTTGAGAAGAATCTGAACAAGCGATAGATTAACATCTGTTACTGGAGAATCCGTAAACTGTTTTCAGAAGTTGAGAAGAATCTGAACAAGAGATAGGTTAACATCCGTTACTGGAGAACCTGTGAACTGTTTTCAGAAGTCTTGAAGTGAGAAGGAACCGGTGTAGGGCTTCCTGATGATGAGTCTGTGTAAGACTGCATCTGGATGAATCTGGAATAAGTATCAAAATGTCGCCATGTCTGGGTCACATCTGAACTATCTCTGGGTGAATCTGGAATAAGTATCAGAATGTCTCCATGTCCAGGTTACATCTGAACTATTTCTAGAAAGACTCTCAGAAGATGATGATCTTTGTCTGTCGACTGATCTTTCCTGAAAAGGTAAAGAGTTAGTTGTATGCAATGTCATGATGCATGATGCAATGTATGCTATATCAATGTTTATGATATGAATGGGATGAATGCGCATGTAAGCTGATGAGCTGTCTTGCTGAGGATAGATGAATCCTGGATAATGAGATCTTTGACTTCTGCCGAGGAAAGTGAATTCTTGACTGCTTCAGGGGAGGGCAAGAATCTTTTGATCGTTGAAGATGAGAAGTCCTGGGACCTCTGTTGGGGGATCAGGAGCTTGGGTTGTATGCCAAACTACTGGGGAATTTCTGTCTTGAGGAGATCTTCACTGGAGAATATTCAAATATCCTGTGAGGAACTGAGAACGAGAGTCTTCACTCTGCTTGGGGATTGATAGTTGGAAGTTTTAGCTCCGCTGGGGATTTTGAAACTTGACTCTGAGGGGAATTAAGTTCTGGAAGGCTCTCTGGCTGGGGAAATCAACTTTGAGAAAGCTCTTGTTCTGCTGAGGATCCTGAAGTTAAACTTCGTTTGGGGAATTGAGAACTCAGGTTATATGCCACTTTGAGAATGAGAATCTTCATTCTGTTGGGGGTCAGAAATTGGGAGTGTACCAATCTTCTGAGGTGATGAGAATCTTCATGCTGTTAACGGTCAGAAACTGGGAGTATACCAATCTTCTGAGGTTTTGAGGATGAGAGTCTTCATTCTTGAGAGAAACAGATTTTTCAGTTGTCTGTTATCTTGTTGGTGGTGGTAATTTCCAGCAGGTGATGTGGAAATTTTTTTGATGATTACTACTCCAAAAGATGAAGGAACCTTGATTACTACTCCAAAAGATGAAGGAACCTTGATGATTACTACTTCAAGATGAAGGAACCTTGATGATTACTACTCCAAGATGAAGGAACCTTGATGATTACTACTTCAAGATAAAGGAACCTTGATGATTACTACTTCAAGATGAAGGAACCTTGATGATTACTACTTCAAGATGAAGGAACCTTGATGATTACTACTTCAAGATGAAGGAACCTTGATGATTACTACTTCAAGATGAAGGAACCTTGATGATTACTACTTCAAGATGAAGGAACCTTGATGATTACTACTTCAAGATGAAGGAACCTTGATGATTACTACTTCAAGATGAAGGAACCTTGATGATTAATACTTCAAGATGAAGGAACCTTGATGATTACTACTTCAAGATGAAGGAACCTTGATGATTACTACTTCAACAGATGAAGGAACCTTATATGTCGATCAATCTGCATATGTTAAGAATGATGTTGAAATGTAATTTGTGCTGGAGAATAAATCCTTGACAAATGTTGGGGAAATAAACCCATGACTGCAGGTCTGCCAGAGAGGTGTCATCATTGCCCCCAGTATCAGATGCATGTGATATTTCCATGAAACTTGGTCTGTTCGTAACCCTTGAGATTGACATTCGAATGCCCCAAGTGATGGAGACTTGCCCCAGGTTAGTCTGCAATTGAGAGATTTTGTTGAAATCTTGACTGGACTGCCCCAGGTTAACTGAACTTTGAAAGATCTGTTGAAACCTTGACTGGACTACCCCAGGCGTGCTGGATGGTGACATGTCATGTCCCCTTGTTGATAGGAGATTTGTCAACGGAAGTGTCATCATTTTTGAAATGATTTTGTTCACTGAGAGAGTTTTCGTTCCTCCGAACATTCGCTGTATGAGTTTCTTTGCTGTCAAACAAATAACCAAATGCAAACAGTGATATTCAAGCAATGCAAAGTTTATGTTTGTCTCGAAGTTTTGAAAAATGCATTTTTTAGCAGAAAACTTTTCATAAGACAAATTCAACACAAGATTTTAGAGCAAAGCCTTACAGGAGTCAGGATACCTTTTGTAACAGTATGCTTTCGAACTAACCCATGATTCAATTAGGACTTTTGAAGGGTTGTAATGTGGCTTGGTTCACGGTTTAAGAAACAAAGGATAAAGGCTCAAAGTATATTTGTACCCACCCGCTCTTCGTGATGTTCTTCAACCCTAAGCTCAGTTAATTTGTGCGTCGAACTCCATTCGAATTTGGAACGACTTTTTGGGTGATGGTTCACCGGTTGAATTTTGGAAGACAGTCATCATCCCCTTTTTATTTTGCAACATTTTTCATGTTGTTGAGGGTTTGTAATGATCTCGTTCTTTTGATTTGTTATCCCTAACTTTTGCCTGACCGTTCCTGTTTTCGGGATTACAGTCAGCGGGATGCCCCAGCTTTCTTGAGCTTCCTTTATAGGTTTTGGCTCAGTGGGATTTTCTCTTCTTTTTTTTTTTGAGAGGTTGACTGCCTATGAGATAAGGAACCATCACTGTCTTTTGATTCCAGAGGAATGCTTTTCTCTTTTTGATGTCGTTCGTTGTATTATGAACTGAGAGTTTTGCGACTTCAATGCGCACCTTTTTTGAATTAACTGAGAGACTACCCTGCCCCAGGTTTAAATCAAAGGTTTTAATTTGTTTAGAACAGAAAACTCCTACTTCTTTGGCTCGAAGGGGTTGACTAGGGATTATCTTCCTTATAACTCCAGTGTTTTGGAAATTGAAAGAAATGCCTGTACATCATCAGCAAGGTCTATTCAAAAGCATATTGTATGAGATTACGATATTGTTTCGTCATCCTCCCTCTAAAGGCTTGCAGCTTTTTATCAAGAGTTAAACATCATAAAGAAAGCATAAGAGTAGTGAAAACGAATGGATGAATTCAAGACAAACATATGCAATGCATTAATGAAACAGAGTTTGACATCAACAGATAATTGTTTGAATAACAAAAGAAATTACAACTTTGAAAATTCAAATGAAGCAAAAGTCTCTCAGTTCGAGCTTTGTTACTTCAGGTGGAGAAACCCCTAACGGAAGATTTTCATCTCGCCGTCTGGCATGAACCTCAGCACTCCAATGTCAATCAGATCTTGAATATTGTTCTTCAAGGCCCAACAGTCGTCGGTGTCATGTCCCGGGCTATAGGAGTGGTAAACACAAAATGCGTCGGGATGATAGTTAGGAGCGAAGGTATTGGGCTTCCGAATAGGATCCCTCAAAGCAGTCAGATTGACCTCCAACAAGCGCTCCAGTACTAGAGATGACGGTATGTCAATCTCAGTGAACTGTCTTCCAGACGTAGTTTGCTTACGCTGATTGCCCCGTTGACGCTGGCGAGGTTGTTGTTGGGCTTGTGACCCTGAAGCAAGAAGAGGAGCCTTCCCCTTGTCTTCTTGTCTGGAGGGGGTTGAGTGGTGACTTGCTCTTCAACCTCAGATGTTTGCCCCAATTGGTTGTTTCGAAGCAGTTGGTTGACGAGAACTCTGAGTTCCTCTTGTCTTTGATACAAGTCCTGGATGAGAGCCATCTGGCCCACCAGCTGTCCCATCACTTGGATCCTTAATGTTGCCAAATCAAACTGCAATTCCCCCAACTGATCACTCCTAGCATTGTTTGAAGTCTCCTGAACTAAGCCCTTTGTGAGGAGAGCTTTCACTTCTTCTTGCCCCAGAGACAGGTTCAAGAACATTTCCTGCAGCTGAGCAGTCTTGTCCTGGATATCCTTGACAGTCCTTTCTAGAGCCATCTCTTACTAAAATAAACAGTAGGAGAGTAAGGAAACCTGAAAAAGGAAAAACTGTTATGATGCAATGCATGATATGCGGATGCATGCTTTCAAGGATCTCTTAGGGTAAACACAAGAGAATGTTAGAGGTTGAACTTCAATCTTTGATTGGAGAACTTTGCACCGGTGGATGTCTTTCCACGAGAATCAAGCTCACCATGTCAAGTGGGTCATATCCCCTGATTCAAGTTGTTGCACTTGATCTTTGATTGGAGAACTTTGCATCGTTGGATGTCTTTCCACGAGAATCAAGCTCACCATGTCAAGTGGGTCATAGCCTCTGATTCAAGTTGTTGCACTTGATCTTTGATGGCATTTGCTTAGAGGAGAAAACCTCTTGCCTCTTGGTAGACGTCTGGTTCAACGTAACCCTGCACCAAAAGAACCCTCGAGATCCTTGAAATGGTTATTGAAAAATGCTATGGTATGATGTCATGATGTTATGTACATGTATACAAAAAACAAGTGAGTGTATATACAAGTAATCATATTCACACAAAGCAAACAAGTCCTTAGGTTTAGGCTTGCATGGGGTTTGTAGGTAAGTACCCTCTTGAAGTTAGTTGGCTCATCCTGTCCTAAAATAGAAACCGGGTTCTAAGGAGCTCAATATCACTGGATTGTTTTCTGTGTTCATTGTTTTAGTTTAGCCACTTAACTGGCGACCAAAATATTCCAAGAAAACAACCCTCAATGAGTGTAGTATCGAGTATCTACGAACTTCGGATTGCACCAAAGTCGGTCATCTCACTACCCCTAAAAAGGCTAGGATGGTCAATTAAGGTTCTAAGAGTTCGTTAGTGCTTTATGACATCACTCAGCGGCCCCATACTCTCCTTGATTGAACTCAAGGGTTACCGGTACTCACAAATATGTCACACTAACATAGCTTACTGCTTCAACCGTGTCGGTATACCCCACACAGTTCCCTCACAGTTTTATTGCTATTTACCTAAAAAGGTGCCCCCAAATCCGGGTGTAGGATTTAAACAAACCCAAACAAGGACCCAAAAAGTAAAGCAATCAAAGCAAAAATGTAAAGGTGATCTAAACCCTAAGGTAACCCCACTTTTAAATTTCTCCCCAGCAGAGTCGCTAGTTCTGGCGTACGGTGGGAGAACTGACTTGAGGTTTTGTGTTTGTATTCACACTTGTTCGGTTTAGCAAGAGTCGCCACCGACTTTTTATTTTATCCTAAAGGAAAGGTTAAAAAGCACAGGAAAAACCTTTTGAGATGTTTCGTGGGTTCGGGGGGTAGATTATGAAAAGGGAAGGTATTAGCACCCTTTTCATCCATGGTTATCCATGGGCTCTTAGTTACTTGTTTAGATCACTTTCCTTTTATTTTCAATTGCTTGATATGGTGGTGTGTGTGTGTGTGTGTGTTTGAAAATGTTTTGAAAAAGAGGCCTTGTCTAGGCAACCGTTGTAACAATTCTTTACTCGAATGTTTTACAAAGGTGTGTATCTTTTCGAAAAGATGTTTCAAATGTTTTTGGAAGTTTGTTTTTGAAAGTGTTTGTGGAGTGGGTTTTGAAAAGTAGGCAAGTGTGTTTTGCAAGTTTGATCAAGTAACTAAGAGTTGTCTACCCCTAAATTTACTCAAAGGTTTTTTTCTCATATTTTAACCCTTTTAATAGTATTGTTCCATCATTGCATTTGGTGGACAATCTTGTGTTAGGATGTTAACGGGACAGGCGCGGGTCATCGTATGGACCATGAATGCAATGGTGCCAAGTGTCTTTGGTAATTTTGCTTGAAGGGACTATGATCATTTCGTAGGCAACTTTCGAAAGCGTCATCGAGGGACTATGATCATTTGAATCGTTTTGTTTTGCCAAAGAAACTAAACGTGCAAGAATGGCCCATTTTGGAAGGCAACAAGCGGGATTACCCTAGGGGTGCAAGTGTGAATAGTGTGTTGATTGTCTTGCATTTATCTTTGTGTTTAGGTTATTGTGATCGGTGGATTTAGAACTGACTGTTTAACGATGGTTCGCGAAATGTCGCGGAAGCAAGAGTCGCCACCGTCTTTTATTTTCTCCAACATGGACAGGACAAAAGCACAGCAAAATTCCTTATGAGATAGTTTCTCGGTTCGGGAGGTAGATTTATAGAAAGGGAAGGTGTTAGTACCCTTTCTATCCATGGTTATCCATGGGCTCTTAGATACTTGCTCATTGTGTTTTCAAAATGTTTGCTTTTCGATTGTGAGTGGGTTTGAAAAAGTTTCGTTGAAAGTTTTCTGAATAACTCTTGTATCAGTCCTCAAGAGTGTTTGAAAAATTGTTTTGAAAGCTTTTTGAAAGTGTCAGTGTGAAAAGAATTTTGATTTGTTTTTGAATAGAGCAAGTATCTATGAGTCATCTACCTACTCTAAGGAATTAAGCTGTGTAAATGTCCTTAAGGTAGTGCCATCCCACCATTGAGAGGTAGGTAGCACCACCGTTGGAGGTGTTCGGGTCAATTCGAGTGTAGGGACAGTGTGGTCACCGAAGCAACAGTTAGGACACCTTAGAAGCTACCCTTATGTCCTTGATCCTTTTTTAATACGAGGCAACTGTTTCGAGGCAACTATTTCGAGGCAACTGTTTCGAGGCAACCGAATCATGGACATAAGGACTTACTAAAACGTCCTATACTTGACGACCACGTTTCGAAGGCAACAGGTGAGGCGTACCCTAAGAGTGGTGTGTGAACTTGTGTGTTATTTTCAGTTTAATATTTATCTTTGGTCATGGCATTGTGAGCTACGCTTGTTTTTAATTAACATTCATTCTTTCATGCAATTTAGAATTTAAAAGTGCGGAAATTTAAATGCTGAAAGATAAATCCTACACTATTACAAGGCGCGGGTCTATACATCGTCAAATTATAAAGACCCGTTTGATAAAAATGTGGAAAATAAAAAGAGACCTAATTACTATTACAAGCCTTGAGCAGTTACATAATATTCGAAAGAAAATAAATGCGCGAAATAGAAACTAAAATTGAACGTCCGAGGGTTTTGACCCTTTGCTTGAAATTAAACGAAATTAAAGTCTAATAATTATTTAAAGAAAGAAAATAAATTGTTTTTTTTTGTATTTATAAAGAAAATTAAAATTAAATGGAACCCTAATTCTAAGTTGTTTTTAATTATTAATAAAAATATTAAAGTTACTCTAATTTACTAATTAATTAATGTACATGTTTATTTACAAAAATAAATAGTAATTATAATAATAAATAAATGAGAAAAAATTGATTAAGAAAAGGATGAAAAATGTCAAAAAACCCTAAGTCTAGATATTTTTTATTTATTAAGAAAAGATTAAAGTTAAACCTAAATTAACTAAATTAATAAATTAACATTTATTTACAAAAATAAATTAATGAGTAAATTAATGAATAATTAACATATTTTGTATTTTTGATTTTTTTGGTTTTTATTATGAAAAGAATATTATTTTAAGTGAGTTAAATAAAAATAAGTAAAAGAATTAGAAAGAGAAAAGAAAATAGAATTGAAAAATATACAAACCAAGGGGGGTTTTCAGACCCAAAGGGAGGTGTTTTTGGAGTAATCTTGGCCCATTTGCATAGAGCCTCGTTGACTCTTAGGAATCACATGCTTGATGGTTGACCCAGGCGTATGATGGTCCTCCTTCTGTGGACACTAGATTGATCTCAAGTCCACTTGGCAGGCACAGGCATGAGCGTGCATGGTGAACCACTGAGTGAGCGCTACACTTGAACATGTTAGGATAAAAATCATGAAATATGTGGGGATCCTGGGAATCGAACCCAGGTCCTAGTGGTTACAAGGCGTGTCCTCCACCATCTGAACCAAGCAACGCGTTTGTAATGTTAATGGAAAATAATGATTATATAAAAAGAAACAACATTAGTGGTATAAAATAAAAAGCGCGCTGAATATTTGAACTGTCCAACCATAAGATGACATGCCAGGCTTCTTCTTCGTTTTCTCTACAAACATAAAGCAAGTAGCGGGGGTTTTAAACCCCCACTAAATGGAAACTGTAAAAATAGCGATTAGAAGAAGAATAAATATAAATTGAGCGCGAATAGTTCAATCAATTCGTCCTGTTGCCACGATTTGGTCTATACCGGTTTGAAGGTCCAATTTTACCGTATGAGGAAAGCCCCAATTTTGAAGTTCTGAAACCCTAGGTTTCATCAATGGTGGATTCGGCTATAGGCATTGTTAGTCCAATTAAATGTCACCAATCGCTTCAGAAGGTTAATATTAGTATAAATCACTCAAGAAAAATGATTAAAAGTGCATGAATCATGATATGGAATTCAAGGAAATATGGCAAATCGTATAGCCTGTGTTCTTCAATTCTTTGCACGTTTTGACTCGTTCTTGATTGCAAACGCTTCCTGGATGTTTAGGCAACGTATTGGAATCCTTCAGAAGCTTTGAATTATCCTCTGACTATGAAATCAGTTTTCAAGTTTTTGGCCAAAAATTGCAAATTGGTTATGCAGCTTCAGCAGCTTTTTTCGTGTCCCCTTGCATTAGGTTAGGTCTTGCATATGTACATGAAGCATTCTAGGTCAAAACAAAGCCCATGGATCCATTGAATTTATGATTCATATATTTGATTTTCCATCATGTAAATCCAATCTTTTTTCATGAAAATCTTGCCAAATGTGGATGATCTTGTCCCCTTGGATGGTGCACGAAATCTTTAGCCTATAATGAGTGAATTTGCTGCACAAAAAGAGTTGAAAACCATTATTTGATATTTTTCTCATAATTAAATCTAATTAAATGAATTAATAATAATAAAAATTCAATTAATTAATTAAAAATAAGAAAATAAATCATTTTTAGGTCAATGGGTCGTGCATATGCTTTGGGTAATTATTCAAGAAAGAAATTGAGGCCCATTAGCATTTTTGAACTGTTTTAGGCAAAGTTGACTTTTCAAAATTCCCAAAAATTTCCGAACTTCTCCAAGGCATATCTTGCTCAATTTTGAAGCTATGATCATGTTCTTGGACATTTTGGAAAGGTCTTGAAGTCCTCTAACCAATTCCTTTGGTCCCATGTCATTTAGATTTACCAATCGCAAGTTATGGTCTTTGACTTAAAGTGCCTTTTTGTTGACTTTTGAAAATGACCTATAATGTTGAAATTGATAACTTTTTGTGAGAGCATTTCTTGGACTTGAAGTGTGAAGATGAGTTGTAGGAAATGTCATCCTCTTCAAAATGAGCTTTCGATGGGATTTTTCTGATAAACCATGAAGAAGTTATGTCCTGGTCAATTTGCAGTTGACTTTTTCAACTGTCCAAAAATAGAAACTTTTGCATCTTGAGACTTTTTGAGCCATGCTTTGAGAAATCATGATCAAGAATTGATCAAATGATGTTTGTGGCTTCAAAATAAGATGTTGACCAAAAATTTTGACTTTTGATTGTCAAATGACCATTTTGCCCCTGCAGTTGACTGTGAAGCAATTAGGGTTTTTGACTGTGCAATTTGATGCTGTGAGTCTTGAAACTTGTCATATGGATGCTTAACAATGTATGTAGGCATATGGGACTTGATTGGACCCTTGAGAATCTCAATTTCTTTGCAAGAACCAAAACCCTAATTTTGACTGTGTTAGGAGGCAATTGGACTGTGCAACCCTTGAGAGATTTTGAAGCTTGATCTTGGCAAATCTTGAAGAATATGGGAGGGCAAATTTTGGGGTACAACAATTGCCCCTGTTCAATCTTCTTAGACCTGAGGATGTAGATTGGTTGGCGTGCCTTTCGTAATCTGAAGGTGGAAGATGATTGAACACTAGAGTGCCCAGAAATTTGCACTCACATAGTAGAGTGTCAGCAGTATGATGCAGGGAATGGGCTTACATATGCCATTTGGAGAGATGATGGATAAGAGGATGGGCTTATAGATGCCATCTGGAGATGTGACAGGACCTTGTCGGGAATGGGCTTATGGATGCCATTTGGAGACTGTCGGTATGTGGATGGGCTTATAGATGCCATCTAGGTGTCGATCGCGTAAGAGATTCCTTAGCGAGAACTTGCGTACCTGAGAAAAAAGATAATTACCTGGCCTGTTACAGGAGTTGATCTTCAAACTCTTTATGTAGATGTGCCCTGGCTGGATACAGGAATCGAATCTTTAAACTCTTCAGACGTGCCCTGGCAGGATACAGGAATCGAGTCCGGAGAATATAGTCGTCAACAGATACACCCTGGCAAGATACAGGAATCGGATCTTCAAACTCTTCAGACGTGCCCTGGCAGGATACAGGAATCAAGTCTGGAATTAGTCGTCAACAGATACACCCTGGCAAGATACAGGAATCGGATCTTCAAACTCTTCAGACGTGCCCTAGCAAGATACAGGAATCGAGTCTGGAATTAGTCGTTAACAGATACACCCTGGCAAGATACAGGAATCGGATCTTCGAACTCTTCAGACGTGCCCTGACAAGATACAGGAATCGAGTCTGGAATATAGTTGTCAACAGATACACCCTGGCAAGATACAGGAATCGGATCTTCGAACTCTTCAGACGTGCCCTGGCAAGATACAGGAATCGAGTCTGGAATTAGTCGTCAACAGATACACCCTGGCGAGATACAGGAATCGGATCTTCAAACTCTTCAGACGTGCCCTGGCAGGATACAGGAATCGAGTCTGGAATTAGTCGTCAACAGATACACCCTGGCAAGATACAGGAATCAGATCTGGAATCACGACAGTTGATAGTAATTATCTTTGTATTGACCTTTGTCCTGAAAAGACAAAATGTTAGTTGTATGCGATTTCATGATGTATGACATGCGTGATGTTTAATGAATGAAACTGTATGTTCATGATGCGTATGTGCATGCTATAATGTATGAAGTATGATGTTCATGAATGTATTTTTGTCTAGGAAAGTAAATCCTTGACGAATGCCGGGAAGTTAACTCCTGGGCTGATGTTGAAGAGTAGAGCTTTTGCTTCCACTGGGGAGTGATGGTTGCAAGAATACCGGTAGGAGAAGATAACTCCGTTGGGGAATAAACTTGGCGAATAGATTACTCTGCGGGGAGTGAACTCTGTGGGGAGAGAAAATACTTTGCTGAGGTTGGTGATAACTCTGCTGGGGATACCATTGATGTATTATGTTGAAGGGATTGATGAACTCTGCTGGGGGATAGGAAGACTTCGCCGGGGACGATCTTTCCGTGGAAAATGGCTGAGGATAACCCAGTTATGTCCTGGTGGGGAAATAACCTTCTGAATAAAGCCGGGGGAGCGTTCGTACTATGCGGGTGACAAGCTTCCAGAATCTGTTGGGGATAAGCTTCAAGACCTGCTAGGGATATGGATTCCACTTTCCTGGGGAGACTTTTGAGATTGCGCTGGGGAATGGCTCCATTGAACGTCTGGTATACCGCCGGGGAACAATCTTAGATCAAGACTGTCGGGGATGATTGTTAAGAATGTTTGTATACTCCGCTGAGGAATGTTGAGATCTGCTGGGGATACCCAATTTCCTTAAGGCTGACAGTATATTAACTCTGCTTGGGGCGAGTATCGTTGACTTGCTGGCTCACTCTCTGGGGGATTAAGGCATCTTGGTTACATTCTTCAGCCGAACTTACCTTGGTACCTTGGTGGACAGAGCAATTAGATCGCTTTAGACAACTCATTATTGCCCCTGTTTCTGATGTTACCTGTAATTAATCCTTTGTTTCGTATGCAAATATTTATGAGTTAGCAATTAGTGTCAAATGCATATATCACAATTGAACATTGGACGTTCTTCGCAAAACAGAACATAAAAAGGAAAAAAATTGGCAATTGGTCTGAAAAGTGAATTTGTATTGATTTTTGAATTTGCCTGTAAATAGGCGTTTATGTACAAGAGGCTGACGTCCTAGTAAGAGAACGCCGCCGAACAACAGAGTTTATACAATTTGTACAAAGAAAACAAAACAGTTGTGTGAAAGGAATAATCCCACTGGGTTCCAACTCTGATATCGCCTTTATATCTTCGAGCGTCTCATCACTTGGCTGCTCAGTTGAAGATGAAGCTGATTGATCGATGTCGTCTGAACTTGATGGTTGATACCGGATTCTATATGTAAGGTGATCCAATGAGACATAGTATTACGCTTTAATCCCTAACTTTTTCCTGGACCGCCCTTTCGGGTTTTCAGTCCATCGGGATACCCATTTTTGCCCAAGCCGCCTTTTCAGGTTTTCGACTTGCCGGGTGTACAGATTTTTTTCATTTCATCCCTCATTTTGCCCGAACCCTTTTGGTTCGCCGGGAAACCCTAATTTTTTCCTAGGTATGTCAACCTAGCGGGTCTTTTATCATGCGTAGTATCTTTTTACTATGTCTGCATTGGCGGGGTGAGGAAGGTCGTCACCATCCACGGTGGTTAGAATCATGGTTCCTCCTGAGAACACATGTTTAACCACAAATGGCCCTTCGTATGTGGGGGTCCATTTGCCCCTGGGATCACTTTGAGGAAGGATGATGCGCTTGATTACCAGGTCCCCAACTTGATACTCTTGTGGTCTGACTTTCTTGTTAAATGCCCTGATCATCCGTTTTTGATACGTTTGACCATGACAGATAGCAGTGAGTCTCTTTTCGTCAATTAGATTTAACTGATCAAGTCGTGTCTGGATCCAGTCATCTTCGCTCAAGTCTGCATCCTTTATTATCCGGGGAGAGCGTATCTGGACTTCAATCGGCAAGACTGCCTCCATGCCATAGACCAAGGAAAAAGGAGTTGCCCCGGTTGACGTTCTTGCTGAGGTACGGTACCCGTGAAGAGCAAACGGTAACATCTCGTGCCAATCTTTATAGGTCACTGTCATCTTCTGCACAATCTTCTTGATATTCTTATTCGCTGCTTCTACGGCCCCATTCATCTTCGGTCGGTAAGGAGAAGAGTTGTGGTGTTGTATCTTGAACTGCTCGTAGAGCTCAGTGATCATCTTGTTGTTAAGATTGGTACCGTTGTCCGTAATGATCCTTTTCGGGACGCCGTATCGACAGATCAGGTTGTGTCAAATGAACCGTGCCACGACATTCTTGGTTACAGTGGCGTAGGAAGCTGCTTCAACCCACTTTGTAAAGTAATCAATCGCTACCAGGATGAAGCGATGCCCGTTGGATGCCGTAGGTTTAATCTCGCCGATCATATCAATGCCCCACATTGCAAAAGGCCAAGGCGCTGTCAAGACATTCAGAGGAACTGGAGGAACATGCACCTTATCTGCATAAATCTGGCACTTGTGACATGTCCGAGAATGTTGGTAACAGTCGGCTTCCATTGTGGACCAGAAATATCCTGCCCGAAGGATTTTCTTTGGCATGGTGTGTCCACTGGAATATGTTCCGAAGGTACCTTCATGCAGTTCTGCCATGATCCTTTCTGCTTCAGTCTTATCCACACAACGCAGTAAGGTTGAATCATGGTTTCGTTTATACAGAATGTCGTTGCTGAGGAAGATCTTTGCTGCGAACCTTCTCAGAAACTTCTTGTCGTTGATGGATGCACCCTCGGGGTATTCTTGAACTTCCCGATACCTCTTCACCTCATGATACCAAGGTTTTTCAGTTACTACCTCAGCCTCAAGATCACAACAATATGCAGGTTCATCCAGTTTCCAGATAATGATCCGGGGAGCCTCATTGTCCCATTTGACTTTGAACATGGAAGACATCATAGCTAACGCGTCCGCCAACTGATTCTCCTCTCTTGGGAAGTGTTCAAAAGTTATCTCTGTGAAATGGGGGATCAATGTCAACACACATTCTTTGTAAGGAATAAGATTCGAATGTTTCGTATCCCACTCGCCTTTGATCTGATTGATCACGAGAGCGGAATCTCCGAAGACACTCAGAAACTTGATCCTTAAGTCAATCGCATCTTGAAGACCCATGATGCATGCCTCATACTCCGCCATGTTGTTGGTGCAGTTGAAACATAGCCGGGCAGTAAGTGGAGTATGAGTGCCTTGAGGGGATATGATTACAGCGCCAATACAGTTACCCAAAGCGTTGGAGGCTCCATCAAAGTGCATAGACCATCGGGATCCTTCCTCAGGTCCTTCATCCGGTCCAGGTACTTCACAATCAGTCACTATCATGATGCTCTCGTCAGGAAATTCAAAGTTCATTGACTGGTAGTCGTCTACTGCCTGGTGTGCCAAACGGTCTGCCAATACACCTCCTTTGATTGCTTTCTGAGTCGTGTACTGGATGTCGTATTCTGTCAAGATTATTTTCCATCTTGCTATTCTTCCAGACAGAGCAGGCTTTTCGAATATGTACTTTATTGGATCCATTTTTGAAATCAACAGAGTAGTGTGAGTCAGCATATACTGTCTCAGCCGGCGAGCAGCCCATACCAAAGCGCAACAAGTTTTCTCGAGCAGTGAGTAACGGGTCTCACAGTCGGTAAACTTTTTGCTAAGGTAATAAATGGCATGCTCTTTTCGGCCAAACTCGTCATGCTGCCCCAGCACACACCCCATTGAGCTGTAAAGTACTGTCAAGTATAGTATTAGAGGTCTCCCTTCAACCGGTGGCATAAGAATGGGTGGTTCTTGGAGATACTCTTTGATTCTGTTGAAAGCGGCCTGACATTCATCATTCCAACGTACTACCTGATCTTTCTTCAGCAGCTTGAAGATTGGCTCATAGGTAGCAGTTAGGTGCGAGATGAATCGAGCAATGTAATTCAGACGTCCTAGAAAGCCTCTGACTTCCTTCTCTGTCTTTGGAACTGGCATCTCTTGTATGGCTTTAACCTTGGCAGGGTCCACTTGAATACCCTTGTCACTTACGACGAAGCCTAGCAACTTTCCAGATCTTACCCCAAAGGTGCACTTATTTGGATTCAACCTCAGCTTGTATAACTTCAGACGGTCAAACAGCTTTTGCAGATGGTCAAGGTGTTCCTCCTCCGTTTGAGACCTTGCAATTATATCATCGACATATACTTCAATCTCGTGATGGATCATGTCATGAAATAAAGCGACCATGGCACATTGGTAGGTTGCCCCAGCATTTTTTAATCCAAAAGGCATGACCTTGTAACAGAAGGTGCCCCACTGAGTAACAAAGGTAGTCTTCTCCATGTCATCAGGAGCCATTTTGATCTGATTATAACCTGAAAAACCATCCATGAAGGAGAACACCTTATGTTGGGCAGTATTGTCAACCAGAACGTCAATGTGAGGTAGAGGGAAATCATCCTTGGGGCTGGCCCTGTTCAAGTCCCTATAGTCAACATACATTCGGACCTTACCATCTTTCTTTGGTACCGGAACCACGTTGGCAACCCACTGAGGGTAAGAAGTCACTGCTAGGAACCCGGCATCAAATTGCTTCATAACCTCAGCTTTGATCTTCTCGGATATCTCTGGACGCATACGGCGGACCTTTTGCTTAACCGGAGGGCATTCTTCCTTGGTAGGTAAGTGATGGACCACAATATCGGTATCCAACCCCGGCATGTCTTCGTAGGACCAGGCAAAGATTTCCACATAATCATGTAACATTTGAATCAACCGTTGTTTCACGCTGAACTCTAGGTTGGCACCAATCTTAACTTCCTTTCTATCTGTCTCAGTACCCAGATTTACCGTTTCCACTGGCTCTTCATGTGGTTGAATGGCCCTCTCTTCCTGGAGTAATAGTCTTGCAAGCTCACCAGGCACTTCGCAATCATCTTCACCTTCGTCTTCGGCTAAGTTGATCAGATTTTCAAAGTCATAACTGGCAGTAGCAGAGTCGTTACCAGTGAGATCCAGAGTGGATTGAAACCTGTATAGGTGAGTGTGTGTAAATATAGTTGTTTTGCAATATATAAAGAAAGAAAGAAAGGGAGCACAAGATTTGAAATGTGAAAAACGTCCAATGTCTTTATTCATGATATATGGAGATGACAAGTAATAAGCCCTCACAAATGGAGCCAACGGTGCCCTGGGTAAGACACCGGGCCATAAAGTTTTAATTTATTGTTCGTTACAAATTAAAAAACAAAGGAATTCATTACTGCGTAACAAAAGTAACAGGTATGTAGTCTTTTGCAGTCCAATTGTTCAGTCCACCGTCGGTCGTCGAGCAGATCCAGCTATTGAATTCAGATTCCTCCACTTCGTCACCATCCCTGATAGCATTCACTCCATGGTCAGGTAGGGGAGATGTCACCACATTAGGCTTCTCGGGTGCCTCAAACTGAACCTCCTTAGCATCAATAAGGTCTTGAACCTTATTTCTTAGGGCCCAGCAATCATCAGTAGAATGCCCCGGGCTATCAGAGTGATAAGCACAGCGGGCGTTTGGATTATACTTTGGGGAGGTCGTGTTCACCACCTTCGGAGCCTCTCTGACAGTCACCAAGTTGGTCGATAGCAGTTGCGGCAAGATCTGTGACAAGGTCATACTAAGCCGAGTGTATTCTCTTCTGGGTCTCTCACCCCTTGGTTGGTTAGGTTTCCAAGGAGCGGCAGCAGGCTTTGCAATTACCACCGCGTTGATAGCTTGGCAGCGTTCTGGTTTGTTTTGCCTTCTAGGCCCATACACAGCATTGGCTTCCTTTTTGAAAGGCTTCTTCTCAGAACTTGAGGACGCACCTTTCTGAATCTTCCCTGATTTCATACCAGTCTCTATCCTTTCCCCAGTCAGAATGAGATATGTAAACCCTGCAGATGAATTTCCAATGAGATGATTGAAGAACGGCCTGGATAGGGTCCCCAAGAACATATCTACTAGTTCACGGTCGGTTAACGGTGGCTGCACCCTGCCAGCCAGGTCCCTCCACTTCTGCGCATACTCTTTAAAACCTTCTCCCGATCCTAGCGACATACCCTGGAGTTGGGAACGTGTAGGAGCGAGGTCGGCATTATACTGATACTGCTTGTAAAAAGCAGTAGCCAATTCCTCCCAGTTACGAACCTTGGTTCCATCCAGCTGATAGAACCATTCGAGATGAGTCCCTGAAAGACTCTCCTGAAAGAAATGGATCCACAAGTTCTTGTCCACAGTATACGGCTGAATCTTCCGCACATAAGATCTGAGATGTATCTTAGGGCAGGACGCCCCGTCATACTTTGCAAAAGATGGTGCTTTGAACTTGTGTGGGATTACCACACCAGAAGATAGACCCAAGTCTCCAAAATCCAACCCAGGCACTTGTTGAATTTCCATGGCATTCAGGCGATCCTCTAACTGCTTGTACTTGTCTTCAGCTGGAGGATACTGCTCCTCATTGAAACCAGTCTCGTTATCAGAGACCACCAGACTAGGAACCCTTCCCCCCTGGGGACTACCTTTTCCTACAGAAGAACCAGCTTGATCAACCTCATTTTGCAGTGTGTTACCAAATCTCCGGCCAGTGTTGAATAGTACAATTCTCTTCTTCTTCTTCTTGACCAGCAGAGCCTTCAATTCCTCCTGCCCTTGGGCTAAACTCATAATCAGCTCTTGGGACTGGGTGTTCTGAGCCTGAAGGGCCTTGATGGATTGCTCGGTAGATGATTCAGGGTTCATGATGGCGAGCTGAAATAAACAGCAAAGAAGATTAAACCACCTGTAAAAAAGAGTACCTGCTATGCACATGATGCATGATATGCTTATGCAATGCATTCAAGGGTTTGAAAGTTCAAATTTGTCGTAGACAAAAAGGAACACACGTTATCATTAAGAAATAATTGTTCAGTACATCAAGGCATCATGGGCAAACATTACAAAGTAAATCAATCCCAAAAGACATTGCGCATCCTCTTTGGAGCTATGTAAGTGTTGAGAGTCTTTTCCTCATGCAGTAGGCGGGTGAGCTTCAAGACCTTCTTCTCACTAGCATGTAGACTAGACTCAAGAGAATTCCGTTCTTCCTTAAGATGGATCCAGCTCTTCTGCATTTCTTCCCAGGATGTAGGCATGTCAGGATGTTGACTAGTGTAGGGCACCTCTCCTTCCAAGACTGGCTCTTTGATCACAGGGAGAACATGAGGATATGGCATCACTAACTTCTGGGAGCGGGCTCGTACCCACTTGAGATAAGGCTCCAACGGGATGGAGTTCCTGTGCCCCAGTGTCTTGCTGTCTACCCTGTTGGGCATCCTCCAAGCTCTGATAAATCTCTGGCGAAGTCCTTGTGCATCGTTGTCGAAGTCAAAAACTATGTCAGGAATTAACATGTCGTGAGGGCCGTCCCTCCGAGCATAACCAAACTGTCTCCAAGCCAGACATGGGTTGTAAGTAATACCTCCTCTGATTCCAAGTAAAGGAACATTAGGAAACTCCCCGCAACGATCAATGATAGTGACATCTTCTCTGGACCGAGAACACCAATGTATATCAGCATGCGTAAGAGTCATCAACCGTTGCGACCATCTCAAACCCCGCTCGTTCTTCAAAACTGATTGTGGAAGGTGCGAAATAAACCACCTTCCCAGGAGAGGAGTGCAACACATAAGAACACCTCTTTTTCTCATGGTTCGAGTGTAACATGAGTGAAGGATGTCCCCAAGCAACGTAGGTACAAGATTCCTGGACATGAAGATCTGGACAGCACTTATATCTATAAGCTGATCTGGATTCGGGAACAAAACCAATCCATAGACAAGGAGAGCCACAACTTCTTCAAAGGCTTGTAGGTCAAGGGAATTCCAACATTCTTGGGCCTTCTCAAACAGAAACCTGGCCAAGAACCCTTTGATACCACTTTTAACTTCCCAATGTCCCTTGATCTCAGATGGTTGTAAGCGTAATGCTTTAGCAATCTCTTCAAGTTTGGGTTCCTTTTCCGTACCGTTGTAGGGTAGTTGACTAAGGATAGGGATCTTCAGAAGCCGGGAGAACTCTTCCAATGTAGGCACCAGTTGATAATCCAGGAAAGTAAAGCAGTGGTGCAGAGGGTCAAAGAACTGGAAGAGGACCTTCATCATATCTTCCTCAATGTTGGTGTTGACCAAACTGATGAGTCTTCCATGCCTCTCACTGAAAGAAGAGCTCTCAGGAATCCTGGATATAAGTTCCTTAAGCTGAGGAGGGATCCTTACAAGGCTGATCTGAATTGTCTTTCTGCGAATAGTTTCCATGTCCTACAAAACAAGAACAAAGATGAAGATTCGAACCCCTGAAATGGTTAGTGGATGCATATGATGTTGTATGATGTTATGATGCTATGATTAAACACACCACAAGTATTCACAAAAAGCAAACATGGTAAGGCACACAAATTACACCACAACCCTTAGAGTTTAGGCCAGCATGGGGTCTGGGTATTACCCTCTTGAAGTTGGTGGGCTCAACCTGTCTTATCAGAAGTAACCGGGTTCTAAGGGTTCCAATATCATTGGATTGTTTTCATTGTTCATCGTTTCGATTTAGCCACTGAACTGGCGACCGAAATATTCCAAGAAAACAACCCTCAATTGAGTGTAGTATCGAGTATCAACCAACCTCGGACTGCACCAAAGTCAGTTATCTCACTACCCTAAAGAGGCCAAGATGGTTCAATTAAGGTTCCTAAGGTCAATTGATGCTTCACGACACCACGCGGCGGCCTCGTACTCTCCCTGACTAGACTCAAGGGTTACCGGTACTCACCAAAGTGCCACATCAATGTAGCAGACTGCTTCAACCATGTCGGTATACCCCGCACAGTTCCCTCACAGTCTTGTTGCTACTTTCTAAGAAGGTATCCCCCAGATCCGGGTTAGGATCTATAGAACTCCCAAAACAGGCCCACAATTTAAAGCAAACAATTCAGACAATTGAAAACACAAGTGATCTTAGTCCTAAGGTACACCTCACTTTTAAGATTTTCCCCAGCAGAGTCGCCAGTTCTGTGGTCGGTGGATTTAGAACTGACTGTTTAACGCTGGTTCGCGAAATGTCGCAGAAGCAAGAGTCGCCACCGTCTTTTATTTTCTCCAACATGGACAGGACAAAAGCACAGCAAAATTCCTTATGAGATAGTTTCTCGGTTCGGGAGGTAGATTTATAGAAAGGGAAGGTGTTAACACCCTTTCTATCCATGGTTATCCATGGGCTCTTAGATACTTGCTCATTGTGTTTTCAAAATGTTTATTTGCTTTTCAAAGTGTGAGTGGGTTTGAAAAAGTTTCGTCAGAGTTTTTTGAATAACTCTTGTATCAGTCCTCAAGAGTGTTTGAAAAATTGTTTTGAAATCTTTTTGAAAGTGTCGGTGTGAAAAGAATTTTGATTTGTTTTTGAATAGAGCAAGTATCTATGAGTCATCTACCTACCCTAAGGAATTAAGCTGTGTAAATGTCCTTAAGGTAGTTCCATCCCACCATTGAGAGATAGGTAGCACCACCGTTGGAGGTGTTCGGGTCAATTCGAGTGTAGGGACAGTGTGGTCACCGAAGCAACAGTTAGGACACCTTAGAAGCTACCCTTATGTCCTTGATCCTTTTTTAATCTGAGGCAACCGTTTCGAGGCAACTATTTCGAGGCAACTGTTTCGAGGCAACTGTTTCGAGGCAACCGGATCATGGACATAAGGACTTACTAAAACGTCCTATACTTGACAACCACGTTTCGAAGGCAACAGGTGAGGCGTACCCTAAGAGTGGTGTGTGAACTTGTGTGTTATTTTCAGTTTAATATTTATCTTTGGTCATGGCATTGTGAGCTACGCTTGTTTTTAATTAACATTCATTCTTTCATGCAATTTAGAATTTAAAAGTGCGGAAATTTAAATGCGTAAAGATAAATCCTACGCTATTACAAGGCGCGGGTCTATACATCACCAAATTACAAAGACCCGTTTGATAAAAATGCGGAAAATAAAAAGAGACCTAATTACTATTACAAGCCTTGAGCAGTTACATAATATTCGAAAGAAAATAAATGCGCGAAATAGAAACTAAAATTGAACGTCCGAGGGTTTTGACCCTTTGCTTGAAATTAAACGAAATTAAAGTCTAATAATTATTTAAAGAAAGAAAAGAAATTGTTTTTTTATGTTTTTTTTTGGTATTTATAAAGAAAATTAAAATTAAATGGAACCCTAATTCTAAGTTGTTTTTAATTATTAATAAAAATATTAAAGTTACTCTAATTTACTAATTAATTAATGTACATGTTTATTTACAAAAATAAATAGTAATTATAATAATAAATAAATGAGAAAAAATTGATTAAGAAAAGGATGAAAAATGTCAAAAAACCCTAAGTCTAGATATTTTTTATTTATTAAGAAAAGATTAAAGTTAAACATAAATTAACTAAATTAATAAATTAACATTTATTTACAAAAATAAATTAATGAGTAAATTAATGAATAATTAACATATTTTGTATTTTTGATTTTTTTGGTTTTTATTATGAAAAGAATATTATTTTAAGTGAATTAAATAAAAATAAGTAAAAGAATTAGAAAAAGAAAAGAAAATAGAATTGAAAAATATACAAACCAAGGGGAGTTTTCAGACCCAAAGGAGGTGTTTTTGGAGTAATCTTGGCCCATTTGCATAGAGCCTCGTTGACTCTTAGGAATCACATGCTTGATGGTTGACCCAGGCGTATGATGGTCCTCCTTCTGTGGCCACTAGATTAATCTCAAGTCCACTTGGCAGGCACAGGCTTGAGCGTGCATGGTGAACCACTGAGTGAGCGCTACACTTGAACATGTTAGGATAAAAATCATGAAATATGTGGGGGACCTGGGAATCGAACCCAGGTCCTAGTGGTTACAAGGCGTGTCCTCCACCATCTGAACCAAGCAACGCGTTTGTAATGTTAATGGAAAATAATGATTATATAAAAAGAAACAACATTAGTGGTATAAAACAAAAAGCGCACTGAATATTTGAACCGTCCAACCATAAGATGACACGCCAGGCTTCTTCTTCGTTTTCTCTGCAAACATAAAGCAAGTAGCGGGGATTTTAAACCCCTACTAAATGGAAACTGTAAAAATAGCGATTAGAAGAGGAATAAATATAAATTGAGCGTGAATAGTTCAATCAATTCGTCCTGTTGCCACGATTTGGTCTATACCGGTTTGAAGGTCCAATTTTACCGTATGAGGAAAGCCCCAATTTTGAAGTTCTGAAACCCTAGGTTTCATCAATGGTGGATTCGGCTATAGGCATTGTTAGTCCAATTAAATGTCACCAATCGCTTCAGAAGGTTAATATTAGTATAAATCACTCAAGAAAAATGATTAAAAGTGCATGAATCATGATATGGAATTCAAGGAAATATGGCAAACCGTATAGCCTGTGTTCTTCAATTCTTTGCACGTTTTGACTCGTTCTTGATTGCAAACGCTTCCTGGATGTTTAGGCAATGTATTGGAATCCTTCAGAAGCTTTGAATTGTCCTCTGACTATGAAATCAGTTTTCAAGTTTTTGGCCAAAAATTGCAAATTGGTTATGCAGCTTCAGCAGCTTTTTTCGTGTCCCCTTGCATTAGGTTAGGTCTTGCATATGTACATGAAGCATTCTAGGTCAAAACAAAGCCCATGGATCCATTGAATTTATGATTCATATATTTGATTTTCCATCATGTAAATCCAATCTTTTTTCATGAAAATCTTGCCAAATGTGGATGATCTTGTCCCCTTGGATGGTGCACGAAATCTTTAGCCTATAATGAGTGAATTTGCTGCACAAAAAGATTTGAAAACCATTATTTGATATTTTTCTCATAATTAAATCTAATTAAATGAATTAATAATAATAAAAATTCAATTAATTAATTAAAAATAATAAAATAAATCATTTTTAGCTCAATGGGTCGTGCATATGCTTTGGGTAATGATTCAAGAAAGAAATTGAGGCCCATTAGCATTTTTGAAGTGTTTTAGGCAAAGTTGACTTTTCAAAATTCCCAAAAATTTCCCAACTTCTCCAAGGCATATCTTGCTCAATTTTGAAGCTATGATCATGTTCTTGGACATTTTGGAAAGGTCTTCAAGTCCTCTAACCAATTCCTTTGGTCCCATGTCATTTGGATTTACCAATCGCAAGTTATGGTCTTTGACTTAAAGTGCCTTTTTGTTGACTTTTGAAAATGACCTATAATGTTGAAATTGATAACTTTTTGTGAGAGCGTTTCTTGGACTTGAAGTGTGAAGATGAGTTGTAGGAAATGTCATCCTCTTCAAAATGAGCTTTCGATGGGATTTTTCTGATAAACCATGAAGAATTTATGTCCTGGTCAATTTGCAGTTGACTTTTTCAACTGTCCAAAAATAGAAACTTTTGCATCTTGAGACTTTTTGAGCCATGCTTTGAGAAATCATGATCAAGAATTGATCAAATGATGTTTGTGGCTTCAAAATAATATGTTGACCAAAAATTTTGACTTTTGATTGTCAAATGACCATTTTGCCCCTGCAGTTGACTGTGAAGCAATTAGGGTTTTTGACTGTGCAATTTGATGTTGTGAGTCTTGAAACTTGTCATATGGATGCTTGACAATGTATGTAGGCATATGGGACTTTATTGGACCCTTGAGAATCTCAATTTCTTTGCAAGAACCAAAACCCTAATTTTGACTGTGTTAGGAGGCAATTGGACTGTGCAACCCTTGAGAGATTTTGAAGCTTGATCTTGGCAAATCTTGAAGAATATGGGAGGGAAAATTTTGGGGTACAACAGTTATCTAGCGTTTGATTTTATTTACATACAAACCCTAGGTCTAAACATGGTATATTTGGAAAGCGATAAATTGCGGGAATTTAAAGTCTACGCTATTACAAATAAGTATCTGGGAGTGGGGGTACAAATATTTACAAATGGGGATGAGACTTATTAGGAGAGTAGTGTCCAAATATTTACAACCAAATCGAATCGATCGCAATGTAAAATGTATCAAATGTACAAGAATAAAAGATAAGCAAATGTGAATTGTATTTGTGTAAGTGCATGTAATTATTTACAAGTGAGAAAAATGTATTTATTAAGCATGTATTTATTCTTTTTTGGATTTTTGTTGATTATGTACAAACAAAAGATTTTAATAAAAGAAAAAAAATGTGTTTTAAGAAAAATTAATGTTTTATGTATTTTAGTTTATATACAAAAGTTTTTTAATTAAAAAAGGGTTCTAAAGAAAACATTGTTCAAACCTAATGAGAAAACATCTAATATTTATATTTTTTCAAGTGTAAGAACATAAAAGAAATTTTGTATAAAAGATAATATATTGTTTTATTTAAAAAGAAAATAAAATGCTAAAAGAAATAGTTTGTACAAAAGAAGAAAAAAAAAGGAAAAGAAAAGGGTAAATGGGCTGTAAGGGGAAAAGGAGGCCCAAACAAATAATCAGAAGAAAAAAAAAGGGGGGGTGCGTCCAGATTTTGGGCTTAGGCAGTGAATGGGGCAAGGCCCAGATGGTCTACACATTTGCGTTTTAGGGTTGAAATTGTTTTGTGCATTTTGGGAACTTAGGGTTACAGTGGACAACGGCGCTCTTCTTCGTCTTTGCTTTCGTCCTCTTCATCTCTTCTGAGCAAAGTCCTAAAAAAACCTCCATGCCTGGTTATCACGCGCCACCTCTACCTCCCTTCTCTCCATGGATATTCAGGCCACGATGAAAAAAGGTAGCTTCGTTTCCTCTCAACGCATTTTTTAGGTTCTTATTCGAGCATGTTTTTATTTCATTGTGTTCTGATTTTAAGTGCTTTTGTCCATACGAGGTGTGTGAAAGGAAAAAGGGAAGGGATACTACCTTTGGATTTTGGAGATGGAGGCTAGGTGGACTGGAGGCGCCTAGGGTGGCCGGGCGGAGGGATACGCGATGCTGTGAGCTTTGCTTTTCCTGGTATCTTTATTTACCCTTTGTTAGGTTTGATGATGAAGGTGCTTTTCTGAAAACCTTTGCTTTGACACTTCTTTTCCTCTTCCACTGTTTGAATGCTGTTGTATGCTTGTATGCTTGATATGCTTGCTTGCTTAATGATGATTATCTGAGAGCTTAGGACTCGTTGTTTTGCTTCTTTTCCTCTTCCACTGTTTGAATGCTGAGATGCTTGATATGAATCTGGGTGTTTGGTACACGAACCCTATGATGAGGTTGCTCTGAGGGTGGCCTGTTGGTTTGAATGTTTGGTTATTTTGGTTTTGATTTGTGGGTATTACAGTTTGAAGGCTTTGGCTCTGAAAGGCTTGAGACAAGCTTGGCTTTTAGGTACTTTAGCAGGATGAGGCTTTGGCTTGATGCAGGTTTAGGCTCTGTGATGATATGCTGTATTTTTCTTTGGGCTTTTTGAAGCTGAGTTGAAACAGGGTATAGGCTCGTGGCTTGATGCAGATTGGAGCTTCTGTTTGCAGGCCTGTGTTTGAGGTTTATGCAGGATGTGGGCTTGGACAGGTTTATGCTGTTTTAGGCTTTTGGTTTGTGCAGGTTTACTAGTCACAAGCTTGGTGTGGATACAGTTTGGGAGGCTTGAAGCTTGACACAGGTTACAGGCTTGTGTTTTGTTGCCAGGCTGGAGGCTTGGTGCATTAGCAGGTTTTTGAATGTTTGAGGCAGGTTGATGGTTTACAAGCTTTTAGCTGGTTTGAGGTTTTTGAGCTTATGAGCTTTGTGTTATTTTGTTATGTGTTGGTTCTGCCCCCTTTTTCTCTTTGTCTGATATGCTTGTTATATCTTTTTTTCTTCAAGCCTAAGCCTGCTGTAAGCCTTCTTCTTTTTTCTATTTTTCTCTCTCCACGCATTTAAAAAGCATTTTTATTGCTTTAGAAATGTACTTTACTCTGAAAAGGTAATTGGCCTTGGAAAGTGATGTAACTTTGTTTGCTTGCATTAGTTGACTTCCTCTGCATATTTTCCAGTTTTTCTGCACATTGTTGACAGCATTTTGTACTTGTTGATATCTTGATATCCTTCTATATCTTTGGACAGTTTTTGACAGCTTTTGGCTTAGTTTGAAATTGTGATTCAGTTTTCCTTTTTGATTTGGTTAGGCAGTTCAGTTTGGACTTTATACTTGTACATGCTGTTTGGAATTTTTGAAATGGGCAATTTGTTGACAATGCAGTGTGTTTGCTTTTGTGCACTTCACATTTTTGCAAGACATTTTTCTATCCCTCTTTGTGAACCGAGAGTAATCTCGTGATTTGCATAGAGGGCAAACTGATTCTGGCCAGTTACTTTTAATGATGAACTTTTAAATTAACTGTCTGCTCTTTTATTTTATCTGCTTTTGACTTCTTTTCTTTTCTTTTGCAGGTAAAAAAAAATAATTGAGCAACAAGGGAGCATCGGATAGAAGATGAAGACTTAGGAAATTTTGGGATAGTTTCAATTTATTTTTTAACTATTGTAACAGTATTAATGTAAACATCTGTAAATAATTTTACAGTGTTCAAATAATAATTGTAACAAATAATTAAAGATGAATAAAAAATCTTTCTTTGATCAGTTAATTCTTTTTCTTCTTCAACTGTTTATTTAATTATTTATAATTCTTAAAATTATAATAACTGGAAATAAATCCCAACTATTTTAACTCAGAATAATAAATGATCAATAAACGTCCAGAGTTCCGAATAATCATAGCATTGCACAGCTAAACAACAAACGTCCACATGTCCTTTTTTCACTGATTAATGCAACCTTTCAATTCAAATGCCTCAGCTCATATCCAAGATAAATTGAAAAGAACTAATAGAAATAATTCTTTCTGAGAATGCGCGCATAAACCCTAGTTCTTTATTAAACGCCAAAGAAGCGTTCGCCTGATCAAACTTTGAGCCAAGCTCCACCAAACCCTGACAATCTTCTTGAACTGCTTCAAAAGTCCATGAAAACCCTAAATTGGATAGACTGATAAGAAAAAGTCTGTTTGACTGATTCTTACGCCATTCTAAAAAATCAGGAAAAGCCCGAAGCTGTGATTTCTTGTGGAAAAATAGGAGGGCGAATTTTGGGGTACAACAGAAACAATCTCTAAAACTCCCAGCAATGCTGATGAGATCATCAAAGAGTATGATCACAACTTTCAGAAGTTTCTAGCTAAAAACATAGACAGAAGCAAGATGGCTTCAATGATCTATGGAGTTAGCAGAAATGGCAGAAAAGGGATAGGATATCAAGGTAAGGTAGATACACCAAAAAATGCCATGGACTTAGTTATAAAATGCACACCACTCAATTCACATTTTATATATGGGCACACACATGACATAAAATACACAAGTAGTGATTATTCTGTCAAACCAAAATTCAATCAGAATTTTGGTAAAACTAACAAATGAGGACCCAAGAAAATGTGGGTACCTAAGGATAAAATCATACATGTGGCAGATATCTTTAGCAACAAGGCTAAGACACCAATCATGGTACCTGGACTCTGGCTGCTCGCGACACATGACTGGAAGAAGGCATATGTTCCAAAGCCTGGAACTTAAGCCTGGAGGCTACGTGGGCTTTGGAGGCAATCAGAGAGAAAAAATTATTGGCTCTGGAACAGTAGGATACTCGGAACGCTCAAGAGGGTACAGAGCATACAATACAGAAACACAGATTGTTGAAGAGTCAATCAGTGTTAGGTTTGATGATAAGTTTGACCCTCAAAAGTCAAAGCAAAATGAACTCCTTGCAGACATGGAAGTTGAACTCACAGGTACTGAAGACAATTCATCAGAAGTTCTTAACAGAGACACTCTCTCAACATCAGAAAGAATCGCTGCAAGCAATCCAGCATCATCTGTTGATCAACTCCAGAAAAGACTATCTAGAAGCAGTATTGATCACCCAGAAGATACAATACTGGGAAAGAAGGATGATCCAATCAGAATAAGATCAACATTCAGAAACTCTGAAGAATCCCTCGTGGGACTGGTCTCTCTGATCGAACCAACAACAATTAATGAAGCACTTATGGACAATGACTGGATTCTTGCAATGCAAGAGGAACTAAATCAATTCACCAGAAATGATGTATGGGATCTGGTTCCCAAACCAAAAGGATTCAACGTCATTGGTACAAAATGGGTGTTCAGAAACAAACTGAACGAGTAAGGTGAAGTCATCAGAAACAAAGCACGACTGGTAGCACAAGGTTATAGCCAGCAAGAGGGGATAGACTATACAGAAACCTTTACTTCAGTCACCAGGTTAGAATCTATCAGACTTTTAATATCATTTGTTGTTAATAAAGGCATTACTCTGTATCAGATGGATGTCAAAAGTGCATTCTTAAATGGCTATATAGATGAAGAGGTATATGTGAACCAACCTCTTGGTTTTGAGAATTCCAGAAATCCAGAATATGTTTTCAAACTAAAGAAGTCACTCTATGGTATGAAACAAGCTCTCAGAACTTGGTATGAAAGACTAAGTAACTTTATGTTAGAAAAGAAATTCACCAGAGGGAAAGTGGACACAACCTTATTCTATAAAATAGTTAAGAATGACATGTTAGTATGTCAGATTTATGTTGATGACATTATATTTGGATCTACTAAACCCTCTCTGGGAAGAGAGTTTGCTAAATGTATGCAGGCAGAGTTTGAGATGAGCCTAATTGGGGAACTCAAATTCTTTATGGGCATTCAGATAAACCAAACTCCAGAAGGAACTTACATTCATCAGAGCAAATATGTCAGAGAACTTCTGAAGAAATTTGATCTCTCAGAATGTAAGCCCTCAAAGATTCCAATGCATCCCACGTGCATTCTGGAAAAGGAAGAGGTAAGTAAAAAGGTAGAACAGAAGGTCTACAGATTTAAGCAAATTTTCAAGTATCTGAAAGGTACTGCTAATCTGGGTTTGTTCTATAGAAAATCAAATGATTACAGCTTAGTAGGATATTATGATGCTGACTTTGCTGGAGACAGAGTAGAACGTAAAAGCACTTCTAGAAGCTGCCAGTTTCTGGGAGAAAATCTGATTTCATGGTCCAGCAAGAGACAATCCACAATAGCACTATCAACAGCAGAAGCTGAATACATAGCAGCTGCTGGATGTAGTACGTAAATGCTCTGGATGAAAAGTCAACTTGAATACTTCAATATATTTGAGAGTAACATTCATATCCTCTGTGACAATACTTCTGCTATTTGTCTTAGTAAAAATCCAATTCTGCATTCTAGGGCTAAGCATATAGAAATAAAACATCATTTTATTAGAGACTATATTCAGAAAGGGATTCTTAACTTAAAATTCATTGACACGGACCATCAATGGGTTGATGTCTTTACAAAACCTCTTTCTGAAGATAGGTTTAACTTCATTCTGAAGCATCTCAGCATGAAGCTATGCCCAGAATAAATTGTTTTATTTACATATCTTAAACCATCAATTTTGTTATTTTCTGTGAACTACTGATCAACCTGCCTTCAGAGTTTTAGAAGTACAGATTGCATCAGAATCTATCAATAAAAATCTGAACGTTTCATTTCAAGGATAGAAGTGTGTTGTTCACATAATCAAACAATTGTCATCCATTCATCAGCTACTTTCTGAGGCTGAACACGCGTTCACTTTTCTGAAAGGTCAAAAGCGCTGATTGGGTGCATTGAGACACACGTCATGGGTAACCGTTCCAGTATCTTTCTGAAACCCCTAATTTCAGCTGTCATTAATGCTTATAATCATGACTAATTATTTCTCTTTCCTACTGTTTATGCTTTCAATAAAAACTATTTAAACTCAAATTTTACTCTTTACATTCCTTCACTTTTACTCTCTCAATACTTTCTATCGTTTCTAGTTCGTACTTTCAAAAACCCTTTCATCTTTCTCAAATCTTGTGTGAACAATGACTTCTTCAAGCGTCCAAAACATCAGAACTCAGGAAACTGCTTCAATGGAACAGTACGAAGAACCTTACAGAATGCTACTCACTCCCATTGATAATCTGGAAGTTCTTTCAGAACTGATTATTGACTTTGAAAGCTTGCAAGAAAACGACTTCAATCTGTATGAAGACGTCAATGCTCAAGGTTGGAACATATACTTTGACCTTCTTCTAGGGCCAACATTTCCAATTCTTGTCAAAGAATTCTGGATACATGCTTCTTCTTCAAATCATCAAGTTACCTCTTATGTCATGGGGAAGAAAATTTTCATTACATAAGACCTAATTTCAAGGCTTATTGGTTACAATGGTGGAGGTGTAAGATATATTGACATGGCTGAAAGATGCTCTGATGTAACTTCTATTGCAAGGGAAATATTTACTCTTGGACTTCCCTCCAGAAAAATCAGAGATCTGAAGGATCATCACAAAATTTGGGCAAAAATAATTCTGGGGTGTATCAACCACAGGAAGCCAACTAGCTCTCCTGATTATATCAACATTGATCAGCAATTTCTGATCTATTTTATTTCAAAGAAGACTAAGGTAAACCTCCCACACTTGCTGTTTAATCATCTTAGAACTAGTGTAAAAGAAACAAGAGAAGATGAACGTACCAAAAGGGACTGGATACCCTTAGGAAGACTCATATCAGATATTCTGACAGAGAATAGGCTGATAGAGCATTTGACTGAAGCTCGGGAAATCAGCTTACTGGAAGCAACTGCTGGGAAGCCTCTTGTGATCGGTGGGAATGAGAACTGACTGTTTTTGGAATGCTGGTCCGCGTTTGCGTTTGTTTTCGCAAAATGTCGCGGTAAGCAAGAGTCACCGCCGTCTTTTATTTTATCCAACAAGGAAAGGACAAAAGCACAGAAAAATTCCTTTTTAAGATATTTCTCGGGTTCGGGAGGTAGATTATAGAAAGGGAAGGTGTTAGCACCCTTTCTATCTGTGGTTATCCACGGGCTCTTAGGTACTTGCTCATTGTGTTTTCAAAAGTTTGCTTTTCTTTGTGTTTGTGGGTTTGAAAGAAGTTTTTATTTTGAAAGGAGTGTAAGTGCGAAAAGTTTTTGTTTTGTTTTAAAAGGAGCAAGTACTTAAGAACCATCTACCTACTCGAAAAAGGAATTGATCTGTACAAATGTCCTATAGACAATGCTATCCCACTATTGAGGAGTAGGTAGCATCGTCGTTGGAGTTTTCGGGTCAATTCGATTAAGGGACGTGTGGTCACTAAAGCAATGTTAGGATGCCTTAGCGGTAACCCTAATATCCTAGATCATTTTTCCGAGGCAACCGTTTCGAGGAAACTATGATCTTTGGACAAGAGGGCGACCTCTAAAACTTCATATACTCAATGACCACGTTCGAGGCAACCAAGTGAGGTGTACCCTAAGAGTGGCATGTGCAAGTGTGTTAGTTCAGTTAATTTTATCTGTACATGTTATGGGTGAGCTATGTTGATTTTAAGTTCATACATTGGATCTTGTCATGCATTCCCTATTATCAAACATCTAACATTGTATATTATGCGGAAATCAAATTGCGGGAAATTAAATCTAAGCTATTACAAGGCGTTAGGTATTTACATCGCCAAAAACAAACCCTTTAAATTTAAATTGCGGAAAATAAAAGAAAGTGATAAATAATGTCCTAATTAAGAATTATTACATACCGGAAGCAGTTACAATATTGGAAACATGGATTGCGTGCGAGAAAATTAAATCGGTGTATTTTTTAGGGTTTTGACCCTTTTTTTATTAAAGAAAAGATTTTTGCTTATTTTTGAATTAAAAAAAAATTAAACCTAAACTAATTATTAATTAATTAATAAAAAGAGATATTTTTGGATTTTTTAATATTTAAGGAAATAAAATAAAAATGATTAAAAGTTAATTAAAAACCTAATTCTACATTAGTTTTAATTTATTGCAAAAAATGTTAAAAGTTAAACCTATTTAAAACTAAATTAATTGATTAATATTTATTTACAAAAATAAAATAATGAAATTAGTTTAATAAATAAAAACAATATTTTTTTGTTTTCTGATTTTATTAGGAAAATTATTAATTATCTAATTAACAATAAAATAAAAATTAGAACAAAATAAATAAATGAAAATGTAAAGAGTAAAAGAAATAACCCAAGGGGTGTGGGCCTAATTTTAAGGTGTGATTTGCAATCTCCAGGCCCAAAAACGTCCAAGCCTGCTTTGACTTTTCCAACTCCCTATGCGCTGGTTGACTAGAGTTCATGGTAGTCCTTCTTTCCTGGCCACCAGATTTCGCCTGAAGGCCATCTGGCGCCTGATCAGGTGATGATGCATGGTGGACCTTAAGCCTTGGCATATACTAGATCTCCTGGAAAAAATTAATAATAAGCGTTTGAGGGGACGTGGGATTCGAACCCAGGTCCCAAGGGACTTTGCAACAACGCCTTTACCAACTGAGCTGTGACACGCTTTTGTTAAATGGATAAGTGGAGAACATTATATGCAAAAACAATCAATATGCTGTAAAAAAAATAAAGCGCGCGAGATTTGAAAGAACGAATGGGAGGGAGACGCGTCAGCGTCTTCTTTGTTGAGACACTGGTTTCTTACCTGCGGATTTTTATCCGCAGCAAGAACCGTGGGTTCCTCCTAAAACAACTTCCAGGCCATGTAAATGCATACTAAGATCATCCCCATGCTCGTTTTTCTTCCCTGAACACAACCATGGCCATTATTTGACCTAATTTTACCTGCATAGCAAACGCCTAAAAACAAAGAAAAGAAACCCTAGGTTTGGGTGTTACGTTTCAGGCCATGAAAATAAAATCAAATAGTGCAGAAAGTTTCGAAATCAAACAAGGATCAAGAATATGTCCATGGTTTGTCAAAAAGATGCAAGAATGAGTGGTTTCGATTTCATGTACAGGGATAGGTTTGAGGAGACTTACAGTGCATTTGGAGGCGATTCAGGGCTCGTGAGTGATTGCTTTAGCTCCAGGGGACGTACAGCAAGAGAGTAGTGTGGAGTTTTTGGATTGAATTTGCCTCCAACCAAGATTTTGATCTCACACTTTTTCAAGCTTTTTTCAGTTTTGGTTTGGCAGTTTTAGCAGTTCTTAGGTCGTGTTCTTCATATGCCTAGCTTGTGTGAGTAATAAGGAGTGCATTAGGTTAAACTTTGGGCCTCCAATCCTTGTGCATTGATGATTCCAAGATATGATTTTGCCACCATTAACAAAGCTTCCATATTTGTATCAAATCAAATATTTTGTACACAACATGGCATAATTCGAATTTGATTTGGTGTATCATGTAAATTGAAAGCTGTAATGATCAAAAAGATATCATTCCATCAATTTTTGGATTTTATTTGAATTAATATTGATTTAAAATGAATTAAATCAATAAAAATTAAATAAAATAGAAAGTTTAATGAATGGACATGAAACTGAAGATGGGACACATGTGTGGTGTGAAAAGACCAAATCAAGTGGAAAAAAGTGGGCCCTTTTGTCAAAAATTGGAGTTTTGAGGATAGTTGACTTTTGGCACTTTTGGAAAAATGCCAAACTTCAACAATGCATAACTTCTTCAATTTTGAACTTTTGGAAGTGTTCTTGGACTTTTTAGAAACCTTGAGATGTCCTCTAACCAAACCTTTTGGTCTCATCTCATTTTGATATTCCATGCTCAAGTTATAAGCTTTGAAAAAAAAAGGTGTTTTTGTTGACTTTCAAAAATGACCTATAATGTCCAAATTTGTAACTTTTTGTGAGAGCATTTCTTGATCTTGGGGTGTGAATATGGATTGTAGTAAATTTCATTCTATTCAAAATGAGATTTGGATGGGTCATTTCTCATCAAGTATGAGAAAGTTATGCCTGGTCAAAGTTGAGTTGACTTTTCCTACAAAACCCTAATTTAGCAACTTTTGAATCTTGAGAAATCCTTGATGAATCATGATAAACCCTTGATCAAATTATGAATTATCCTTCAAAATGAGAATGTTGGCAAAAAATCTTGAGGTTTGACTGTATTTGGGTCACAGTTGACTTTTGCCTTAGCACAATCGATTTTTGGGCTTCTTGAGCAATTGACTGACCAAACTTCCTCTGCAAGGCTTGAAATTTGACATGGATGAACTTGAGATCATATTAGGACATTGAGGAGCATTTGAGACCATTTTTATGTGAGGACCTTGATGCAACACAAAACCCTAATTTTGAATTGACTGCCTTAGGAGGTGATTTGACTGTCCAACTCTTGAGCCATCTTGAACAACTTGAAGATGATTCTTGACATGTCTTGAGAAATATGGGAGGGAAAATTTTGGGGTACAACAGTTGCCCCTGTTCAATCTTCTTAAACCTGAGGATATAGATTGGCGTTCGGGCCTTTCGTGATCCGAGGGTGGAAGATGATTGAACACTAGAGTGCCCAGAAATTTGCACTCGCATGAAGTAGCATCAGCATTGTGATGTCGAGAATGGGCTTATAGATGCCATTTGGAGATTGTTGGTAGGTGGTTTTGTATTTTCTGACGGGTTGTCTCTTTTTACGGGGTGTCTCCTTTGACGAGTTGTCTCTATTGACGGGTTGCCTCCATTGACAGGTTGTCTCCATTGACGGGTTGTCTCCATTAACGGGTTGTCTCTATTGACAGGTTGTCTCCATTGACGGGTTGTCTCCATTGAACGGTTGTCTCCATTGAAGGGTTGTCTCCATTGACGGGTTGTCTCCATTGACGGGTTGTCTCCATTGACGGGTTGTCTCCATTGACAGGTTGTCTCCATTAAGGGGTTGTCTCCATTGACAGGTTGTCTCCATTGACGGGTTGTCTCCATTGACGGGTTGTCTCCATTGACAGGTTGTCTCCATTGAAGGGTTGTCTCTATTGACAGGTTGTCTCCATTGACAGGTTATCTCCATTGACAGGTTGTCTCCATTGACGGGTTGTCTCTATTGACAGGTTTTCTCCATTGACGGGTTGTCTCCATTGACAGGTTGTCTCCATTGACAGGTTGTCTCTATTGATGGGTTGGCCTCAGAAAAATCTTTAGGAATCGATTTAACTGATTTTGTCTCCATTGACTGGCCTCAGAAAAATCTTTAGGAATCGATTTAACTGATTTTGTCTCCATTGACATAGTTGAGAATTTAACTGCATCTTTCCTGAAAGGTAAAGGTCGGTCATATGCAATGCATGATGTGGATCAATCAATGATGTTCTCAACATAAATGAGATTGTATGGTATGATGCGTATATGCATGTATCATGATGTATGAAAATGTGATGTTTTAGCTGGGGGAAAATAAATCCCGGAGCTGCTGGAGAATAGAGTTGGATTCTTCGTTTCCGCTGGGGATGATGAACGAAGATGATGAACTTGCAGGAGAAGATAACTCCATTGGGGAATACACTGATGAGGAGATTACTCCGAGGGGAATTACTCTGTGGGGAAGAGATGTTATGCTGAGGATTTTAACGATAAACTCCGCTGGGGATTCCACTGATAAGCTCTGCTGGGGATTTCAATGATAAACTCCGCCGGGGATGGATTACCGTTGCTGGTGATACTGAATCTGTTGAGGATTGAACTCCTGTTTGGGGAAAGGAAAGAACTTCGCTGGGGATGATCTTATGCTTGCTGGGGAATATCTTTATACTCTGTTGAGGAATATTAAGACCTTCTGGGGATACTGTGATCGGTGGATCTGGAACTGACTGTTTAACGCTGGTTCGCGAAATGTTGCGGTAAGCAAGAGTCGCCACCGTCTTTTATTTTCTCCAAATGGAAAGGACAAAAGCACAGAAAAATTCCTTTAAAGAGATTGCTCTCGGTTCGGGAGGTAGGTTATAGAAAGGGAAGGTGTTAGCACCCTTTCTATCCATGGTTATCCATGGGCTCTTAGATACTTGCTCAATGTGTTTTCAAAATTGTTTGTTTGCTTTTCAATGTGGGTTTTAAAAATTTCTTTGAAAAATTTCAGTTCGACTCGTACGTCAGAGTGTTTGAAAAATTTGCTTTGAAAGCTTTTGAAAAGTGTTGGTGTGAAAAGTATTTTGATTTGTTTGAAATTAGAGCAAGTATCTTTGAGAACCTACCTACCCTAAGGAATTCGTCTGTGTAAATATCCTTTAAAGTAGTGCCATCCCACCATTGAGAGGTAGGTAGCACCACCGTTGGAGGTGTTCGGGTCAATTCGAGTTTTAGGGACGTGGTGGTCACCAGAGCAACAGTAGGACACCTTAGAAACTACCCTTATGCCATTGATCCTTTTTTTTCCGAGGCAACCGTTTCGAGGCAACTTTGTTTTAGGCAACTAGATCAATGGACACAAGGACTTACTAAAATATCCTCTATTCGATGATCACCTTTCGAAAGGCAATAGTGAGGCGTACCCTAGGGGTGGTGTGTGCGAATTGTGTATCATTTTCAGTTTATTGTTTGTCTTGTCATGCATTGGTGATCTAACGATTCGATTTTATTTTTGGGCATTCATTCTTTCATGTCATTGTTTAACAGTTTAAAAGTGCGGGAATTTAAAGTGCGGAAAAGATAAAAGTCCTACGCTATTACAAAGGGCGAGGGTCTACAACGCCAAATTAATCCAGACCCGTTTTAAAATAAATTGCAGAAAAGAAATGTCTAATAGCTATTACATGGCTTTGGTACATATACATAATTATTTACAAAAGAAATAAATGAAACGCGCAAAAAGAAAATAATCAAATGCGAGGGCGTTGAACCCTTTAAAAGAATTAAAATAATTAAGTTATCTAAAATTAAAATTAAATGAAAAATGGTATTTTTGTGTTTTTTAGATTTAAAAGAAAAAAAGAAAAATTAATTAAAATTAAAATCCTAGTTCTAATGTCTTTTAAGTTTATTATGAAAATATTGACTTTTAACCTAATTTAATTCTAAATTAATTTATGTGCATTTTTAAATTTATGAAAATAAATAAATAATATTATTATTCTGAAAAAAGGAAAATTAAAAAAAGAAAATAAAAAGTCATTAAACCTAAACTCTATTTTTTTGGATTTTAGTTATTAAAAGAATTAAAATCTAACCTAAAATGCAACCCTAGTTTAATTATGAAAAACACTAATACTATGGCAAAAAACAAGGAAAGTTAAAAGGAAAAAGTCATTAACCTAATTCTATGTTTTTGTTTTGATTTTTATTAAAAGGAATTAAAGTTGAAAACCTAATTAAAACTAAATATTTACATGTTATTATTTATGAAAATAATTATAATATAAATTATATATTTTGGCATTTTTTGATTTTATGATGTTTTTATTATATTTATGTAAAAATAATTAATTAAATAAATAGCAAATAAAAGAAATAAAAAAAGAAAAGTTAAAGAAAGAATAAAAATTAATAAGGCAAACCAGGGGGGTAGACCCCAAAATTGTGAGGTGCAGGTCTGGCAATTTGGCCCATTTGACTTTGAATCCGTTTGACTTTTCCAATCTTGTGTGATGCTTTGACTGGGGCTTATAGTGTTCCTTAGATCCATGCCATTGATTCCATCTTCAGGGGATACGTGTGGGCTTGATGATGAGAGGATATGGTGTGACTTAACATCAGCGCTGCATGGAAACTGGAAATGAAAAATAATATGAAATTGTGTAGACCTGGGACTTGAACCCAGGTCATTGGGGTTAACGCATTGATACTTGTCCACTGAGCCACTTTGAATTCATTTAACATATAATGGCAAACAAATAATAAAAAACAAAACCAATGCATAGTCATCAAAACGCGCGCAAATTTAAATGGACCTGTCCCTGTGTGACACGACACCATCTTCTTCATCCCAATTCAGGGTGCTTTAATTGATGTGAACGATTGAGAAACCTTCAGTGACGTCTCAGGATGCTATTAGGAAAAAAATTAAGGCTTGAGAGCTCCCCTAGCACTGATTTCAGATTTGTGTTTTAAGGAGAAATTTTCAATCTTCAAAAGCTTGTTTGGGCGCAGCTTATCATCTCTTAGGTCTAGGGTTTGACTCAGTGATGATCATGGAATGGAATTGGCTTGCTAACTCACCTTAATTCATGCTTGGGAAAGAATAAGTCCTAGGGTTTTCACTCTTAACCATTTTTCCTCCTTTTTAGCCAAAACCTAGACCTAGTGTGCAAATGAACCCTAGCCTGATTTCTTGAGTTGGTTCATGATACATAGAAATTGTCCAAGTTCACATGACACTATTCCATTGGTTTTTAAATTTTATTTGAATTTTCAAAGAATTAAAATGAATTAAATCATCAAAAATTAAATAAAATAAAAAAATCAATATTTGGTCTTGAAATTAACCATGGGACACGTGTGTGGCATGACAAGGATGAACCAAGTGGAAAAAAATGGGGCCCTTTTGTCAAGAATTGGATTTTCAAAGATAGTTGACTTTTGCCATTTCACAAAAATTTCCCAACTTCTACAAGGCATAACTTGCTCAATTTTTAAGCTTTTCACATGTTCTTGGACATTTTGGAAAGGTCTTTGAGTCCTTTAACCAATGCCTTTGGTCCCATGTCATTTTGATTTACCAATCTCAAGTTATGGCCTTTGACTTAAAGTCCCTTTTTGTTGACTTTTGAAAATGACCTATAATGTTGAAATTAATAACTTTTTGTGAGAGCATTTCTTGGACTTGAAGTATGAAGATGAGTTGTAGGAAATGTCTTTCTCTTCAAAATGAGCTTTGGATGGAATTTTTCTGATAATCCATGTGAAAGTTATGCCCTGGTCAATTTCAGTTGACTTTTTCAGCTGTCCAAATATAGCAACTTTTGCATCTTTGATGATTTCTGAGCCCAATTTTGAGAATCATGATCAAGCATTGATCAAATGATGTTTATGGCTTCAAAATGATATGTTGACCAAAAATTTGAACTTTTGACTGCTAAATGACCATTTTGCCCCTACAGTTGACTGTAGTGCAATTTAGGGTTTTGACTGTGCAATCTTGAGCTGAATGCCTTGAAACTTGATATGAGGATGCTTGACCATGTTTATAAGCATATGAGACTTGATTGGACCTTTGAACACTTCCTTTTCTTGATCAGAACACAAACCCTAATTTTGACCGTATAGGAGACAGTTGCACTGCACACCCCTTGGGGAATTTTATAGCTTGGCTTGGCAATTTCTTGAAGAATATGGGAGGGAAAATTTTGGGGTATAACAGATACCAAACCTTTTTAGCGCTGATGGTGGATGAACTCTGCTTGGGGAGAGTATTGCTGATTTGTTCATAGCTGCAAGTCTCAGCTGGGAGAGCTACCATTACTGCCTTATTTTGTGGGGAGTGAAGGTATCTTAGACATATTCTTCATCTGAATGTACCTTGGTACCTGGTGGACAGAGCAACTTGTACAGTTCGGATAATTCTTATTTTCCCATGTTTCTATTATTACCAGTAATTCATCTTTCGTTTCGCATGTAAATATTTATGATCAGCAATTAATGTCAAATGCATATATCAAAAATGAACATTGGACGTTCTTTGCAAAACAAAACAGATAAAGGAAAAACAGCTTGAAATTTCTGAAAATAAATTTGTATTGGTTTTGAAGTTTGGCCTGAAAATAGGCGTTTTTGTACAAGAGGCTGACGTCCTAGTAAGAGAACGCCGCCGAACAAATAGAATTTATACAATTTGTGAAAAGGAAACAAAATAGCTATGTGAATAATCCCACTGGGTTCCAACTCTGCTATTGCCTTTATATCTTCAAGCATCTCATCACTTTGTTGCTTAGTTGAAGATGAATCTGATTGATTAGTGCCGTCCGAGCTTGATAGTCGATACCGAAGTCTGGATGCGAGGTGATCCAATGAGACATAGTGTTACGCTTTGATCCCTAACTTTTGCCTGGACTGCCCTTTCGGGTTTTCAGTCCATCGGGGTACCCATTTTTGCCCAAGCCGCCTTTTCAGGTTTTCGACTTGCCGGGTGTACAGATTTTTTTCATTTTCATCCCTTATTTTTACCCGAACCCTTTTGGTTCGCCGGGAAGCCCTTATTTTTGCCTAGGCCAGTCAACCTAGCGGGTCTTTGATTATGTGTAGTATCTTTTTACTATGTCTGCGTTGACGAGGTGAGGAAGGTCGTCACCATCCATGGTGGTTAGAATCATAGCTCCTCCTGAGAAAATATTCTTAACCACAAACGACCCTTCGTAAGTAGGGGTCCATTTGCCCCTGGGATCACCTTGAGGTAAGATAATGCGCTTGATTACCAGGTCCTCGACTTGATACTCTTGTCGTCTGACTTTCTTGTTAAATGCCTTGATCATCCGTTTTTGATACGTCTGACCATGACAAATAGCAGTAAGTCTCTTTTCGTCAATTAGGTTCAGCTGATCAAGCCAGGTCTGAATCTAGTCGTCTTTGTTCAAGCCTGCATCCTTCATGATCCTAAGAGAGGGTATCTGAACTTCAATAGGCAAGACTGCCTCCATGCCATAAACCAAGGAATAGGGTGTTGCCCCTGTTGACGCCCGTGCTGAGGTACGGTACCCATGAAGAGCAAATGGTAACATCTCGTGCCAGTCTTTATATGTCACTGTCATCTTCTGCACAATCTTCTTAATGTTCTTATTAGATGCTTCTACAGCCTCATTCATCTTCGGCTGTTAGGGAGAAGAGTTGTGATGATGTATCATGAATTTCTCGCAGAGCTCAATGATCATTTTGTTGTTGATATTGGTGCCATTGTTCGTAATGATCCTCTCTGGTACACCGTATCGACAGATCAGATTGTGCCGAATGAACCATACCACGACGTTCTTGGTTACAGTAGCAAAGGAAGCTGCTTCAACCCACTTTGCAAAGTAATCAATCGCTACCAAGATGAAACGATGCCCGTTGGATGCTGTAGGTCTGATCTCTCTGATCATATCAATGCCCCATATTGCAAAAGGCCAAGGTGCCGTCAAGAAGTTCACATCTTTTGGTATCAGAAGAGTAGTATGAGTCAATATGTATTGTCTCAGCCGGCGAGCAGCCCATGCTAAAGTGTAGCAAGTTCTCTCGAGCAGTGAGTATTGGGTCTCACAATCGGTAAACTTTTGCTAAATCAGTAAATAGCATGCTCTTTTCGGCCAGACTCGTCACGCTGCCCCAGCACACCTCTTTGTATTATCCAGCACTTATAATATCAACGGTCTTCCTGTAATTGGAGGCATCAGAATTGATGGCTTGGAGGTAGTATGGCCCTCTCTTCTTGGAGCAGTAATTTAACAAACTCAACATACACTTCGCAATCATCTTCACATTCGTCTTCGGCTAAGTTGATCGGATTTTCAAAGTCATAACTGGCAGTAGCAGAGTCGTTATCAGTGGGATCCAGAGTGGACTTGGATCATGATACGTGAGTGTGTGCAAAATAGCTGTTTTGTAATATATATAATAAAATAAAGACAAGGAGCGCAAAATTTGAAATGCAAGAACGTCCAATGCTTTTATTAATGATATATGAAAATGACACACATAAAGCCCTCACAAATGAGGCCACGGTGCCCCGGGTAAGGCCCCGGGCCATAAAGTTTAAAACATTGTTTGTTACATATTCAAAACAAAAGTTTCATTATTGGGTAACAAAAGTAATAGGGATGAAGTCCTTTGCTGTCCAGTTGCATTGTCCACCGTCGGTCGTAGGATAGATCCAGTTGTCGAATTTAAACTCTTCAACATCTTCTTCAATGGCATTCACTCCCGAGTTGCTGATGAACACGGGAGGTCTTCCGATTCGTGCGTTCCGAACAGCCCTTTGAGCTTCTGCAGTGAAACCCAGACCAAACTTGTTAGTCTTTTGTGTAAAATCAGGGAGTCGGCCCCAATTTGCACATTCACCCTTCTCCACAACAGCCCGGGCATCCTTTAGGGAAGCCATCTTCATAGGAGAATCTTCAACAACAGTCTCAGCTGACGCCAGTGTCTGGGGAACCTCTTCAAAGTGCTGAAATAGGGTCTCAATGAACTCCCTATCCATCTCTACGTATCGGAATGAGTTGAGGTGGCTGACCATATACTCTTCCTCCCCTTGTACTGTCATAATCTTCCCTTTGACCGGGTACTTCAGCTTCTGGTGGAGCGTTGAGGTTACGGCCCCGGCTTTGTGGATCTATGGACGACCCAGTAAACAAGAGTAGGATGGCTGAATGTCCATCACATAGAAAGTATAATTGAATACCTGAGAACCAACCTTAATCGGGATGTCAACCTCTCCATGCACCATTCTTTTAGACCCATCAAAGGCCCTGACGATAATGTTGCTTGGTTTCAGCTCCAAACCTTCACAATCCAACCGGTCTAGAGCTTTCTTGGGCAAGACGTTCAATGAGGAACCAGTATCCACCAACACATGTTCAAGAGTGGTGCCCCTGCATTCAATGGAGACATTCAGGGCATCATTGTGATTCTTCCCTTTAGTGGTCAAGTCGGTGTCAGAGAAACCCAACCCATTATCAGTAGTCAAGTTAGCCACACAATCTGTAAACTAATCAGCTGATGTCTCTTGTGGCACGTGGGCAGTTTTCAAAAAGGTAATCAGAGTCTTGGCATGGGCCTCTGAGCATAACAACAATGACAACATAGAAATCTTGGATGGGGTTTGCCCCAGCTGCTCAACTACATTATAATCACTCTTCTTAATAATCTTCAGAATCTCTTCCATCTCCTGTTTGGAAGCTTCAACAGTAATTGTCTTTGGTGCCTCCGTCTGGGCAGGCACATCAGTGGTGATCCCTTTGCCCCGAGCGTCAGATGACTCGGCGACAGGGGTAAGAATAGGAACCTGATCAGGGATGGCAGTAGGTACACTAGCAGGTGTAATAACAACAGGTCTTCGGGCTGTTGGTGGAGCAATATCAGGTGAGAAAAGTCTTCTATTGCGGGTGACTTTAGCAGGTCCAATAATGTTGCTGATGTCAGTACCAGCATCCAACTCTTGCTTAACTCCATGAAAATAAAATCAGCCCCATAGTGCCAAGGGACAACTTTATCAGAGGTATAGGGGATGGGCCCCGGAACAGTGATAATCACAGGTGCGATTCTCGGAACAGATGTAATTCTAACAGGCTTCCTTGAGGGAGCCTTGGAAGAATTGTCGAAAATGGTAATGATGGAAACTTCTTCAAAAGGAACTAAGGGAACAACAGTCTTCTCAAACAGAATCTCTTTACTATCCATCAGGCGCTGGACACATGACTTCAAAAACGGACAACCATTTGGACGGGCAGAACGCATACAGCAACCTTCGTCACAGCCCAAAAATAAACCGGCTAGCAAAAGGTTCTTCTTGACAGTCATCAGAGGGGTAACAATGTCATCCACAGAAACTACAAACAAGTCATCCTCTATAACATTCACTCCATGCTTGGGCATGGGAGCAGTCACAACATTAGGCCTTTCGGGTGCCTCGAACTCAATTTCCTTCGCATCAATTAAGTCTTGTATCTTATTTTTCAGACTCCAACAATCATCTGTATTATGCCCCGGGCTATCAGAGTGATAAGCACAGCAGACGTTAGGGTTATACCTTGGTGACGTTGTATTTGAATTCTTTGGGGCTTCCCTTAGAGTCACCAGATTAGTCTTTAGCAACTGTGGTAGAATCTGAGATAAGGTCATGCTGAGACGAGTGAATTTCCTCTTAGGTCTCTCGTCCTTTTGTTGATTGTTGTACTGAGGAGCACCAACAGGTTTTGAAATAACAACTGCATTGACAGCTTGGCGGTGTTCAGGTCTATTCTGTCTTCTTGCACTGTAGACAGCACTGGACTCTTTCTTAAACGGCTTTTTCTCGGTGCTTGATGAAGCACCCTTATGTATCTTACCAGCCTTAATACCAGCTTCAATCCTCTCACCATTCAAAATAAGATCTGTAAACCCAGATGAAGAGCTTCCAATCAAGTGGTTGAAAAATGGACCATACAGGGTCCCCAGAAACATATCAACAAGTTCCCGATCAGCTAAGGGTGGTTGTACTCTTCCGGTGAGGTCCCTCCACTTCTGAGCATAATCTTTAAATCCTTCACCCGTTCCCATTGACATACCCTGGAGTTGGGTACGCGTAGGAGCGAGGTCGGAGTTGTACTGATACTTCCTGTAAAATGCAGTAGCCAAATCTTCCCAACTGCGGATACTGGCTCCGTCCAACTGATAGAACCACTCAAGCTGAGTCCCTGAGCGAGGTCGGAGTTGTACTGATACTGCCTGTAGAATGCAGTAGCCAAATCTTCCCAACTGCGGATACTGGCTCCGTCCAACTGATAGAACCACTCAAGCTGAGTCCCTGAGAGACTGTCTTGAAAGAAATGGATCCATAAGTTCTTATCAGCAGTGTAAGGCTGGATCTTCCTCACATATGACCGGAGGTACAACTTCGGACAGGAAACTCCGTCATACTTGGCAAAGGCTGGTGCCTTGAATTTATGGGGAATCACCACCCCAGATGATAGACCTAGATCTCTGAAGTCCAGACCGGGCACCTTCTGAATTTCCATAGCGCTCAAATGGTCTTCCAGTTGTTTGTACTTATCCTCAGCAGGAGGATACTGTTCTTCATCGTAGTCTGTCTCGTTGTCGGAGACCACGGGGCTAGGAGCCCTCCTTTCTTGTGGACTATCTTTCCCTCCAGATGAGGTGGTCAGATCAACTTCATTCTGTAGCCTGTTCCCAAACTTGTGTCCTGTGTTAAACAGGATGGTCCTCTTCTTCTTCTTCTTCTTCTTCTTCTTCTTCTCTTTCAGAATCAAGGTCTTCAGGTCCTGCTGACCCTTAGCTAGATTCATGAACAACTCTTGAAATTGGGCATTCTGGGCCTGGAGGGCCTTGATAGCTTGCTCAGTTGAAGGTTCAGTAGACATGATGGTCGCTGAAATAAACAGTGAAGAAGATAAGAGACCTGTAAAGGGTACCTGTTTATGAAGTGCATGGGATGAAATGCGTATGATTTATGATTTCAAAGACAATCTGGATTCAAATTTATAAACAAGAAAGGAAACACACTTTATTAGATTTAAACTTCAAAATTTAAATTGTTCAACTGATGCCCTCAGGGCGTTTACAAAAATAGAAATACTGAAAAGTAAATAAAAACTGGAAAGGAAATCATCAAAGGTCCATCAATTCTCCCATGGTCTCTTCTTATCAGTGCGGACATAGTCGTTGAGAATCCGCTCGTTCTCCAACTGCCTAGTCAACCTCTGGATCTTCTGCTCTTGCTCGTTGAACTTCTCCCGATAAGAATCCCGTTCTTCCCGCAGTTGCATCCAAGATCTCTTCAGTGCCCCAATGTCAGTGGGAATATAAGGATGCAGAATGGTTAGAAGAACCCCTTCTTCATTAGCAACTTCAAGAGTGACAGGCCGGACAACTTCATATGGCATACCTAGCTTTTGGGCACGAATGCGGACCCATCTGAGATATGGCTACATTGGCAGAGAAGTCTTTGGGCCCAGCTCATGTGGATCAGATTGGTGAACTCTGTCCTAAGCCCTTATGAATTTGCGATGCTGCTCGTCGCTATCCCCCTGAAAATCAAAGATGATATGAGGCATCAGCATCTCATGAGGTCCTTCTCTTCTGGCTCTTCCAAACTGACGGAGAGCTAAGCATGGGTTGTAAGAAATTCCTCCATGGGTTCCTATCAATGGAACATTAGGATACTCTCCACAGCGATCAATGATAGTCACCTCATCCATACCTTTGAGAGTCCAAATAATGTCATTATGAGAAAGAGACATCACCCTATAAGCCCAGCCCATTCCTTCTTTGTTCTTCAGCACTGACTTAGGGAGGTGCGAAATAAACCACCTCGACAATAAAGGAGTACAGCACATCAAGGTTCCCCGCTTTCGGGCAGTACGAGCATAGAGCTGATGAAGAATGTCACCCAAGAGAGTGGGTACAAGGTTCTAAGAGATGAAGATCTTTATGGCATTCACATCAACAAAAGTGTCAGGACTCGGAAACAGTACCAAGCCATATATCAGAAGATCCAGAATATCCTCGAACGCCTTAAAGTCTAGACCATCCCAGAAATAGTTAGCCTTACCAACCAAAAACTTAGTCAGAAAACCCTTTGCTTCACTCCTAGTCTCCCAAATAGCCATTACTTCCTCTTTGGTCAAATGAAGGGCTGCAGCAATCTCTTCGGGCCTAAGGGTCTTCTCCCAACCAGTAAACGGGGTCTGCTCTAGAACAAAGATATCGAGCAGCTCAGAAAACTCCTCTAGGGTGGGAACCAGCTGATAGTCTTGAAAAGTAAAACAGTGGTACAGCAGATCATAGAATTAGACGAGGACACTCATCATCTGCTCGTCCAATTTGGAGGTGACCAAACTGAGAAGAGAACCATGCCTCCTGATGAAGGAAGTAGTGTCAGGCATCTTGGCAACCAACTCTTTAAGCAAGGTAGGGACTTGGACAAAGTTGATCCGGATAGTATTCTTATGCATGGGCATCATGATGACCTACAAAACAGAGCAAAGATGAAACCCTCTTGTCTTTGAAATAGGTTAGTCCAATGCAAGATGTATGCAATGTTATGATGTCATGATGTCATGATAAAGGCACGCCACAAGTATCCACAAAAAGCAAACATGGTAAAGGCACACAAGTCACACTGAGAGCCCTTAGATTTCAGGCTGGCATAGAGCTTAGGTACTACCCTCTTTCAGTTCAGTTGGTTAAAACCTGTCCTAAAAATAGTAACCGGGTTCTAGAGGATCTAAATACCACTGACTACCCTCGATCGGTCATAATTCCAGTTTAGCAACCTTTTCTTGCGGCCGGAATTATCGCGAGAGTTTAGTCTCAATGAGTGTAGCATACTGCTACTGTTCTATGGCCAAGTTGGTCAATTTAAGGTTCTAAGGTCAGTTGGTGCTTAATGACCCCTTAGAAGACCCATATTCTCCTCGTTCCAACACAAGGGATATCGGTACAGACTAAAGTGCCACACCAACGTAGCTACTGCTTCAACCGTGTCGGTCTACGCCGGACAGTTCCCTCACAGTTTATTGCTACTTACCTAAAGGGTGCCCCCAGATCTGGGTTAGGATCTATAGAACTCCGATACAAGCCCACAAAATTAAAGCATACAAAACATACAATTGAAACCACAATGATCTAATCCTAAGGTACACCTCACTTCTTAATAATCCCCAGCAGAGTCGCCAGTTCTGTGATCGGTGGGAATGAGAACTGACTGTTTTTGGAATGCTGGTTCGTGTTTGCGTTTGTTTTCGCAAAATGTCGCGGTAAGCAAGAGTCGCCACCGTCTTTTATTTTATCTAACAAGGAAAGGACAAAAGCACAGAAAAATTCCTTTTTGATATATTTCTCGGGTTCGGGAGGTAGATTATAGAAAGGGAAGGTGTTAGCACCCTTTCTATCCGTGGTTATCCACGGGCTCTTAGGTACTTGCTCATTGTGTCTTCAAAAGTTTGTTTTTCTTTGTGTTTGTGGGTTTGAAAGAAGTTTTTGTTTTGAAAGGAGTGTAAGTGCGAAAAGTTTTTGTTTTGTTTTAAAAGGAGCAAGTACTTAAGAACCATCTACCTACTCGAAAAAGGAATTGATCTGTACAAATGTCCTTTAGACAATGTTATCCCACTATTTAGGAGTAGGTAGCATCATCGTTGGAGTTTTCGGGTCAACTCAATTAAGGGACGTGTGGTCACTAAAGCAATGTTAGGACGCCTTAGCGGTAACCCTAATATCCTATATCATTTTTCCGAGGCAACCGTTTCGAGGCAACTATGATCTTTGGACAAGAGGGCGACCTCTAAAACGTCCTATACTCAATAACCACATTCGAGGCAACCAAGTGAGGTGTACCCTAAGAGTGGCATGTGCAAATGTGTTACTTCGGTTAATTTTATCTGTACATGTTATGGGTGAGCTATGTTGATTTTAAGTTCATACATTGGATCTTGTCATGCATTCCCTATTATCAAACATCTAACATTGTATATTATGCGGAAATTAAATTGCGAGAAATTAAATCTAAGCTATTACAAGGCGTCGGGTATTTACATCGCCAAAAACTAACCCTTTAAATTTAAATTGCGGAAAATAAAAGAAAGCGATAAATAATGTCCTAATTAAGAATTATTACATACCGGAAGCAGTTACAATATTGGAAATATGGATCGCGTGCGAGAAAATTAAATCGGCGTATTTTTTAGGGTTTTGACCCTTTTTTTATTAAAGAAAAGATTTTTGCTTATTTTTGAATTTAAAAAAATTAAACCTAAACTAATTATTAATTAATTAATAAAAAGAAGATATTTTTGGATTTTTTAATATTTAAGGAAATAAAATAAAAATGATTAAAAGTTAACTAAAAACCTAATTCTACATTAGTTTTAATTTATTGCAAAAAATGTTTAAAGTTAAACCTATTTAAAACTAAATTAATTGATTAATATTTATTTACAAAAATAAAATAATGAAATTAGTTTAATAAATAAAAATAATATTTTTTTGTTTTCTGATTTTATTAGGAAAATTATTAATTAGCTAATTAACAATAAAATAAAAATTAGAACAAAATAAATAAATGAAAATGTAAAGAGTAAAAGAAATAACCCAAGGGGTGTGGGCCTAATTTGAAGGTGTGATTTGCAATCTCCAGGCCCAAAAACGTCCAAGCCTGCTTTGACTTTTCCAACTCCCTATGCGCTAGTTGACTAGATTTTCATGGTAGTCCTTCTTTCCTGGCCACCAGATTTGGCCTGAAGGCCATCTGGCGCCTGATCAGGTGATGATGCATGGTGGACCTTAAGCCTTAGCATATACTGGATCTCCTGAAAAAAATTAATAATAAGCGTTTGGGGGGACGTGGGATTCGAACCAAGGTCCCAAGGGACTTTGCAACAACGCCTTTACCAACTGAGTTGTGACACGCTTTTGTTAAATGGATAAGTGGAGAACATTATATGCAAAAAAAATCAATATGCTGTAAACAAAAAAAATAAAGCGCGCGAGATTTGAAAGGACAAATGGGAGGGAGACGCGTCAGTGTCTTCTTTGTTGAGACAATGGTTTCTTACCTGCGGATTTTTATCCGCAGCAAGAACTGTGGGTTCCTCCTAAAACAACTTCCAGGCCATGTAAATGCATACTAAGATCATCCCCATGCTCGTTTCTCTTCCCTGAACACAACCATGGCCATTATTTGACCTAATTTTACCTGCATAGCAAACGCCTAAAAACAAAGAAAAGAAACCCTAGGTTTGGGTGTTACGTTTCAGGCCATGAAAATAAAATCAAATAGTGCAGAAAGTTTCGAAATCAAACAAGGATCAAGAATATGTCCATGGTTTGTCAAAAAGATGCAAGAATGAGTGGTTTCAATTTCATGTACAGGGATAGGTTCGAGGAGACTTACAGTGCGTTTGGAGGCGATTCAGGGCTCGTGAGTGATTGCTTTAGCTCCAGGGGACGTACAGCAAGAGAGTAGTGTGGAGTTTTTGGATTGAATTTGCCTCCAACCAAGATTTTGATCTCACACTTTTTCAAGCTTTTTTCAGTTTTGGTTTGGCCGTTTTAGCAGTTCTTAGGTCGTGTTCTTCATATGCCTAGCTTGTGTGAGTAATAAGGAGTGCATTAGGTTAAACTTTGGGCCTCCAATCCTTGTGCATTGATGATTCTAAGATATGATTTTGCCACCATTAACAAAGCTTCCATATTTGTATCAAATCAAATATTTTGTACACAACATGGCATAATTCGAATTTGATTTGGTGTATCATGTAAATTGAAAGCTGTAATGATCAAAAAGATATCATTCCATCAATCTTTGGATTTTATTTGAATTAATATTGATTTAAAATGAATTAAATCAATAAAAATTAAATAAAATAGAAAATTTAATGAATGGACATGAAACTGAAGATGGGACACGTGTGTGGTGTGAAAAGACCAAATCAAGTGGAAAAAAGTGGGCTCTTTTGTCAAAAATTGGAGGTTTGAGGATAGTTGACTTTTGGCACTTTTGGAAAAATGCCCAACTTCAACAATGCATAACTTCTTCAATTTTGAACTTTTGGAAGTGTTCTTGGACTTTTTAGAAACCTTGAGATGTCCTATAACCAACCCTTTTGGTCTCATCTCATTTTGATATTCCATGCTCAAGTTATGAGCTTTGTAAAAAAGGTGTTTTTGTTGACTTTTAAAAATGACCTATAATGTCCAAATTTATAACTTTTTGTGAGAGCATTTCTTGATCTTGGGGTGTGAAGATGTATTGTAGGAAATTTAATCCTATTCAAAATGATATTTGGATGGGTAATTTCTTATAAAGTATGAGAAAGCTATGCCTGGTCAAAGTTGAGTTGACTTTTCCTGCAAAACCCTAATTTAGCAACTTTTGAATCTTGATGAATCTTGAGCAATCCTTGATGAATCATGATCAAAACTTGATCAAATGATGAATTATCCTTCAAAATTAGAATGTTGGCAAAAAAATCTTGAGGTTTGACTGTATTTGGGTCACAGTTGACTTTTGCCTTAGCATAGTCGATTTTTGGGCTTCTTGAGCAATTGACTGACCAAACTTCCTCTACAAGACTTGAAATTTGACATGGATGAACTTGAGATCATATTAGGACATTGGGGGAGAATTTTAGACTATTTGGATGTGAGGACCTTGATGCAACACAAAACCCTAATTTTGAATTGACTGCCTTAGGAGGTGATTTGACTGTCCAACTCTTGAGCCATCTTGAACAACTTGGAGATGATTCTTCACATGTCTTGAGAAATATGGGAGGGCAAATTTTGGGGTACAACACCTCTGAACGCAAAAAATCTGAAGAAGATGAAAATCATTGAGAATATCAAGAAGGAACCCAACGTTACTTCTTTTGCAACCATCACTTCAAGAAGAATTCCTCTGGATGATTTTCCTCTTTTCTCTGAGATTGACTCCAAGCCAGAGATAATAGTCAGATATATGGATGCTTGTAAGGCAGATGGTACTGCACTAGAAATAAATATCCAGGACTTGCATCAGGCTGCTCCAGAAGTTGTTCCGAAGAAGACAAAGAAGAGGAAAGCTGCAGCAGAAGGACCATCTCAGAGGACTCCAAAAGCTGCCAAAAAGAAAGGTAATCCTTCCTTTGTTCCTGTTTTAGAATCAATTAATTTATCAACATCTGAAACCATAACTACTCAACCAGAACATCCAACCTCGCAAATATTTGAAGACTTTGACATAGGGTTTGATCCATCAGAAACTCTAGGTCTGAATGAAACTCACCCCCTTTCTCATAATCCAAACCCTGAACAAACTCAACCAGAACTTGCCAAAGTTTTGTCTGATATTGATTCATTTGACCAAGACCTTTCAGCTCCCGTACCATAAAATCCAAATCCTCAACTCCCTGATAATCCAAACTCTGATACCACACCAAATATTCCACAACCTCTCTCTCCATAACAAGATATTCCTCATCCACCATTACCTCAACCTGAACAACAACAACCAGAAGCTCAACCTTCTGAGAATCAATCCTTTGATATCCATGAACCAGAACATCACCATGTTTCAACAAACCAATCTGAAGAACCTTATTCAAATTCTGATACAATCCCAATACCTGGAATCACTGAACCACTTGCCATTCGCATGCCTCACACCATCCACGACATTCCAGAAATTCCTTCATCGCTGGAATCCACACCACCAAACTCCCCTACCAGTCCAATCATCATACCTGACTCTCCCACTCCTTCACCCAATAGCAGTCCAGATGACAATTTAAGACTTGTCATTGGTTCAATTGCGCTGGAAAGACTAGCTGCTATCTCTTATAAAACTGCCATTCCCAAACCAAAACCAACTGAAACCACATCAGATGTTGGTACAAATTTGTTGATTTTTGAAACAGGGGTACAGGAATGGATAAATTCCTTGAGGTATGCTAGTCTAGAGATGACTAATCCTACTTCTTCTGATTATATATGGACAAGATTCAGAAACTGGATGAGTTCTGAAACACTAAAGCTAAAGGAACAGAGTTATGAATAGATTCAACGGAACTTCAGTGCTAAGCTAAAGGCTTTTGAAGACCAAGTTCTGAGCCATCTTCTCAAGAAGGATATTCTCCCTCTGGATAATGCTCCCTGGTCAGAGCATCATCCCTCAGATGAAGTTCAACCAGAATCAGAAAGTCTCTCCCTGACTGCTGCTCTAGAAGAGATGATCATAGCAGAGGAAATGGTTCACTGTGAATAAGCTGCAGAATGCTCTGAGAAGCGTCCAACTACTGAAGAATCTCCAACACCTTCCTCAGTCATGCAAACTCTGGAAGAGTTGAAGAGAGCAAATGCTCTTATCTGAGAAAGGTTGGGTAAGCAGGAGGACACAAACAAAGAGATTAAGAGAATCTTGGGAAAACAAGAAGAATCTAATACCCAGATCAAGGGCTTGCTGGAAGCTTTGTTCACACGTCTTCCTCCTCCCTCTTAGACTCTTTTCTGTTTTAAATCTGTATTTGTAATGCTTAATTTTTTTTACCACTTTTGTTCTGGAACTTATCATTGCTTCTTGTTTTTAATATAATTCAACTATTTTGGCTTTGATTATATTGCCTTTTTGATAACTGACAAAAAAGGGGAGAAAGTAAGATATTTTCAATAATGGTTTACTGAGACAGAAGTCTCAAACATTCTGAATTACTTAACCTCTATCTTCTGAAAAGATTGAACAGGTACAAACTCTGATGAAAGATGAAGCTAAACTCTGATGCTCAAGGAACTTAAGGGAAGCAATCAACTCAGGGGGAGTTTATTCTAAACCTTTTATTTTTTATTTTTTAATTGAAAAATCTAGTTTTTGTCATCATCAAAAAGGGGGAGATTGTTAGAACATAGTTTGATTCTACAACCCTTGGTTAGAGTTTTGATGATAACAAATACAAAGAATAAATTATAAGATACAAAGAACAAACATGAACCTTAAAAATTATGTTTTATGTATGCAGAAGTTCTGATCATATCAGCATCAGAAGATAAGTCATAAGTGTTACACGTTGAAGCAATCAGAACATACGCTGAAGATTGATGACCAGAACCTGCACTTAATCAAAGTAAACTCTGATTCTGAACAAGAACATACCAATCCAAGTCATCAGTATTCTGAAGCGTCATCAGCAAGAAAGGAGATAAGATTCTGAAGTGTTACTGATCATTCAAGACAACATCAATTCCAACAGCTTCTTTCAGACAAGATCTTCTCCAAAAGGAAAGTGTGTTAATGACATTAAACATGCTTTATGATCAACGTCATTCCACTGCCTATATAAACATAGTCAGCTTCCAAAATCAAAAGGATTTGCTACATAACCACTCACGCATATTCAAAGTTGCAAGCAATTTCATTTTACTTTTCTAAGTTATAATCCTGTGTAATTTATCATAGTTGTGATAAATAGTTTTTGTTAGAAAAACAACAACACACATATTGTATAATTATATTGAAAAAGTGTCCCTTGAGATTAACCAGATTGTGGTTGTACTCAAGAAGACTTTAACAGTTGTTGAAGTAGCTTTTGTAATCTTGTTGAGATTAGTGGATTAAGACCTCGTTGGAAAGAGGCGAAATTACCTTGACGGGTGGACTGGAGTAGTTTGAGATCAAACGAACCAGGATAAAAATACTGTGTCATTAAGCGTTTAGATTCAAGTTTTCAATTCAACCCCCCCCCCCCCCCCCCCCCCCTTCTTGTGTTTTTCACACCTTTAACTCGTCCATATCATAAGGGTCATGGTGAAACCCTGACTGATAAGATGATAGTTGAGAAGGTAATGTGTATGTTGACCTCTCACTTTGATCACTTTATCATAGCCATTCAAGAATCCATTCAACTTGAAACCCTAAAAACTGGAAGATTTGGTTGGTTCGTTGGAAGCACGTGAGATTAGGATTGTCGAAAGGAAATGAGTTCAAGACTCGATACAAACACTGAAGACTCAATCATGAAAAAATAATGGTGGTTCCAAAAAATTCAAAAGCAAATTCGAAAAGACTTATGACAAGAAGTGTAACACCCCAGATTTAGAATTAATTATTTAATTGATTATTTATGGATTATTGATGATTATCCATGTGATATGTGTGGTATGTTGCGGGGTCGTGGTGGATTAAGGTGTCAATTAGAATTATTTAGATTTAAATAATTTACTTTATTTTATTTAGAGTTATAATAATAATTAAGTAGTATATTAAGATGAATAAGGGAGAATAAGGGCATGGTGGTAAATTATGATGATATGTGAGGACATAAGAGAACATAGAAAGGGTCCTAGGGCTAAAAATAGAAAATTTAGAGAGGAAGGAATCATTCTGTACGATCGTGGAATTTGGAAGAATACAGAGAAGAGGCTAGGGCTTAGAGGAAAATTTGTAGAACGCGAAGGAATGGATCGATTGCTAGGAAATTCGAGGTAAGTAGTGTAATCTTGGTTTATTATGATTGATAGGGGTTAGGATAGATTTAAGTTTTTGCTTGTATGATGATTTGGTGAAAACATGATGAATTGCATGATGAATTTGGTGTTGTTGATGAAATATAACTGTCACGATTTGATATTATAATGTGCTTATGATGTGTTTTGATATTGCTATGTGATATGTAGGATTTTTGATGTGTTTTAGACTGAGTTTAGTATTGAATCGAATTTGGATTGGGGCTGGAACTGACATGAAATCACAACTGAGAAGTTATTGTTTCGCTAGAACTGTCGGGTGAGACAGTGGCGAGCTCGGGGCGAGCCAGCCGCTCCCAGCGCCTCCGCGCGAGCGAAGCGGCAAGCAGGAAGATGAAAAATGAGGCTCATGGAAAATGTATGGGGAAGGGACGTCGCCCCAGTGTCGCTGGGAGAGAGAGGCAACGATGGTCCCCATCACTGAGTGAGCATCAGATGAAAAAGTGATGAGCAGAGCGCTTCCAAGGTCGTCGACGAGGCTTAGGTGAGCAGGCCTGGTAGTAACTTTAAAGTGTCGTAACTTGAGTTTCCGAATTCTATTTGACGCGCCGTTTGAAATATTGGGAAGCTAACACACATAACTATATTATAACATAATTACATGAGTTGTTTGATGCGTGATTCTAGTATCTATATATTGATAAGATTGATTTATTACATATTTGCTATGCTAGGAGGTTCTATTTGTTTTAATGATGACTATGATGTTGCTATGAAGTTGTTATGAAGTTGCTACGATGTTGTTGTAGTGATGTGATTGATGTTCTTTGTGATGATGTTTTAATAATGTGCATGTTAATGTGCATGCATGCTATGTGATGATGATTATGTGAATGATGTTGCAATTTACTAGTTGTGGTCGAATTTTATGTGACGTTGTTGTGCATCATACATTCATAGTATTTTTGAATGGTAGTCTGCTTGTGACTCAATCCTATTGTCTGAATTGAGTGAGTTTTGATGTGCTCTGATTCCAAGAGGAAATCGATCATATGGTGAGGATCTTTTGAGGGTGATGAACCAGGGGTTCATAAAATATTGGTACCACATGCATTGAGCCAATATTTATTGTATTAACATCCTATGTGACATTTCATGAATTTTGTTGATGAGTTGTGACGTGATGAAGATTGTGGACTATGTGATTATATGATGCTTTAATGATGAACGATGTTTAAGTGTTATTACGATGTATTGGTGAGTATGAAGTGTTGATGAATGCTATGTGATGTTATATGATGATGTTGTTTATAACTACTAATCTTTTTCTTATATATTTTATAATGAATTACGATTACTCATCCTTTCTGTTTGAATGTTGCCTCCACGTAGGTAACGCACAGATACTCATGAATAGCTTGCTGAAGTATCGAGGATAGGGTTTTGGAGTATTTTATTAATTTTTATTTATTAGAGGTGTTTTGCTCTGATATGTAACATCGGGTTGAGAACACTATGTTTTGTGAATATTGTGTTTTTTTATGATGATATACCTGGTGACAGTTTTGATTGTTAATCTGATTTCAATAATTGACGAGACCAAAGTTGTGAGTTGCGATGTTTTTAAATGATGTACATATTGATGTAATTCATGTTACGGAACATGATTGTTATCATGATATTTTCTATGAAGTGTAACACTCAAGTGTGGTGGTTTTTAATTGATTTAATTCATAAATTATTTATAAAATACATGTGAAATTAGAAGGGTATTGTTACAAGAAGTCTTGGTCGAATCTCTAAAAATTCAAAAATTACTTCAAAACTTAAAAAAAAAAAAAGGACAAAAATTAATAAAAAAGTTAAAAATTAAAAATAATTATTAAATATAACTTTTTTATTTATGTGAATTTACAAGGTAAAAACTAAAAACTTTTTTTATGGTCTTAATATATATTCAAAAGACAAGTTCAAAGATAGCTAATGCTTGCGAGAGAAATAGGACTGGGACTTTACTGCTATTACATCAATGAAATTGCAGTGTATTGCCTGTACAATTAAGTATAGTATATATGAAAAAATAGATAAAAGATTTATTTTGCTAGAAATATTACATAAATTATCAAATACCATTTTTATTCAATTCGTATAATTAAATTAAATTGATTCATGACTTTAGTCATCTGAACACCTAACGAAACATGCAAAAATTCATGAATTGATTCGTCGAATTAAAGTGCAAGACAGTTGTCATATTCAACAATTAGTGAACAATGTTTAGCCGAGTCCATTCGGACATATTCAATATATGTCAACAGTAGACACGGTTACGACGAAGAGAATTTATTTTCATAACTGTGTATTTTTCAGGATTTCTGACGAAATGTTTAAAATATTTTCAGAATTTAAAAGTGAATTTCCAAATGAATCAAATTTTAATTTTTTTTAATGATATTTTCAAATATGTATGTCTTAAATAACTTAATTTTAAATTTTTAATAGTGTTTTTGAATATATAAATAATTTAATATTTAATCTTTGAGAATTTTGAGATATACATATCTAAAATATTCTAACATTTAAAATCAAAGTGTATTAATAATAAAATTAGAATCAAAATGTATCAATTATATTAATTATATCACCTTATCAATTATTTACATAAATTTTATATGTTTTTAGTGTGTTACAAATGAAAAAATATTATTTATTTACATAAAAATATTTATTTAATATAATAAGTTTTTTAATTAAACATTATCAAAGGATAATTTAGTATTTACTATATTTGGAGAAAAAACTTAGCTATTAAAGTTTATTCTCTTTTAGGGCCTATTTGACATTCTTATCTTTGTTATCTTTGTGTATAAATAGGTATACTTAGGTCTCATTAACTATTATTCAATTTCTTTATCAATCATTAGCCGCCGTCATTCTATATTTCCTCTCTTCTTTCTCAATTTCATCATCTTTCACCAACAATTGATATCTAGAGCTCTTGGTTGTTCCGAATTTCTGGGAAACACGAGTAAAAGTGAGTTGTGTGTTTGATTTTGGTTCTTGATTTCTGTTGAATCTTGGAAAAAATCTGACAGAATCACATTGATTATGTGGGTTTGGGAAACACTGAGTGAGATCTGAGATTTGTGCAAGGTTTAAGATGAGTGGAGGCATAGTTTGAACACTAAACTTTCAAATTTTTATGGCAAAAGCTGGAACAGATGGATGATACAGATGCATGTGTTATTTGGTGCTCAAGATGTTCTGAATCTTGTTACCAATGGTTATGTTCCAGTTGCAGCAGATGCTACTGAAGAACAAAGATCTGCAGAAAGAGCTATGAGGAAGAGGGATCAGAAAGCTCTGTTCTATTCAGTGTGTGAATGAAAGTTTGTTTAAGAAGATTGCTGATTTGACGACGTCGGAAGAGGCATGGGATATACTGGTCAGATGTTACGGTGGTGACGCGTCAGTGAAGAAGGTGAAACTTCAGTCCCTACGAAAGCAATATGAGAATCTCAACATGAAGAATAGTGAGAAAGTTTCTGAGTACATCTCCAGAATGATTCTGATCACTAATGAGATGAAAGCTTGTGGAGAAACACTTTCTGAACAGGTAATCATAGAGAAGATTTTGAGGTCACTTACTCCTCAGTTTGATTATATTGTTGTTTCTATTGAACATTCTAAATATCTGGAAACCATGAGAATATAAGAGTTGCAAAGCAGTCTAGAAGCGCATGAGTTGCGTCTGAATGAAAGAACTTCTGAGAGGGAAGTTGAGCAAGCTCTGAAGGCTTCTTTTATCAAGAAGGACCAGAAGCAGAATAGACATGGTGATAAATTCCTGAAGTCAGAAACCTCAACTTCTGATGAAAAGAAATATCAGAAGGGAAATGAAAGGTATGACACGAAGAAGGTTCAATGTTACTGTTGTAAACAGTTTGGCCATTTTGCCAGAGATTGTAGAAACAAAAGAAGGAAATCAGAAGAAGAAAATATAGTTAGAGGAGATTCTGATGATGAACTTGTGCTACTGATGGCTTCTAATTCTGATGGAAAGTATTTGGAAAATTGGTGGTATATGGACACTGGCTGTTCAAACCACTTGATTGGGAACAAAAAATGGCTGATAGACTTTGACTCCAGAAGGAGAACAAAGATAATATGTGCTGATGATAAGTATCTTAATACAGAAGGTATGGGAAATGTCAGAGTCAGAGTGAAGAATGGAAAAAACATTCTAATCAAAGATGTTTGGTATGTTCCTGGAATTAAAAGAAAACTGATGAGTGTGGGTCAGCTCATTGAGAAAGGTTTCTCAGTTGTTATGAAGGACAACCTCTTGACGTTATATGATTCCAATCAGAAGTTGATTATGAAGTCTGAGCAGGGAAGCAACAGAACATTCAAGGTGAATGTAGAAACAGCTGAATCAGAGTGTCTTAGTGCAGAAGGCGCTGAAGGTGACAGTAAGCTATGGCACAAGAGGTTGGAACACTTGAACTATAGAAGTTTAGGGCATCTAAGTTCTAAGAAGCTTGTACATGGCATTTCGAAGATTGTGAAGCCTGAGAAGTCATGTGAGATATGCATGAAAGACAAGCAACCCAGATTGCCATTTGCATCAGAAGTAGCCCCCAGAGCGAAGCATGCTTTAAGAGTAGTATATTCTGATATGTGTGGACCATTTCCAGTATCTTCACTTAGAGGAAACAAATATTTTGTGTCTTTTATGGATGAGTTCACGAGAATTACATGGGTAACACTCATCAAGTTCAAGCATGAAGTGTTTACTGAGTTTCAGAAGTTCAAGGTGAAGGCTGAGAAGCAGAGTGGTCAGAAGTTGAAGATTCTGAGAATGGGTGGTGGAGATGAGTATAACTCTACAGAGTTCCAGAAGTTCCGTGAGGAGAATGGAATAAAACACGAGGTTACTGCTCCATATACTCCTCAGCACAATGGTCTTGCTGAAAGAAGAAACATAACTTTGCTTGATATGTCTAGAAGTATGCTGAAAGAGAAGAAGCTACCTCACATGTTATGGGGAGAAGTTGTTACCACATTAGCATATGCTCTGAATAGGTGTCCAACGAAGAAGCTGAAGGAAATTGTTCCTTTAAAAAAGTGGACTGGAGATAAGCAAAGTGTTAGCCATCTGAGGGTGTTTGGTTCTGTATGTTACAAACACGTTCCAGAAGCTAGAAGACAGAAACTGGATGATAGAAGCAAAGTAATGTTATTGGTGGAGTACCACAATACAAGTGCTTATAAGCTTTATTATCAAGAAACTAACAAAGTTGAAATCAGCAGAGACATGGGATTGGAACAAGTCTCAATCAAATTCTGGTATAGCGCCAACACCAGAGTTAGTTTATGAAGATTCTTCAGAAAGTTTTGAAGACGAGTCAGAGTCAGAAGATGAATCTGATTCTGAAGACTCTGAAGATGAGTCATAATCTCAGGGAGATTCTGATAGTGGATCTGATTCTGATCCAGATTCTGATGATGATCCAGAATCTGGTGGTGATTATATTTTTGGAAGGGAAAACTTTGAAGACATAGGGTCTGGAGGACAAGCTTCCAGAAGTAACTATAAAGGTGGTAATTCTGAAGGAAGTAGTTCTGGACAAGGTCCAGAAGCTAGAAATGTTCCAAGTTCTGGAGAAGCTTTAGAACAAGTTCAAAGGTCACAGAGAATCAGACAAATACCAAGTAGGTTTGCAGATTTTAACATGTTGCATGACATTAAAGTAGATACTGAAGGGGGCAGTCGTTCAGTGTGCCATGTTAGTAGATTCTGAACCAGTGGATATTGAAGAAGCTCTCAAGAAGAAAGTATAGTTGAATTCCATGAAGGAAGAACTTAAGGCCATTGAAAGAAACAAAACTTGGAAGTTGACAAAGCTTCCAGAAAAGAAGAAAGCCATCAGCGTCAGATGGGTTTTCAAGGTGAAGCTTAAGTCAAATGGATCAATTGGAAAACACAAAGCGAGACTAGTGGCTAGACGTTTTCTTCAGAAACCTGGGCTAGATTACTTTGAGGTGTTTGCGCCTGTAGCTAGACATGAAACAATCAGACTGGTGATTGCTTTAGCTGCAAACAGAAATTGGCCTTTGATACATCTGGATGTGAAGTATGCATTTCTGAATGGTCCATTACAAGAAGAGGTATATGTGTCACAACATCCTGGATTTGTGAAAAAGAATCAGGAAGGGATGGTATACAAGTTACATAAAGCCTTGTATGGATTGAAACAAGCGCCCAGAGCTTGGAATCTGAAAATTGATTCGTTTTTCAAGTGGCAGAAGTTTCAGAAATGTGAGATGGAATATGGCGTGTATGTGCAGCATTCTGGTGGCAATATGATTTTGGTGTGTCTATATGTTGATGACATATTGCTAACATGAAGTTGTCCAGAAGATATAATCAAGTTCAAAGAAGTTCTGATGAATGAGTTTGAGATGATAGATCTGGGAAATATGGTATATTTTCTAGGAATGGAGATTTTGTACTCAAAGAAGGGTATTATTCTACATCAGCTGAAGTATGAACTTGAACTTCTGAAGAGATTTAAGCTTCAGAATTGTAAAGTTGTTGTGACACCATCAGAAACCAATCATAAATTGGATTCTGATTCTGATGGTGATTTTGTGGATGCTACGACCTTTAAACAGTTGGTTGGTTCTCTCAGGTATTTGTGCAATACCAAACATGACATTTGCTATGCAGTTGAAATGGTTAGCGAATTCATGAGTAAACCAAAGTGGTCTCATTACCAAGCTGCTGTCAGGATTCCGAGGTATATCAAGGGAACTCTGAAATATGAAGTGATGTTTCCTTTTGGAAGAAAGACAGAACCAGAATTAGTGAGTTATTCTGATTCTGACTGGTGTGGAGATAGAGTTGACATAAGAAGTACTTCTGGTTACTTGTTCAAGTTTCTGGGAGGTCTTATTTCTTGGAGTTCCAAGAAACAGCCTGTTGTGGCTCTGTCAACGTGTGAAGCTGAGTACATTGCAGGTGCTATAGCTGCATGTCAAGCTGTTTGAATTCTGAATCTTCTGGAGGATTTGAAGATTGAGATAGAGAAACCTCTGAAGTTGTTGATTAATAACAAGTCTGCAATCAATATTGCCAAGAATCCAGTATTGCATGGAAGAAGCAAGCATATTGAGACGAAGTATCACTTTCTGAGAAGTCAAGTGCAGAAAGGAGTGTTAGAAGTTCTGCACTGTAACACCCAGAAACTGTTGGCAGATATTCTGACGAAGGCAATTAAAACAGACCAATTTCTTCATTTGAGGAATGAAATTGGTGTTGTTAGTTTCTGATAGATACTAAATTAAGGGATGATATTAAAAGGTAATTTAGTATTTGCTATATTTGGAGAAAAACTTAACTATTAAAGTTTATTCTCTTTTAGGGCCTATGTGGCATTATTATCTTTGTTATCTTTGTGTATAAATAGGTGTACCTAGATCTCATTAATTATTATTCAATTCCTTTACCAATCATTTGCAGCTGTTATTCTATATTTCCTCTATTTTCCCTCAATTTTATCACCTTGCACCAACAAATATAATAATTAATTATCAATTTTATAATAATAATTAAAAAGATTCATCTAAACTTAATTTAATTTTTTAAAATTATAATTAAAAAATATTTCTTATATTTTTTATAAAAAAATATTCATAATTTTAAATAAAAAATTGAAAGACAATTACATTTTATCATTATAATTAGAAATTTAATTATTGCATTTATTTTTTAATTTCTTATAATAAATTTACTTTAGTATTTACTTTTTAATTATAAATTAAATTATTCTTTATTAATAATAACTCAATTTAATTATATTATAACTATATTATAAATAAATATTTTAAAAAAAATTTAGGATATTGAGTTATTTCGGATATACATATATGAAATCTCACTGAAAATGAAAAATAAAGGTTCTTTTGAATATGCATATCCAAAATAACCTAATATCTCAAATTCACAAACGAAGTGCATTTCTGAAGGGTGTTTTCGGATTTTCATGGGTGATTTTCATCACTATTAGGTGTAAAGACAAATTCTCTACGATGAATGATAAAACTCAAAGAGACCCCCTTGTAGCTAGAGCTGTCAAAATCGGCTAGCTCATATGGGTCGGCCCTCCAGGCCCAAAAAATCATATGATTTAGGCCTTAAAATTAGAGCCCATGTTTTTCAGAGCCTTTTTAGCCCAGTCCTAAAAAGCCTGTACCCATTAGGGCTAGCTCATATGGGTCGTGGGTACCTGACCAGAGTGATCGTCAAGGCCTTACGTCGAGCTGAGGTTGAAAGCGAGATGATGGGTACCTGCAAGACACTCTGATACCATAGTAAGTTTTAGGGAGAGTGCAAGCAAGTGTGAGTATGAGAATGAATACCTGACCCTCTCAAATGAGAGTAGGGATGGCAATGGGTCGGGTCGGGTGCGGGTTTCACACTACCCATACCCGCACCCGAAATCATCACCCAAACCCGAACCCGAACCCGAAGGCTATTCGGGTGACAAAATCACACCCGCGCCCGCACCTGTTGGGTTCGGGTTTTTTCACCCAAACCCGAACCCGAAGGCTATTCGGGTGACAAAATCACACCCGCGCCCGCACCCGTTGGGTTCGGGTTTTTTCACCCAAACCCAAACCCGCACCAAAAATCAAAAAAAAAAATTACAATTAAAATAAGGTCTCTTTACATTGTCTTCAAGAAAATGCAATCACAATTATCTTAACATAGTCTTCAACATCTTAACATTACAATTAAAATTAAATTCTACAATCAAATTACAACTTTTCAACAACAACAAGCTAATATATTACAACTTTCTTGTGTAAGATTAGATGTTCCTTCCGGCTCCGGAGTTGTGTTCACTTGATCTATTTTACCTATTACAAAGAAAATATATTTCACATGTTAAGAAACACTAATAGATATTATCATCATAATTTTAAATTGTAATAACAAACATGTGAAACTTAAAACATATAAAACATGTAACTTAATTCTTGGTAATGCTGAACTTTTAAATTGTAATAAGAAGAATCCTTTAGACCACTTCTTGATACATACAGAGATGTAATAGCTTACAACACAGATAACATATCGCTTTTAAATTGTAATAATTTTAACATGCCATATTCTTGATAATTTATCATGTTTGCAACTGGAATAAAACTGCCTATAATAATGTTTGTCTACTAACTTTCAGCATGCTTGCATGCGCGTTAAATATCATGTTTTTGAACTGTCTAGAAACATAAGCACAACACTAAAATAACTGTCTAATATCAAAAGCATTAGTGCAAATTAGTCGGGGCAACAATGGTGAAAGATAGAAACAATAATACTCACCATGTTAACATATAGAAACAACAACTTCTAATCTTCAAAATGGTAACCCAAACAACCTTCCATCAACTCAGTTGTATTAACAAATAAATTGATGTTAAATAAAACACTAAAGCTTAAAACTTCTACACCAAATGAAGTACAAAATACCTTCATCGTCTGACTCCATTTCATTCAACACAGTAGCAATTTCTTCTGCAACTCTAAAAATTCCTATATATATTATATAACAAGAAAAATTAGTAATATATTATTTGCCAATGACATACCAAAGTAGTAATACATTATATAACAAAAAAATTAAGGTAGAAAGTAAATATAATTTGACAATGACATACCGTTATTCTCAGCAGCCCATAGCCAACTCCTAGCACACATCAAAGCCTCTACGGTAGTCCAGTTAAGTCGGCTATGATGAGGACTCAATATTCTGCCACTATTACTGAAGGCCGATTCAGAAGCTACTGTAGAGATAGGAATAGCTAACACATCTCTTGCAATTGCTTGAAGTGTTGGATACACAACTCCATTTACCTTCCACCAATTCAAAATGTCAAATTCTGGAGTATTTTTTATAACTGGCTCTTTCAAATAATGATCTAACTCATACTTAACACTTGAACTTGAGTCTTCGGCAACGGCAATTGTCTCAACGTATGCATCAAATTCAGCCTCGTTATCAATAATAGCAGTTGTACCAATGGATGGAGCAGTAGGTTGTGCATCTCTAAGTTTAATCTGTTGATAATCATTGAGCAAATCATAACACATGTCTTTGATTCTACTAACTTGTGCACTTGATTCTTCTCCATACAACTTAGGAAACCAGAAATTAAGTACAACCATCTTCTTCCTAGGATCCAAAACTGCAGCGACTCCCATCATATCATGAACACCACTCCAATAATTTTGAAATTTTTCCATCATTCTTGTGGCCATCATCTCAATAATTGAATTGGAGGACTTCTTCCATTCCTCTATTGCCAACTTAATCTTACAAATCTTAGGAAAGTACAAGTTGGCAGTTGGATATTTTGTACCAGAAATCAACTCAGTTACTTCATTAAATAATTTTAAGCACCCACAAACATCTTTAGCAAATTGCCATTGTGAATTAGTTGGAAGACAAGTGTACAAAGACTCATGTTGCTTCAACCGAATAAATACATCCTTGTACTCTATGGCAATATCAAGCATCTTATATGTGCTATTCCATCTTGTTGGACAATCTAGAGCTAACTTTCTAGTGCAAATAATTCTCAATTGTCTAGCGGTATCTTCAAATTTTTCATACCTTTTAGGTGTAGCACTCCAAAATCCTACACTATCCCGAATATTTTCTATGCCATCCTTAATCACTTGTAGCCCCTCCTGAACAATTAAATTTAGGATGTGCGCACAATAACGCATATGTAACAAAGACTCATCCCTTATTAAACATTCCAACGATAACTTATCCTTAATTTTCCTAATCATTGAGTCATTTGTGCTACAATTATCTAAAGTAATCGTAGAAAGCTTTGAATCAATGTTCCAGTCCATTAAACAATTAACAAGTGCTTCAGCAAGTCTTTCACTAGTGTGAGGGGCTGGAACATAAATGAACCTAACATAATATTTACAAAAAACAAGTCTTTCACTTATTGTCATTAAGAACAAAAAAAAAGATACAATTAAGTTATAAAATATAAACATTGTTACCTCAAGATTCGACTCTGTAAAGTCCACGAGCCATCAATATAGTGAGCCGTAACCGCCATATACCCTTTTTTTGGTTGCTTGAAGTCCACATATATGTGGTAATTGCCACTCTCCCTTCATGGTTATCTAACATCTTCATAGCACATTTTTTCTCAAAATCATAAACTTTCAATACCTCCTTCTTGATTGTGTTTCGAGTAGGAACTTTAAACAATGGTTGGAGAGAAACAAAGACTCTTCTAAGACCAATGTGATCCACAATTGATAGTGGATAATCGTGCATAATAATAGCTTCAGCAATCAACTTCTTCACATGTTTTGGATCATAAGTTCCAATTCCCAACTCTTGCTTTCCTTCTGAGATAGTCGGTAGGAGAAATGGTTGTCCTTTGTCATGGTTTCTAGTCTTGATCTTTTTTTGAATACAACTCAAGAGATGTCCTTTCAAGTGATTTGTTCCATTCTTTGAAGTGCCACTAAGTTGTTTTTTACACCAGATGCATTCAGCCTTATCTTTTCCATTCACTTTCATCTTTTTAAATTCTTGCCACACATTACTTCTAAGTTTCTTTGATGCAGGTTCTAAAATTGTATCAATTTCTTCTTGTTGCCCAATATCAAGTTCAGGTGTCGGATTCGGATTAGAAGATACCTCCTGAGTTGGACATGTACTTTCTTGTGTAGGATTAGATGCTCCTTCTGGTTCTGGGGTTGTGTTCACTTGATCCATTTTACCTACTACAAACAACAAGAAATTTCATAAACAATTGTATAAAAGAAAATAAGACTTTAAGAAGGCACGAAAAAACATACCACCACAAGATTCATAATCGCAAACACCTTAACATTCATACAAAGTTTAAAAAAGAAATTAAAATGATAAAAACTATTATTGATAAAAGCTATTATTAAAAGTAATGTTTTTACACGAGACAACATGGTTTTGTTTCAAATATGAAGTTATATCTCTCTTTTTCAACTGTCAAAGATTCACAGTCCAGCAACAATGGGCTATGATCCGAGTGCGACGCGAGGAGATTCCACAGCTTTGCATTTGAAAACCGACTACCGCTTGATAAAATCCATTACAATCGCTTACCGCTTGACATAAACCTGGTGCCATCTCAATTGCTAGACAACTTAAACTACCACTGGCCAGTTCACTATTGCTTGTATAACTCAGATATATTTTGCCTCCTATAAGGGCTATCAATGTCTTATTCCTAGTGGTCATATTTTCATTTCAAACGATGTCGTGTTCAATGAATACAAATCCGCTTATCATGAGTTGTTTTCCACCACTGCACCTACATCATCATCTTCTAATCACTCTCCTACACCTAGCTATTCTGTACCGCTTAATCTCCATAACTAACCTATAAATCCTACTCCCATCACTACTATTCCAACTTCACCCACCCTCTGATACCCACAACACCCCTCCCTCAACACCTTCACACTCCTCCCCTTTGTCTTCTCAAACAGCCTTAGTCTACCTATACAGACCTCAAACATCTCCCAAAATATATTTTTCCCCCAACCTAAAACATCACCCAGTATTCCACCTCAAACTTCATCTAATCCCACCTTATCATCTACTCCAGTCCCTCAAAATATCACCACTACACCTCCACCTATTCTTCACCCTCAAAATACTCACTTTACGACTACTAGAGCAAAATTTGGCATTGTCATGCCTTGTATTCATCCTACCTTACTCCTAACACATTTAGAACCTACTAGTGTTAAACAAGCTCTCAAATGGTCCCACTAGGTTGCTGCTATGAAAGAAGAGTATAATGCTTTACTTAAAAATAATACATGGACCCTTGTTGCACCTTCTTCCCATTGTCATTCAATTGAATGTAAGTGGGTTTTTAAGGTAAAAGAGAACCTTGATGGTACCATCAATAAGTATAAAGCACGATTGGTTGCAAAAGGGTTTCATCAACAAGCAGGTTTTGACTTTACTGAGACATTTTCACCAGTGGTAAAACCTATCACTGTTTGTACTGTTCTTACCATTGCAGGCACAAATAACTGGTGTTGTACCCCAAAATTTGCCCTCCCATTTCCTCAACATTTTCTCATCACAAGACCTTTGAAGATCAAGATCTAGTTAGGGTGTCCCCTGCTCAAGACTTCTCCTTGCACTGTGGACTCAAATTAGGGTTTGTATTTGCCCTAGGATGTTTTGACCTAAAATGCCTAAAATGACTTCCATGCTTCATGTTGGACTCCCAAGTTTACCCATGCCAAGTTTCAAGTCTTGATTCCAAGTTTTACCCAATCAATTGGCCAGTTGACCTAGAAATCAGCTGTATTGGGGAAAAAGTCAACTGTGGCCAATTGACAGTCAAACTTCATGAAATTTGATCCACATCAACATTATGAACTCATATGGACCATTTGATCAAGTTTGGATAACAATTCCACAAGAAATTTGATCAGATCATCAAAAGGGCAAAATGGTCATTTTTAGGGTTTTGACTGCACAAGGGCAATTTTTGACTGTTTGACCTAGCCAATGGCAAACCAAGCTCACATATGGCCTCAAGGACTCAATGGAATTATCTTGACATGTTCATCAAGCTCAAAAGATCCCAAGTACACAAGATTGACAGTTGAATTTCTCAGTCAATTGATCAATTTTGACTGTATACTGAAAAGTCAAACTTTGACTTTTTGGTCAAAATCAAGAGTCAAGATTCATTTTTCATCAAAACATTCCAAATCATGAAACTTGTTCACCAAGAAATCACAAAATGCAAATTAGGGTTTGAAAATGGAATTTTTCATAACTTAGAATTTTTCTAAGTTATGAAAAACCCTAATTTTTTCCCAACTTTGCCCCATCTTTTCACCATGATCCATTTGGATTCAAACAAAAGTCAAAACATGAAAGTTGTAGCTTGTTGCATAATCTACAACTTTGATTCACAAAGTTTTCTCATTTGAAGCTTGTATCTCAAGTTATAATTTTTTGAATAAGGGCACTAAACCATCTTTTAACTTAGTGAAATTTGACCTATTTTGACAAGGTTTTCTACCCTACTTCAAGGCCACTTTTCATACCCTTCCACTTGGAATTTTGATTTGCATTTCAAAGATGGATTGTAGTACACATTCCAAGATTTCCAAAATGTCCAAGAAATCATCAAACAACCTCATAACTTGAGAGATTCGAATTTCACAAGTTGGCAAAAATTCACTTTTGTTCTTCATCAAGACATGTTCATAACCTTGCCAATTTGAAATCAGTTTGCTTTATGCTTGATTACAGGTCCTTGAACCATTTCATACTCAATAATTTAATGCATATTCAATGTGTTAAGGTCATGTTCTTTGTGTTCTAACATTGCATAATGGTTTAATCCTAAACTAGATAAAGTGGAATTTCCATTTTTGAAAAGTTTAGCTTTATGTCAAGTTTGTAATCCAACAAGTACATGAAAGATCTGCTTTGCACAAGATTATGTGCATAACACACTGATCAAGAGAGGCTTATGCAGCACATTAGGAGGCCCCCTACTAACCTAAAACAACCAACTTGCTTTTGTAGCTTAAGTGTGAAGAAACATCCATAACTTATGCCATCTCTCTTTTCAGCTTACACACAGAAGAACAAAGTTATCAAACATCTTCCATAGAACCTAACCAAGCCAAGACACGACCCTTGCACCTCCAAAACACCCTCCATCTCAGAATCATCCTCAAACTGCAAAAACAGAGCTGCCTCTGCAGTTTGAGTGCCAACTCCCATTTCCCTCGAGCATTCTTGCCAAAATCAATCCATACACATTCCCTAGCATATGTGCAAGCTAACCATGACCTAAAACCTGACCTGTAACCCCTCTAACAGCTTCCACCATTTTTACATTTTTGACTTGCAGGTGAAGTTCTATAGCTTGGTACAAGAAGTTTCAAGACAAAGTAAGCATTGAAAAAGCATCTCTGGACCTCAAGGAAGCTTTTCCAATCATTACATTGTACTGAAAGTCTCTCATTCTCCACATAGAAGTTCAACTGCACAGGTAAAAGTTTGAATTCGTATCTCTCTTATTAGGCATCTTTAGTCTTAAGTTTGTGAAGAAACAAGGTCCTACTCATAGCCCTGAACATGTACATAGCTTTACTTTTCATTTCTTTTATCTGAGTAGAGAGAATTTGAGCTCTGAAAATGGTAGAAAAGCTAGGTCAGGAAAGAGGGGGAGAGAAATTCTCCCTCACCTTAGAGAGATAGGTCATGTTCTTTATATGGTTGAAACCGTCTCTCAATGCTCTACACTTTTCATGTTATGAGTTTTGCTTGAAAGTCCAGGAATCCAGAGATAAAAAACGCGTGTTGTAGCTTGAAGAAGGCTGTACAGAGGTTGAAGAAGGAGTGGTCTGGGCTGGGCCTGGATTTGTTTTCTTTTTCACACCCCATTTTCATGTTTACACCCCCCTGAGCCCATTTGTTCATTTCTTAACATTTTTGACTTTTTTCTTTTTGGTTGACTTTGTTTATTTTTTCTCATGACATTAGAAAATTGAAAATATTTTTTTCATCATTTTTTGCATTTATTGCATATTTATTTGTTTATTTTCTTTGTTTGTATATAATATATATATGTACTATTATAGAAAATAAATAGAAAATAATGTAAATACAATTTTTATTTTTTATTTACTTTCTGAAAATATTTCATACAAAAAAAATACTCTTTTATTTATTTTATTAAAATATTAAATAAATATTTATTTTTTGTATAATACATATTTAGGGTTTAATATAAATATATATATGTGATTATTAATATATTTAAGACAAAATATAAAAATACTTGATTTTTTCATTTTTATTTAATATTTGATACAAAAATACCTTTTTTCACAATATACTTCATTTTATGCTATTTTTATAAATAATAAATAAATAGTTGTATTAAAATTAAATAATACCCTTTTTTCTTTAAAAATTAGGGTTTTTGCCCTAAATTTAAAATACTCAAAAAATAAATACATTTTTATTTTCTTTTCCCTTTTACATAAATAATATTTTCTCATACATATAAAAATTTTCTTTTTGCATTTCACATATTTATTTAATTTACATTTAATTATGCATTATTTAAATTGCAAATATTCAAATGTTGTAATAATTTAGATTTAAATTCTTGTCAATATCCCCCATTTGAACATTTGTACCCCCCTTCCCATATTTGGTTTTGTAATAGCTTAGTAATTTTAATTTCGCACTTTATTGCTTTCTAATGATAACATGTTAGAATTAGGGTTTGTATGCGAAAAAACGATAAAAAATAGTTTGACCTAATACAAGATAAACAAGCATGAAAATGGACACACAAATCACACTTGCACCCCCTAGGGTATTCCACTTGTTGCCTTCAAATAAATGGGTCATGTTGCATGTTAAACTTCTTTGGGCAAAGCAAATAATTTTGAATGATCATAGTCCCTCGACAAAAACTTTTCAAAACAAACAAAAAAACAAATGATCAAGTCCCTTAGAGAAATTGCTCAAAGACATTTAACGCCGTTGCAATTATGGTCTAAAACGATGACCCGCGCCTGTCCCTTTCACATCCTAACACAAGGTTGCCCACCAAATACAATGGTGGAGCAAACTTGCTAAAAGGGTTAAAGTATAGCAATGATCTTTTGAGAAATTTAGGAGTAGATAACCTCTTAGTTACTTGAATCAACTTGCAAAGTAAAACACTTGCCTAATTTCAAAATCATACCTCACAACACTTTCAAAACAACTTTCAAAAACAAATGAAAACTTTTTCAAAAGACATACATCTTTGTATACATCCCCACATGGATCATTACAAAGGTTGCCACCACATTGGCCTCTTTTCAAAACATTTTCAAACCCACACACTCAAGCACCATTTAAAACAATTGAAAACAAAAGGCAAGTGATCTAAGCAAGTAACTAAGAGCCCATGGATAACCATGGATAGAAAGGGTGCTAATACCTTCCCTTTCTATAATCTACTCCCCGAACCCAAGAAAACATCTCAAAAGGTTTTTGTTGTGCTTTTTAACCTTTCCTTAGGATAAAATAAAAAGTCGGTGGCGACTCTTGCTAACCGCAACATTTGCGAATACAAACGCAAACCTCAAGTCAGTTCTCCCACCGTATCACAGAACTGGCGACTCTGCTGGGGAAATTCTTAAAAGTGGAGTAACCTTAGGGCTTAGATCACCTTTGTTTTCAATTGCTTGCTTTGTTTGCTTTTACATCTTGTGGGCTTTGTATCGGAGTTTTATAGATCCTAACCCGGATCTGGGGAAACCCTTTTAGGTAGCAACAAGGCTGTGAGGGAACTGTGCGGGGTATACCGACATGGTTGAAACAGTCTGCTACGTTGATGTGGCACTTTGGTGCGTACCGGTAACCCTTGAGTTCAGTCAAGGAGAGTACGGGGCCGCCGCGTGGTGTCGTGAAGCATCAACTGACCTTAGGAACCTTAATTGAACCATCTTGGCCTTTTTAGGGTAGTGAGATAACTGACTTTGGTGCAGTCCGAGGTTGGTTGATACTCGATACTACACTCAATTGAGGGTTGCTTTCCTGGAATATTTCGGTCGCCAGTTCAGTGGCTAAATCGAAACGATGAACAATGAAAGCAATCCAGTGATATTGGGACCTTTAGAACCCGGTTACTTTTGATAGGACAGGTTGAGCCCACCAAGCTTCAAGAGGGTAATACCCAGACTCCATGCAGGCCTAAACTCTAAGGGTTTGTGTGACTTGTGTGCCTTACCCTGATTGCCTTTGTGAATATTTATGGTGTATTTAATCATCACATCATTACATCATACAAACATCATGAGCATTGACTAACCATTTCAAGGTTTTCGGATCTTCATGTTTGTTCTTGTTTTATAGGACATGGAAACTGCTCGTAGAAAGACAATTCAGATTGGCCTTGTAAAGATCCCTCCTCAGCTTAAGGAACTTCTGTCCAGGATTCCCGAGGGTTCTTCATTCAGTGAGAGACATGGAAGACTCATCAACTTGGTTAACACCAACATTGAGGAGGACTTGATAAAGGTCCTGTTCCAATTCTTTGACCCTCTGCATCACTGCTTCACTTTTCCGGATTATCAGTTGGTGCCTACATTGGAAGAGTTCTCCCGACTCCTGAAAGTCCCTATCCTTGATCAACTACCCTACAACGGTACGGAAGAGGAGCCCAAGCTTGAAGAGATTGCTAAAGCCTTGCACTTACAGACATCTGACCTCAAAGGACATTGGGAAGTTAGAAGTGGTATCAAAGGGTTCTTAGCCAGATTTCTGTTTGAAAAAGCTCAAGAATGTTGGAACTCTCTTGACCTACGAGCTTTTGAAGAAGTTATGGCCCTCCTTGTCTATGGTTTGGTGTTGTTCCCTAATCCAGATCAGCTTATTGATATCAGTGCTGTCCAGATCTTTATGACCAGAAATCCTATACCTACACTGTTGGGGGACATCCTTCACTCATGTTACACTCGAACCATGAGAAGAAGGGGTGTCCTTATGTGTTGCACTCCTCTCCTGGGAAGGTGGTTTATTTCGCATCTTCCGCAATCAGTTTTGAAGAAAGAGCGGGGTTTGAGATGGTCACAACGGTTAATGACTCTCACGCATGCAGATATACATTGGTGTCCTAGGTCTAGGGAAGACATCACTATCATTGATCGTTGCGGGGAGTACCCTAATGTTCCTTTATTTGGAATCAAAGGAGGTATTACCTACAACCCATGCCTGGCTTGGAGACAGTTTGGTTATGCTCGGAAGGATGGCCCTCATGACATGTTAATTCCCGACATAGTTTTTGACTTCGACAACGATACTCAAGGACTTCGTCAGAGATTTATCAGAGCCTGGAGGATGCCAAGTAGGATAGACAGCAAGACATTGGGACACCGGAACTCCATCCCGTTGGAACCTTACCTCAAGTGGGTACGAGCCCGCTCCCAGAAGTTAGTGATGCCTTATCCTCATATGCTTCCTGTAATCAAAGAACCAGTCGTGGAAGGAGAGGTGTCCCACACCATTCAACATCCTGACATGCCCACCTCCTGGGAAGAGATGCAGAAAAGCTGGATCCAACTTAAGGAAGAACGGAATTCTCTTGAAACCAGTCTACATGCTAGTGAAAAGAAGGTCCTGGAACTCACCCGCCTGCTGCACGAGGAAAGGAATCTCAACACCTACATCGCGCCAAAGAGGATGCGCAATGTTTTTTTATCTTAAGGAGTTATTTTGTAATATTTGGCCCATGAGGCATTTATGTACTAACGAATTTCTCCTTATTAATATAATGTGCGTTCCTTTTTGTCTACAACAAATTTTGAATATTCTAAATCCTTGAATGCATTGCATACATACGCATTCCATTGCACCATATGCATAGCAGGTACCCTATTTCACAGGTTGCTTAATTTTCTTCGTTGTTTATAAGCACAGTCATCATGAATCCAGACTCATCCAGTGAGCAAGCAATCAAGGCCCTTCAGGCCCAAAGTGCACAGTTTCAAGAGATGGTCCTAAGCCTAGCCCAAGGTCAGCAAGAGTTGAAGACTCTACTCCTGAAGAAGAAGAAGAAAAAGAGGACTGCATTGTTCAACACCGGACGCAGATTTGGGAACACACTCCACAATGAAGCTGATCCAACCACTTCTTCTGCTGAGAAAAACAGTCCCCAGGGGGGAGGAGCTCCTAGTCCCGCAGTCTCCGACAACGAGACGGACTATAACGACGAACAATACCCACCTGCTGCTGACAGATACAAACAATTGGAGGACCGTTTGAGCGCCATGGAAATTCAGAATGTGCCAGGACTGGATTTCGGAGATTTGGGGTTATCTTCTGGGGTAGTCATTCCACACAAGTTTAAGGCGCCTGCCTTCGCCAAGTATGATGGGGTCTCCTGCCCAAAGCTGCATCTAAGGTCGTACGTAAGGAAAATCCAACCTTACACGGCGGATAAAAACCTCTGGATTCATTTCTTCCAAGATAGTCTCTCGGGGTCACAGCTTGAATGGTTCTACCAATTGGATGGAGCTAGCATCCGACACTGGGAGGATTTGGCAACCGCATTCTACAGACAATACCAATACAATTCTGATCTCGCTCCTACACGTACCCAACTTCAGGGTATGTCTCTAGGAACGGGTGAAGGGTTCAAAGAGTACGCTCAAAAATGGAGAGATTTGGCTGGCAGGGTGCAGCCTCCATTAACTGATCGAGAGTTGGTTGATATGTTCCTTGGGACGTTGTCTGGTCCGTTTTTCAATCATTTGGTTGGTAACTCCTCCGTCGGATTTACAGATTTGATATTAACAGGAGAAAGAATTGAAGCTGGCATCAGGTCAGGCAAGATACAGAAGGCTGCCTCTACAAGTGCTGAGAAGAGGCCATTTAAGAAAGAAGCAAGCGCCGTCTATGGCCCTAGAAGACAAGTCAAGCCCGAAAGTCGCCAAGCCGTCAATGCTTTGGTCATCTCCAAACCTGTTGCTGCTCCTCAGCAGTACAATCAACAAAGAAGTGAAAGGCCCAAGAGGCAGTATACCCGACTGAGTATGACATTATCTCAAATTTTACCCCAACTGTTATCCACCAACCTGGTAACCCTCAAAGAAGCTCCTAAGGTCGTCAACACTGCGTCTCCTAAATACAACCCGAATGCCCGGTGTGCTTATCATTCTGATAGTCCCGGGCACACTACTGATGATTGCTGGGCCTTGAGAAACAAAGTGCAAGATCTGATCGACGCAAAGGAAATTCAGTTCGAAGCGCCAGAAAGACCAAATGTTGTAACGGCTCCTATGCCCCAGCATAGGGTAAATGCCATTGAGGAAGAAGTGTACGCTGTTTCGGTAGATGAAGTTGTTACCCCTCTGAAGACTGTTAAGAAGAACCTACTGCGGGCCGGTTTATTTCCGGGTTGCGGCGAAGGTTGCCCATTCTGTGCTATTTCCCCATCTGATTGTCCCTTGCTAAGGTTAGGCATCCAAGGCCTAATGGATAGCAAGGAGATTCTATTCAAAAAGACTGCTGTTCAAATGGTTCCGATGAAAGAAGTTTCCGTGATTACCATCTTCAAAAATCCAATCAAGGCTCCCCCAAAGAAACCTGTTCAAATCATGACAATTGCGCCTGTGATCATTACTGTTCCAGGGCCCCTCTCCTACGTGTCTGATAAAGCTGTCCCCTGGCATTATGGGGCAGACGTGTATGTAAATGGAATCAAGCAAGAATTTGATGCTAGTGCCAGTATCTGCGATATCACCGGTCCAGCTAAAGTCACCCGCAGTGGCAGGCTCTTCTCGCCTGACATTGCGCCGCCCGCTATTCGAAAACCCCTCCTCATAAAACCTGCAGGTTTACCTAGTCCTGTTGATGATCAAATTGCATCCCCTGCTGCCGAGTCATCAAATGCTCGGGGCAAAGGGATTGAAGAAGAGCCTGCCCGGATGGAGACACCAATACCCGTAAATGCTGAGGCCTCCCGACAAGAAATGGAGGAGATTCTGAAAATAATAAAGAAGAGTGATTTTAATGTTGTCGAGCAATTGGGGCATACACCCTCCAAGATCTCCCTGCTCTCCCTATTGCTATGCTCCGAGGCCCATGCAAAGGCCTTGATCTCATTTCTCAAGACGGCCCATGTGCCGCAGGAGACGTCTGCAGTTCAGTTCACTGACTGCATAGCAAATTTGACGGCGGACAACGGCTTGGGTTTTTCAGATGCTGATCTGACCGCAAAAGGGAGAGACCACAATGATGCCCTGCATGTCTCTATTGAATGCAGGGGCACTACTCTGGCACATGTATTGGTGGACACTGGTTCCTCCTTGAATGTTCTACCGAAAAAGGCTTTAGATCGTCTGGATTATGAAGGCTTGGAGTTGAAACCCAGCAGTATCATCGTCAGGGCCTTTGACGGTTCCAAAAGGATGGTTCACGGAGAGGTTAACATCCCTATTCGTGTGGGCTCTCAAGTGTTTGACTCTACCTTTTACGTAATGGATATACGTCCGTCGTATTCTTGTCTGTTGGGTCGACCTTGGATCCATAAAGCTGGGGCAGTGACCTCCACCTTACACCAAAAGCTGAAGTATCCCGTCAGGGGGAAGATCGTCACTGTGCAAGGAGAAGAGGAGTATATGGTGAGCCATTTGAATTCCTTCAGGTACATCGAGATGGACGGAGAGTTCATTGAAACCCCCTTTCAGCATTTCGAGGAGGTACATCCAATTTCAGCAGCTGCAGAGACATTGGCCGAAGAGAATGATTCCTTGAAGATGGCTTCCCTAAGGGATGCCCGGGCTGTGGTTCAGAAAGGCAATTGTGCACACTGGGGTCAGCTTCCTGACTTCACTCAGAAGAACGACAAGTTTGGGCTAGGCTTTACTGCAGAGGCACAGAAGGCGGTGCGCAAAGAGAAGATCGGAAAGGCTCCGGTGTTTATTTCCAGCTCAAGGGTGAATGCTATTGAGGAGGATGTGGAGGAAGCTGAGTTTGACAGTTGGATCTACCCGACTACCAGCAACGGACCAAGCAACTGGACGGCAAAGGATTTTACCCCTATCACATTTGTCACTCAGTAATTGATTTCTTTTGATTCCCAATTTGTAACAAACAATATGTTAAAACTCTGTTGGCTCGGTGTCCTACCCGGGGCATCGTAGCTCCATTTGTGAGGGCTTTTTTTTATATGACATTTTCATATATCATCAATCAAAACATTGGACGTTTGTTGCATTTCTAATCTTGTGCTCTTTTCCTTTCTGTGTTATATATATTGCAAAACAGCTGTATTTACACACACTCACTTATACAGGTTTCAATCCACTCTGGATCTCACTGGTAACAGCTCTGCTACCGCCAGTTATGACTTCGAAAATCCGATCAACTTGGCCGAAGACGAAGGTGAAGATGATTGCGAAGTGCCTGGTGAACTTGCGAGACTGCTACTTCAGGAAGAGAGGGCTATTCAACCACATGAAGAGCCTGTGGAGACAATTAACTTGGGTACTGAGACAGAAAGGAAAGAGGTCAAGATTGGTGCCAATCTAGAGCTCAGCGTGAAGCAACGATTGATCCAGATGCTACAAGACTACATGGAGATCTTTGCTTGGTCCTATGAAGATATGCCTGGTTTGGATGCCGACATTGTAGTTCACCACCTGCCAACCAAGGAAGATTGCCCTCCGGTAAAACAGAAAGTTCGACGGATGCGTCCAGAGATGTCTGAAAAGATCAAGGCCGAGGTTATGAAGCAGTTTGATGCCGGGTTCCTTGCAGTGACTTCTTACCCTCAGTGGGTTGCCAATGTAGTGCCAGTGCCGAAGAAGGACGGTAAAGTCAGAATGTGTGTCGACTACAGAGATCTGAACAGGGCCAGCCCCAAGGATGACTTCCCCCTACCTCACATTGATGTCCTTGTAGACAATACAGCTCAACACAAGGTGTTCTCCTTCATGGATGGTTTTTCAGGGTATAATCAGATCAAGATGGCTCCAGAGGATATGGAGAAGACTACCTTTGTGACTCAGTGGGGCACCTTCTGTTATAAGGTCATGCCATTCGGATTAAAAAATGCTGGGGCAACCTATCAACGTGCCATGGTTGCTTTATTTCATGATATGATCCATCATGAAATTGAGGTATACGTTGATGACATGATTGCAAGGTCTCAAACTGAGGAGGAGCACCTTGACCATCTGAGGAAGTTGTTTGACCGACTCAAGTTGTACAAGCTGAGATTGAATCCCAACAAATGCACCTTTGGGGTAAGATCCGGAAAATTGCTAGGTTTCATTGTAAGTGATAAAGGTATCCAGGTGGACCCTGCCAAGGTTAAAGCTATTCAAGAGATGCCGACGCCAAAAACAGAGAAAGAAGTCAGAGGTTTCCTAGGACGACTGAATTACATTGCTCGATTCATCTCGCATCTAACTGCTACTTGTGAGCCAATCTTCAAATTACTGAAGAAAGATCAAGTAGTACGCTGGAATGATGAATGTCAGGCCGCCTTTGAAAGGATAAAGGAATATCTCCAAGAGCCACCCATTCTTATGCCACCGGTGGAAGGAAGACCTCTGATACTATACTTAACAGTGCTTGATAATTCAATGGGGTGTGTGCTGGGGCAGCATGACGAGTCTGGCCGAAAAGAGCACGCTATTTATTACTTGAGCAAAAAGTTTACCGACTGTGAGTCTCGTTACTCACTGCTTGAGAAAACTTGCTGCGCTCTTGTATGGGCTGCTCGCCGGCTGAGACAGTATATGCTGACTCACACTACTTTATTGATTTCAAAGATGGATCCCATAAAGTACATATTTGAAAAGCCTGCTCTGTCTGGAAGAATAGCGAGATGGCAAATGATCTTAACAGAATATGATATCCAGTATACAACTCAGAAAGCAATTAAGGGAAGTGTACTGGCTGATCATTTGGCACACCAACCTGTGGACGATTATCAATCATTGAACTTTGATTTTCCGGACGAAGACATCATGGTGGTAACTGACTGTGAAGTACCTGGACCGGATGAAGGACCTGAGGAAGGACCCCGATGGTCTATGCATTTTGATGGAGCCTCCAATGCTTTGGGTAACGGCGTCGGCGCTGTAATCATATCTCTCAAAGGAACTCATACTCCCCTCACCGCCCGATTATGTTTCAGCTGCACCAACAATATGGCAGAATATGAGGCATGTATCATGGGTCTACAAGCTGCAATCGATTTGAGGATCAAGTTTCTAAGTGTCTTCGGAGATTCCGCTCTCGTGATCAATCAGATCAAAGGCGAGTGGGATACGAAACACCCGAATCTCATTCCTTACAAGGAGTATGTGTCGACCTTGCTCCCCCACTTTGAAGAGATAACTTTTGAACATTTCCCCAGAGAGGAAAATCAGCTAGCGGACGCACTAGCCACGATGTCTTCAATGTTCAAAGTTAAATGGGACAATGAGGCTCCCCGAATCATAATCTGGAAGTTGGATGAACCAGCATACTGCTGCGAGCTCGAGGCCGAGAAGGTGACTGAAAAACCCTGGTATCACGAGGTAAAGAGGTACTTGGAAGCTCAGGAATACCCTGAAGGTGCATCTGTCAATGATAAGAAGTTCATGAGGAGATTTGCTGCAAAATTCTTCCTCAGCAACGGCATTCTCTACAAACGGAATCATGATTCAACCCTGCTACGTTGTGTGGATAAGGCTGAAGCTGAGAAAATCATGATGGAACTGCATGAAGGTACATTTGGAACACATTCCAGTGGACACACCATGGCTAAGAAAATCCTTCGGGCAGGATATTTCTGGTCCACAATGGAAGCCGATTGTTACCAGCACTCCCGAACTTGTCATAAATGCCAAATCTATGCTGACAAGGTGCATATCCCTCCGGTTCCTTTGAATGTCCTGACGGAACCTTGGCCTTTCGCAATGTGGGGCATCGATATGATCGGTGAGATCCGACCGACGGCATCCAACGGGCATCGCTTCATCTTGGTAGCGATCGATTACTTCACGAAGTGGGTTGAGGCAGCTTCCTACGCGACGGTAACCAAGAGCGTCGTGGCACGTTTTATCCGGCATAATATGATCTGTCGGTACGGTGTCCCGGAAAGAATCATTATGGACAATGGTACCAATCTCAATAACAAAATGATCACTGAACTCTGCGAACAATTCAAGATACAGCACCACAATTCTTCTCCCTACCGGCCGAAGATGAACGGGGCTGTAGAGGCAGCCAATAAGAATATTAAGAAAATTGTGCAGAAGATGACAGTGACCTATAAAGATTGGCACGAGATGTTACCGTTCGCTCTTCATGGGTACCGCACCTCAGCAAGGACGTCAACCGGGGCAACTCCCTTCTCCTTAGTCTATGGCATGGAGGCAGTCTTGCCAATCGAGATCCAGATACCCTCCCTCCGGATAATGAAGGATGCAGACTTGAATGAAGATGATTGGATCCAAACTCGACTTGATCAATTAAATTTGATTGACGAAAAGAGGCTCACTGCTATCTGTCATGGTCAAACGTATCAGAAACGGATGATCAGGGCATTTAACAAGAAAGTCAGACCGCAAGAGTATCAAGTTGGGGACCTGGTAATCAAACGCATCATCCTTCCTCAAAGTGATCCCCGGGGTAAATGGACCCCTACTTACGAAGGGCCATTTGTGGTTAAACGTGTGTTCTCAGGAGGAGCCATGATCCTAACCACCATGGATGGTGACGACCTTCCTCACCCCGCCAATGCAGATATAGTGAAAAAATACTACGCATAAATAAAAGACCCGCTAGGTTGACATACCTAGGCAAAATAAGGGCTTCCCGGCGAACCAAAAGGGTTCGGGCAAAAATAAGGGATGAAATGAAAAAAATCTGTACACCCGGCAAGTCGAAAACCTGAAAGGGCGGCTTGGGCAAAAATGGGTATCCCGGTGGACTGAAAACCCGAAAGGGCGGTCCAGGCAAAAGTTAGGGATAAAAGCGTAACACTATGTCTCATTGGATCACTTCGCATCTGGAATTCGGCATCAACTATCTGGCTTCAGATTGCAGCATTGACCAATCAGCTTCATCTTCAAATTGGACAGCAAAGCGATGAGACGTTCGAAGACATAAAGGCAATAGCAGAGTTGGAACCCAGTGGGATTGTTCACATAGCTGTTTTGTTTCCTTTTTCAAATTGTAAACTCTATACTATTTGGCGATATCCTCTTACTAGGATGTCAGCCTCTTGTACAAAAAACGCCCATTCACAGGCAAAGTTTAAATCAATACAAATTCACTTGTCCATACAGATTACCATTGTTTTCCTTTCTTATTTTGTCTTGCGAAGAACGTCCAATGTTCATTTTTGATATATGCATTTGACATTAAATTGCTGATTCATAAATGTTTGCATAGGAAACAAGAGATTAATTACAGGTGACATCAAAGACAGGGGCAATGTGGAGTTATCTAGTGCAGTCTGGTTGTTTGGTCCGCCAAGGCACCAAGGTAGGTTCAACTGAAGAATGTGGCCAAATCACCTCAATTCCCCGCAGAATAAGACAGGATGCGACAATACTTTCCCCAGGCAGAGTTGGCCCCCCGTCGATCCTAAAAAGGCACAACATTCCCCGGCAGGTCTTAAAAGCTCATCCCCAGTAGATTCTGCGAGCTTATCCCCGGCGAAGTACGGACGTCTCTCCCGAGTTTTATTTAGAGTTATTTCCTCACAAGGACTTATAACTGGGTTATCCTCAGCTAAAAGCCACGGAAGACCGTTCTCGGCAAAAGTTCCTTCAATCCCCAGCGAAGTCTATCTTTGGTATTCCCCAGCGGAGTTTATCATCATTATCCTCAGCGGAATCCATCGTTAAAGTCCTCAGCAGGCCTCTCATCAGAACTTCGGCCAAGTATCTCTTCCACAGAGCAGCTTCCCGGCCGTTCGTCAAGGATTTATTTTCCTAAAATGAAATTACACTCATAAACATTTCACATTTTCATACATCTTACTTCCATACAGGATGAAACGCATACAACATCTCATGTTGAACATCATGATATCATGCATATCATACATCATGACATTGCATACAACTTACGCTTTTGCCTTTTCAGGAAAAAGACAATCCCAAAAACAATTACCGTCAACTGTCGCAATTCCAGATCCGATACCTGTATCTAGCCAGGGCACATCTGAGAGTGATCAGTTTCCAGACTCGATTCCTGTATCTAGCCAGGGCACGTCTGAAGAGTTCGAAGATTCGATTCCTGTATCCAGCCAGGGCACATCTATCAACTACAACGTCTCCAGATTCGATTCCTGTATCCAGCCAGGGCATATCTGTTGACCACATTTCCAGACTCGATTCCTGTATCTAGCCAGGGCACGTCTGAAGAGTTCGAAGATTCGATTCCTGTATCCAGCCAGGGCACATCTATCAACTACAACGTCTCCAGATTCGATTCCTGTATCCAGCCAGGGCATATCTGTTGACCACATTTCCAGACTCGACTCCTGTATCTAGCCAGGGCACGTCTAAAGAGTTCGAAGATTCGATTCCTGTATCCAGCCAGGGCATATCTATTGACGACTATTTCCAGATTCGACTCCTGTATCCAGCCAGGACACATCTGTGAGCAACCGATTGTAGATTCGATACCTGTATCTAGCCAGGGCATATCTGCATAAGGAGACTGAAGATCAAACACCTGTAACAAGCCAGGAAAACATCCGTCTTTCTCAAAATACACAAGTTCTCGCTAAGGAATCTCTTATGCGATCGATACTTCTAAATGGCATCTATAAGCCCATTCCCAACAAGGTTCCGTCACCTCTCCAGATGGCATCTATAAGCCCATCTCCCTATCCACCATCTCTCCAAATGGCATCTATAAGCCCATTCCCGACACCACATTGTTGAGACTCCAGCATGCGAGTGCAAATTTCCGGGCACTCTAGTGTCCAATCTCCTTTTACCCTCGAGTCACAAAAGGCAAACTTGCCAATCTAACTCTTCAGGTCCAAGAAGATTGAACAGGGGCAACTGTTGTACCCCAAAATTTGCCCTCCCATTTCCTCAACATTTTCTCATCACAAGACCTTTGAAGATCAAGATCTAGTTAGGGTTTCCCCTGCTCAAGACTTCTCCTTGCACTGTGGACTCAAATTAGGGTTTGTATTTGCCCTAGGATGTTTTGACCTAAAATGCCTAAAATGACTTCCATGCTTCATGTTGGACTCCCAAGTTTACCCATGCCAAGTTTCAAGTCTTGATTCCAAGTTTTACCCAGTCAATTGGCCAGTTGACCTAGAAATCAGCTGTATTGGGGAAAAAGTCAACTGTGGCCAATTGACAGTCAAACTTCATGAAATTTGATCCACATCAACATTATGAACTCATATGGACCATTTGATCAAGTTTGGATAACAATTCCACAAGAAATTTGATCAGATCATCAAAAGGGCAAAATGGTCATTTTCAGGGTTTTGACTGCACAAGGGCAATTTTTGACTGTTTGACCTAGCCAATGGCAAACCAAGCTCACATATGGCCTCAAGGACTCAATGGAATTATCTTGACATGTTCATCAAGCTCAAAAGATCCCAAGTACACAAGATTGACAGTTGAATTTCTCAGTCAATTGATCAATTTTGACTGTATACTGAAAAGTCAAACTTTGACTTTTTGGTCAAAATCAAGAGTCAAGATTAATTTTTCATCAAAACATTCCAAATCATGAAACTTGTTCACCAAGAAATCACAAAATGCAAATTAGGGTTTGAAAATGGAATTTTTCATAACTTAGAATTTTTCTAAGTTATGAAAAACCCTAATTTTTTCCCAACTTTGCCCCATCTTTTCACCATGATCCATTTGGATTCAAACAAAAGTCAAAACATGAAAGTTGTAGCTTGTTGCATAATCTACAACTTTGATTCACAAAGTTTTCTCATTTGAAGCTTGTATCTCAAGTTATAATTTTTTGAATAAGGGCACTAAACCATCTTTTAACTTAGTGAAATTTGACCTATTTTGACAAGGTTTTCTACCCTACTTCAAGGCCACTTTTCATACCCTTCCACTTGGAATTTTGATTTGCATTTCAAAGATGGATTGTAGTACACATTCCAAGATTTCCAAAATGTCCAAGAAATCATCAAACAACCTCATAACTTGAGAGATTCGAATTTCACAAGTTGGCAAAAATTCACTTTTGTTCTTCATCAAGACATGTTCATAACCTTGCCAATTTGAAATCAGTTTGCTTTATGCTTGATTACAGGTCCTTGAACCATTTCATACTCAATAATTTAATGCATATTCAATGTGTTAAGGTCATGTTCTTTGTGTTCTAACATTGCATAATGGTTTAATCCTAAACTAGATAAAGTGGAATTTCCATTTTTGAAAAGTTTAGCTTTATGTCAAGTTTGTAATCCAACAAGTACATGAAAGATCTGCTTTGCACAAGATTATGTGCATAACACACTGATCAAGAGAGGCTTATGCAGCACATTAGGAGGCCCCCTACTAACCTAAAACAACCAACTTGCTTTTGTAGCTTAAGTGTGAAGAAACATCCATAACTTATGCCATCTCTCTTTTCAGCTTACACACAGAAGAACAAAGTTATCAAACATCTTCCATAGAACCTAACCAAGCCAAGACACGACCCTTGCACCTCCAAAACACCCTCCATCTCAGAATCATCCTCAAACTGCAAAAACAGAGCTGCCTCTGCAGTTTGAGTGCCAACTCCCATTTCCCTCGAGCATTCTTGCCAAAATCAATCCATACACATTCCCTAGCATATGTGCAAGCTAACCATGACCTAAAACCTGACCTGTAACCCCTCTAACAGCTTCCACCATTTTTACATTTTTGACTTGCAGGTGAAGTTCTATAGCTTGGTACAAGAAGTTTCAAGACAAAGTAAGCATTGAAAAAGCATCTCTGGACCTCAAGGAAGCTTTTCCAATCATTACATTGTACTGAAAGTCTCTCATTCTCCACATAGAAGTTCAACTGCACAGGTAAAAGTTTGAATTCGTATCTCTCTTATTAGGCATCTTTAGTCTTAAGTTTGTGAAGAAACAAGGTCCTACTCATAGCCCTGAACATGTACATAGCTTTACTTTTCATTTCTTTTATCTGAGTAGAGAGAATTTGAGCTCTGAAAATGGTAGAAAAGCTAGGTCAGGAAAGAGGGGGAGAGAAATTCTCCCTCACCTTAGAGAGATAGGTCATGTTCTTTATATGGTTGAAACCGTCTCTCAATGCTCTACACTTTTCATGTTATGAGTTTTGCTTGAAAGTCCAGGAATCCAGAGATAAAAAACGCGTGTTGTAGCTTGAAGAAGGCTGTACAGAGGTTGAAGAAGGAGTGGTCTGGGCTGGGCCTGGATTTGTTTTCTTTTTCACACCCCATTTTCATGTTTACACCCCCCTGAGCCCATTTGTTCATTTCTTAACATTTTTGACTTTTTTCTTTTTGGTTGACTTTGTTTATTTTTTCTCATGACATTAGAAAATTGAAAATATTTTTTTCATCATTTTTTGCATTTATTGCATATTTATTTATTTATTTTCTTTGTTTGTATATAATATATATATGTACTATTATAGAAAATAAATAGAAAATAATGTAAATACAATTTTTATTTTTTATTTACTTTCTGAAAATATTTCATACAAAAAAAATACTCTTTTATTTATTTTATTAAAATATTAAATAAATATTTATTTTTTGTATAATACATATTTAGGGTTTAATATAAATATATATATGTGATTATTAATATATTTAAGACAAAATATAAAAATACTTGATTTTTTCATTTTTATTTAATATTTGATACAAAAATACCTTTTTTCACAATATACTTCATTTTATGCTATTTTTATAAATAATAAATAAATAGTTGTATTAAAATTAAATAATACCCTTTTTTCTTTAAAAATTAGGGTTTTTGCCCTAAATTTAAAATACTCAAAAAATAAATACATTTTTATTTTCTTTTCCCTTTTACATAAATAATATTTTCTCATACATATAAAAATTTTCTTTTTGCATTTCACATATTTATTTAATTTACATTTAATTATGCATTATTTAAATTGCAAATATTCAAATGTTGTAATAATTTAGATTTAAATTCTTGTCAATATCCCCCATTTGAACATTTGTACCCCCCTTCCCATATTTGGTTTTGTAATAGCTTAGTAATTTTAATTTCGCACTTTATTGCTTTCTAATGATAACATGTTAGAATTAGGGTTTGTATGCGAAAAAACGATAAAAAATAGTTTGACCTAATACAAGATAAACAAGCATGAAAATGGACACACAAATCACACTTGCACCCCCTAGGGTATTCAACTTGTTGCCTTCAAATAAATGGGTCATGTTGCATGTTAAACTTCTTTGGGCAAAGAAAATAATTTTGAATGATCATAGTCCCTCGACAAAAACTTTTCAAAACAAACAAAAAAACAAATGATCAAGTCCCTTAGAGAAATTGCTCAAAGACATTTAACGCCGTTGCAATTATGGTCTAAAACGATGACCCGCGCCTGTCCCTTTCACATCCTAACACAAGGTTGCCCACCAAATACAATGGTGGAGCAAACTTGCTAAAAGGGTTAAAGTATAGCAATGATCTTTTGAGAAATTTAGGAGTAGATAACCTCTTAGTTACTTGAATCAACTTGCAAAGCAAAACACTTGCCTAATTTCAAAATCATACCTCACAACACTTTCAAAACAACTTTCAAAAACAAATGAAAACTTTTTCAAAAGACATACATCTTTGTATACATCCCCACATGGATCATTACAAAGGTTGCCACCACATTGGCCTCTTTTCAAAACATTTTCAAACCCACACACTCAAGCACCATTTAAAACAATTGAAAACAAAAGGCAAGTGATCTAAGCAAGTAACTAAGAGCCCATGGATAACCATGGATAGAAAGGGTGCTAATACCTTCCCTTTCTATAATCTACTCCCCGAACCCAAGAAAACATCTCAAAAGGTTTTTGCTGTGCTTTTTAACCTTTCCTTAGGATAAAATAAAAAGTCGGTGGCGACTCTTGCTAACCGCAACATTTGCGAATACAAACGCAAACCTCAAGTCAGTTCTCCCACCGTATCACAACTGGCCCATTCAGCAGATAGATGTTAATAATACTTTTCTCAATGGCATATTGGAGGAGAAGTGTATATGTAGCAGCGTCTTGGGTTTGAATCTAGTGATAAAACATTGGTCTGCAAGCTTAATAAGGCTCTTTATGGCCTAAAGCAGGCCCCTAGGACCTGGTTTGAGAGACTCAACTACAATATGGTTACACCACCAACAAATGTGATCCTAGCTTGTTCATGCTTAATTCTGGTTCACTTTATGCTTAATTTAGTTTAGAGATATGCCAATTTGATTTTTATTTTATTTTAAAAATACTCTTTTATTTTAAGAGCAATTTGGGATTTAAATCTAGTTCTGATTTGAAAAACAATCAGAAGATCCGCAAGAAGCAACATCCATTTGAACTCCATATGCATACACACTAAACTTATGAAAGGTTCAAACAATCTCAAAGTTTAATTATCTTCATCAAAATGATATCCACTTTCACTCGTGTGTGTGTATGATATGTAGCTTCATCTTCCTTCTGTTGCAACGTCAGCTTAACTAACCAAAAGTTGGTATTGATTGAGTGTGGGTTAAGGTAACTCAGCATGTTAACATTGGATCAGGATAGACAGTTGTAACTGAATCAAAGATTCAGTGTAACCACTCTTCGAAGGATTGAAGCAACATCATCTCAATTTTCTCTAATCTTACATGTTGCTAGAAGTTCCGCACTTCTACTAATGTTTATACAGGTAGGTGCATGTGGAAAGCCAAGAGAGAAACATGTGTATTGGAAAACCAAGTAAATTGACAATGTCGATATCTTTAACACAATAGAATAGAAGAAAAAAAGAGGCCTTAATAATTAACACAAACAGGCACCATGTCGAGGCTGGTAGAAAAAAGGGCCTTAATTAATTAACACAAGCAGTTTATTAGGACCTACGCACAAACAGCTAAAATAAAAGCTTGCATTCAAATCCTATGCTGTAGCATCACTTGTTGCACTTTGCTCCACTGTCACAACCCTTATTTTGTTTCTTTCAATACTAACATCTCAGTGTGCAGTTCACTCACTTTAATCCATTACCATTTACCATATATTTAATTGATACTACAAGAATAACATTTCACAACATCATCAAACAGAACACATGCATACATTTGATAACAAACATAAAAAGCCCTCAAACTGAGATGACAAAATCAGATCATAACATGCAAAATGAGCTAAAAGGAGCAGCTGTATTGAACAATGGTACATACCTTCTTGAAGAGTACTCTCTCTAAAGCAACAACAAATGTCCTAATCCGAAGGAGGTGAAGTTGGAGTATGGAATAAAAACAGTAGCTGTTAATGCAACGAATAATGCTAATTATATATAATTACGAGCAAAGAACAGATAATATATAATTCATACCAAAATAACATGGATACTATGTTCCTATAAATAAGAGAGAAAGACTAATGCCATTGTCTCAATCTCAAAGGATTTTAGAATCCTCACATGAATTAGTAGCACTTCTAATGAGTGATTTGAGTTATCAGTATAATATTGGTGGTTTAGCTTTTATAGAAGCTTCGAGAAAAGTTCTCGAGAATAAGCCATCATTTGATCCATTAATTTAAGTGTGAGCAATTATTTTCAGCCAAGCTTAAGAAAATTTGAACAGAATAACCTATTTAATTTTAAACTATTTATTCTCTTTAATGCCTTGTTTAAATAATTCAGAGTTTTCAAACAACAATAACTCTGTTTCCAAGTTTAGTATTGTTCTGGTGAATGAAAACTCAAGAAATAGTTCAACCATGAATGGAAAATGCATAACAAAGTTAACTCATTGTCTCTTTGTGATCAAGATCAACATTTAACATTTTTCGTTAGAGTTATAAGAGAAGCCACACAATCACTATATCTATACTATATTCTGTGTAACTGTTTTTGTCTATGGAGCATTTTAAACAAAAGGGTCATCACATCATTGATTTCAAAGATGAAAAATGCATAACTCATTAACAGCCAACGAGAAGCTCTGACAATTTGAGTTTTCAAACACACTAAAACAAGCTTATACATACAAAATATCAGAGAAGATCAAATTTAAGTTTGCGGTTAAAATGTATCCTCATTAAAAATTGCAGTGGCTAACAATGCCTTGGGCAGAAGACTGAGACGGAAATCGACATAGGATGTAAATTGCTAAGGCTCTTAGTTACATTCCATTATGATTTGTATTGGATTGATCCAAATACAATTCGGTTCATATGTCTGACTTGACGCGAGATTGAAACATACTTTTAGTTTATGTGAACAGACATAGCATAACTTTTATACTATCAAAGTAGAGTACGCAAGTAGTGTGTACTTTGGTCATGGTTATGTTTATATAAAGTGAGAAAACTTGGTTCAAAGTGCAATGTACTTCTGCATTATCATTGATAGGAAAACACCATATTTGAAAAAGGAGTAGTCCTTGATAGATAGATAAACTTTTGGTTTGATTTTGTTAAAATAAAAAGGTAATAGTGATATAGATGAAGATCTTTCTCACGTAACTAAATTGTATTATTCATTTCACATCAAAATTTTGAAGTCAACAATCGTTTCTCTATAATAATTCCAGTTTCAAAAAGCCTAATGGTACTTCTATACAATTTCTAATCATAGCTTCAAATATATCGATAACATTATATGGATTTCACTCTACTATTAAGTTTAATTTCAAATCATAGGTCATTATGAACATCAAACTTCAGTAAAATTATCTGGACATTATTTTTCGATAAATCATCGAAACAAATTGCATCGGTGAATTAACATATCAACTTGCATTCATATAAATGATGATAGAGATACATACAAGGATCCTCAAAATCTCTGATGGGTCATTTATAAAAAGGTTCATACCTCTATGTGAAGCTCCAATAGATGCAGTGTGCAATTTCAACTTTTTGAGAAATTCTAGCTTCGGCACCTCCAATAGACCTTGCAATGTTTGCTTTGTTATGATGTTTTCAATTCCTATGTACACCAATTCTATAAAAGCGATTATATAGAAGAGAAAATTAATCAAATTCTATACAAAATTATTGAATAGGAAACATAACAGTTATGAAATTGATTGAAGAACTTCAATTTACTTGAATATACCACATTCATCACATTGCTTTGAAATCTGAAACATTGAACTAATATTCAATACTAAAATTCATAATAACATTAACAACATCGTCAATAACATAGTTGAACAAATGGAAGAACAAAAAATCAAACTCGGAATTCAAAACACAGTACCTTGGTCATAATAAGTAAATGTTTAAAAAAAACTTATAAGTTGTTCTAAGCTTATTTCCATTGTTTATTTTGATAAATCCACTCATGGAGCTTTAAAATCAGCTTATTTAAAGTTTATATGGAATTTACTCTTGTTTTTCTCCATGATAGAAAGAACCTATACAAGATAAGCTTAGATTAATAAACTGAAAACAACGTATAACTTAAGTCACTAAATAAACTCAGATAAGTAAATCCAAACATACCCTAAACAAATAAATTACCTTAAAATTGATGTTTGAGTTAGAACCAATGACAAGTTCTGAATATAAGCTTTATATTCATGTACCTTTGGAGAATGGCGAGAAGAGGATTGTATGAAGAAGATGACGGAGGAGTTTGTAGGCGCCGGTGAAGAGGCGAAGGAGACGGAGAAATGAACTAACGAAGGTGACGGTCTGACGGAGGTGACGAAGGTGACGGAGGTGACGATGGCGGTGGCCGGTGGGTGAACTGAAGTGAGCGTGAACGCGTGATGTACTGAACAATAAACCCTACATTTTATTTTTAATTATTGAAATATATATATATATATTTAGGGATAGTTTTGTAATTTAACATATAAGCGGGTGTGGTTTCGGGTTTCGGGTGCGGGTTTAAGCTATCCCAAACCCACACCCGAAATATCGGGTGGCACCCGAACCCGAACTCAAACCCAGTCAATTCGGGTTTCACCCGTTGACTCGGATGCGGGTGGGGCCCGCGGGTTTGGGTCTGCTTGCCATCCCTAAATGAGAGGGTATTTATAGCCCCCAGCGCTAGGCCAAGGTCTCCATCGTTGGGCCACGATGAGGCCCAATAATGAATACTGTCAGGGCTTACGTGTGTATGGAGTCCAACAAGTGGACTCTCCCTGGTCAACTGCTTCGCGAGAATAGGGGTTGGACCCGTGATTTCTGGAGGGCAGTTAAGATGACAGTGACGCGGACACGTGAGGAGTTGCCCAACGGTCCCTAGCTTGGGCTGCTTGTCTTTGGGCCTTATACAAAGTTGCTGGATTGAGTCTCCCAACTGTGAGGCAAGTGCAGGCCCAGTCTAGATCAATATCCATTAGACTCGCATAACTATAAATTTTAAAAAAATATTAATATTTATATTGTCTTACTCAAAAGTAACACATTGATTTTTCTCACCTCACTAAATTTTATTTTTATTCTATTCAATTTTTCTCTTTTAAATATTATACATTAGTATAATCAATATTCTTTTATCGTATTATGTTATTTTTTCACATATGTTAAATATTTGAATATCATTTTATACAATTTAGACGTATATTATATTTAAAAACACATTATAATATTTATAAAAGATAATATAATACTTAAAAATATATTATATTTAAAATAATAAAATTTTAAAATTTTATTTATAATAAATATTATGAGATTTTAATTTTAATTTTTAAAAATAAAAAAATCCATTTAAGATCAGATAACCGATTCATTTAGAACCAAGTTTGGGTAATAATTCTTAAACCAATATTACAACATAATCTCAGGGTCTGCCAGAGTCGACTTATTTAAGATCGAATAATCTATTTTGATAGCTGTATTTACAGCAACCAAGACAAACTAGTCAAGTAGCAGTTAACTTCACCGGGTTAAGGTTGCTCCACCAAACATATCAAAAAACAAAAGAGTAAAGCTAAAACCCAAAGCAATATGGAAAACAACCTTTATCTTTTAGCAACCACTAGGTCATAATTACGCAAGTAGGTGTGAAAAAAACATAGACAGAGAGGATGGACAAAATCATGAAACGCATGCTTTATGAAGTGTCAATGTATCATCATCATTTACCCACCAACCCGACCAAAACAAGCACCAACAATAAAATGAAAACCCCACTTATTGATACAATGTTAGAAAAATTGGATAATGTTGCATTAGCAATCTTAAGGGAATTCTTACAAAGAATGTGTAATGGTAAGACATGAGACGGTGAAGTCTTTTTCAATTAAATAAAGGTTCTCAGATCACATTCAATTGTGGAAACTCTGTCTTTACACTTGCGTGCAGTTGTGTCCAGATAATACTCAATTTATACCAAAATAAAACATAGAAATAAAAAATTAAACGAATCAACTAAATAATTGATTAATTTTACACTAAGATTCTTAAACTGAAATGAATAATTTAATTTAATTGCTTTTCAAAAATAACTCTATCCTAAGCGTAACTATTATTATTCCGTGACCCAAGTTCTGCTTCCTCTCCGTGAACTTCTACTAAAAAATGAACCAGAACCAGAAACGGTGCGGTTTAAATTAGCGTAACCAAAAAAGGATAAAAAATTCCGAATAATTCTTCGAAATCCACGTCTCTCTCTAACTCTATTGCTTCCAACTGCCAAAGAGTCGCTTCTAGAATCTTCGCTTGAGTTATTACCGCCGTCCATCTCTGTGTAAACAACCGGTAACTGAATCTCACCGGCTCTCCGACCACCGCTGAATCTCCCGACGGCGAATCCACCTCCTGGTAATCTCCATATCGTCAATCCCACCGCTTCTTCGTCGGTCTGACCGGTCTGACCGGATAGTCTAGTCTCCGAGGGGTTTTGATCGGGAGGTAACTCGTGGCGGCAGACCGGACACGAATTTCGCATTGAGAGCCATGGGAGAATGCAATCGGAATGGTAAAGGTGCTTGCACGGCATCTTACGCGCCTCCGAACCAAGCTCGAATGCTTCTTTGCAAACCGCACAGTGCGTTTCTTCTTCTACCTCAGCATAGGTGATATCGACGGTTGGTATTGACTCTATCGCCGTCTTTGACGCTGGTGGATTCTCCGCCCTACCAAAACCGTTGATTTCGATCTGAGAGAATTGCTCAAGCAAGCGATCAAAACCAGAACCAAGCAATAACTCCGACATATTCGGCGGAAGCGGACGTAGATCGGCGCCGTTGCCGTCTTCATAATACAATTCAAAGCTACTCCCCTCACTTTCAACACCGCCACCGCCACCACCGTTGACCTCCCTAGGTCCGCGAAGCACGATTACAGGATTGAACGGTGATCTGTTGCCAGCGTTACGTCGTCTCCGGCGGGAGGTTTGTCTCCTCGAAGAATGAATTCCGTCGGCGAATAAGGAAACAGCCGGAGAGTTACCGGCGTGAATCTCTTCAACGAAGCCGCTTGTGCAGTGGGGACAAACGACGTCGTTGTGATCCAAAAGGTGAACGAAACGTGTGCAACTATAGCACCAAAACGACGCCGTGGAGGAGGGAAGCGTATCCGAGTTCATTTAGTTTCAAAATGAGTTGACTCAATAGGAAATGAATTTTTTGTTTGTTCTAGTTGTGGGAAGAACGATAAAGGGAGAAAGGTTGATATAATGGGGCTAAGAAAAAAGAAAATTTTAACTACGCGTTTTTCAACTACAGAGCAATACTCTAGTGTACTGTATACATACTGTGTCTCTGCTGGAAAGTACATGGCAATTTCTATTTTTATTCTATTTCAATCATTGAATAAGGAAATTTATACATGGCAATTTCTATTTTTATAATAGTATTTATACTTATGATTAATTAAATTCTAAATTAATTGAATTTCAATAATTGAATAAGGAAATACTAGAAATAAATCATGAGACCCGGATTGAAGGAGTTAGAAGTTGGAATTAGGATGGCATGATTAGGATTAACCAGTTAATTAAATATTAGTAGTTGATAAAGACTCAGGCTTAAGGGATGAGTAGGATTAACTAGAGCTAATTAAATATTAGTACTAGTTGATAATGGACCTCAAACCAATGAAATGATGATATACGATGGAGATCAAGACGTCAATTTTGAAGGTTGAAATGGAAATAGTGACGATGGAGGAAGGAACAGATAAATAAGACATGTGTCATAGTTACCTCATTCATATCATTTTTTACTAATACCTTTTAAATAAGACACGTGTCATAGTTACCTCATTCATTATCATTTTTTTACTAAAACCTTTTAAAACATTATAAATGGTTTTGTCATTATTCAAAGAATCAAGAGGTTTTTTTACATGGAAAATGAAAAATGAGGATGATTATACTATATTTGTCAAATATTTAACTTATATTTTTCGGATAATATTTTGTTATGTAAAAACAATAAACAAATAGTTTTTCGATAGATATAAAAAGAGTTGTAAGACATAAATTTCTATAATTATTTGAGGGATTTGGGAGCTACGATAATGATATATATTATTTTAAAATAAATGTCTTACTTATTTTTCTGGTGGAAATCTTTTTATAACTTTTATATTGCTTTCCTTTAAGAGTTTCATTTAAGAAGTATCCATCTGCATTCTTATGTTTCAAACGTTTATAACGTCTGTAGTTAGTTATGATTGGCGTAATTAAGCGCGCGTAACGTTCGCATTAAACTAGACGGCTACCTTCATACGTTATGCCTGTCTCCGGGTTCTTGATCTTTCTTAGCAGGACTCGGCCCTTAACAAGGAATTACCAATGACCTATTTGTACTTTTATCGATCGCAACTACGTATTCTTCTTTAGGGTATTGCCCGAATTGGACTATCCCCTGATCCACTAATTCTTGTAACGTCTTCTCAAAATCTTCATTGTGTTCCAAGAAGAACCCATTTTCAAACAAATATTCTTTCAAGAGATCTATCAGAGCTTTTACTCATTCGGATGCCCCAAAGTCAGTCACCACTTCAATTGCATTCACAGTTGACCCGCCATGCGGAGGCATGGGATTTGTCTTGATGTTTGGCTTGTCAAAAGTGATATCTTGGAAATCTAACAAATCTTGAACCTTATGTCTGAAGGCTTAACATTTTTCTATGGTATGCCTATGAGAATTGGCATGATATTCACACTTGGCATTTGCATCATACTTTGGCGGGAGTGCCCTAATTGGAGGAGCTAGAGGCTTCAGCTCTACCAAAGATGCTTTCAGTAAGTGTTGCAACAATTGACTGTGAGGTATGGGGAGAGGATCAAATCTTCTCGGAGACCTTTCAAACCTGTTATGTTGTTGTTCCCATGGAATTACCAATGGTTGTTGTGCCCTTGGATGAGATGCGACATCATTAATTTCTCCTTCCTTTTTCTTTTCTGAGAAGTTAGGGACATGTATTTTGAATTATAAGGGGTTCTAGATGACTCCCCTTATATCTTTTCACTCTTTATGCCTGCTTCAATCCTCTCATCAATGGTTACCAAATCAGAAAATTTGGAAGAGACGCTTCATACCATCTTATCATAGTACAACCCTTGTAAAGTATCCATGAACATGTCGACCAATTCTTTCTCTAGGAGTGGTGGTTGTACACGGGCTGCCATTTCTCTCCACCTTTAAGCATATTCTTTGAGGGACTCATCTTTCTTTTAAGATAAATTATGGAGCTGAATACGGTTAGGCGCCATGTCCAAATTGTACTTGTACTGTCTCAAGAAAGCATTGGCAAGATCTGCCCATGTTTGGATATGAACCCACTCCAATTACATGTACCAATCTACAGATGCACCACTCAAATTATCTTGGAAACAATAGATCATCAGCTTTTGGTCTTGAGCATAGACATGCATTTTACTGCAATACATATGTATATGGTTCCTCGGTTATGTGAGTCTCTTATTGTTGTACCCCAAAATTTGCCCTCCTATTTTTACTCAAGACATGCTCATTGAGATCCTCAATTGCTCAAGGTTGACCAAAGAATTGATCAGACAAATTCTCCTCCTAAGTAATGAACCTCCAATTAGGGTTTCACTTTTTACCAAGATGTTTGGGTTGCAAAGGCTCCAAGTTATTTATATTGTCCCTAATATGTCCCCAGGAATGTCCATGCCAAATTTCATGCCTTACACTACAAGTTTGCTCAGTCAATTGCTCAAATGTTTGAAAGTCAACTATACTATATCAAAAGTCAACTATGGCTAATAAACAATCAAACTTCAAGATTTTTGATCAACAACAACATGTTGAAGTGATATCCATCATTTTATCAAGGTTTGATCATGATTCCTCAAGGAATGCTCTTAGTTTATCAAAAGTCAAGAATTGCTAAATTAAGGTTTCTATAGGAGAAGTCAACTGAACTTTGACCAGGCATAACTTTCACATACTTCATCCATTTTTCCCCAACCAAAGCTCATTTTCAAGAGAACCCAATTCCATACAACTTCTCTTTTATCCTCAAGTTCAAGAAATGCACCATTTGAAAGATACAAGCTCACACATTACAGGTCATTTTCATAAAGTCAACAAAATACACTTTTTTCCAAGACCATTTAAATCAAGATAAGGTCTTCAAATACAAAATTGATCAAAATAGGGATTGTATTATACATCTTGGGCTTTCTAAAAAGTCAAAGATCATTGGATAAAAGTTGAGCAAGTTATGGTTTTCCCAAGTTGGGAAAATTTGAGAAATTTTAAGAATTGTGCATTGGGAAAACTTGAACTTTTATGTTAATGGCCTAACTTCTTGGACTTCAAACATCTTCCTAACCTTATGAGAGACCTCTAAAATCATTTCTAAATTGCCTTGCCCTTTCTACCTATTTTATCCATATTTATTTTGTTTTATTCAAATAAAAACTAAATAAAATTGCATAAAATAGTAAATATTGGTTATGGAAATATGGGCTGATGGTTTGAATTGTTTTTGGGCCCAAAATTTCGTGCAAAGGAGGCCAGGTGCATTGCATCTCAAAATGGGCAAGAATTTACATTTTTGGAACTTTTTTAATGTGTTTGATTTTGGTTTGAAAGAGGGCCATTATGGGTGGATTCTTACCATCTTTGCTAGCCCTCTTCTTCCTATATAAATATAAGACCAAGGCATGAGCAAAAAAGGACGAAAATATATTGCCTTACCAAAGCTCCACAAAATTGCAAAAAATCATAAAAGTTGTGAAATTCGAAACTGAGTTTTTCAACCATCATCCATCCACACCAACTGCTCAGTCGTATTCCTGAGATTCCTAGGAACTTATTCCACTCATTCCCAAGGCTTGCAACATCCTATATCACCGGATCCACGCATCATCGGTTGATAAGGTTTCTTGAAATCGAAATTGCATATTCACGCCATGTAATACCTATTGCATCCATATTTGTGTTATTAACAATCATTGTGAATGTTTTAACGTGTTTCATGTGACAATCAGTACTAAAATAACAGGACACCATTCTTAGGGCCCTCCTTTGCCAGGTCTTGGGTTCGACCCAGGTGTAGCGGTAGAAATGTTCAAGACTAAGCCATTGGATTGACTAGACTTTATACAAATCAAAATAAAAATCGCCACCACACTTTATTGTTTCCAAAGGAATGGGAAAAGAGAGAATAACCCAAAAAGAGGGGGACAGATTCAAGGTAAGGGGGTTGGTTATGCAAAGGAAAGGTATTATCACCCTAAACATCTACGGTACTCTGCAGGAACCTCTTTGTAAAATCTGTATATTTTGGATATAAAAATGTGTTGTATAGAAAATGGATGGTGGAGGTGAGAAGAGAAATATTTTTTATGATTTTTGCACCCGCCGTGGTTGTGAACCTTTAGTGCCTATGTACCACCTTTCATGCAATAGGGGGTCAGGGTACACGTAGTTCCTATTTTAAAATTTGAAACACAAGTGTGTTGGTTGATTTTAAGAGATAAGACATCATTGTCATTGTCCGTGTGGAAAACATACTTACTACCCACAATCATGAGAAAGGAGAATTTGCATCATCTCAAAGTGGAGGATATGGCTTGGATTTTAAAATCAACAATGCCTCACTCAACACCCAAGTGGAAAATATCTCACTTCACTATATATTGTAGAAGTATAGTTGTTGCATTACTACAAGGATTGACAAGAGTCCAATATTTTGAGAAAAAGTTTTAAAGTAGAAGCCAAAGTGGCAAAATAGTTTGAAATGAGATTGATTGACTTTTAGTCTTCTTACAAAAAAAATGTCAATGTATTGTTAAGTTTATTGAAATTTATTTATGAAAAGATTTTGAAAATGCATGCACCTAGGTCCAAGTTTATTATGAAAGTGGTTCAAGCTTAGAAACAAGAAGAGTTTTCAAAAGGAGGGAGAAGATTTTTTAAATTAAAGAAGATGGGAGGAGAAGAAGAGACTATCCTAAAGCATAAGGTAAAAGCTAAGGAGAAAAATCATCTAACCAACAAGAAGCAAATACTTGACATTATGAGTCAAGATAGAATTCTCATTCTTTGGATTGAAACCAAGCAAGCAAAGATACTAGACCTCTTGAGAGAACCAAACTTCAAGTGTATTAAGTCTTCACAAAAATTGGGCATGGTAACGGCTGTATACGGGTGAATTCCAGATGACAAACAGAGAATGTAATAAAAAAAACCTGCACACAAAAGCAAAAAGCAACCCAATGTCTTGAGGTAAACCTCAAGAACTCCAGACAAAAATAATCAGATAAGGTCACAAGGTCTCCAAGATAGGCCAAGGTTTCCAATCCTAAGTCCAAGAAAAAGTCTCATGCTCCATCATGCCAAGGATAGTAACCAAATAGTCCAAGTGCCATTAAAAGTTTTTTAGGGTTTATGTTGATTATTAAGTATCTTAAGAAAAGAAAAGCTCAAGTGAGCAAAGTAAAAATGGCAAGAAAATAAATGCTCAAATGAGCAAAGATGAAAATGGCATGAAATGTAAATGCTAAAAAAATAAATAGTACATAAAGCATAAAAAAGAATAAAAGCATAAGATAAAACAAGTCAATAATTAGTGGTTAGTTGGATGACCATCTTGAAACTTGCATTTGGAACTCATTAGAGGATTGGTAGAACCAAAGCCTCCACACAACAAGTTGCATTTGCTTTTTGTCAAGTATATCATCCATTTGGAATTTTCACAAGTATCATTTAATGATCAACGATGTTTAAGTGATCCGCGTTGACCAAAGGTGTTGTAGATCCATTAGAGGATTGGTAGAACCAAAGCCTCCACATAATGAATCTCAAAGTTATTGGATCAAAGAGATCAAATTAACATACTTGGGCTTGCAATCATAAGTTTGGGCCACGAATGATCATTTATTCGAATCGGGACAAAATTTAGCGCTATGTTAAGCAATCGTAAGTGGACTTATATAGAAGTCGCACCTATTTTGAGGCCGGTCAATAGCAATCTATGCACCATTTATTTTGAGACATGATATAGAGATCATGCTCTAACAACACTTAGTGCAATAAGAAGGGGATGAGTTGAAGAGGATTAAGGTAAAGACGAATATACAAATCACATTTGAATTAAATTTTAATCAAACTATTATTAAAATCATTCATCCATATTTTATGGAGTTAAACTCAACACCATGGATTCAATGATGTTAATAAAGTTCATGATCCAAAACCTAACCCAAGATTAGCCAGAAAATAATTACAAAATAATATCACATTTAATATATACATTAAAAAATGTTTAAAAATAGAAAATAATGAGGAAAATATCAATTATGTTCAAATTAATCAAGAAATAAAAAATAAGGCCATAGAAAAATCAGAAATGGATCCAAATATTTTTATAAAAATTTTGGTAATTTTTAAAAGTCAGAAACTATTTTTAAACCATTTAAAATTGCTAAAACAAACATAAAATAGATCAAAAATAGTAAAACTCAACATAAAATTCCATAAAATTTTCAAAAAGTCAAAAATATGCAAAATAATATTTATGAATTTTTTCAGAATTAAAAAATGTCAGAAAGTATTTTTTAAGTAATTAAAAGAAAGCAAATAATACAAAAAATATAAAAAATACCAAATGTTAAAATAAAAATGTGAAAAAATAGTCATGAGATCAGAAATAATTAAAAGTATTTTTGTGAATTTTTTCATAATTTTTGGATAAAAAATAAAAGAGTTATGAATTTTTGAAAATTTAATCAATAAAAATATAAAAATCAGAAAATAAAATAAAACCAAAAAGATGTGGACCATCAGACCATAGTCAAAACGCGTTAGTAAGCTAATTCAATGGACCAAACGCGCTGTGCTTGATATGGACCTTAGTGAAACACACATGTGATCAGAAAAGAGCAATCAATGAAATTAAAACGTTTGGCACGCTATCATTGGCTGAGACGAGACATGTCATCGTCTTCAACCTCCAGACACCCTGCAATGGGGATTTTATGAGATTCTTCAAATGGAAAAATTAGGATCACAGGCTAGCATCATTGAACTCGTCTCTTCAAGACGATTCTAACACAACCATCGCGCCAAATTTATATAAGGTATGGAGAGAGATATGAATCAAAATCCCAGAAAATAGCAAGCACCTTCAAATTGAGATTTCTCTCTTAATTCTTAACAGATTTAAAAATTGTAAGCAGCATTAGAATCAGATAAAGGAGTAAAATAAATTAGTGCTTGATTTGGATCCAAATGGTGGATTATTTTACCTTTTTGAAGTTCAAGTAAGAAGCTCTGAAACTGGACTTCTGTAGCTTGAGCTATGGCTTGTTTTGATTGGTTTAAGTGCTGGAGAGTTTGTATGATGCTCAAGGATGATGAATGCGCAAAGAATTTTGGAAAAGGAAGTTTAAATTTCAGAAACTGAATTCAAAAAAAGTGGGTTCGTGTGAGGTTTTGGCAGGGTGTTCTTGGCTCTCTAAGCTTGGGAAAATTGATGGGGGATAACCCTCTATTTATAGGGAAGTGAATGGGAATGAAAATTTTAAGAAACAAGGAAGTTTGGAGGGAAATTGAGTAAGGGCCGAGCACGAGTGAAGTGTGGCTTCATTTCCATCAAAACTCAGCCAAACCTTGCGTTTTTGGGTGCTAATCACTTCTGGAAAGTTTGATAATCAAGTTTAAATCAAAAAAACGCATAAATCTTGTGTTTAGAAGTCACATTATGGATTTCAAAATTTGGACTTTGTGAAAAATTCAGTTTCAAGTTACCAAATTCAAATCCATGGCATTTCCAACTCATGGGGTCTTAGGGCATACTTCTTGATGCTTTGGAAAGATGAGGTTACAAGCTTTGCAATTTAAAAAGAATGGAATCAAATGGATGTTTGAGCTGAAAGTTAAATGGAGTCAAAGATGAAGAAAAAGAGTTGACTTTCCATACTTAGAAATATTTCAAATTCTTCTTCAAAAATGACCTATAATCTTTTGTATCCAAACATGGCCTTCCTATTATAATTTGTTCTTTACCAAAAAAGATGGAATGAAGTAGATCTCTTGAATGACATTTAGAAATTTGAACCACTCAAAATATACAAAAAATGAGCAAGTTATGACTTGTTGAAGTTGGCCAAAAATCATGAAATGACCTATAATCTTTTGTATATTTAAGGAAACTTCCATCCATTTTCTCACTTTGCACATAAAAGAAGGCATAAAGTACACATCTTTAAGACCCTCATGGAAAAATAATGGACTCAAGGTGATAAAAATTGACCAAGTTATGACCATTTGAAGTCACAAATGGAAAATTGTGGATTCATCTGGATGACTTGTAATCTTTCTTCTTCACCAAGTTCCTTCCACATGAAAAATCCTTGGAAATTTTGAAGTGATTTGTTGGTAACTCTTTGAAGAGAAAGATGTCTTTGGAATCACTCAAAAATACCAAAAGGTGATCAAGATATGCTCCTTTGAAGTTCAAAACCCTAGCCTCTAGATCAAGAGAATGCTTTGAGGAACTTTGACAAGTTTGAACAAACTTCTTATGCCAATATTCTTTCTTTGTGAAAAGAAGTTGTTGAGGATGATGATGAGGACTCAAAGACACTAAAATCACTTCCATATCTTGAAATTTGAGAGAAATGTGCTCTTGTGACTAATAGGAACAAGACCTTGTCCAATCATGACAACTTCTTCCCTCAACCCCTTATACTTTTGAATCAATTTTGATAACTTTGAAATATGTTGAACCAAAATAAGCCTTGTCATGCCATTTCTTCCAAAACAACTTCAATGGTGAGGTTTGAACTCCTCAAGCTATATTGACTAGGGCATGGAAATAAACTCATGAACCCATGGAGCAACTTGCTAAACCTCATTGCCTTTACCTACATTATTAACAAGTAAGATAAACCAACATTGCATTTTAAGAAAATCAAAGCAAAATATTCATGATCATAAAAGAAAACAAGTCAAGGTGCTTGGTAACTCCTCAAAAGAGCAAAGCTAAAGATAGGGAGAAGAACCAAAAGATCTAATGTGATCTTGTTGTGATTGAATCAACATGGTATTATGAAGGGATCTTAGGGGGAAAAATTGGGGTACAACAGTTGCCCTTATTTAAGTTTCTTCTATCCGGAGATACGAAGGTTGAAAATCTTTGTGTCGACGTGATCGAAGATACTTAAATATAAAACAAACCCTATTTTTGGCCTTAAGATGCCATGCAAATGCTTATGCATATGAATGCATATGAACAGTGCCAAAGAGACGCAAAGTATCACTGGGGATGCAACAAAAATAAAGAAACAAATGAGCAACTCCACCAGGAAAATAAATCACTAGTGGACCAAAAGAATTGAATCAGAGAGGAAGATAACAAGCATTGACGTTCACTGCCGATGGTCTACCAACTTTCACTGAAGGTAGAAAGAGAAAATCATATCACCGTCGTTCACTAACGATGAACTATCAACATTCACCGAAGATAGCAAAAAGATAATAAACACCGACGTTCACTGTCGATGGTCTACCAACATTCACTGAAGATAGAAAAAGGATAATAAACATCGACGTTCACTGCTGATGGTCTACCAATGTTCACTGAAGATAGAAAAAGGATAATAAACATCGACGTTCACTGCCGATGTCCTACCAACGTTCACTGAAGGTAGAAAGAGAGTATCATATCACCGTTGTTCACTGATGATGAACTATCAACGTTCACTGAAGATAACAAAAAGATAATAAACACCGACATTCAATGCTGATGGTCTACCAACGTTCACCGAAGGTAGAAAGAGAAAATCATATCACCGCCGTTCACTGACGATGAACTATCAACGTTCACTGAAGATATAAAAAGGATAATAAATATCGATGTTCACTGCCGATGGTCTACCAACATTCACTGAAGGTAGAAAGAGAAAATATATCAAGTTTTCCCCAAATTCTGGTGTTTCACCTAGAATGGGTCTCAGCTTCTTCTTCAACCAAGGAAATCTGCCTGGAAAGGATCAAACATAAACTGTCTCAAATAAAGAGACTTGTTACTTGTTGTCATGGATAATTGCAAAAAGAAATGACTTTTTGGGGATAAAAATATGACTTCCCGGGGAAATTCCACAACATTCCTGCTGAGGAGATAAAGTCTTCTTGTGCAAGATAAATGCACAAACTAAAACTCAAAGTTTTCAGAAATTCAAAGTAAATAATTTTGTCATGCAACCACAAATTCAAATCAGAAATAAACTGGAGCAAGACAGCCAACAGAGATACGTCCTTTGAGAAATAAACTCAATAGGGAAAACCGAATCCACCTAAGCAAGGAGTGTTTGTAGGAAGGCCAGAGCAAAATGTCAATGAACAATGATTTGTCAGTTTTAGCCATGCATGATGTATGTATGAATGTATGAGTGTTATCGTGCATATGCTGGTAAAACAGATATACAATCAGTAGGAACAAACAAATAAAACCTCCTCAGGTACTAACAACACTTGGCTAAACTTCAACCAGAAAGATCATTTCAAGAAAGGTAAAGGCCAACTGCGGAAACCAAACCTATTGTCTGCCTTTAACTTTACTAAAGAGAAAAATAACTCAGAGGTAGACAAATCAAACAGATACCGGGATAGAGCATCCTTCTTACGGCTTTATCGGAGAAACCCGTTCTTTTTTCCAAAACTAACATGCCTACTGGAGATTGCAAGACCAGCCTCAAATAAAGCAGACTGACGCTGAAACAATCAAACCTTATTGGGGAATTCAAGTCTACCTCCCTAGAGAAAGATGCAGATTGAAAATTTACATCATGAAAACTTATTCCAACAAAAGATGCCCTGGGATAGCCTTCCCGGTGAATCAAGAAGTTAACATTAATGCCAATACTGCAGAAAGAGCGACATCTCAGCACACCAAGGGAATAAAACATTTCATCATATGAGGGAAGACTTTGTTCGGGAATCTGGGACAGAGGCTTCTGACCATGGAAGCCCAAAATCAAACATGAACCAAGACCTGATTGGAGACAATGGGATCACAAACCCAATACTACACCTTACACCGATTGGTATCGTCTTTAACTATCTGAGAAACATACAAAGATCATGCACATACCATCAAAATTACCTGAGAGAACCTTCATGAAGGAAGTAAATCTTCTCAAAAAAACCAGAGTTTGTTCATTCCTGGGGTCACCATTTTTTGTTGTCATTGTGTCGTCACAAATCTCAAAGTAAATTGAATTGTAAAGATCTCTTTTTTTTGAAAAGTTAATTTTGCTTTTTAATCTTTTTGCTTTGAAAGTTATCATCAGTAATAAATGGAGTCTTTGCAAGCTAAATAAAATAAGAACATAAAGAATTGGGTAAAAGCTCGAATTTCATTAATAGAATGGTAGTCTGCGAATGGCGAGACTCCATGGATGATTACAAAGTTTGGGAAATGGTAATACATAATGGAAAAGATACATTGAGATACAATGACCACTATTCCCCCTAAAAACTTTTGAAATCCTGAGCAGCAGCTTTTGTTGAAGTATGGTGAGGACCCGAGAAGATTATTGCTTCAACGATCAAGTCTTGTCTGACGTAGTTACTTGCCAAGAAAAATCCCTAACTTTTTCCTAAGCTTCCCTTGCGGTTTTTCAACTTAGCGGGAAATTTATTCTGTTTATGTCTCTAATTTTTTCCTAGACCGCCCTTTCGGGTTTTCGGCCTACCGAGACGCTCCTTTTTTCCTAAGCCGCCCTTTTTGGTTTTCAACTTAGCGAGTTATTCTTTTATTTCTTTAGGCGAAGTATTTCTTGACTGCGTTAGTATTCATGGGATGTGGGAACTCCTCGCCATCCATAGTTTCAAGAATTAATGCACCACCAAAGAAGGCTTTCTTGACAACATACGAGCCTTCAAAATTGGGAGTCCACTTGCCCCTAGAATCAGTGTTGAAAGACATGATCTTCCTGAGCACGAGGTCGCCATCTCTGAATTCACGAGGTTTGACCTTTTTATCAAATGCTTTCTTCATTCTTCTCTGATATAACTGCCCATGACATAAAGCTGTCATTCTCTTTTCCTCAATCAAATTCAATTGGTCAAACCTGTTCTGGACCCATTCAGCCTCTGTTAATTTGGTTTCCATTATCACACGGAACAAGGGAATCTCTACCTTGATAGAGAGTACAACTTCCATTCCATACACCAGGGAGAACAGGGTTGCTCCTGGTGAAATACGAACAGATGTTCAATATCCATGCAGAGCAAAAGGGAACATTTCATGCCAATACTTATAAGTAACAACCATTTTCTAGATAATTCTCTTGATATTCCTATTAGCAGCTTCGACAGCCCCTTTCATCTTTGTCCTGTATGGAGATGAGTTGTGATGGACAATCTTGAATTATTCACACAGTTCTGTCATCATCTTGTTGTTTAAATTCGAGCCATTGTCGGTGATGATTCTGCTCGGCACACCATACCGACATATAAGATTATTTTTGATGAAACGCACAACCACCTGTTTGGTAACATGGGCATATGAAGCAACCTCTACCCATTTGGTGAAGTAATCAATTGCTACCAAGATAAAATGGTGCCCATTCGAAGCTTTGGGTTCTATCATCCCGATCATGTCTATCCCCTCACATAGAGAAAGGCCATGGGGAGGAAATCACATTGAGAAGTATCAGAGGCACATGGACCTTATCTGCATAAACCTGGAATTTATGGCACTTCTTTGCAAACTTGTAACAGTCAGATTCCATCATCAACCAATAATAACCTGCCCTTAGCATCTTTTTAGCCATCGAATATCCATTAGCATGAGTGCCAAATGAATGTTCATGAATCTCATGCATCAACATGTCTGCTTCGTGTCTATCCACGCATCTGAGCAAGACCATGTCATAATTTCTCTTGTATAACACATTTTCACTGAGGAAGAAACTGCCTGCCAATCTTCTCAGTGTCTTTCTATATTTCCTCGACGCACCAATCAGGTATTTCTGAGTCTGAAGAAAATGCTTGATATCATAATACCAAGGTTTTTCATCATCTACCTCCTCTGTCGTAAACACATGAGCGGGCCTATCCAGCCGTCGAACTGTAATTCAGGGTATATCATTCCAAGTATTCACTTGGTACATGGAAGCTAGAGTTGCCAGAGCATCCGCCATTTGATTTTCATCTCTAGGGATGTGATGGAATTCAACTTTATTGAAGAAGGGTAATAATCTTCTAGCATAATCTTTGTAAGGGATCAAGCCAGGGTGACAAGTGTCCCATTCTCCTTTGATCTGATTTATTACCAAAGCTGAATCACCATACACATCTAGAATTTTGATTCTGAGATCAATAGCTTCCTCAAGACCCATGACGCAAGCCTCATATTCTGCCATATTATTAGTGCAATCAAATGTTAACCTTGCGGTAAAAGGAATGTGCGATCTATGAGGAGTGACAATCACAACACCAATTCCTTTACCACAAGCATTCATAGCTCCATCAAATACCATACTCCAACGAGATTTAGGGTCAGGGCCTTCCCCGGGCAATGGTTCATCACAATCTTTCACTTTCAGAAACATCACATCCTCATCGGGGAATTCATATTTTGTAGACTGATGATCTTCCACCAGTTGGTGAGCAAGGTAATCTGCCAACACACTACTTTTAATAGCCTTTTGAGTGCGGTACTCGATATCATATTCGGATAACAACATCTGCTAGCGGGCAATTCTCCCAGTAAGAGCAGGCTTTTCAAAAATATACTTGATTGGATCCATTTTGGAGATCAACCAAGTGGTATGATTCAACATATACTGCCGCAAACGCTTTGCCGCCCAAGCCAAAGCACAACATGTCTTTTCTAGCGTGGAATATTGTGACTCACAATTAGTGAACTTTTTGCTGAGATAGTAAATGGCGAACTCCTTCTTCCCTGTTTCATCCTGTTGTCCCAGAATACAACCCATGGATTTATCTAACACTGTTAGACACATAATCAACGGTCTTCCTTCTACGGGAGGGAGCAAGATAGGAAGTTCAAGCATATATTCTTTAATACTCTTAAATTCCCTTTGGCAGTCATCCGTCCACACACAACCTTGATCTTTCTTTAACAACTTAAAGATCGGTTCACATGTTGCAGTCATGTAGAAAATAAATCTGGAAATATAATTCAAACGCCCGAGAAAACCCCTGACTTGCTTTTTAGTTTTTGGTGCTGGAATTTCTTGAATTGCTTTGACTTTATCAGGGTCAACTTCAATTCCTTTCTGGCTAACAATGAAACCCAACAATTTCCCCGATCGAACACCTAAGGTACATTTATTTGGATTCAAGCGGAGACGATACTTTCTCAGACGCTAAAACAACTTCAACAAATCTTCAATATGCCTTTCTTCAGTATGGGATTTGGCAATCATATCATCAACATATACTTCAATTTATTTGTGCATCAGATCATGGAATAGGGTTGTCATAGCCCTCTGGTACATTGCACCAGCGTTCTTCAACCCGAAGGGCATCACTCTGTAACAGAATGTTCCCCAGTGTGTGATAAACGTTGTTTTTTCCATGTCCTCTGGAGCCATTCTTATTTGATTATACCCGGAAAATCTGTCCATGAACGAGAATACTTTGAATTTTGCTGTGCTGTCCACTAACATGTCGATGTGAGGCAATGGAAAATCATCTTTTGGACTAGATTTATTTAGATCTCTGTAATCTACACACATGCGGACTTTTCCGTCTTTTTTCGGTACTGGGACAATATTGGCAATCCATTGAGGATACACTGACGTCATAAGAAAACCATCATTAATATGCTTTAGGACCTCCTCTTTGATCTTTATTGCCATATCTGGGTGGGTTCTTCTCAACTTTTGTTTAACTGGCGGACACTCTGGCTTCAACGACAAACGATGCTCGACAATATCTGTATCTAGACCAGGCATATCTTGATAAGACCAAGAAAAAATATCCATATACTCTTTCAACAACTCAATCAACCCGCTCTTTACATTGGGATGCAACGATTCTCCAATCTTGACTTCCTTCAGATCTTCTTCTGAACCCAAATTAATCACTTCTAAAGGCTCCTTATATGGCTGAATGGTATTTTGCTCGTGCTCAAGCAACCGTGAGACCTCTTCAAGAATCTCATCATAATCTTCTTCTTCAACCCCAAACACAGGACATTTAAAGTTGGGAGAGGGTGCAGGGTCATTATATTCAACGGGTTTTTTAATTAATCTGCACATATGATTTATGATTTCTTTTAGAAACTGACACATATAATAAGTGATCATGCAGATTAATTTCCAGTTATTATTTATTTTGAAATGTTTTTTTTGATTACCATTTTCCAAAAAAAGGCAGAAGACAAAGACATAATTTAGGAAGCAAAGACAACTTTTATTAATGATCTTAAAAGTCACAACAAACAGATAAGCCCTAAAACATTAACACTTCCACCTTGGACAAAGTGAAAGCTTTTCAAAAGAAAGAAACAAATTAACAAAACAAATTACTTTAAAACATGTATGCAAGAAGGAACATCAATGGTGACCCAGTTCTGAACTCTGACTCCATGCATCACATAATTCGGTACTTCCTGCTCTACTTCATCCTCTTCAACAGAATTAATTCCAGAACCAATTGGATGGAGGTAGCCTTCGCTGCGGAAAACATCCTGATAACTATTCACAGTAGACTTTGACTTCAAACTTTCGCCTTTGCCATTCCTCGAAGAGAAACCCAAACCAGTTCTATCTTTGTTCACGGGTGGATCCACGAGTCGTCCCCAAACTGTATTATGGCCATTGCGCACAACCTGCCGCGCGTCTTTCGGCGAAACCACAAAATTCTCATTTCTCCTTATATTGTCAATGGATAGGGCTTGGAACTGGGTTCCCATAGCAGCCTCATCCGCTTCTACAATACTGAAAGAGGATAAATGGGATATCAATAGCGCATGCTCTCTATTTATGATCACTACCTTCCCTTCACGCACAAACTTTAGCTTCTGATGCAGAGTTGAAGTGACAGCCCCTGCTTCGTGTATCCATGGCCGTCCTAGCAAATAACTATATGCGGGAATAATGTCCATGACCTGGAAGGTTATCAGGAACAAATGTTGTCCTATATGGATGGGTAAGTCCACTTCACCGATGACAGATTTCCTCGACCCATCAAATGCCTTCACAATGATGCCACTCGGGCGCATAGGTGCTCCTTGATACTTTATATTCATGAGAGTACTCCTCTGTATAACATTCAACACGGATCCATTATCAATTAGCACATTGGACAGCTAATCATTCTTGCAGTACATAGATATATGGAGGGCCAGGTTGTGATTCCTCCCTTCATCTGGTAACTCATCATCGCAAAAACTCAAGTTATTACATGATGTAATGTTTCCAATTATGCTGCTGAATTGATCTAATGGCATGTCACTCTCCACAAAAGCTTGGTCTAGTACTCTCATCAATGATTCTCTATGAGCGGAGGAGTTTATCAATAAAGCTAGGATAAATATCTTTGAAGGAGTCTGCAGTAGCTGATTTATAATTCTGTAGTCGCTCATCTTAATTATATTCAAAATATCATCCACTTCTTTCTCTAATGTAGCTCCACTAGTCTCTCCTGTAGCCTTCTTAGGCTCATCATTCTCAGCAATTTTCTTTCCAGCAGTAACATCTCTCCGAACAACTGGCACAAACACACGACAACTACGGGTCACCCTGCTATTTTCAACTATATTTCCAACATCAGGCATTGGCTGGATGGGAACTTCCACCCCATCTTCTAAGATTGTGGCGTTGTATTTGTAAGGCATAACCTTATCCGATTTGTAGGGAATAGGACCTGGCAGACTAATTACCAATGGGGTAACAACTGGTTTTCTATGGTACTCTACTTCAAGATGAGCGGGTGCACCAAAACAAGGCACAATGACGTTTACCCCTTATTCAACACAATCAGACATCAAAAAGTCATTTCTGGCAAATAAATCTTCATCTGAAGAGAAATACTCATCCGCGGAGGCATACTCTTCCTCTGACTCTTCTTCCATTAAACAAACTTCAACCATTTCAATCGCATGATAATTATCCCTCTAACCCGTGATATTGATAGTTCCATTGTCTAACAACAACTGAACACCCTCCCTCACAATAGAACATCCTCTGGGGTCTCAACAACAAACTATGCAAGACCCATATTGGTGTTCCACCTGACCAGCAGTACGGCAGAAGGTAGCATGCAACTGTACGAGTTCCTCATTCAAATACTCCACATCAAAAATTCTGAATTCACCAGGACATCCAGAAACCATATTCACTTCCTATTCATACTCTGCCCTAGGCCTGATTATATGGATTAAACCCTCATCCATCATCTCCTGTAAATCAGCCTTTATCTTCTCACAACCCTGTATGTCTGTACTGCAAACAGCACAACCGGCATGGTCATGCGTATAGTAGCTGAATTCACAGAGGTCTGCGTGCATTTTCACCAAATCTCCTCTAACCATATTAATGTCAAAAATACGGAAGTCGCCTGGACAACCGGCCATCATATTTACAGCATTTACTCCCCCGTGCTTGTGTAGAGGATTATCTTTCACATTAGGTCCCATGTCCTTGAAAGATAGAATTCCAGACTTCACCAACTTTTTCACTTCAGTCCTCAACGGATAACAATTCTCAACACTATGCCCTGGTGCTCCGTGATGAAAAGCACATGTTTGGTCTGCCTTGTAATACCAAGGCAATGGTGATGGTACGACAGAAGGTGGTCGGGTTTGAACCAACTTCTTCTAAATCAATGCCGGTAGTAGCTCTGCATAACTCATGGGAATAGGGTCATAGTTCTCCCTTCTCTGATTATTCCCTTGGTTCCCCTGCTGGGACGGTCTTTGATAAGCAACAGTAGTTGGAGCGGCATTCATAACAGGAGTAACCGAGGCGACTTGTTGGTGACGCTGATAATTCCTTCTAGGAGCGTTTACCCTCCTCTCTTGTATAAAAACATTTGTATCCCCTTCTTTCTTCTTGGTAAACCCATAAGATGGCTTCTTCACACCCCCAAATCTTTCACTCTTTGTCAAACGACCTTCTCTTACAACCTCTTCTAGGTGGACACCCATTCCTACCATCTCTGTAAAATCACTTGGCGCACTTGCTACCATCCTTTCGTAGTAGAAAGCACCCAGCGTCTTCAAAAAAATCTTAGTCATTTCTTTCTCTTCCATGGAAGGAATCACTTGGGCAGCTACTTCGCACCATCTCTGCGCATACTCTTTAAATGATTCCCTGTCTTTCTGAACCATGGCCCTAAGTTGGTCACGGTCGGGCGCCATATCCACATTGTACTTGTATTGTTTGATGAATGCTTCTCCCAAATCATTAAAAGTATGGATGTTGGCGCTGTCCAAGCTCATATACCATTTCAGTGCTGCGCCGGTCAAACTATCCTGAAAAAAGTGAATCAGCAGACGCTGATAATCAGTGTGGGTAAACATTCTCCTTAGGTACATCACCAAGTGATCACGAGGGAAAGTGTTTCCCTTATACTTCTCAAATTCCGGGACCTTGAACTTAGCAGGTATCTTAACATTCGGGACCAAACACAGCTCATTCACATTCTGCCCAAATAGCTCTTTTCCCCTAAGAGCCTTCATTTCTATTTGCATTCTATCAAACTGCTCTTGAAAATCATCCATTCTGTCATAAAGACCCAAGTCTTCACTCAGCGGAGGGAAAGGACGACACAGATCTTCATTAACAAACGAAACCAAATTCACCGAAGGAGGTGCAGCAGGAACAGTATGCACCACAGGAGGTGCCGGAGTGACAATAGTCTGGACCATTGGAGCATCTTGAGGGCCAAGATTGAAACCTTCAGGTGCAAAATTCTCTGGCATTCCCCATGGATAGGCTTGAGGCATATAGTTTTGAACAACAGCCGGAGTAGCAGATACAGGAACAGTCGGAACTTCAGTATTTGCCCTTGTTGGTTGAGGTTGAACACTCGGTGGCTGATTCTGAGCAGCCACCAGAGCTTCCATCAGAGTAGTCAAATTGGCCAAGCCGGCCTTCAAATCAGTAACTTCTTCGCGCAACTCGTGATTCTTCTATTCTAAGTTGTCCATCTTCTTTTTGAAATTAGCCTGAGTGTTGTAGTGATGAGTCAGCTTGCTGAATGAAGTAAAGAAGCTTGGTAAGACACCTAGGTATACATAACAAATGCAAGAAATATGTGCAATATGATGCATGACATGCAATGCACATGATTATTTTTACTTCATTATTTAATATTTCAAGGGATTTAAGATTTATAGACATATCACAAACATCAAAGTAGTAAAGCTTTTGAAATACTGAAATTTTTTATTATAATAACTTCAAAATGGATTACAAGTTTCAATGATCCCAAGTACAATATGAAAATACAATCTAAAATCCTGAGAAAAAGAACTGATGGAGATCAATCCGGACGCTGGCGCTTCCCTATGAGCCTGATAATCTAAGCCCTCAACCTCTGGTTTTCTTCCACATGTCTGATGGCAACCTCCTTCCAATCATCTGAATCAGGAAGTGAGTAATCAACACCTGTTTGAGGCTTAGGGGAAAATAAATCCCCTTGCCTCTTCATAGACTCCACCGCTCGACTCTCAAGGATCTCAATCAAATCGTCTTTCTCCTTCAGGCCTGCTCTGTAGGAACTCTCTAAAGTCTAGAACTTGTTCTTCCAAGCATCCCTTTCCTGTTGCATCCTAACCAAAGCGATTTACAGCTATTCTAGATCATCTAATAAGGGAGGAGTGGTCTTCACAAATAGATTAAGCATGGGTGTCTCCCGAGTATACGACATCTTTAATTGAATAACTCTCAATCGAATCCATTGGAGATATGGCTCCCAAGAAATAACACCCCTAGGTCCCAAATCCTTCCTACTCTTCTTATGAATGTGACGCCAGGCCTTCACAATCTTCTCCCTAGCTTCCCTATGGTCTTCTCCTTCCTTCAAAAAGAAACTACTCAAATGAATACTATTCAGTTTATCCCTCATCGGATAATCAAGCTGTCGCCGTGCAAGAACAGTGTTATAGTTAATTCCTCCCTTTGTACCAAGAAGAGGTACATTGGGGAAACTACCACAACTGTCAATAATCTCCATATCCTGGTAAGCTCGATGATACCAATTAATATTCGAGTGAGTAAGTGCCATGATCTTAGGAGCCCACCGGGGTTCCTTCTTGACATCCCAAAAAGCATCAGACTGAGGCATATGAGAAATGAACCACCGGTACAACAAAGGTGTGCAACAAATAATCATTCCCCCATGATAAGAACTCCGAAGATGAACAGAGTAATAAGCATCACCCAACAATGTAGGAACCGGGTTTCCAATCATGAAAATCCTGATAGCGTTAGTGTCGACAAACTTGTCCACATTAGGAAATAAGAACAATCCGTAAGCAAGTAAAGCAAAGATAGCCTCAAAAGCAACCGTACTCTTCATTCTGGCAAAGTAACGAGCTTTATCCAATAAGAATTGAGCTGGTAATCCTCTAATCCCTCCTTTAGTAGTCATATGGGCTTCCACCTCAAACTTTCCCAGATGAATCAAAGCAGCAATCTCATGTGGTTTTGGCTCACCCTCTAAACCAGTAAAAGGAACACGACCGATAACAGGTAAATCCAATAGATAAGAACACTCCTCCAGTGTAGACATCAACTGATAATCGGGAAAAGTAAAGCAGTGATACATTGGATCATAGAACTGGACCAAGGTCGAGAGAATACCCTCCTTCATCTTCAACTTCATGAGAGGAATAATGGATCCATACTTCTTCCAAAAGTCTGCAGAATACTCAATCTCTGGAATTAGACTGATAAACTCATCTATCTTGGGATCCTTGAAACTGTATTTCCCGGTCTTTCTCTTTCCAGAATCCATGGTTAAAAGTACCTGAGATATTCACAAATAGTCAACCTTTAAATCCCTTGAAATATTATTTTCTTCAAAAGATGCTTATGAGTGCATGGATGCATGATGCAACAATCACACACAAGATCACATATATAGGGTTCATAGGTTTAACATCACGAGCATGAGGTCGAAGGTACTATCCATAAGGTGTTGGTCTAAGAGTTATCACCTGCCGAACAAGGTTCTAGAGGTTCCTAGAGTCTACATCCTTCCTTCGGATATTACCAACTTCCTGATTAACTCGGTAATTAGTAATATTCTCAAGAAAGACTCATCCGAGCATAGTATCGCGTGACAACTACTTCCGGATTACTCCGTCATAGATTCCGCGCTACACCTAAAAGGCCAAGATGGGTTTGGTATTCTACGGTCCTCAATTTCAGCAGGCTCCCAGGTCGAAAGCAGTATGTCTTTCCGATTACTCGGTAAACAACACTACAGTCAAAGGGGACTCCACTGAGTGGGGGATCTCATGCCTCCTTTTTTGGGATTACTCCCTCAAAGTTAACATGACTATACCGCCCGTCCTATCTTAAAGTTTGCCCAAGTCCGGGTATAGGACTCATGAGTAATCACCAAGCACCCTGAAAACCAGGAAAATCCAAACAAACATATATACAAAATATAAAACATAAACAGTAATAGCACATATACAGATATAAACAAAGATAGGCTCAACCCACTTAGGGATAGACCAGCAAGAGGTCAATCTTTCCCCAGTGAAGTCGCCATTTTTCTGTAGCGGTATAAATGTTCAAGACTAAGCCATTGGATTGACTAGACTTTATACAAATCAAAATAAAAATCCCACCACGCTTTATTGTTTCCAAAGGAATGGGAAAAGAGAGAATAACCCAAAAAGAGGGGGTTGGTTATGCAAAGGGAAGGTATTAGCACCCTAAAAATCTACGGTACTCTGCAGGAACCTCTTTGTAAAATCTGTATATTTTGGCTATAAAAATGTGTTGTATAGAAAATGGATGGTGGAGGTGAGAAGAGAAATATTTTTTATGATTTTTGCAACCGCCGCGGTTGTGAACCTTTAGTGCCTACGTACCACCTTTCGTGCAATAGGGGATCAGGGTACACGTAGTTCCTCTTTTAAAAATTTGAAACACAAGTGTGTTGGTTGATTTTAAGAGATAAGACATCATTGTCATTGTCCGTGTGGAAAACATACTTACTACCCACAATCATTAGAAAGGAGAATTTGCATCATCTCAAAGTGGAGGATATCGCTTGGATTTTAAAATCAACAATGCCTCACTCAACACCCAAGTGAAAAATATATCACTTCACTACATATTATAGAAGTATAGTTGTTGCATCACTACAAGTATTGACAAGAGTCCAATATTTTGAGAAAAAGTTTTAAAGTAGAAGCCAAAGTGGCAAAATAGTTTGAAATCAAATTGATTGACTTTTAGTCTTCTCACAAAAAAAAGTCAAGGTATTGTTAAGTTGATTGAAGTTTATTTATGAAAAGATTTTGAAAATGCATGGACCTAGGTCCAAGTTTATTATGAAAGTGGTTCAAGTTTAGAAACAAAAAGTGTTTTCAAAAGGAGGGAGAAGATTTTTGAAATTAAAGAAGATGGGAGGAGAAGAAGAGACTATCCTAAAGCATAAGGTAAAAGCTAAGGAGAAGAATCATGTAACCAACAAGAAGAAAATACTTGACATTATGAGTCAATATAGAATTCCCATTCTTTGGATTGAAACCAAGCAAGAAAAGATACTAGACCTCTTGAGAGAACCAAACTTCAAGTGTATTAAGTCTTCACAAAAATTGGGCAGAGTAACGGCTGTATACGGGTGAATTCTAGATTACAAATAGAGAATGTAATCACAAAAGCCTGCACACAAAAGCAAACAAGCAACCAAATGTCTTGAGGTAAACCTCAAGAACTCCAGACAAAAATAATCAGATAAGATCACAAGGCCTCCAAGATAGGCCAATGTTTCCAATCCTAAGTCCAAGAAAAAGTCTCATGCTCCATCATGCCAAGGATAGTAACCAAATAGTCCAAGTGCCATTAAAAGTTTTTTAGGGTTTATGTTGATTATTAAGTATCTTAAGAAAAGAAAAGAAAAGCTCAAGTGAGCAAAGTAAAAATGGCAAGAAAATAAATGCTCAAATGAGCAAAGATGAAAATGGCATGAAATGTAAATGCTAAAAAAATAAATAGTACATAAAGCATAAAAAAGAATAAAAGCATAAGATAAAACAAGTCAATAATTAGTGGTTAGTTGGATGACCATCTTGAAACTTGCATTTGGAACTCATTAGAGGATTGGTAGAACCAAAGCCTCCATACAACAAGTTGCATTTTCTTTTTGTTAAGTATATCATCCATTTGGAATTCTCACAAGTATCATTTAATGATCAACGATGTTTAAGTGATCCGCTTTGACCAAATGTGTTGTAGATCCATTAGAGGATTGGTAGAACCAAAGCCTCCACACAATGAGTCTCAAAGTTATTGGATCAAAGAGATCAAATTAACATACTTGGGCTTGCAATCATAAGTTTGGGCCACGAATAATCATTTATTTGAATCAGGACAAAATTTAGCGCTATGTTAAGCAATCATAAGTGGACTTATATAGAAGTCGCACCTATTTTGAGGTCGGTCAATAGCAATCTATGCACCATTTATTTTGAGACATGATATAGAGATCATGCTCCAATAACACTTAGTGCGATAAGAAGGGGATGAGATGAAGAGGATTATGGTAAAGAAGAATATACAGACCACATTTGAATTAAATTTTAATCAAACTATTATTAAAATCATTCATCCATTTTTTGTGGAGTTAAACTCAACACCATGGATCCAATGATGTTAATAAAGTTCATGATCAAAAACCTAACCCCAAGATTAGCCATAAAATAATTACAAAATAATATCACATTTAATATATACTTTAAAAAATGTTTAAAAATAGAAAATAATGAGGAAAATATCAATTATGTTCAAATTAATCAAGAAATGAAAAATAAGGCCATAGAAAAATCAGAAATGGATCCAAATATTTTTATAAAATTTTTGGTAATTTTTATAAGTCAGAAACTATTTCTAAACCATTTAAAATTGCTAAAACAAACCTAAAATAGATCAAAAATAGTAAAACTCAACATAAAATTCCATAAAATTTTCAAAAAGTCAAAAATATGCAAAATAATATTTATGAATTTTTTCAGAATTAAAAAATGTCAGAAAGTATTTTTTAATTAATTAAAAGAAAGCAAATAATACAAAAAATATAAAAATACCAAATGTTAAAATAAAAATGTGAAAAAATTGTCATGAGATCAGAAATAATTCAAATTATTTTTGTAAATTTTTTCATAATTTTTGGATAAAAAATAAAAGAGTTATGAATTTTTGAAAATTTAATCAATAAAAATATAAAAATCAGAAAATAAAATAAAACCAAAAAGATGTGGACCATCAGATCATAGTTAAAACGTGTTAGTAAGCTAATCCAATGGACCAGACGCGCTGTGCTTAATATGGACCTTAGTGAAACACACATGTGATCAGAAAAAGGGCAACCAATGAAATTAAAACGTTTGACACGCTATCATTGGCTGAGACGAGACATGTCATCGTCTTCAACCTCCAGACACCATGCAATGTGGATTTTATGAGATCCTTCAAATGGAAAATTAGGATCTCAGGCTAGCATCATTGAACTCGTCTCTTCAAGACGATTCTAACACAACCATCGCGCCAAATTTATATAAGGTATGGAGATAGATATGAATCAAAAACCCATAAAATAGCGAGCACCTTTAATTTGAGATTTCTCTCTCAATTCTTAATGGATTTAAAAATTGTAAGCAACATTAGAATCATACAAAGTAGTAGAATAGATTAGTGCTTGATTTGGATCCAAATGGTGGAGAATTCTACCTTTTTGAAGTTCAAGTAAGAAGCTCTGAAACTGGACTTCTGTAGCTTGAATTATGGCTTGTTTTGATTGGTTTAAGTGCTGGAGAGTTTATATGATGCTCAAGGATGATGAATGCGCAAAGAATTTTGGAAAAGGAAGCTTAAATTTTAGAAACTGAATTAAAAAAAAGTGGGTTCGTGTGAGGTTTTGGCAGGGTGTTCTTGGCTCTCTAAGCTTCGGAAAATGGATGGGGGATGACCCTCTATTTATAGGGAAGTGAATGGGAATTAAAATTTGAAGAAACAAGGAAGTTTGAAGGGAAATTGAGTAAGGGTCGAGCACGAGTAAAGTGTGACTTCATTTCCATTAAAACTCAGCCAAACCTTGCGTTTTGGGGTGCTAATCACTTCTGGAAAGTTTTCTAATCAAGTTTAAATAAAAAACGCACACAAATCTTGTGTTTAGAAGTCACATTATGGATTTCAAAATTCTGACTTTGTGAAAAATTCAGTTTCAAGTTACCAAATTCAAATCCATGGCATTTCCAACTCAGGGGGTCTTAGGGCATAATTCTTGATTCTTTGGAAAGATGAGGTTACAAGCTTTGAAATTGAAAAAGAATGGAATCAAATGGATGCTTGAGCTGAAAGTTACATGGAGTCAAAGTTGAAGAAAAAGAGTTGACTTTCCATACTTAGAAATATTTCAAATTCTTCTTCAAAAATGACCTATAATCTTTTGTATCCAAGCATGGACTTCCTCTTAGAATTTGTTCTTGACCAAAAAAGATGGAATGAAGTAGATCTCTTGAATGACATTTTGAAATTTGAAACACTCAATATCCAAAAATTGAGCAAGTTATGACTTGTTGAAGTTGGCCAAAAATCATGAAATGATCTATAATCTTTTTCATATTTAAGGCAACTTCAATCCATTTTCTCACTTTGCATATAAAATAAGGCATAAAGTATACATCTTTAATATTATCATGGAAAAGTAATTGACTCAAGGTGATAAAAATTGACCAAGTTATGACCATTTGAAGTCACAAATGGAAAATTGTGGATTCATCTGGATGACTTGTAATCTTTCTTCTTCACCAAGTTCCTTCCACATGAAAACTACTTGGAACTTTTGAAGTGATTTGTTGGTAACTCTTTGAAGAGAAATATGTATTTGGAATCACTAAAAAATACCAAAAGGTGAGCAAGATATGCTCCTTTGAAGTTCAAAACCCTAGCCTCTAGATCAAGAGAATGCTTTGAGGAACTTTGACAAGTTTGAACAAACTTCTTGTGCCAATATTCTTTATTTGTGAATAGAAGTTGTTGAGGATGATGATGAGGACTCATAGCCACTAAAACCACTTCCATATCTTGAAATTTGAGAGAAATATACTCTTGTGACTAATAGGAACAAGACCTTGTCCGATCATGACAACTTCTTCCCTCAACCCCTTGTACTTTTGAATCAATTTTGATAAATTTGAAATATGTTGAACCAAAATAAGCCTTGTCATGCCATTTCTTCCAAAACAACTTCAATGGCGAGGTTTGAACTCCTCAAGCTATATTGACTAGGGCATGGAAATAAACTCATGAACCCATGGAGCAACTTGCTAAACCTCATTGCCTTTACCTACATTATTAACAAGTAAGACAAACCAACATTGCATTTTAAGAAAATCAAAGCAAAATATTCATGATCACAAAAGAAAACAAGTCAAGGTGCTTGGTAACTCCTCAAAAGAGCAAAGCTAAAGATAGGGATAAGAACCAAAAGCCCTAATGTGATATTGTTGTGATTGAATCAACATGGTATGATGAAGGGATCTTAGGGGGAAAAATTGGGGTACAACACCAGGCAGAAAACAATTTTTATTTTGTCTAACTTTTGTTTTGCAGATCCCACAGGCGCCTGGGCCCTCTTGTCATTGGGCCTGGGGTTTCTGTTTATTCTCACCCCCTAACTATTTTTGCAGAGCCTGGGCCCTCTTGCTGATAGGCTTGATACTTCTTTGAAACGCACCCCCCATTTCATTTTGTTTGCAGGCCCATTTCAATTTTCTTTATTTTGTTTTAATTAACATTTTTAATCAATTTTATTTTATTACAACATTAAAATAAAAAAAATTCATAAAAATATTAGGTTAGTATTTTTTTAATTAAATTAACTTGATAAATTAATTAAATAATAACTTTAACCTTTTATTTAATTTAAAAATAAATAGACCTAAGATTTAATTCATTTAATTTCTTTTATTCATAACAAAAATACAAAAAAAACTTAGAATTAATTTCTTTTTTAATTTCAATTTTGTTTAATAATTAACATTTTTTTCTTTAGATCTATATTATTTAATTAATTATCAATTAAAAATTTTCTTACATAAAACAAAAACAAACAAAAAGATTTTCCTTTTTAGGATTTAAACATTTTTTCCATTTCGTGCACGTTTGATATTTCTACTTTATTTTCATATTAAAGTACTTGCTTATGGGATGTAATAAAATTAAACTAGGACTTTACATTTACTGCTTTTATTTTCCCCATTTTTGGACTTGTAATAATCCCCCTCCTCGAAGCCTTGTAATAGTTAGGTTTATATTTTCTCACTTTTAACTACTGCAAACTATTAACTATTTAGATGCATGACTAATAGGATTGTATGGCAAGAATAAAACAAAACGCTAGAAAACCTAATGCAAAGACAAAAATAACTGAATACAACACAATTGCACATGTGCACCTCTAGGGTACCCCCACTTTGGTTGCCTTCGGAAAAACAGTCATATCTCTCGAAACGTGAGAGATTTTAGTGGCTACTCTCCGGTTTAAAGATCATAAGTCCCTCGATGACCCTCTCGATATTGCCTCGGTATGATCTTAAAACCCTAGGGTAGTTACTAAAGTTTCTTTCTCAGTTGCCTTTGTGACTGTATAAACGCCCCTTTAAATGTCCCTCAAACATCCAACGACTAGGGCTACCTACTCACTAATAGTAGGATAGCACTGTCTAAAGGAAAAGAGGAAAAGAACAATCCTTTCGAGTAAAGTAGATAGCTATTAGATGTTTGATCAAACAATTTTTACACTTACACAAAACTTCTTTCAAAAACATTTTCAAACACTTTGTATACATTCTCTACCATTCTGAGAAACATTACAAAGTTCACCGTACTAAGGCGCTTTAAAAATACTTTTCAAAACACACAAAGCACAAGGTATTTCAAAATGAGCTAAGCATCTAAGAGCCCATAGGTAACTACAAATGGAAAGGGTGCTAACACCTTCCCTTTCCATAATTTACCCCCCTTACTCAGAAAACTCTCGAAAGGTCTTTTTCTGTTCTTTTCACCCTTTCATTTGTTGGATAAAAGAAAAGTCGGTGGCGGTTATTGCTTACCGCAACATTTGCGAATAAAAAACGCAAAACCAATATAACTGTAACGCGGTGGGAGAACTGACTTGAGTGTTTTACGTTTGATCGCAATTGTTGCAGATAGCAAGAGTCGCCACCGACTTTTCTTTTATACAAATAAAGAAAAGGGTGAAAAGAATAGGAAATACCTTTGAGATTATTTTCTTGAGTTCGGGGGGTAGATTATGAAAAGGTAAGGTGTTAGCATCCTTTTCATCCATAGTTATCTATGGGCTCTTAGTTGCTTGCTAGATCATTGCTTTTGTTTGAAAGTGTGCTTTGTGGTGGATTTTGAAAGTATTTTTGAAAAGCGTCTTCATTTAGGCAAACTTTGTAATGATTCTCGTCTCTATAAGAATGTATACAAAGTGTTAGACTTTTGAAAATATTTCATGGAAAGTTTTGGTGCATTTGAAAAGGTGTTTTTGTTTGAAGATGAGCAAGCAACTAGGAACATTCTACTTTACTCAAAAGTCTTTTATTCATTTCTCTCTTCCTTTGATATTGATATCTTACCATTGATTGGTAAGAAGCCTTATATTTGGATGTAAAAAGGACAGGCGTGGGTCATCGTATAGTCATGATAGCAATGTTGTGAGATATCTAAGCATTTCTCTTGAGGGACTAAGATCATTCGTAAGTGTTGGCTGAAGATTTTGATAATATTATTAAAAGCCAAGTAAGTTGAACGTTTCGATCGAAATGAAACAAAGCGTCATGTTTCGAAGTAGCAGAAGCAGTGTTTTGAATAAGCATATCAAAGCTTGGAGCTTCGAGTGGCAATTGTGGGAACATATCTAAAGAAGTCTCGAAATGACAACAAGGCTGTGTCTGAGAAGTGCGTTCGAAGCGGAGAAATACCAAAACATTTGAAATTCAAATGGAAGCGGGACATTCGAAGTTTGAAATTTATGTGCTGGAGCATTTGGAGACACGTGGAAACAAGAGAGAGGCATTATTCTGCATGTTCTGAACGTGGCATAATCTTATAGCAAGACCGTTATGGTCGAATTAGTATAAATAAAAGTCTTAGTATTAGGATTTCGTGTGTCATATCTATTGTACTAAATACTCAGTAAACATTCAAATTACCACATGGCTAGGGAAACGAATGCAAGAGCAATGTACGTATGATAGCACCACATGTTTATGATTTAATGAAAACCTTTTATCATTTCCAGCACTTTCCTTTATCTTTCTGCCAAATACCATTTACAAGTTTTCTCATTTAAAGTCTTTTATTCGAAATCTTTTCATTGAAGCCTTACATTTTAATGCTTTCTTTACATTTCAAACACTTTACATTCCAGAAAACTGTCATATTTTTCATGCCTTTATCTTCAAGTTTTATCCTTCGAACGCCTATTTTTACTTAAAGTCATTTTACAGATTTCTTGCATTAAACGCTTTCTTCATATTTTCGAATCTTTTGCATTCCAGAGCATCTTTTACATTAACTGTTTTTATAATTCGAAGCCATTTACTTGCTTTTTATGCAATTTTACATGTCTTTACAATTAACATTTATTCATGCAAGTTAGTCGCGCACATATATTTTGATTACACCTTTAGATCTTTAAGAGAGAAATCGAAATAAGTCAAACATCTACACAACACTCAAATACCAACCATGAATATCTGTTCGATCATGAGAGTTACCCTAATGACCAAGGAATCCTAGGATCAATCTAGTCGATCCTGCGAGTTACCAGAGAAATTGAATAACAGTCAGTAAGTTTATTCGATAGTTTGGAAGACTAGCGGTTGTTTACCAGAAATCACTGGAAACAAATTGGCACACCTGGTGGGACCAATAATTGGACATTTTTAATAAAGATTGTTGAGACATAACCATTATAAAAACGTTGGAACCTAAGAAGTTTGCTGTTTTATGAACCTAAGAAGTGGTAAAATAACCAACAGCAACCAACCCTTATCCAGAAGAAAACGTTTGAACAAGATGTCTAATTCTGACAATCAACAAGGGGAACAAAATGCCCCACATACAACAGGCACTAATGTGTCCACTTCGATGGGAACATCTAATGTGATCCCTTCGAATGCATAGTCTGTCGCATCTTCAACCAGTAATATAGCCACCAATGGAGTAAGTGGCATATCAACTAATAGTTCGATCTTAGGAAATACTGGAACCATTGGTTATCCTGGGGGATTCGTTCCACCATCAGGGACACAATCCCATTTCGCCACTCCACTAACTAGACCACTCGGTTTCGAGGGTAATAGAACCAGAAATTCCTCTTATGGAATGCCGACTTCCTTTATGGCAGGTTTACACAATTCCACATCGAATTCATCACCACAATTAGGGTCTGGGTCTGGGGCGAATCAGTTTATGACAAATAACCAAGGGTCAGTGGGTTATAGCACAATGCCTATTTTAACCACAGAAAACCAGTTGGATTTTAGGCAATTGATGGATGACAGTAACCATAATATGATAGGGGTGTTAGCACAAACTATGCAGGAAATATTTTCCCCAATAGTATAAAATGTGACTGTGACAAACAGGGAAAACGCTGACAACATGAGTCGAATAGCAGATTTCTTTGCTCCCCCAGAAAGGCGTAGGCAGAATCAGGCGGGATTTTAAGCAAACATGCCTGTTATGGAACAAGTTGCTAACGACCCAATTTATAGACCACCTAGAGAAGAAGTTAACTTGGGGGCAAGGGCACCAAGGTTAGAAGCCCCAATAATCCCAGGCCCACAAAGAGAAATTATGGAACCAGGGGCAAGGGTCAAAAGGCTAGAAGCCCCAGAGTTTCGAGAAGAACAACCTAGAGGGGTTGTCATGGTTGGTCGAAATCAAGATGCTGATGCTGTCGTTCATAGAATTCGAAACGATAACATCTTGGCAGAAAACAATCTAACCACCATGATAGAGAGAGTCATGGCCCAGAATGGCCTCAATACAGGAATGAGAAGGCCAAATTATGCTTCTCCTATATTAGATTGCATAATGCATACTGATTTACCAAGGGGATATAAAGTCCCTAAATTTACAAAGTTCGCTGGGGATACCAATGAGTCAACAGTCGAACACATAGCCAGAAATCACTGGAAACAAATTGACACATAGCCAGATATCTAACTGAAGCGGGAGATATAGCCAATAATGAAGATCTCAGGATCAAATATTTCCCAAGTTCCTTGACTAAAAACGCCTTCACATGGTTTACCACTTTGCCTCCTGGGTCTATTGATACTTGGGCTCTTTTGGAGAGATTATTCCATGAACAATTTTACATGGGACAGTCGAAAATAAGCTTGAAGGAATTAGCCAGTGTCAAGAGAAAGTTCACCGAACCCATAGATGATTATCTGAATAGATTTAGGCTTTTGAAATCCAGATGTTACACAGTAGTGCCTGAACATGAGTTAGTCGAAATGGCCGCTGGTGGTTTGGATTACTCTATTCGAAAGAAACTAGACACTCAATATTTGAGGGACATGGCTCAGTTAGCCGATAGGGTTCGACAGGTCGAAAGGCTAAAGGCCGAAAAGGCCAGAGTCTTTAAGAATAATAAGAAATAAAGGATCTCTTATGTTGGAACTGAGGAAGCAGAAGATTATCCTGAATTCGAATTCGAAGAGGTCGAAATCGAACTCGCTGAATTAAAACAGGCTCCACCTTACTCCTGCAAATTATTGGTTCCCACAAAAGGGAAAGAGATTGTTGAAAATGAGAAAAGTGACAAATTCCCAAAGAAGGTTTATACCTTCGATGTCACTAAATGTGACGAGATTTTTGATTTACTTGTCAAAGATGGCCAACTCATTGTGCCATCAAATGTCAAAATACCTCCTTTAGATCAGAGAAAGAAGAGAGGATTTTGCAAATATCATAGTTTCCTAGGCCACAAAACCTCACAATGTTTTCTTTTCAGGGACCTAATTCAAAATGCAATCAAAGATGGCAGACTAAAGTTTGCTGATAAGGCAAAGATGAAAGTGGACGAAGATCCCTTGGACGTCGCAGACACCAACTACTCCGAGCCTGCATGCATTGGAGAGATTAACATGGTGGAAGCTGACCAAAGCTATGCCCCAACAGGAGAGAAAGGTACTGAAACTGAAAGCTGGGTGATGGTCGAAGTCGATAAGGAGGTCACTGAAGACATCCAGAAGATACCAGAGACTTCGATTGAAGCAGCACTTGCAGCTGTTGCAAAAGAAACCCAGGCTACTGAAGGCCAGGGGAATCAAAACCAAGAACTAACACAGGTCACTGAAGGCTTGAGGCTGGAATTAGAGAAAGTCCAAATCACGAAGCCAACTTCCCCTCAGAAGGAAATATGGGACACTCTAGGGGAACCCAGTGGAAAATTTGACTATTTGGTCAAATATTCTGCCCCAGAGAGTTCGAAGGTTCACATTGAGGATATAAAGCCCACAGGATGGGGAGATGATGAAGCTAAGGGGGAAGATGTTGAGATAAATATGGTGGATATGGAGAGGCCTCGCTCTGATATGGAGGAGGTAGAAAAATACTTAGAGAAAGAGAAGTATAAAATGGAGGATAATCACGCTGGAGATGCTAGTCTCAAGGATTACCTCATGACATGCCACAAGGGAGATACAAGCATGATATTGTGCCCTAGGTGCAGCATCCTCTGAAATCAGAGAATCGCTACGAATTTCGAGAGGGTACAGAGGACTCGAACTGGCAACAATTGGCGCCAGGATAACCAGCTGTTCAGGTGTTATCCTAAGGCTGGAGAAAGTTTGCTGGAATTTATGTTTCGTTGCTACAAAGGGGTAACCAAGTGCTTGATTTGCCCAAGGTGTTATGCTGTGTATGACCAGAGCATGGCCAGAGCCTTCGAAACGATCCCCTTCGCCCCTTGCTGGAACCATCAAGAAACTATCCAAATGGGCCCACGTTTCGACAGCAGACACAAACAACGAAGGCCTGATAGCCCTCACCCCAAGGCTGCTCGAAGAGTGACTTTCAAACTCCCTGCTGAAGTACCAACCGACAGATGGTTTCAAGTCAGAAATGACAAAGGCAAAGATAGATGGAGAAACACCGAACGAAATGCACTCTATGCTATGACGTACAAAAGGCAATTCAACATAGCAAAAAGGGAAGAGGTAAGATTAGAAAATTACAAAGGAAGGAACCCCATGTCAAGATCCCAGTGGCGCAGGCAACAAAGGATTCGAAAGCTGAGAGGGAAGCTGTGGCAAACAAAGGGGTCACTTCAACAAAGAACCAAGGTGAATCTAGCACCAACAAACCAAAAAATCAAACTGAAGACAAACCTCCAGTTAATAGGAGGCTTTTCTCTGAAGTACAACGGGATGAACCAAAGGAATACACTCCAGGCCCAGAAGAGGACGAAGATATGATAACAGATAACTTCGAATCGGAGGGGGAGTCTTCATTCAACCTAAACTGTAACGTGGTATCTGTGCTTCCCTGTGAATTTGGGCAGGAAATCGAAATTGATGAATATGAGGAAGAAGATACCACAGATTTGATGAAGCATAGGCCTGTGTGCTACTATGTGATGGACAATGGGGCAGTCGAGGAGCAAAATGCGTTCTTCGAACGTCCAGAACCTGCTATGAAGAACCATATTAAGCCACTATTTATCCAGGCAAAAGTTGGTGTCCATGGTGTGAACAAGGTTCTAGTGGATGGGGGTGCTGCAGTCAATTTGACACCCCATTTCATGCTGAAAAGATTAGAGATCCGCGAAGGAGATATCAAGCCCCATAATATGGTTCTGTCCAATTATGAGGGGAAAGTGGGCAAAACACTGGGAGTGGTCCAGTTGGAATTGACAATAGGCTCAAGCTGTAGGCCCACCATGTTTATGGTGATCGAAGCCAAGGCCAACTATAACTTATTGCTGGGAAGGGAGTGGATCCATGGCGTAGGGGCAGTTCCTTCGTCAATGCATCAACGAATAGTTCTGTGGAGAGATGATGGAATCGTGGAAAACATCGAAGCAGACCAGAGTTACTTTATGTCAACAGTCAATTTAGTTGACAAGAGGGATTATGATAAAAATCTGGCAAAGATTGCTCCGTGTGTTCCAAATGATGAGATTAACGAAACCAGAAACGCCCACTACTACATGACCCTTCGCCATGATGGCCTTTACTGAGATAGAACAATAATTAGTGAAGAAGAGGGAGTCGAAAGCACTATACAAAGACGACCATCAGGCTGGGACTTCGACAACCTTAACCATGACTGAGTCCACCTTTTTTGAAAGGATTTCGGCCTATATGGCTGAAAACGAATCAAAAGCGGCCTTAGAGGCTGAAATAAATAAATTAACTATAAAGATGAACGAAGTAAGTGGGGATGGCTCGAAATGCTCACCCTTCAAAGAATTTGAGATGGATCAAAGGTTAGATGCCATCTATGATAAAGAACCCTTAGGCTTCAAAAGGGACCCCATAAACTCAGGTGCCAAAATGTTGGCACAAGATCCACTCGAAGAAGTCAACTTAGGGGATGAAAAAACGAAAAGAATAACCTACATAAGTGCAAAACTTAGCCCAAGCCTCAAGAAGGAAGTAATCGAAGTCCTCAAGAAAAACAAAGATTGCTTCGCATGGTATTATGACGAAATGCCTGGTTTAAAGAGGGAGTTGGTCGAACACAGACTGCCAATCAAAGATGGCAAGAAGCCCATCAAACAAACTCCCAGAAGATTCGCACCAGCGGTTCTCACAAAGATTAAAGCTGAGATCGAAAGGTTGCTGCGTTGCAAATTCATCAGAACAACAAGGTACGTCGAATGGTTAGCAAATATAGTACCCGTTATTAAGAAAAATGGTTCTTTAAGAATTTGCATAGATTTTAGGGATTTAAACACTGCAACCCCTAAAGATGAGTACTCCATGCCTGTGGCAGAAATGCTAGTAGACTCTACTGCAGGGTTCGAATACTTGAGTATGTTAGATGGGTACTCTGGGTATAATCAGATTTTCATTGCTGAAGAAGATGTTGCAAAGACAGCATTTCGTTGCCCAGGAGCCTTAGGCACCTACGAATGGGTGGTGATGCCTTTTGGTTTAAAGAACGCTGGGGCAACTTATCAAAGGGCAATGAATTCAATTTTTTATGATTTCATTGAAACCTTCATGCAGGTGTATATTGATGATATAGTCATCAAATCTATATCTGCAGAAACACATTTGCATCATTTGAGCCAATCATTCAAGCGAATGAGAAAACATGGCTTAAAGATGAATCCCCTTAAATGTGCATTTTTTGTGCAGGCTGGAGATTTTCTTGGTTTTGTGGTTCACAAGAAAGGGATTGAAATCAACCAGAACAAAACCAAAGCCATAATGGAGACGAAAGCACCTACGTCAAAAAGGGAGTTGCAATCTCTGCTAGGGAAAATTAACTTCCTCAGAAGATTCATTTCGAACCTGAGTGGAAGAACCCAAGCTTTCTCTCTGTTACTTCGTCTAAAGCAAGGCCAAGCCTTCGAATGGAATGAAACCCACCAGGAGGCATTTGACAGGATAAAAAGATACCTCTCTCAGCCTCCTATTTTGTCTCCACCTTCATGGGGGAAGCCCATGAGATTGTACATATCTGCCTCTGAAGTTAGTATAGGTAGTATGTTAGCACAAGAAGATAGCAATGGTATCGAAAGAGCCATATACTATTTAAGTAGAGTACTAAATGATGAAGAGACCAGATATAGCAATTTAGAAAAGCTATGTCTCTGTTTGTATTGCTCTTGTATGAAACTCAAGTATTATATAAAGCCTGTTGATGTTTATGTTTCATCTCATTTCGATGTCATTAAACATATGCTTTCAAAACCAATAATGCATAGCAGAGTTGGTAAATGGGCTTTAGCCTTAACAGAATATTCTTTGACTTTCATGCCTTTAAAAGCTGTGAAAGGTCAAGTGATTTCTGACTTCATTGTGGACCATTCTTTGGTTGAGCAGACTGTCATGAGTTACGTCGAAATGCAACCATGGAAATTGTACTTTGATGGTTCAACCCACAGGAATGGAAGCGGCGTTGGAGTCCTTCTAATTTCTCCTGAAGGAATTCCAACAAAATTCAAGTATAAATTAGATGGTCCTCGTTGCTCGAACAACGAAGCTGAGTATGAAGCGCTCATTGTTGGACTTGAAGCTTTGTTGGAATTGGGGGCAACTAGAGTCGAAATTAAAGGAGACTCAGAATTAGTGGTCAAACAAATTACAAAGGAATATAAGTGCATAAAGGAAAACTTGATGATATACTTCGTCATAGTCAACAGGCTACTAAGGAAATTTGAATACATGGATATTCAACACATACCAAGAATAGAGAACCAAGAAGCAAATGACTTAGCACAGTTGGCTTCGGGTTATAAAGTTTCTACCAGGAACTTTAAGGATTTAGTTGAATTAAGGGGTAGAGTTATGGCTACTAGATTCACACCATCGGATCTGGAAAGTATGAAATTGGAATATGCTGAGAAACAGGGATTCGAAATATTAGCCATAAATACTTTGTCAGATGCAGATTGGCGAAGTCCACTGATGAGTTATTTAGCAAACCCAACTCTGAATGTGGACAGAAAGACAAAGTACAGAGCATTGTCATATCTCCTCATGGGGAACGAATTGTTTAAAAAGACCCAAGAGGGCGTATTATTGAAATGCCTAGGAGAAAGTGAGGCATACTTAGCATTGTCAGAAGTCCACAATGGGGCATGTGGGGCACATCAAGCAGGCCATAAAATGAAATGGCTGTTATTTCGATACGGCTTGTATTGGCCTAGCATGCTCAAAGATTGCATAGACTTTGCTAAAGGATGTGAGGAATGTCAGAAACATGCAGGGATTCAACATGCCCCTGCAAGTGAGTTGCATTCGATCATCAAACCATGGCCATTTAGAGGATGGGCATTGGATTTGATAGGAGAAGTAAATCCTGCTTCGTCCAAAGGACAGAAATATATCTTGGTAGGAATAGATTATTTTACCAAGTGGATCGAAGCTATACCATTAATAGTTGCTGATCAAGAGGCTATTATTGAGTTTATACAGAAGCACATTATCTATAGGTTCGGATTTCCAGAGAGCATAACCACAGACCAAAGCTCTGTGTTTACTGGTAGAAAGATGCAAGAATTTGCCCAAGAAATGGGGTTTAGATTGCTAACGTCAACGCCATATTATGCTCAAGCAAACGGTCAAGTCGAAGCAGCCAATAAAGTGATAATAGGATTAATCAAGAAACATATTGGTAAAAAGCCAAGAAACTGGCATAAAACTTTGGACCAAATATTATGGGCCTGTAGAACATCTCCTAAGGAAGCTACTAACACTACGCCTTTCCAACTCACATTTGGTCATGATGCAGTGCTGCCAGTAGAAATTCATCTACAATCAATTCGAATTCAGAGACAAAACGAAATCCCAGCTGCATTATATTGGGAAATGATGATGAATGAATTAGTTGAGTTGGACGAAATTAAATTACATGCATTGGAAATTTTGATGAGACAAAAAGAAAGAGTGGCCAGAACATACAACAAAAGGGTGAAGAAAAAAGTATTCATTATTAATGACTTAGTTTGGAAAGTCATATTGCCCATGGACAAGAAAAATAAAGCATTAGGTAAATGGTCACCTCATTGGGAAGGACCTTTTCGAATATTAAAAGTATTCTCAAACAATGCATATGAAATCGAAGAACTGGTGGATGATAAGCGTATCCTAAAGGTTAATGGGAAATATTTAAAGAAATATAAGCCACGCCTGCAGGAAATTCGAATAGTAACGACGTAACCAAGATATTATAAAAAAAAGGCCAAAATGGCAAGATAAGATGCCAAAATGGCGTTGTTCGAATATTACATATAAGAAACCAAATTGTAGTCAAATAAACATTGAAATTTAGAAATAAGAATTATTTTTCAATCTGTTGAAAGTGCTTCGAAAAGATTCAAGTCTCTGCTGAGCGAAACGCCTGGCTCCTTCCAAGGTTGCCACTTCTCCTTTAAGTTGTTATGCAGTTTCCATTTCTGCAAGCCCCTGGTTGAGAAGCTCTTTGAATTGGTTACCAGCAGTATTGGTTTCGAAGGCCATTTGTTGTTCCTTAGCCTCCTTAACCTTCTGTTGAAGTTCCAGAATCTGCCTTTCCCAAAGAAGTATGGACTCAGCTCGAGCCTCATAATCAGTTTTCGCCTGCTTTAGATGCATAGCTTGATCCTCAGCTTCTTGAGAGAGTTTCGAAGCTTGTTCATAAGCAGCATCCATTGCAATGCGTTTTTCTTGAACCTTCTTGGCAGCAGATTCATCTTGGAGAAGGTAACCAGTTACGTTGTCCAGCAAAGACTGAAGATCGAACAAGAGAGTACTAACTGGCAAGGAGCAGGTAGCAAGATTGACCTTTGTAAGTAACTCCTTCATAGTATAGCAAGCAGTGCTATCTTGTTTGAGCACTTCGAATATATCCACATTGAGAATTGTTTTCCTGATCTTATTAAGAAGAACAATTCTTTCATCTGTGGGAAGAGGATAACTGGTCGAACTTGTGCCAGCCCTAGCAAGTGGGACGTCCCTTTGAGCCAGCTTTGCCTTCATGTACCCAATAGGGTCATTTCGTCTCAGGAGTGCAAGCTCCTCGTCAGTCATTCGAGACAAAGAGGATTGAGGGAGTTCCACACGTAGGGGAGTCACGTCCATTTCAACCTCCATGGGTTTGTTGGTTGCATCACCATCCCCTTCATTCGTTTCGTGCTCATGATCTTCTTCATCATCATCCAAGTCCACCACTTCGATGTCTTCCTTTTCGCTGCTATTTCCATTGGACTCTGTCCCAGCAGTCGAACCATCATTGGCATCCTCCTCCTCAGACTGTTCTTCTGCAGATTCTTCGTCTCTTTGACCAGAATCAGCTTTCTCTCCTTCAGTTTGAGTGTCCTTTGGATCCTCTTGAAGGGTTTCAAGAGGGGACTTTTGAAGAGAAGCTCTTTGCAAATCTTCTGCAGATGGTTGAAGTGGCGTTTCGTTTGTCTCTTTCAGAGGAATAGAGGTACCTTGATCATCCTGCTGTTCAGAAGTTCCAGCCAGAACCGCCATATTGGGGGAACCTTTATTTTGTACAAGGTTGCTGGAATCTCCTTGAGGAGAGGAGTTGAGTGGAGCAGCAACTTTGGATGGTGAGTTCGAAGTAGTGGAAGCTGGATTCAAGATGTCCTGCAAGGAGCAAAAGAATGTTAAAAACATGCACCAAGGTAATAAGAAATTATTATTTTTAAAGAGATTTAAAAGTTCAATTTACCTGTGGACTCTCGGAGGAGAGGTTACTAGATATGCGTTCCAACATTATGTTGGAGGTCGAAGGTGGAATTTTGGATTTGGGTGAGGGAGCAGCATCCCTGGAATCTAGTCCAGAGACACTAGTTGGAACGGTACTTTTCGAAATATCCTTCTTCTGCTTCTTCTTCGAAGCAGTTGGTAAGTTTCCTCCAGCCTTGGGGTCTTCCCCAGTGGTGTTTGATTTCCGCTTCTTGGGAGTAGTAGGAGGAAGCTTGTTGGTCTGAAAAGATTTAAACAAAAGAGTTAGGTGCAAACCATAAAACATGAGTGAATTCGAAACATCAAGGCTAAGTGGTTACCGTTGGAGTTGGAACACTGGTTGTTGTTGGTATCGTTGTTGTTGTTGTGGTTGCAGCAATGGTTGTTGTTTCGGATGGAGTTACTTTCTCAGTAGTTTCGATGGAGGCTTGAGAGGCGCTCCCTTCTTTCGACTTCGAACCGACTGTCTTTATCCTGATGGCTGAGAATCGAAACAATTAAAGCAAAGGTTAAAGATATGGAAAATAAAAAACGTTTGGGATATTCCCAAGCATTCGCACCTGTGCCTTGATCAGATTTAATCGACATGGCAGAAAGGTCATATCGAAGGTGTCCTGGGAAATCGTGGAGCCAGTGTCGAGCCCATGTCACAGTCTCAGATGGCTTTGGTTTCCTTGGAAGATGTTTGAATATCTCTTTGCAAGTGAACCACCAAGGATATGGGGGAAACCAAGCCAGAGCCAGTTCTGAGGTAGGTAATCTAGGAAATTTAGGTGGATGCATTTCGAATGCCAACCTATACCTATCCTCAGGTGACAACCCTGAAGGAAGTTTTAACTTAGAAACTTTTTGTTTGAATTTTTCCTTCAAGGTCTTAGCCGCTTGATGCACAGTGGATTCCAAGCGTGTGGGGTCATAAGTAGTTTCAAAATAATTTTGAAAAGCTTTAATCTCTTTGGCATGAGTAAACATACCTTTCTTTGCTGGTACCTGCACATCGAAGGCATCAATTAGTTTCTGTTGAATTGTAAGAGTATCAAACATATGAGTTTGATAAAACTTGGTCCACCATTCCAGAAACCCCTTAGCTGTGAGATGGGTAGGTTCGAAGATTATTAGCTCAAACTGGGCAAAGCCTTGGTATTGTTCTTGCTGTAATTTGGCTTCCCGTGCCTTGAAAGTTCGCCCGGAGGTAATGGCACTCTCAGTTTGGAATAAGGGTTCAAGAATTAGTTGGCATAAGCCAAACTGCCTCGAAACAAAATTTGGCTGGTAAGCGAAAAGAAAAATCTGATTCTTGGCAGGAGTTATTCTTGAAGAAATGAGTCTAGGTAGCAAAAAGGCTCTCCATACATCCTGAATCTCCTTGCTCTTAACAGCTTCTGAGAGAGCCATGGTGAACCAGGAAGGTCCATGAGCCCTCGAAGCAAAAGGCGCCATGGTCTCTTCGAACTTATGCCTTTTGGAGAATATCATGATGTACTTCGAGAATAGGACTTTGAAGTCGTCTTTGTCGTCATTTGGAGTTAATCTTCGAAGCCTAGTGCCTTCGACTATTCTATCAGTTATCTCAGGGTCTTGTTCATCAATGGTGTTGGCAGTTGACAAGGAGGGTTCAAACATGGCATTTAGCCATAGCTGAAGTAACCAAAAAGGGCCAGCCAACAGGATGTTCTTGGAGGTATGGGATTTGAGGCTCGAAACAGTTGACCTTAGGCTTTCATAAAGGTCAACTAAGAGCAGTTCACTTAAGCACACTCTTCGATTTTCATGCAATTCCCTAGCTAGAGGAATAAACCTACTGGCTACCTGTAGGGATCTACTGCAGAAGACGTATCTTGACAGCCATAGGGTTAGGAAAGCAATGTGTTCTACGTCAGACACACTGTCTCCCTCAGCATGGTAGTGACTGATAAACTTGGAAAAACTTGCTAGTTTGACTTCGAAGTCAATTATGCTTGAATGTTCTTCGTTGTCGGGGATATATGTTTCTCCTACTGACGATAGCCCAGTGATGGCCGCTATGTCGAAGAAGGTAGGGGTAATCATTCCACCAGGGAGATGGAAAGTATTATAGGTACTGTCCCAGAAATAGAGGGACGCGAATAGTAAAGGGTGGCTGTAAGTGAAACCAGGCTTCGACAGCTTAATCAAGTTGTAGATACCTAATTCTTCCCATTGCTGGGATTTCTTAGCTTCTACCTTCTTGAACCAGTTTTGATAAGCAATATCGGAGGTGGGGCAAGATCGAAACGGTTTAAAATTACTTTTTACATAGTCTAATACAAAAGGGTCCTTAGGAGGAACAATTGGATTTTCTATGGTGTTTGAGCCAGAAGATTCTATTGCCTTAGGGGCGTCCATTTTGTTAAACATGGGTTTGAAACTATAGCAAACTGGGAAAATTGTCCTGGTATCTTTTAAAATTTCAAAAACCGTAAGAGGGCCCATTAAAGCTAACCTCTTACCAGCAACGGTGGTAGGAATGAGTACCTGTGATGCATAAAGCATTTCTTTTTCCTTTGAGATCATCTGAGGAGCAAGAACGGATTGACCTTGGTGAGTAATAACCTTACTTTCCATTGAAGTTCCTGCGGTCTTTCCTTTCTTCTTGGAAACCTTTTTGAGTTGGGATGAAGTAGAAGAAGACATTTTTGAAGAATGTTGAAAGCTTATGGTTTTTTGGCGAGAGAAGAAGGATAAAAGATTCAGAATGTGGAAAGAAAAGAAAAAGACTAAGTTGATGATGTTTTATAATATGGAAGTTTAAGCATCCACTGAATAAGGTTGTGATACGTGGAAATCATGGGTTGGTGTGATGAAGAGGTGGCGTAAAGTTAACATAGGTAATAGGCGTGATTTAAAGATAATCATTGTTTGTAACTGCACCATACTGTGAAGTGGCTCCAGGCGGTTAAGGAATCCAAAAAGTGTTATGATTGACGTGACTGGAGTCAAATGCATTAAATGTTACGATGATTCGAAGGTCGCATCAAAATCTTGTATAGATGTTTAAAATAAGTATTTCTCAGAGAGATCGAAATACATATTTTAAAGGGGCATTTTGTTGGCTGAAGATTTTGATAATATTATTAAAATCCAAGTAAGTTGAACGTTTCGATCGAAATGAAACAAAGCGTCATGTTTCGAAGTAGTAGAAGCAGTGTTTTGAATAAGCATATCAAAGCTTGGAGCTTCGAGTGGCAATTGTGGGAACATATCTAAAGAAGTCTCGAAATGACAACAAGGCTGTGTCTGAGAAGTGCGTTCGAAGCGGAGAAATACCAAAACATTTGAAATTCAAATGGAAGCGGGACATTCGAAGTTTGAAATTTATGTGCTGGAGCATTTGGAGACACGTGGAAACAAGAGAGAGGCATTGTTCTGCATGTTCTGAACGTGGCATAATCTTATAGCAAGACCGTTATGGTCGAATTAGTATAAATAGAAGTCTTAGTATTAGGATTTCGTGTGTCATATCTATTGTACTAAATACTCAGTAAACATTCAAATTACCACATGGCTAGGGAAACGAATGCAAGAGCAATTACGTATGATAGCACCACATGTTTATGATTTAATGAAAACCTTTTATCATTTCCAGCACTTTCCTTTATCTTTCTGCCAAATACCATTTACAAGTTTTCTCATTTAAAGTCTTTTATTCGAAATCTTTTCATTGAAGCCTTACATTTTAATGCTTTCTTTACATTTCAAACACTTTACATTCCAGAAAACTGTCATACTTTTCATGCCTTTATCTTCAAGTTTTATCCTTCGAACGCCTATTTTTACTTAAAGTCATTTTACAGATTTCTTGCATTAAACGCTTTCTTCATATTTTCGAATCTTTTGCATTCCAGAGCATCTTTTACATTAACTGTTTTTATAATTCGAATCCATTTACTTGCTTTTTATGCAATTTTACATGTCTTTACAATTAACATTTATTCATGCAAGTTAGTCGCGCACATATATTTTGATTACACCTTTAGATCTTTAAGAGAGAAATCGAAATAAGTCAAACACCTACACAACACTCAAATACCAAACATGAATATCTGTTCGATCATGAGAGTTACCCTAATGACCAAGGAATCCTAGGATCAATCTAGTCGATCCTGCGAGTTACCAGAGAAATTGAATAACAGTCAGTAAGTTTATTCGATAGTTTGGAAGACTAGCGGTTGTTTACCAGAAATCACTGGAAACAGTAAGGCAACATTCGTAGCGTCATCAAGGGACTATGATCTTGTATTTTGATTGTTTTTGCTAAGACGTCTCACATGTATAACATGACCATTTTCTCAAGGCAACAAGTGGAGTTAACCCTAGAGGTGCATGTGTGCAAAGTGTGTTTGATTGCATGCATTTTTGTCTTTTGATCAGGGTGGTCTACTTGCTGATTTTATCTTGCCATACACCCTAATTACTAGCATTTTGTATAAAGTAAAAAAATGCAGAAAGATAAAATCCTACACTATTACAACCATATTGAATTGCATGAAAATTAAAAGGCAAAAATAAAAGCAAGAAAAAGAGTCTTTTTGATTTAGGCAGAAAACCCTTCGATTCCGCACTTTCTGGCTTTCTTTGATTTGGCCTGAAAAGGGTGAAGGCATGAATTTTGATTGGGGCCTGGAGGCCAGCATGTTGATCCTTTTGAATGGGCCTGGAGTCAGTGTAGATGCAATCTACCTTTCTGCCTCATTCGACTGGGGGTTGAAAGCAGTGAGGGAGTGCCTTTCGACTGAGGCCTGGAGGCCAGCATATTGAGCCTTTCGAATGGGCCTGAAATCAGTGTGATATGCCTTATGGATTTCTCTTTCGTTTGACCTAGAGGTTAGTATGGAAGCCAAAGGCTTCGTTTCCAACTTCCTATTTCCAGTTTCTTTCGTTTGAGTTTGAATAGCAACATGGCCTAAGGCCATGCCAACATTACCTTAGGGCCAAGTTAGTTCTTAAAGCATGTTTAAATGTACAAAGAGAAAAAACCAAGAAGGTTGTTAACCATGAAAATATTAAAAGGATGGAAACGAAAAGAAGAACAATAGTATGTACATGTTTGAAACAAAAAGGAATTGTATTTATATGTTATGCAATAAACGAAGAGTTCAAGGTTTAGAGAAACTTACCTTGCTTGAGGCTGGAGCGTGTGCTGGATCTTGAAGTGGTTGGACTAGATGCTCCTGGATTCGAAGGAAAGAAACATGTGTGGTGTTCCTTTGACTGGATTCGAAGGTTAGGAGGTGTGAGGGTGGTGTTTGTTATTTCTGGATTCGAAGGAGAAGAACAAGTGTAATGTTCCTTCTACTAGATTCAAAAGAAAAACAAAGTGTGGGGATTGTTTTAGATTCAAAAGAGAAAAAGAAACAAGTGTTGTGTTTCTTTAGATTTTGGGTTTGTGTTTAGTGTTTGGGAATCTTAAGAGTTTACGAGTTTTGAGAGTTTGATGATTTTTGAAGATTCTTTCCACACCACCCAAAATCTTCCAGCGTTCTCTCTTGTTGCCTTCCAGCCCCCCTTTGATGTGCAAATGAACTCTCTATTTATAGAGAATTTTTTTTGAATGAGCAGCTTTGTGAAAGAATAAAATATAGTTTCTTTGAAAGGTCAATATCCACTTGTGTCAACTTTTTATGATCCCAAGATAAAAGTACTAAAATCAATGGTTTAGATGGGCGGTCTAGTTTATATGGGGCAAGTGTGCATAAGAGACAGACGCAAGGCTCAAAAACTTTCTAAAAAGGTAGTGATGTCATCCAGAGAAAGTTGGCTTGAAGAAACAATTTAATATGGAGTGAGGCACAAGTTGGAGGCCTATGTAGCCTGACCTATGGACAACTTGACTCTTTTAATCAAATCCTTTATCTTTCCATAACCTTCGACCAGACTCAACAAAGCAACATTTGTTTCCACCAGTTGTGTGTCCTTCGAATGGACCAACTGTGTGTTCTTCGAATGGCCCTCTTCAGTTGAATATGTCACTTTGAGTCCTCTTGCTTTTGATCACTTAAGCCCAACCTTTCGACCAGACCCATAAGTAAACAAAACCAATTATTCCCCAACCATGGCAAGTCCTTCGAATGTGCCACCATGGTAATTCTTTCGCATGAGACAAAGGTATAATGTATGATTTGTGTGTTGGAGAAAGTTATTTCTAAGGGGATACTGCCCACTCAAACTTGCCTGTCAAGGGGCCATATGGCCACACGAAAGGTGTATGCAGGAGGTCCCTGCCTTGTGACCTTATGCAAATATTCTCAAACAAAAGTTTGTAAAGAGGGAGCCAAATGCCCAAACGAAAGGCATGACTAAGAGTTTATGCTGAAGGATTCACACACCCCAAGCGAAGGACGCATGCAAGGGTTGAAAGGCTCAATCAAAGCTTGAAATACTGGAAAGGCCATTGTCCCAAATGAAGGATGCTCGCAAGAGGCAAGATATGTAATCGAAAGAGGGTAAAAGAGAACCTTTGTGCATGTTAACATGATAGGAAATTCTGCCTTATAAGTCTTGGCTAACGCGCATGAAAGATGCTATATGGCCAAACAAAATATTTGCACAAACTTTAAAATGAAGCCTAGTACCTAACGAAGCAGGAAATGAACTTGCCCAAGTGATTCCAGTGCCCCAATCTAAGTATCAAATGAACTTGCCCAAATGAGGCCAGTGCCCTAATCGAAGCATGAAATGAACTTGCCCCCAAAAGGAGTCCAGCGCTCAAACGAAAGATGCAACCAAAGCCAAAGTATCCAATCGAAGGACGCAAAATTGAAAAGAACTTGCTTTTCCTTTAATTTTGTCAAAAGATCACTTTCACTTGTTTTGTTGTTTTTTAGCAATTTCTTCTATAATCTTGATGCTGAAAAATCCAAATGTATTTTGTATAGGTTTGAAATTTGAGAATCCTTGTGAGAAATGCCTTGAAAAATGAGAGGGAAAATTTTAGGGTACAACAACTTCCCCTGTTAAATCTTCTTAAACATGATGAGTTAGATTGGCGTGTCCACCATTCGTGACTTGAAGGTGGAAGATGATTGAACACTAAAGTGCCCAGAAATTTGCACTCGATGAAACTGTGGTTGAGGTACAAGGAATAAGCTTAAAGATGCCATTTGGAAAGGTGATGGAGAGTTATCGGAGATGGTGTTGTACCCCAAAATTTGCCCTCTCATTTTATCAATATTTTTCATCACAAGACTCTTTGAACTCAAGATCAAGCTAGGGTTTGCTCTGCCCAAGACATCTCCTTGCACTGTTGACCTAATTTAGGGTTTGAGTTTGCACAAGGATTTTTGGACTTCTAATGCTCAGAGTGACTTTCATACTTCACGTTAGACTTAAAAGGTTGCCCATACCAAGTTTCAAGCCTTGAATCAAATTTTTGTGCAGTCAATTGGAGAGTTGACCTAAAAATCAGCTATATTGGGGAAAAAGTCAACTGTTGCCAATTTACAGTCAAACCTCATAAATTTTGACCCACATCAACATTATAAACTCATATGAACCATTTGATCAAGTTTGGACCATAACTCCACAAGAAATTTGATCAGATCACCAAAAGGGCAAAATGGTCATTTTTAGGGTTTTGACTGCAGAAGGGCAATTTCTGACTTTTGACCTAGCCAATGGAAAATTGGGTTCAAGCATGGATTCAAGGACTCAATGGAATCATCTTGACCTATTCACAAGGTTCAAAAGATCTCAATTGCATTAGATTGACAGATGAATTTTTCAGTCAACTGATCAAAATTTGACTGTACACTGAAAAGTCAAACTTTGACTATTTGGTCAAAATCAAGTGCCAAGGGTCATTTTTCATCAAGATGTGTCAAAAAATGAAACTTGTTCATCAAGAAACCCAATTTTGCAAATTAGGGTTTAAGATTGAAAAATTTCATAACTTAGAATTTTTCTAAGTTATGAAATTTTCTTAATTTTCCCCAACTTTGCCCAACATTTTAATCATGATGAAATTGGATTCAAACAAAACTTCCAACATGAAAGTTGTAGTCCTCCACAAAATATACAACTTTTATTCACAAAGTTTTACCAAAATAAGCTTGGATCTTAAGTTATGATTTTTGGAACAAGGGTCCATGAAACTTTTAACTTAGTGAAATTTTGCCCTAGTTTAGGCAGGATTTTGACCTATCTTCTTGGCAATTTTTAACCTAGTTCCACTTGGAATCTCAAAATTCATTTCAAATATGTATTGTAGAGCATGTTACAATATTTCCAAAATGTCCAAGAACTCTCCAAAATCATTTGTGGTTAGGGAGAATCAAAATCTTGAAGTTGGCAAAAACTCACTTTTGATCTATGGCATGTTCATATTGATACAAGTTGCAAACTCTAACCAGCCTTGTTTGTACTTGATTACAGGTCTCAAAACCCTTCCATACTCAATAATTAAATGCAAATCCATTGGTCTAAGGCTTTGTTTTGGTCATGGGAGTATTGCACACAAGATTAATCCTTAAATAGCAAAAAGGCAACATTGCCATTTTTGTCAATTTTTGCTTTATGTCAAATAGAATCCTTGAGCCTTGAGAAAAGATCTGGTACAACAAATAATATCCACCAACTTGAGGGGCCAAGATCACAAGGTGCAGGCTGATAGATAGCCTTTACAAGCTTGTCTTGCATCATTGCTCACTTTGGCTTAAAATACAAGAAACATGTCAAATACAACACAACTTGCATATCTGTGAAAACCAACCCTTGCAAGCTTTTGAAACAAGTTTCACACATCCCCTTGAGCTAGAAACGCGAGCCATTGAGCCCTCAAACCTTCCATAGCACAAAATCACCTTCCATTGGCAAAACAGAGCATTCCCTACAGTTTGACTTCCATAGCAAAAACCCCTCGTGCGTTTTGCCTCAAACTTGTTCAAACACATTCCACATAACCTATCCAAGCTATCCCAACCATTGAATAGTGACTGTAACTCCCTTTACAAGGTTTACCATTTCTATTTTCAGCTTGTGCAGGTTGAGTTCTACAAGCTTGTTCAAGCACATTCAAGGCAAACTAGGCATTGGGGAAGGTCAGTGGAAGTTCAAGCAAGCTCCCAAACACCTAAGGCCTCACTGAAAAGCTCCACATTGTCATACATGATTCCAACTGAAACAGGTTTTTATCAACTTCCTATCTCTCTATTTAGGAATCATTAGGCTTAGGTTTGTAAATAAAAAATGTAGTATTCATATCCATGAAGCTGTACATATGCTCAGTTTTCATTTAAATTAAACGTGTTAACATCAAGTCAGTTCTCCCACCGTATCATAGAACTGGAGACTCTGCTGGGGAAATATCTAAAAGTGGAGTAACCTTAGGGTTTGGATCACCTTTACATGCTTACTTTGTTTTCTTTGATTGCTTTACATTTGGTTCTATTGTTTGGGTTTGAATCCTTTACCCGGATTTGGGAAACATTCATAGGTAAATAGCAATACGTTGTGGAAACTGTGCGGGGTATACCGACATGGTTGAAGCAATAGCTATATTAGTGCGAAATATTTGTGGGTACCGATAGCCTTTGAGTCAATCAAAGAGAATACGGGGCCGCTGAGTGATGTCATGAAGCACTAATGGACTTTTAGAACCTTTACTTGATCATCTTGGCCTTTTTAGGGGTAGTGAGATGACCGGCTTTGGTGCAGTCCGAAGTTGGTAGATACTCGATACTACACTCATTGAGGGTTGTTTTCTTGGAATATTTCGGTCGCCAGTAAAGTGGCTAAACTGAAACAATGAACACAAAAAATAATCCAGTGATATTGAGCTCCTTAGAACCCGGTTATTATTTATAGGACAGGTTGAGCCAACTAACTTCAAGAGGGTACTTACCTATGAAACCCCATGCAAGCCTGAAACTAGGATCTTGTGTGATTTGCTTGTACATATACTTGTGTATACATAATGAACATCATGAAGCATCATATACATCCACTAACCATTTCAAGGGTTTGGATCTTCATCTTTGTTCCTGTTTTGTAGGTCATGGAATCACTTCGCAGGAAAACAATTCAGGTCAACCTTGTGAGAATTCCTCCTCTACTCAAGGAACTTACTTCCAAGATTCCAGAGAATTCTCCTTTCAGTGAAAGACATGGTAGACTTCTCAACTTGGTCAACCCCAACATTGAAGAAGACATGGTGAAAGTTCTCTTCCAGTTCTTTGACCCCCTACACCACTGCTTTACATTTCCTGATTACCAACTAGTACCTACTTTGGAGGAATTTTCTCAACTCCTGAGGATTCCTATTCTCCATCAACTACCCTACAACAGTATGGAAATAGAGCCAAAGCCTGAAGATGTTGCTCAAGCCTTACACTTGCAACCATCTGATATCAAAGGTCATTGGGAAACCAGAAGTGGTGTCAAGGGTTTCTTGGCAAAGTTTCTGTTTGAGAAAGTACAAGACTGCTGGAATTCACTAGATCTGCAAGCTTTTGAGGAGATTGTAGCACTTCTCATCTATGGGTTGGTCTTGTTTCCAAACCCTGATCAGCTTATAAACGTGAATGCTATCAAGATTTTCATATCTCAGAATCCTGTGCCCACATTGCTTGGGGACATCCTACACTCATTTTACACACAAACAATGAGGAAAAGAGGTGTTCTCATATGATGTACTCCTCTTCTAGCAAGGTGGTTTATTTCTCACCTTCCCCAGTCAGTCTTGAAGAATGAACAAGGCTTGAGGTGGTCACAACGATTGATGACTTTTACACATTCTGATGTTCATTGGTGTTCTCGGTCCAGAGAAAATATCATCATCATTGATCGTTGTGGGGAATTCCCTAATGTCCCACCACTTGGCATTAGGGGAGACATTACCTACAATCCCTGTTTGGCTCTGAGACAGTTTGGATATGCTCGAAGGGATGGCCCTCATGATATGCTAATTCCAGACTTGGTTTTTGACTTCGACAACAACGCTCAAGGACTTCGACAAAGGTTTATCCGAGCTTGGAGGATGCCCAACAAAGTGGACAGTAAGACACTGGGACACAAGAATTCCATCCACCTTGAGCCTTACCTCAAGTGGGTACGAACCCGCGCCTAGAGTCTTATGATGCCTTACCCCCTACATTCTCCCTGTAATCAAAGAGCCTGTTATGGAAGGAGAGGTTCCCTACACCCTCCTGCATCCTGACATGCCAACATCATTGGAAGATTTGCAAAAGAGTTGGATACATCTCAAGGAAGAACATAATACTTTTGAAGCCAGCTTCTACGCCAGTGAGAAGAAGGTTTTGGATCTTACTCGTCGACTCCACGAAGAGCATACTCTTAACACCTACATCTCACCAAAGAGGATGCACAACTTCTTTTTACATTAAGATTTTTGTAATATTTGGCCCTTGGGGAATATATGTACTAACAAATTTCTTCTTATTAATATGACGTGTGTTCTTTTTGTTTGCAACAACTTTGAATTTATGAGTCCTTGAATGCATTACATGAATACATATCATTCATCATATGCATAAACAGGTCTTCACACCAGGTTTCCTTATCTTTCTGCTGTTTATTTCAGCAAGATGGATATAGAGCAGACGGTCAAAGATCTGCAAGCACAGAATTCGCAGTTCCAACAACTCCTCATGACCTTGGCAAAGGGTCAGGAGGACCTTAAAGCACTGTTAGAGAAATAGAATTAAAAAGAAAAGGAGAAAAAGAAGAAAAGAGCTGGTGTGGCCACTCTGGGTAGAAGATTTGAGAACCAAGCTAGAAGAGTCCTGGATTTCCCCTCAACATTTGATGAAGGGGTTGGTAAAGGAAAGGGAGTTGCAGTACCATCTGAGTCTGAGGCTGAAGAAGAAGAAGAAGAGGATGAAGATTATTCTGAGCAGCAATACCCTCCTGCAGACGACAAGTATAAGAATCTGGAAGAGCGGTTGGCGGCTATGGAGGTACAAAGAGTGCCTGGGTTGGATTTCGAAGAATTAGGCTTAGTTTCTGGGATTGTCATTCCCCCCAAGTTCAAAGTTCCTCTGTTCGCTAAATACGATAATTTTTCTTGCCCAAAGATGCACCTATGGTCTTACGTCAGAAAGATCCAACCTCATTCTTCTGATAAGGATCTGTGGGTCCACTTTTTTCAAGATAGTCTTTCGGGTACACAATTGGACTGGTTCTATCAGCTTGAGAGGGTTGACGTACATAATTGGGAGGATCTGGCTGCTGCCTTCTACCGACAATATCAATATAATGCAGACTTAGCACCTACTCGTACTCAACTACAGAGTATGGGTATGGTTGCTAATGAGGGTTTTAAGGAGTATGCCCAGAAGTGGAGGGACCTGGCTGGAAGGGTGCAACCACCATTGTCTAAAAGAGAGCTTGTTGATATGTTTTTGGGGACGCTGTCTGGTCCATTCTTTAATCACCTGATAGGGAGTTCATCGGCAGGGTTCACTGAATTAATTCTAACTGGTGAATGAGTTGAAGCTGGCATTAAGAGTGGTAAGATTAAAAAAGATACATATGCTTCTTCCGCTTTCAAAAAACCTTTTCCAGCCAAGAAAGAGGTGTCAGCTGTTTACACTCAAAAGGGTCGAGGAAGAGAAGAGCACCGGCCAACGGTAGGGGCTGTAATGATCCAAAAGACTGCAGCTGATCAACCTAGGAATGATCAGCCAAGAACCAACCAACAAAGAGGGGGAAGGCCTGCTAGGAAGTTCACCAAAATAAACATGACGCCTGCCCAGGTTCTCCCCCATCTCTTAAAGCTAAACCTTACAACCTTGAGAGATCCGCCACAAAATCCGAATACAACTTCTCCTTTTTATCATGCCAATGCTAAATGTGCCTATCATTCAGATGGCATAGGGCATGACACCAACAACTATTGGCCCCTCAAAAACAAGATCCAAGATTTAATAGATGCCAAGGAGGTAGAATTCGATGCGCCCGAAAAGCCGAATGTGATTTCTGCCCCAATGCCGAAGCATGGTCACAGTACCCATGCTATTGAAAAGGATCTATATGTTGCTTCTATTGATGACTTAATGACCCCTTTGCCATTGATCAAGATGAATCTGTTGAAAGCCAGGATCTTCCCAGGCTGTGAAAAAGATTGTTACTTTTGTTTGTCCCTACATTCCGACTGTCCGTTATTGAAGTTAGGCGTCCAACGCCTGATGGATAATCAAGAGATCCTCTTTCAGAAAACTCCTGTTACTCCTGTTACTCCAACTCCAATCAACGATATTGCTATAATTACCATTTCCAACAATCTTTCCAAGGTCTCCAAAAGACCTGTTAAGATTACACCTGATCCAAAGTTTGTACCGCTGAAGATTACCATGTCAGGGCCTATCCCATATAAGTCCAACAAGACGATACCGTGGAATTATGGAGGAGAGATCTTCTACCACAGTGTTAAGTAGATCGAATCAGTCGAAGAGAATTCCGATGAAGAAACTCCTGACGTAGGAAATATTGCGGGGACAAGTAAGATCACTCGTAGAAGAAGAATCTTCTCTCCGGAGATTGCTCCTCCAAGGGCAATCTTCGGACCCTCAAGTGCTCCCGTGCCAGTCAAGATATCTGTGCGAAGTCCCGTGATTGAAGAAATTGTGACTCCCGAAGTTGTACCCTCTGTTTTTACTACTGATAAAGGTAAGGGGATCCAAGAAGCGCCCGTCAGGACGAGGGCTCAACCTTTGGTTATCCCCGAGACCACCCAAAAGGAAATGGAGTAGATTTTAAAGATAATCAAGAAGAGCGACTATGATGTCGTAGAACAACTGGTCAAACCCCTTCAAAAATATCCATGCTGGCCCTATTGCTCTGTTCCGAGGCTCATGCCAAAGCCTTGATCAAATTCTTGAAGACGGCACACGTGCCTCAAGAAACTTCTGTGGATCAGTTTCAAGAGTGTGTAGTCAGCCTTACCGCCGACAATGGTCTTGGCTTCTCTGATGCCGATCTAACATCTAAGGGAAGAAATCATAATGATGCGATGCATGTTTCGGTAGAATGCAGAGAGACCACACTTGCTCACGTTCTGGTTGATACCGGGTCATCTTTAAATGTCCTACCAAAGAAAGAATTGGATAGACTAGACTGTGAAGGTTTGACCTTAAAAACCAGTAATATCATTGTTAGAGCCTTCGACGGTTCTAAGAGGATGGTCCACGGAGAGGTGGACATCCCAATTAAGGTGGGAACATAAATTTTCAACTCTACATTTGATGTGATGGAAATCCGTCCTTCATATTCATGCTTGTTGGGAAGGCCATGGATCCACAATGCTGGGGCAGTCACTTCCTATCTACACCAAATGCTAAAAATATCTAGTCCAGGGTAAAATCATAACAGTTCATGGTGAGGAGGAGTGTATGATAAGCCACCTTAACTCTTTCCGCTATGTGGAGTTAGATGGTGAATTCATAGAAACACCTTTCCAACACTTTGAAGAGGTTTCTCCTGAAGTTGCAACGGCCAAGACAATGACTTATGTGCCTACAGTTACCAAGCCTGTGTCCCGGATGTCATCCCTTAAAGATGCGAAGGAGGTGATCAAGGAAGGAGGAAGTACAATGTAGGGTCAGCTACCAGATTTTCCTTTCAAGGCAGATAAGTTCGGTTTGGATTTCACTGCTGCTAGTCAAAAGGTTGTGCATCGCTCCTGGGCTGGAGGACCACCATTAAAGATCACTCATCACGGAGTTCATGCTTTGGAAGATGTGGAAGATGAGAGCAATTTTGAAGATTGGATTTTCCCGACCATTGAAGGAGGGTTGAACAACTGGGAGGCGAAAGACTTCGTTCCCATTACTTTCATCAATCAGTAATTTATCTTTTAAACATTTTCCGTTGGTCTGTAATAATTTTTGAACAATTCGTACACTCTTTTTGCCTTGTGCCTTACCCGGGGCATATAGGTCCATTTGTAAGGGCTTGATTTCTTCATTTTCATATGCCATTTTTAATGAATCATGGACGTTTTCATCTATAAACTTTTGTGTTCATTTTCTTTCTTTTTACATTTTATTTTGTTTAAAGGTGGCTATCCCTTACACACACCCACACTCACAAAATGCAGGTACCCATCCATTCCGGATTCCATGGGTAACAATTCTGCTATGGCCTTCAGTGACTCTGAAGATCTGGTCAATCATGCCGAATACGAAGGTGATGAAGACTGTGAAGTTCCTGGAGAGTTGGCTAGACTTCTACAACAGGAAGAAAGGGCTATTCTGCCCCATGAAGAGCTGTTAGAGACTATCAACTTGGGTACTGCCGAAGACAGAAGAGAGGTTAAAGTGGGTTCCAACCTGAAGCCAAATGTCAAAGAGCGTTTAGTTCAGCTGTTGAATGAATATGTTGAGATCTTCGCCTGGTCCTATGAAGACATGCCAGGACTCGACACAGATATTATGGTTCACCGTCTCCCTACTAGAGAGGACTGTTCACCAATTAAACAGAAAGTCCTCCGAATGAGGCCCGATATGTCTGAAAAGATCAAAGCCGAAGTGATGAAGCAGTTCAATGCCGAGTTTCTTGCTGTTACTTCCTATCCATAATGGGTTTCTAACATTGTTCTCGTGCCTAAGAAAGATGGCAAAGTGAGAATGTGCGTGGATTATAGAGACTTAAAAAGGGTTAGCCCTAAAGATGACTTTCCACTACCGCACATTGACATTTGGTTGACAACACAACTCAACATAAGGTATTTTCTTTCATGGATGGATTTTCAGGGTACAACCAGATCAAAATGGCCCCCGAAGACATGGAGAAGACTACTTTTGTTACTCAATGTGGTACCTTCTGCTATAAAGTGATGCCATTCGGACTGAAGAATGCTGAGGCAACCTATCAGCGAGCCATGGTAGCTTTGTTTCATGACATGATACATCATGAGATTAAAGTCTACGTAGACGACATGATATCCCGTTCACAAACAGAAGAAGAACACCTCGACCATCTGCAAAAGCTGTTTGTCAGATTGAAGGAGTATAAGCTCAGACTGAATCCTAGCAAGTGCACTTTCGGAGTCAGGTCCGATAAACTCTTGGGATTCATTGTCAGCAACAAATGCATTGAGGTTGATCCAGCTAAAGTCAAAGCTATACGAGAAATTCCTTCCCCTCGCACTGAGAAGGAGGTCAGAGGTTTCTTGGGACGCCTAAACTACATTGCAAGGTTCATTTCTCATTTAACATCTACCTGTGAACCAATCTTCAAGCTGTTGAAGAAAGACCAGGTGGTTGAATGGAATAATGACTGTCAAGTTGCTTTCAATAGAATCAAGGAGTATTTGCTAGAACCTCCTATCTTGATGCCACCCGTCGAAGGAAGGCCGTTAATCATGTATCTGACTGTTTTGGATAATTCAATGGGGTGCGTACTGGGCCAACATGACGAGTCTGGTCGAAAAGAGCATGCCATTTATTACCTTAGCAAAAAGTTTACCGACTGTGAGACTCGCTACTCATTGCTCGAGAAAACTTGCTGCACTTTGGTATGGGCTGCTCGCCGGCTAAGGCAGTATATGTTGACACATACCACTCTGCTGATTTCTAAGATGGATCCGATCAAGTACATCTTCGAAAAGCCTGCTTTATCTGGAAGAATCGCTAGATGGCAAATGATCCTGACTGAGTATGATATCCAGTACACAACCCAAAAAGCTATAAAGGGGAGTGTACTAGCTGACCATCTAGCTCATCAAGCTGTCGAAGATTACCAATCCATGAAATTCGACTTTCCCGACGAGGACATTATGACATTGGACAACATTGAAGGTAAAAGACCATATGACAGACCTGAACAAGGATCCCGATAGACCCTGTACTTTGATAGTGCTTCAAATGCACTTGGCAACGGTATTGGCGCGATGCTTATCTCTCCGGAAGGTTGCCATACACCTTTCACTGCTAGACTCTGCTTCAGCTGCACCAACAACATGGCCGAGTATGAAGCTTGTATCTTTGGTCTCAAGGCTGCGATTGCCTTAGAAATCAAATCTTTGGTTGTGTTTGGAGACTCCGCTTTGGTTATCAGTCAAATAAAAGGAGAGTGGGACACTAAACATCCTAACCTCATCCCATACAAAGAACATATCTTGACATTGTTGCCTCATTTCGAGCAGATTACCTTCGAGCACTTTCCACGAGAAGAAAATCAGCTAGCAGATGCTCTAGCTACAATGTCTTCCATGTTTAAACTTAACTGGGATAATGAGGCTCCCCAAATCACCATCAAGCGAATGGACAAACCTGCACATTGTCATGAGATTAATACCGAAGAAGTAGTGGAACAACCCTGGTTTCATGAAATCAAAAGGTATCTCAAGACTCGAGAATACCCTGAAGGAGCTTCAGTCCACGACAAAAAGTTCTTAAAGAGATTTGCTGCCAAGTTCTTCCTGAGCAATGGTATCCTATACAAGCGCAACCATGATTGTTTTCTGCTTCGTTGTGTGGACAAGGTTGAAGCTGAGCAGATCATGACTGAACTGCATAGTGGCACATTTGGCACCCATTTGAGCGGACATACGATGGCTAAGAAGATTCTAAGGGCAGACTACTACTGGTCTACCATGGAAGCTGACTGTCATCAATATTCCCGTACTTGTCACAAATGCCAAATCTATGCTGACAAGATACATATTCCTCCAGTTCCTCTCAATATTCTAACAGCTCCTTCGCCATTCGCGATGTGGGGAATCGACATGATTGGAGAGATCAAGCCTACGACATCCAATGGACATCGCTTCATCCTGGTGGCTATTGATTACTTTACCAAATGGGTCGAAGCAGCTTACTATGCTCCGTTACAAAGAATGTGGTTGCCCGCTTCATCAAGCAGAACCTCATATGCAGGTATGGTATCCCCGACAAGATCATCATGGATAACGGTACAAACTTGAATAACACTGTGATCACCACTCTGTGCGAGCAGTTCAAGATTCAACATCATAATTCATCTCCCTATCATCCAAAGATGAACGGTGCTGTTGAAGCTGCGAACAAAAATATCAAGAAGATCATTCAAAAGATGACAGTCACCTACAAGGACTGGCATGAGATGTTACCGTTTGCTCTGCACGGATACCATACCACGGCGCGTACTTCAACTGGGGCAACCCCCTTTTCTTTGGTATATGGCATGAAAGCTGTTTTACCTATGGAGGTTCAGATTCCTTCCTTGAGAATTATGAAGGATGTTGGTTTAAGTGAAGACGATTGGATTCAGACCCGACTTGATCAACTTAATTTGATTGTCGAGAAGTGACTTACTGCTGTTTGTCATGGTCAGACGTATCAAAAACGAATGATCAAGGCTTTCAACAAGAAAGTCAGACGTCAGGTGTATCAAGTCGGAGATCTTGTAATCAAGCGGATCATCTTGCCGCAAAGTGATCCCAGGGGCAAGTGGACTCCTGCTTACGAAGGACCATTTATGATAAAAAACATCTTTTCTGATGGGGCTATGATTCTAACCACCATGGACAGCGACGGTCTGCCGCACCCTGCGAACTCAGACATAGTCAAAAGATACTACGCATAAACGACCCGACAAGTTGAAAACCCGAAAGGGCGACTTGGGCAAAATAGGGTTTCCCGGTGGATCGAAAACCCGAAAGGGCGGTCCAGGCAAAAGTTAGGGAATTAAAGCGTATGACTATGTCTCGTCGGATCACTTTAAGGACAATCTCTTCCCGGACGAGCTCTCAGAGTTGCAAAGGCTACAACAGAATGGGAACCCCATGGAATTGTTACACATAGCCATCTTTCTTTGTATAAATTTTTCTCAATTTTACGACAACATTCTCTTACTAGGATGTCTGTTTCCTTTGTACAAAATACTTACACAAAGTTAATACAAAGATACTTCAAAGTGCAGAAAATTGTTTGTTTTTTCTTTCTTTTTTATACTTGTGTTTTATTTGAAAACGTCCAATGATTTATTAAATGAGCATATGCATTTGAATATAATCACTGCTTACAAATAAAAAGGAATGAGAAAGAATAATTACTGATAGGATGAAAGTATAGGAAAATGTCTTTAGGCTACTCTAGGAGAAATCCCCCGCAATACGTCATCCAGATTCTCGGCGGAATTAAAGCCTTGAAATGCATATCCCCAGCGGAGCAAAACTTTGAACTGCAAACTCTCAGTGAAGATGAAACTTTCTTCCCTAAGCGGAATCAAACCTTCAACCCTGGAATCCCAGTGGAGACCATCCAGTTTCCTCCATCATCCTTGAAGAGTCATTTTAAAACCAGATAATTCCCCATAGAGTTATTCTTCCCCAGTGAAGTCGCCGATCAAATCAGCACGTCATTAAGATCCCCAGCGGAGAGGAAAATTTGATCTACCAATCCTTAGTGGAAACCATTCAGTTTTTCCCTGATATCCCCAATAGAACGGAGATCCTCACTCTTGAAGTCCCCAGTAGAGTGGCATACGACCCAAACTCCTGATCTCCCCAACGGTATAGCTTCTCCCCACAGAGGTTGTCAAAAATATTGAATCTCCAACAATGGTCATGGATTTATTTTCCCCAGCAGCAGCCCAGGATCTTATCATCTCCGGCTATCCAGGATTTATTTTCCTCCGCAAGACAGCTAATCAGCTTACATGCACATACATTACATTCATAAATCATGAGCATTGACAAAACACATATATTGCATCATACATTTCATCCAACATAACTTTGTGTTTCAGCTAACATTCTACCCTTTTCAAGATGAAATTAATAACTACCTAAAACAGATATTCAAAGCTCGGAAAACGACTTAGAGATGCTCTAGACACGGACGCTTCTCTATTCGTTTATTCAAATCAAGGGGCAAATTCCTGCTCTAGTTATGAAGCCTGGACTCGACCAGATAATACCTTGATTATACTGAAGCCCGAAGATTGACCAGAAAATAGTTGAATCCCCTGCAATTTCTTCTGAAACCTGGACGTTGACCAGATAGAAAGTAAGGTATTGCGAAGCCTGGACCTTGACCAGATAGTAATACAAGACAGTGAAGCCTGGACGTTGACCAGATAACAGTAAAGTATATTATGAAACTTGGACGCTGGCCAAATAATAGTTTACTCGGCCAATTACTTTGAAGCCCGGATTCAACCGGATATTAGTAGGCCCTAAAATCAAAAGGGAAACCCGGATATTGACCGGATAACCAGTTGATATTCTTCTGAAGACTGGACGTTGACCAGATAGGAAGAAAGGTATTATGAAACCTGGATGTTGACCAGATAGCAATAAAACACTGAAACCTGGATGTTGACCAGATAACAGTAAGGTATACTGTGAAACTTAGACGTTGACCAAATAACAGTTTACTTAGCCGATTACCTTGAAACCCGGATTCAACCGGATATTGGTAGGCCCCGAAGTCAAAGGGAAACACGGAGGCGACCAGATAACCATTTGATTTCCTTATGAAGACTGGACGTTGACCAGATAGGAAGAAAAGTATCGTAAAGTCTGGACATTGACCAGATAGAAATGCAAGACTGTAAAGCCTGGATGTTGACCATATAGCAGTTCACTATCACCTCCTCAACCAAGAGATGACTCCCCAGTAGAATAACAGACGACTAAAGTTCTATTTCTACCACAACAGAGACCATCATTCCCCGGCATAGTCCTCCTCAACAACAGGTGTACGGGCTCTTCAAGCCCATCTTTAAGCCCATCTCTGACAAGATTCTGTCACACCATTCGAAATGGCATCTTTAAGCCCATTCCCTCAACTACTTTGACGAGTGCAAATTTAAGGGCACTCTAGTATCCAATCCTCTTTTACCTTCGAGTCATGAAAGGCAAACTCGCCAATCTAACTCTTCAGGTTCAAGAAGATTGAACAGGGGCAGTTGTTGTACCCCAAAATTTTCCCTCTCATTTTATCAATATTTTTCATCACAAGACTCTTTGAACTCAAGATCAAGCTAGGGTTTGCTCTGCCCAAGACATCTCCTTGCACTATTGACCTAATTTAGGGTTTGAGTTTGCACAAGGATTTTTGGACTTCTAATGCTCAGAGTGACTTTCATACTTCACGTTAGACTTAAAAGGTTGCCCATACCAAGTTTCAAGCCTTGAATCAAATTTTTGCCCAGTCAATTGGACAATTGACCTAGAAATCAGCTGTATTGGGGAAAAAGTCAACTGTGGCCAATTTACAGTCAAACCTCATAAATTTTGACCCACATCAACATTATAAACTCATATGAACCATTTGATCAAGTTTGGACCACAACTCCACAAGAAATTTGATCATATCACCAAAAGGGCAAAATGGTCATTTTTAGGGTTTTGACTGCAGAAGGGCAATTTCTGACTTTTGACCTAGCCAATGGAAAATTGGGTTCAAGCATGAATTCAAGGACTCAATGGAATCATATTAACCTATTCACAAGGTTCAAAAGATCTCAATTGCATTGGATTGACAGATGAATTTTTCAGTCAACTGATCAAAATTTGACTGTACATTGAAAAGTCAAACTTTGACTTTTTGGTCAAAATCAAGTGCCAAGGGTCATTTTTCATCAAGATGTGTCAAAACATGAAACTTGTTCATCAAGAAACCCAATTTTGCAAATTAGGGTTTAAGATTGAAAAATTTCATAACTTAGAATTTTTCTAAGTTATGAAATTTTCTTAATTTTTCCCAACTTTGCCCAACATTTTCATCATGATGCAATTGAATTCAAACAAAACTTCCAACATGAAAGTTGTATTCCTTCACAAAATATACAACTTTGATTCACAAAGTTTTCCCAAAAGAATCTTGGATCTCAACTTATGATTTTTGGAACAAGGGTCCATGAAACTTTTAACTTAGTGAAATTTTGCCCTAGAAATGCAGGATTTTGACCTATCTTCTTGGCAATTTTTCACCTAGTTCCACTTGGAATATCAAAATTCATTTCAAAGATGTATTTTATAGCATGTTACAAGCTTTATAAAATGTCCAATAACTCTCTAAAATCATTTGTGGTTAGGGAGAATCGAAAGCTTGAAGTTGGCAAAAACTCACTTTTGATCCGTGGCATGTTCATATTGATACAAGTTGCAAACTTTAATCATCCTTGTTTGTACTTGATTACAGGTCTCAAAACCCTTCCATACTCAATAATTAAATGCAAATACATTGGTCTAAGGCATTGTTTTGGTCATGGGAGGATTGCACACAAGATTAATCCTTAAATAGCAAAAAGGCAACATTGCCATTTTTGTCAATTTTTGCTTTATGTCAAATAGAATCCTTGAGCCTTGAGCAAAGATCTGGTACAACACACAATATCCACCAACTTGAGGGGCCAAGATCACAAGGTGCAGGCTGATAGATAGCCTGTACAGGCTTGTCTTGCATCATTGCTCACTTTGGCTTAAAATACAAGAAACATGTCAAATACAACACAACTTGCATATCTGTGAAAACCAACCCTTGCAAGCTTTTGAAACAAGTTTCACACATCCCCTTGAGCCAGAAACGCGAGCCATTGAGCCCTCAAACCTTCCATATCACAAAATCACCTTCCATTTGCAAAATAGGGCATTCCCTACAGTTTGACTTCCATAGCAAAAACCCTCATGCGTTTTGCCTCAAACTTGTTCAAACACATTCCACATAACCTATCCAAGCTATCCCAACCATTGAAGAGTGACTGTAACTCCCTTTATAAGGTTTACCATTTCTGTTTTCAGCTTGTGCAGGTTGAGTTCTACAAGCTTGTTCAAGCACATTCAAGGCAAACTAGCCATTGGGGAAGGTCAATGGAAGTTCAAGCAAGCTCCCAAACACCTCAGGCCTCACTGAAAAGCTCCACATTGTCATACACGATTCCAACTGAAACAGGTTTTTATCAACTTCCTATCTCTCTATTTAGGAATCATTAGGCTTAGGTTTGTGAATAAAAAATGTAGTATTCATAGCCATGAAGTTGTACATATGCTCAGTTTTCATTTAAATTAAACGTGTTAAGAGAATTTGATCCATGAACTTCCTGAAAAAATTAGGTTAGGATTTAGGGCCAGAGAAATTCTCTCTGGTCTTTGAGAGTTAGAATGAGTTATTTATATGGTTGAATTCGTCTTGAAAAATGCTACAACTTTGATGTTATGAATTTTTTCATTAGAGCACGTATGCAGGATCTGGATTTTTGTACAGACGCGCACGTTTTTTTGAACAAGAGGTTGAAGATGAAGTTAATGGGCTGGGCTTGGTTCTGGCCTTGTTTTTGACATCCCCCTTTTACTGATTGCACCCCCTGGCCCAATTTCTTTATTTGTTTATATTTTTCTATTTATTTTTCATTTTTGATTTTATTTTATATTTTCTAAACATAAAAAATACCAAAAACATTTTTATAAATTTTCACATTTATTTTTATATTTTTATTTGATTTTTCTAACATGAAAATAATTATTAAGTAGTACATACTTTTATTTTATTAAATAAAAACTTGTAAACAATACATAAAAATATAATATTTTTAGTATTTATATATTTAAATAATAATTTCTCATATATTATTATTTTCCTAAATATTTGTATATATTTATATTTTATTGTACACAAAATAATTAATATAGTATATATTATCTTAAAACAAAAACTAGGGTTTCCACCCTTATTAAAAATAATATTTTTTTAATATATTTTCATTTTGTGACATTTGTATATATTTCATTCATTTCTATTTTTTATAATTAATATATATATACATACTTTCTTAAAGGAAAATTAGGGTTTTACCCTTAATAAATAAAATATAATAATCTTTTATTTCTTTTTTATATACATTAAATATTTTTTACATACATAAAAAAATAAACAAAAACATTTTGTTGCATATTCATAATATTTTGCATATTTATTTAATTGACCATTTAAATACTTGTCCATTTATTTATTTGTACCAATTATTCAATTTGGATGTAATAGTAAATATTAGGGTTTTAATTTCTTGCAAAATAATTCCCATTCAAAAATTGTATCCCCCTTCCCCTATCAAATGTTGTAATAGTGTAGATTTATTTCGCGCACTTTATGCTTACAAATATGCCATGTTAAAGATTAGGGTTTGTATGCAAAAAAATCCAAAATCAAACAAATAGCTTGACTAATGCAAAGACAAAAAGCATGAAAATTGACAACACAATGCACACATGCACCCCTAGGGTTTCATCCACTTGTTGCCTTGAAAATGGGCCATGTTATGCATGTTGAGTACTTTGGAAAAACAAAAACAAAACAAAAGATCATAGTCCCTCGATGATGCTATCTTGGTTGCCTATACAAAATTATCTAGTCCCTCAAAAGGTTGCTAAAGATACTTAACACAATTGCTATCATGGTCTATACGATGACCCGCGCCTGTCCCGTTTAACATCCAAATACAAGGTTGTTTACCAAATACAATGGTAAAACAACACTGTCAAAAGGGTTAAAAATGTGTAGGAAAGATCTTTGAGTAAAATAGGGTAGACAACTCTTAGTTACTTGATCAAAACTTGAAAAAAAACATCCTTGCTATTTTTAAACACACCTCACAACACAAATTCAAAACATTTCCCAAAAACAAACTTTCAAACATTGAAATATCTTTTCAAAAGACAAACACCTTTGTATATATTCAAACAAGAATCATTACAAAGGTTGCCTAGACAAGGCCTCTTTTTCAAAGCATTTTCAAAAACCACACACAAAGCACCATTTCAAACAATTGAAAAGCAAAAGCAAGTGATCTTGACAAGTAACTAAGAGCCCATGGATAACCATGGATGAAAAGGGTGCTTGCACATTCCCTTTTCATAATCTACTCTCCGAACCCGAGAAAACATCTCAAAGTTCTTTCCTGTGCTTTTTGACCTTTCCTTTGGATAAAATAAAAAGTCGGTGGCGAATCTTGCTAAACTGAAACATTTGCAAACACAAACACAAAACCTCAAGTCAGTTCTCCCACCGTATCACAGATGGGCTTACAGATGCCACCCAAAAGTGATTGTTGGCAGAAATTAGACTGAGTCTAAATTTGACTTCAGCTGGAAAAGAATCAGAATAAATCTTTGGAGTGATTTATCAGAACCAGAGGAAGTGTCTACCGAAAAGAAATTAGGATAAACCATTGATTTATTTAAACTGAACCAGCGAAGGTCTTGGATATTCTTCAATTTATGATGGGCCTGTGTATGGATGCTTTAGGAGACATATGAGGGGGAAGCTTGGGTAGGGATGCTTCAAGATGAATTTATGTGAAGCTTCATCTAGAATTTAAGTGAAGGACCCTGGGTAGGGTTGCTTCAGGATGAGTCCGTGTAAAACTGCATCTGGGAATGAGAAGGAACCTGGGTAGGTTTTCTTCATGATGAGTCCATGTTAAACTTCATATGGAACTTAAGAGAAGGAACCTGGGCAGGGTTGCTTCAAGACGAGTCCATGTAAAACTGCATCTGGAAATAAGAAGGAACCTGGGTAGGGTTTCTTCATGATGAGTCGGTGTAAAACAGCATCTGGAAATGAGAAGGAACCTGGGTAGAGTTGCTTCATGATCAGTCTATGTAAAAATGCGTCTGGAAGTGAGAAGGAACCTCGGTAGGGTTACTTCATGATGAGTCCGTGTTAAACTTCATTTGGAATTTAAGAGAAGGAACTTGGGTAGGGTTGCTTCAGGATGAGGCCGTGTAAAACTACATCTGGAAATAAGAAGGAACCTAGGTAGGGTTGCTTCATGATGAGTCAGTGTTAAACTTCATCTGGAATTTAAGAGAAGGAACCTGGACAGGGTTGCTTCAGGACGAGTCCATGTAAAAATGCATCTGGAAATGAGAAGGAACCTGGGTAGGGTTACTTCATGATGAGTCCGTGTAAAAATGCATCTGTAAATCAGAAGGAACCTGGGTAGGGTTGCTTCATGATGAGTCCGTGTAAAATTGCGCCTGGAAGTGAGAAGGAACCTGGGTAGGGTTACTTCACGATGAGTCCGTGTTAAACTTCATCTGGGTATTATGAGAAGGAAACCGTGTAAGATTGCTTCATCTGGTCGTGTAGATAGTTGCTCTGTCTTGTTTCAGGAACTAGTCTTGGACCTCTTGAAAATTGTTGATGATAATTATCAGTCAATTGATCTTTCCTGAAAAGCTAAAGGGTTAGATGTATGCAATATCATGATGTATGAAATGCATTATGTAATGATATTCTCAAAAATGAGGTTGTGTTGTATGCATATATCATGTATGTTATATGGTGTATGAATGTGATGCGTTTATTGCAGTGTGTCTTTGTCTAGAAAAATAAACCCTTGACAACATGCTGGAGAATCTTGGGAGGCTGAATCCCTAACTGTTGTTGGAGAATATATGTATCTTCAAATTTGTTTAGAATGTTTCTGCTGGGAATTCCTGTTCTGTTGTTTGAGGAGAAACTCCGCTAGGGAATATTGGCTTGTTTAAGAAGACTCTGTGGAGAGTGTTGATCTCTGCTTGGGGAAAAGAGTTTAGGAGTCTTAGCTACTCGTTGCTCTATTGGGGAGTTATTCCTGACTAGAGAGAATCGAAAGTTAGCTGTTATATGGTCGAAATCCAGGCTTGGCAGCAAATTTTTGAGGATAATGAAGTTGATTGTTATCTGTTCGTATTCTAGGCTTCACAACAACTTACTGGGGAAGATTAGATTAAATATTATCTGGTAGCATTCCAAGCTTCGCATAAAATTACTTGGGAGAGTGAAGTTAAATTGTTATCTGATCAGATTCCAGGCTTCAAAAAAAATTTCTGAGGTGGATGAAGTTAATTGTTATCTGGTCGAGCTCCAGGCTTCTTAATAACTTACTTGAAAGGATGAAGTTGAACTGATATCTGGTCGGGTCCAGGCTTCAGAGTAACTTGCTTGAAAGGATTAAGTTTAACTGATATCTAGTCGGGTCTAGGCTTCATAGTAACTTTCTTGAAAGGATGAAGTTGAACTGATATTTGGTCGGGTCTAGGCTTCATAGTAACTTGCTTGAAAGGATGAAGTTGAACTGATATCTAGTCGGGTCTAGGATCCACAGTAACTTGCTTGAAAGGATGAAGTTGAACTGATATCTGGTCGGGTCCAGGCTTCACAGTAACTTGCTTAAAGGATGAAGTTAAACTGATATCTGGTCGAGTCCAAGATTTACAGTAAATTGCTTGAAAGGATGAAGTTAAACTGATATCTGGTCAGGTCCAGGTTTCACAGTAACTTGCTTGAAAGGATGAAGTTGAACTGAGATCTGGCCGGGTCCAGGCTTCACAGTAACTTTCTTAAAAGGATGAAGTTGAACTGATATCTAGTCGGGTCCAGGCTTCACAGTAACTTTCTTAAAAGGATGAAGTCAAACTGATATCTGGTCGGGTCCAGGCTTCACAGTAACTTTCTTGAAAGGATGAAATTGAAATGATATCTGGTCGGGTCCAGGCTTCACAGTAACTTGCTAGGGATGAAGTTGAATTGATACCTGGTCGGGTCCAGGCTTCACAGTAACTTGCTGGGGGTAGAGGCAAACTCTACTGGGGAAAGAAGTTAAGCCATTGTTTGGTTGAGTCAAGGCTTTATAATATCTCAAGAGGTTATACTATTATCTGGTCGGGTCCAGGCATCATAGTAACCTAAAATTGTTTGAATATAAATGATTCTATTGGAGGGTGTATCATTTTGTTGGGGAATAAACCCTGTTGAAGAGAATTTTTGATGACCTGCTGGCAAGGTGAATTCCTTAGAAAGAAATCCACAAGGCTTCTTCTTTTAAGACCAACTCAGCTGGGGAGAGGATTTTCGAGAGGTTGAAACTCTGGCTGGGAGTTGTCTCAATCCAATTTTATGGGGACTTGACTGGGGGTCATCCTATGGAAAGGAATTTAGGGAAACTTGTCACTCCCCCTAGTAGCAAGTATTTATGGCACTGTCAGGAAATGTTTGTCTGGCCGTACGTAACCTTTTGTTGGAGTTCACTTTTAATGCTCCAAGTGATTCAGATACAGACCTGCCCTTGGTATATTCAATATTTCTTGAGATATTTCTTGGAATCTTGACTGGACTGCCCTAGATGTGTTGGACAGTGACACGTCATGCCCCCTTTCTCATAGGAGATTTGTTATTGGAAGTGTCTTCCCACTTGAAGTGATTTTGTTCATTGAGAGAGTTTTTGTTCGCTGGATATTCATCGTGTGAATTTCTTTGCTATCAAACAATTAGCCATATGCAAACAACGATATTCAAATAATGCAAAGTTTATGCTTGTCTTGAAGTTTTGAAAATGCATTTTAAAAGATAAAATAATTTTTGTAAGAATATGAATTCAACTCAAGATTTGGAGTAAACCTTACAGGAGTCAGGATACCTTTTGTAACAGTATGCTTTCGAACTAACCTATGCTTTAATTAGGACTTTTGAAGGGTTGTAGCGTAGCTTGGTTCATGGTTTAAGAAACAAAGGATAAGGCTTGAAGTGTATTTGTACCCGCCCATTCTTCGTGATGTTCTTCAGTCCTAGACTCAATTAATTGTGCGTTTGAACTCCAATTGAGTCTGAAATGACGTCTTGGTGATGGTTCAGACAAGTTAAGTTTGTTGGAAGGCAATCATTTTTGCCATATTTTCCATGTTTTTGAGGATTTGTAGTGACCTCTTTTTGATTTATTATCCCTGATTTTGCCTGACTGTTCTTGTTTTTGAGATTACAGTCAGCGGGATGCACCCGTTTTTCTTAAGTCTCCTTCGTAGGTTTTGACTTAGTGGGGTTTTATTTCGAGAGATAATGACTTCCTATTTGATAGGGAACCATCACCATATTTTGGTTCAGAAGGAATGTTTTTGATGTCATTCGTTGTATACAAAGTGAAAGTTTGCGATTGAACACGCATTTGAATTAACTGAGAGACTACCCTACCCCAGGTTTTGATTAATGGTTTCAAATTGTGTAAAAAGGAAACTCCTACTTATTTATCTCAAAGGGGTTGACTAGGGATTATCCTCCTTATAACTCCAGTGTTTAGGAATTGAAGGAACGTCTGTACACCGTCAGGAAGGTCTGTCCAAAAGCATACTGTATGAGATTAAGGCATTGTTTTCATCATCCTCCCTCTAAAGGCTTGTAACTTTTAGAAAGAGTTGAATGTCATAAAGAGAGTAAAAATCATAGTTTAAATATAGTGAAAACGAATGGATGAATTCAAGACAAACATATGTAATGCATTAATGAAACATAGTTTAACATTAATAGATAAGTGTTTGAACAACAAAAGAAATTACACTTGAAAATTCAAAATGAACTGGAACGCTCAATGATTTGGCATGGGAGCAGTGATCACATTTGAAGTCTCAGGAGGACCGAACTCAATCACCTTAGCATCAATCATATTCTGAATCTTATATTTCAACGCCCGACAATCGTTAGTATCATGCCCGGGACTGCCGGAATGATAAGCACATATTGCATCAGGATTGTAGTTAGGGGAAGAAGTTTTGGGGTTTGGATGAGGTCATATTAATGTGATTAGATTCATCCTCAACATGTGTTGTAATTCTTGTGACAGTGGCATGTTGATGTTGGTAAACTGTCTCTTGGGCTCTCCTTGCCTTTGCTGATTTCCCCATTGTTGTTGTCGCACTGATGCAAGACTAAAGATCAGGACTGCCCCCACATGTTGGTCGTGGTTATTCTTGTTATGACCCTCTTGACCATACACAACATAACACTCTTTATTCCCATTGTATGGATTCTTTTGAGTATCATAGGGTGTAGCTCTTTGGATATTTCTGCTTTTGATGTTAGCTTAGACCCTTTCGCCAGTCAATATTATCTCGGTGAACCCGACTGAGGAACTTCCAATTAGGTGATTGAAGAAAGGTCCCGTCAAAGTTCCCATAAAGATGTTAATTAGTTCCCTGTCAGTTAAGGGTGGCTGCACCCTACCAGCCAGGTCTCTCCACTTTTGGGCGTATTCTTTGAAGCCCTCGTTGGAACGCATGGTCATATTTTACAATTGCACACAAGTTGGTGCAAGATCATTGTTGTATTGGTACTGCTTGTAGAAAGAAGCAACCAAGTCTTCCCAAGTGTGAATGTGGTAATTCTCCAATTGATAGAACCACTCAAGTTGTGTCCCAACTAAGATCTCTTGGAAAAATGGATCCAGAGCTTCTGATTAGTTGTGTATGGTTGAATTTTGCAGACATAAGACTTCATACGCATCATTGGACAAGAGACCCCATCATACGTGACGAAGGTAGGGATTTTGAACTTTGGTGGGATGATCACCCCAAAGACCAAACCCATGTCTCCTAAGTCCAAACCAAGCACAACTTGGATCTCCACAACTTTTAGTCTGTCTTCAAGCTGTTTGTATTTTTCATCTGTCGGTGGATACTGCTCTTCAGAATAGTCTTCTTCATCAGTAGCTATGTTATCTCTAATGCTTATAGCTTCCTCTTCTTAACTGTCTTCTTCTTCAGAAGAATCATCCTCTTTTTGAGCTAGTTGGGCATGCCCCTTGGACCTTTTTCCCACGTTGATGATGACAACCCCTTTCTTGGTCTTCTTCTTGCTCTCTTTGGTGAAGAGTGTTTTCAGATCTTCCTGCCCCTTGGCTAAGTTCATGAGCATTTGTTGGAACTGAGTGTTTTGTGCTTGGAGATCCTTCACTGTCTCTTCCATATCCATCTTAATTAAATAAATAGTAGGAAGATAAGGAAATCTGTGTAGGAGAAACCTGTCATGATATGATGGATGGTGACTGGATGAATGTTTTCAAGGATCTCGCGGGGTAAACACAAGAAGATGTTAGAAGTTGAATTTTTATCAACAACTTTGATTGGAGAACTTTGTATCAGTGAATGTCCTTCCACGAGAATCAAGCTCACCATGTCAAGTGGGTCGTAAGCCTTGACTCAAGTTTATGTGCTTTGGTCTTGACGGCATTTGGTTAGAGGAAAATAAATCCTATTGCCCCTTGATATACGTCTGGTTCAACGTGACCCTGCATCATAGGCCCTTGAGATCCTTGAAATGGTTATTGAAAATGCTACAGTATGATGTTATGTACAAATACGCAAAGTAAGCAAGTTGTTTGTTATGTACAAATAGTCATATGCACAAAGAAGACAAGTCCTTAGGTTTAGGCTTGTATGGATTTTATAGGTAAGTACCCTCTTGAAGTTTAGTTGGCTCAACCTGTCCTAGTAATAGTAACCAGGTTCTAATGGATCTCAATATCACTGATCTTTCTTCATCGGGCATTATTTCAGCACAAGCCTCTTTAATAGCGACCGAAATATCCTGAAAGTCTGATCTCAATAAGCGTAGTATCTAGTATCAACCAACTTTGGACTGCACCAAAGTCGGCTACCTCACTACTTCCTAAAGGCCAAGTTGTTCAAGTAAAGGTTCTAAAGTCAGTTAGTGCTTCATGACACCACACAGCGGCCCCATATTCTCCTTGACTACTCAAGATATACCGGTACCGATAAATGGGTCACACTAACATAGCTATTGCTTAGACCATGTCGGTATATCCCGCACAGTTTCCACAACTTATTGCTACTTACCTAAAAGGCGTCTCAGATCCGGGTAGAGGATCAAAACAAGCCCAAACAAAGAACCATAATATAAAGCAAACTAGTCAAACAAAGAAAATCAAGTAAAGGTGATCTAGCCCTAAGGCAACCCCACTTTTAAATAGTCCCCAACAGAGTCGCCAGTTCTGTAACACGGTGGGAGAACCGACTTGGGTGTTTTGCATTTAATTGCAATTGTTGCTGATAGCAAGAGTCGCCACCGACTTTTCTTTTTATCCAAATAAAGGAAAGGGTGAAAAGAACAGGAAAGACCTTTGAGATTATTTTCTTGAGTTTGGGGGTAGATTATGAAAAGGGAAGGTGTTAGCACCCTTTTCATCCATAGTTATCTACGGGCTCTTAGTTGCTTGCTAGATCATTGCTTTTGTTTGAAAGTGTGCTTTGTGGTGGGTTTTGAAAGTATTTTTGAAAAGCGCCTTTGTTTTAGAAAACTTTGTAATGATTCCCGTCTCTATAAGAATGCATACAAAGTGTTGGACTTTTGAAAATATTTCATGGAAAGTGTTGGTTCATTTGAAAAGGTGTTTGTGTTTGAAGATGAGCAAGCAACTAGGAACATTCTACTTTACTCAAAATTATTTTGTTTATTTCTCTCTTCCTTTGATATTTCTATCTTACCATTGATTGGTAAGAAGCATTATCTTTGGATGTAAAGGTACGGGCGTGGGTCATCGTATAGTCATGACAGCAATGTTGTGAGATATCTTAGCATTTCTCTTGATGGAATAAGATCATTTGTAAGGCAACATTCAAAGCCTCATCGAGGGACTATGATCTTGTATTTTGATTGTTTTTGCTAAGATGTATCACATGCATAACATGGCCATTTTCTCAAGGCAATAAGTGGAGTTAACCCTAGAGGTGCATGTGTGCAAAGTGTGTTTGATTGCATACATTTTTGTCTTTTGATCAGGGTGGTCTACTTGTTGATTTTATCTTTCCATACAACCTAATTACTAGCATTTTGTATAAAGTAAAAAAATGTAGAAAGATAAAATCCTACACTATTACAACCATATTGAATTGCATGAAAATATAAAGGAAAAAATAAAAGCAAGAAAAAGGTTCTTTCCGATTTAGGAAAAAAACCCTTCGATTCTCCACTCTCTGGCTTTCTTCGATTTGGCCTGAAAAGGGTGAAGACATGACTTTCTATTGGGGCCTGGAGGCCAGCATGTTGAGCCTTTCGAATGGGCCTAGAGTCAGTGTAGATGCAATCTGCTTTTCTGCCTCCTTCGACTGGGGGTTGAAAGTAGTGTGGGAGTGCCTTTCGACTGAGGCCTGGAGGCCAGCATGTTGAGCTTTTCGAATAGGCCTGGAATCAGTGTGTCATGCGTTTGGATTTCTCTTTATTTGACCTAGAGGTTAGTGTGGAAGCCAAAGGCTTCGTTTCCAACTTCCTATTTCCTATTTCTTTCGTTTGAGTTTGAATAGCAACATGGCCTAAGGCCATGCCAACATTACCTTAGGGCCAGGTTAGTTCTTAAAGCATGTTTAAATGTACAAAGAGAAAAAGCCAAGACGGTTGTTAACCATGAAACATATTAAAAGGATGGAAACGAAAAGAAGAACAATAGTATGTACATGTTTGAAACGAAAAGGAATTGTATTTACATGTTATGCAAGAAACGAAGATTTCAAGGTTTAGAGCAACTTACCTTGCTTGAGGCTGGAACGTGTGCTGGACCTTAAAGTGGTTGGACTAGATGCTCTTGGATTCGAAGGAAAGAAACAAGTTTGGTGTTCCTTTGACTGGATTCGAAGGTCAGCAGGTGTGAGGGTGGTGTTTTTTATTTCTGGATTCGAAGGAGAAGAACAGGTGTAGTGTTCTTTCTACTGGATTCGAAAGAAAAAAAGTGTGGGGATTATTTCAGATTCGAAAGAGAAAAATAAACAAGTGTTGTGTTTCTTTAGATTTTGGGTTTGTGTTTAGTGTTTGGGAATATTAAGAGTTTAAGAGTTTTGAGAGTTTGATGATTTTTGAAGATTCTTTCCACACCACCTAAAATCTGCCAGCGTTCTCTCTTGTTGTCTTCTAGCCCCCCTTTGATGTGCAAATGAACTCTCTATTTATAGAGAGAAAAATTTGAATGAGCAGCTTTGTGAAAGAATAAAATATATTTTCTTTTAAAGACCAAGATCCACTTGTGTCAACTTTTTATGATCCCAAGATAAAAGTACTAAAATCAATGGTTTAGATGGGTGACTCCTAGTTTATAGGGGGCAAGTGTGCAGAAGAGACAGGCGCAAGGCTCAAAAACTTTCTAAAAAGGTAGTGACGTCATCAAGAGCAAGTTGACTTGAAGAAACAATTTAATATAGAGTGAGGCACAAGTTGGAGGCCTATGTAGTCTGACCTATGGACAACTTGACTCTTTGAATCGAATCTATGGTGCGGTGGGAGAACTGACTTGTAGGTTTTGCGTTTGATTGCAAATGTTGCGGTTAGCAAGAGTCGCCACCGACTTTTCTTTTATCCAAAAGGAAAAGTGAAAAAAGCACAGGAATGACCATTGAGATTATTTCTTGAGTTCGGGGGGTAGGTTATAAAAAGGGAAGGTATTATCACCCTTTTCATCCATGGTTTTCCATGGGCTCTTAATTACTTGCTAGATCACTTGCTTTTTTGTTTGAAATTGTGCTTTGTGTGGTTTTTTGAAAGTATTTTGTAAAGAGGCAATTCTTTAGGCAATCTTTGTAATGATTCTTGTTTATAAGAATGTATACAAAGATGTTAATCTTTTGAAAATGTTTTCAATGTTTATAAGATGTTTGAAAGTGTGTGTGTTTGTTTTGAAATGTAGCAAGGATGTTTGTTTTGAAATGGAGCAAGTAATTAGGAGCAATCTACCTACTCAAATGTCTTTCTTGTTCATTTTCTCTTCCTTTGACATTGTTGTCTTACCATTGATTTGGTAAGCAGCCCTATCTTTGGATGTAAACGGGATGGGTGTGGGTCATCGTATAACAATGATTAGCAATGTTGCAAGATATCTTAGCATTCTTCTTAGGGACTAAGATCATTTGTAAGGAAACTTAGATAGCATCATCGAGGGACAACGATCTTGTATTTGCTTGTTTTTGCTAAGATACCTCACATGCGTAATATGGTCATTTTGTATAAGGAAATCAAGTGGAATAACCGTAGGGATGCTTGTGTGCAAGTGTATCCGTTTCATGCTTGTTTTGTCTTGAATTAGGGTTTTCTAGGTATTGCTTTTAGTCTTTCCATACAAACCCTAATTACTAGCATGTTATACAAAAGCGATAAATTGTGAAATTTAAAGTTACTACGCTATTACAACATTTGTAGGGAGGGGTATACAAGTTGAATGAGGATTGCAAGAATTTAAACCCTAATTAGTCTATTACAACCATATTGAATTGGTATATACAAGCAATTAAATAAATACAAAGTATAAAAATGAATAAGTGTATAAAGATGTAAAGTGTAAAGTAAATGGATATTTGTTTGATTTTTATGAAAAACAAGATTTTATCCTAACCTAATTAAATAAAGAAAATAGTTAATTAAGTTTGGATTTATTAAGAAAAGTTTTTAAATGAAACCCTAATCTTATTTAGTTGATTAAAAGAAAATAAGTTTAGAAAAAAGTATTTTTGGTATTTTTATCTTGAAAATATTTATAGCATTATAAAATATTTTTTTTAGTTCCTTTTTTTATATAAAAAATAACGTATTTAAATTAATATGAAAGAAAATAACTAAACCTAATTTTATTTATATTTATAAGGTAATAAGTAAAAAAAAAAGTATGATTAATAAAAATATTTTTTCGTGAGAAAAATAAAATAAACCAAGTCAAAATATAAATACATCATTTTTTGTATTTTATGATTTTTTAGTATTTAGAAAATATATTTAAGAAAATAAATAAAATAAAAATGAAGAAATAAAATAAAATTGGGCCAGGGTGCAAATATGAAACAAGTGGGGGGGGGGGGGGGGATGTAAGGAAAAAAAGTCAGGCCCAGGAAGGGAAGGCCCATGCGCGCTGGAAGCATAAAAACTGTAAAAATGAGTGAAAAAGCAAAAGGCAGCACACTGAGGCTCGAACCCATGACCTCCTGATTACCAGCGCACTTCCTTACCACTGGGATGACTATACATTCGTTAATATAACTCAAATGATAAATATATAATACTAAACGAGTCATGAATACACTTCATTTCAACCTCCAGCCAGACCACCTGTAACTCATTCATTTCTCAACAAAAATGGAAAATGTAAACATGAAAGTTGCTCCATTTTTCATACGAATCTAACCATATAAATGTCATGAAATATAAATCAAAGATGAATGAGAATTTTTAAAAGTACCAAATTCTGACCTAATTATTTTCAGAGATTCAATCCTAAAATTCTCCTAGCTCAATCAATATAAATGAAATCTATGGATATGTACAACTTCAGGGCAATGATACCTACATTTTATTTTCGCAAATCAAACTCAAATGATGCCTGTATGAAGAGATAGAAGTTTGAAAACTTACCTCTTGCATCTGGAGTCATGTATGGAGTTTGAGCAACCTTGGAGGTGTAAGGATGATCTGGTTAGCTTGCCAGGACCTCCCTGAGTGTGTTACAAGCCTTACTTTGTTTTGAAACCAGCTAGAACTCTCTACTTAAGTCCAACTGTAATGAAGGTTTTTAAAAATGGTGGATTATGAAGATGAAATTACATAAGTTTAACATGTGTTGAGATGAGTTCTATATTATGTATGTGAAGTGTTTAGATAGTTAAAAGTGAAAACACACGAGTGAAAATGGAGATGGGTGTTTGAAGCTAAAAAAATGGAGTTTTTGGCCAGTTCTGACTTATGAATGCTTGATAGTCTTTGAGGGCTTATCAAAACGTGTCCTATGTTGCAATTGATTTGTTAATATGTATGGAAAAGATTAGAGCACATAATTGCTCAAGATTTCTGAGTTCTAGGGTTATGGCTCTATAACTTGCTTTTGAAGAAAAGTGAAATGACAAATCTCAAGTATTGTACAAGCATGTCCTGAGCTTCTTCAGGCCTTAGACACCTTGATTTTGGTTTATAGGGGTTATGTGTGCAGAGAGAACAAGTTAGAAGCTCAAGACAAGTTGACTTTGTGATTAAAGCAACTTTTCAAGAATGGAATGGTAACTTTCTTCCTAAAATGGAAAATTGGCTTGGACAATGCTTGGAACACTTGGATAATAGCTCAAAAGCAAGTGTAATCTTCTGATTATGGATATATCTTGAGGTTTAGAGGCCTGCAAAACAATATTGTGCAACATAGGTTTGAAATTGACTTCTTGTTCATCACAAAATGACTTGTAATTTAAGTGACAAAACCCTAACTTCATCTCTTCGATTCTACCTACTCAAGAATGATCTCAAGGAGTTCTTGGAAATTTTGGAAATCTTGTAACATTCTATACAACCCCTATTTGAATTGCTTTTGAATATTCCCCTTAGAACTATGTGAAAAGTGTCATGAAGTTAGGTCAAAATCCTGTCCGAATTAGGGCAAAATTTCACTAAGTGTTTTATTTCATGACCCTATGTTCATAAAATTGTAACTTGAGATCCAAGCATTTTTGGAATAAGTTGTGTGAAGAAAAGTTATAGATTTCATGGATATCTACAACTTTCATGTTGGAAGTTTCTCTTGAATCATCTTGCATCATAGTGAAAATTCGGCTCAAAGTTTTAAAAAAACATGAAATTTCCAACACTTAGAAAAATTTCTAAGTTTTAGAAATTTTGACTTTTCAAAATGAAATCTTGACTTTTTGATTTCTTGATGAATAAGTTTCATATTTTGACATGTTTTGATGAATTGTGATTTTTGGTACTTGAATTTGACCAAAAAGTCAAAGTTTGACTTTTCAGTATACAATTGACTTTTGATCAGTTGACTGCAAAATTCATCTGTCAACCTAATGGATTTGCAATGTTTTGAACCACGTCATTAGGTCAAAATGATGAAATTGGACTCTTGAGATCATGCCTTAAACCAATTTACCATTTTCTAGGTTAAAAATCAGAAACTGCCCTTTCCTAGTCAAAACCCTAATTTTGACCATTTTGCCCTTTTGGAGATTTGATCAAATTTCTTGAGGAGTTATGGTCCAAACTTGATCAAATGAGATATATGAGTTTAAAATGGTGATGTGGATAAAAATTATGAAGTTTGAATGTAAATTGGCTATGGTTGACTTTTTCCCCAATACATCTGATTTTTAGGTCAACTGCTCAATTGACTGAGCAAAAATGTGATCCAAGGCTTGAAACTTGACATGAGTAATATTGGGGGTCCATAATGATCCATGAATTTCATATGAAGTATTGAAAGGTCAAAAATCCTTGTGCAATCTCAAACCCTAATTTTGGTTATCAATGCATAAGGAGGTGTCTTGAGCTGATCAAACCCTAATGCAGTCTTGAGTCAATGGAGATCTTGTGAGCAAATTTTTGATAAGTGAGAGAGAAAATTTTGGGGTACAACAGAATCCTTTATCTTTCCATAACCTTCTACCAGACTCAACAAAGCAACATTCGTTTCCAGCAGTTGTGTATCCTTCGAATGGACCAATCGTGTGTTCTTCGAATGGCCCTCTTCTGCTGAATATGCCACTTTAAGTCCTCTTTCTTTTGATCACTTAAGCCCAACTTTCGAACAGACCAAGAAGTAAAAAAAACCAATTATTCCCCAACCATGGAAAGTCCTTCGAATGTTCCACCATGGTACTTCTTTCTCATAAGATAAAGGCATAGTGTAGAATTTGTGTGTTGGAGAAAGCCATTTCCAAGAGGATACTACCCACTCAAACTTGCCAGCAAAGGGGTTGTAACATGGTCGGAGAACTGACTTGGGTTTTTTGCGTTTGATCGCAATTGTTGCGGATAGCAAGAGTCACCATCGACTTTTCTTTTATCCAAAAGGAAAGGTTTAAAAGAACAGGAAATACCTTTCGAGATTATTTCTTGAGTTCGGGGGGCAGGTTATAAAAAGGGAAGGTATTAGCACCCTTTCCATCCGTATTTATCTACAGGCTCTTAGTTTTTTTCTAGATCACTTGATTTTGTTTGAAAATGTGCTTGTGGTGTGGGTTTTGAAAGTATTTCGGAAACGTATTTGTAATGGTTCTCGTTTCTATAAGAACGCGTACAAAGTGTTGTTTGGAAAATAGTTCAAAGAAGTGTTTGTGAAGTGTGTTTTTGAAAGTGATTTTGAAAAGGTGTCTTTGTAATGGCTCTCGTTTCTATAAGAATGCGTACAAAGTGTCTGTCTTTTGAAAATGTTTCAAAATGAAAGTGTTGGTGTATAAAATGTTTTTGTTGTGAGCACGCGAGCAACTAAGGGCAACCTACCTACTCAAAAGGTCTTAAATATTCTTTTCCTCCTCCTTTAGATGTTGCTATCTTACTATGGATTTGGTAAGAAGCCCCATCTTTGGATGTGAAGGGACGAGCGTGGGACGTTTGTATAGTCATAGAAGGCAAACTATGGGACGTTTTAACAATGTAGTTTAGGGACTAGATCATTTACCGAAGGCAACATTGAGGGTCATCGAGGGATTACGTTCTTTTATCAAGGGTCTTTGCTAAAACGCCCATGTTCGAGGGACATGACTATTTTTCCGAGGCAACAAGTGGAATTACCCTAAGGGTGTATGTATGAATAATGTGTTTGATTTGTATGCATTTAGTCTTTGATTAGGGGTTATCTGCTTGTTGTTTTTGTCTTGCCATACATGCCCTATTTACTAGCAAGCATACAAAAGTAATAAAATGCAGAAAGATAAAAGCCTACACTATTACAACCATATTAAATTGCATGAAAATATAAAGGCAAAAATAAGATAAAAGCAAGAAAAATGAAGGTCTTTCGATTGAGACAGAAAACCCTTCGATTCTGCAGTTTCTGGCTATCTTCGATTTGGCCTGAAAGGGGTGAAGGCGTGGCTTTCGACTGAGGCCTGGGGGGTCAGCATGCTGTGCCTTTCGATTGGGCCTGGAACCAATTCAAGGTGTAATTTGCCTTTCTGCCTCCTTTGACTGGGGACTGAAAGCAGTGAGGGAGTGTCTTTCGTTTGGGCCTGGACTTAGTGCAGGCGTGCCTTTTGGCTGGCTCTTACGTTTGACTTGGAGATTGGTGTAGAAGTCAGAGCTTCGTTTCCTACTTCCTGTTTCTTTCGTTTGAACTCTTGAATAGAAACATGACCTAACGCCATGCTAGTATTGCCTTACAACCAGTTTAATACTTAATGCATGTTTAGGTAAACAAGAAGCAAAATAAAAGGGTTAGTTCTGAAAACATATTAAAAGGGTGGAAACGAAAAGAACAATGGTATGTAATGCTTGACACGAAAGAAAAGCTTATTTACATGTTATACAAGAAACGAAAAGCTCAAGGTTTGGAACAACTTACCTTGCTGGAGGCTGGAGGGCATGCTGGACCTTGAAGTGGTTTCCTTGAATGCTACTAGATTCGTAGGAAGGGACCAGAGGCAGCATTTCTACTCTTTGATTCGAAGGAGAAAAACAAATGAAATGTCTTTCTTACTGTATTCGAAGGGTAACAAGGTGTAAGGATACTTCAGATTCAAAGGGGACAAGTGTTTGAGATTTTTGGGTTTGTGTTTTTCACGAATGCTTAAGTGTTTGAGAAATTATGGTGTTTGAGAAATTTGAAGATTCCTTCCTCTGGCCAAAAAGTACTCCTCTAAACGTGTTGTGATGCCTCTTATTTATAGGCAAGGCTGCCTGAAGCTTTTGGAGGGAAAACAAAAGGTTTGAACAAATTGAGTAACCTGTTCCTTGTAGCTTTCGAGAGACAGTGCCTTGTATGTTATTTTGGGGTAAGAAGGGGACAGTGTTTCAGGACTGATGTGTAGTAGTCTTGGCCAGTGTACCATGCCTGAACTTGGAAGCAAGCATCTTTGAATATCATGTTTTCGTTTTGACCCTTCTTTGACCAGAATCTTCTCCAAGCAATACTATTTGATTTTCCTCTAACAAGTTCCTTTCGATTGAGTCACTTTTGGGCATCCTTCGAAGGAGCCAAAAGTGTGACCCTTGGATGGGTCACCAAAAACATGCCTTAAAGCAGGCTTGTAAATCCTTCGAATGGACCATCAAGAATGTCCTTCGAATGGGATTCCCAGAGTTGGATTCGAAAGATGCTGATTCGAAGGTGACACTGTCAAAAACAAAACCTTGTGAAGGTTGTCATGTCCAATCAAAGGCTTGCCTACCCAAAGGTCCATGTGGCCAAATGAAGGAGTGTACATAGGGGGTCCCTGCCTTGTGACTTCATGCAAACATGCAAAATATCTATGTTCAAACGAAGCTTAAATGAAGGGAAGCAACATGCCCAAATGAAAGGTGTGACCAGTAGCTTGCCTTGAAGAATTCATGTGCCCAAACGAAGCCAGCATGAAGGGAGTCAAATGCCCAAGCAAAAGATTTGACCAAAACCTTATCCTGAAGGATTCATGTGCCCAAACAAAGAGTGTGACCCGTAGCTTGTACTAAAGGAACCACATGCCCAAACGAAAGGTGCATGCAGGAGGCCAAAATGTCCATATTCAAAAGAGGCACATAGGAGGTAAAAAATGCAGATCGAAGGATGCCAAAATGGAGCCTTTTGGCCTTGGAATCTAAGAAGGCTACAAGAGGCTTTGTGCCTTGTGAATCCATGCGTGCTATAGGTCCACGCTTAGTCGAAGGATGCAAGCCAGGCTTGCATCGAAAGAGGCCAAAAGGCCAATCGAAAGAGCTGAATCGAAGAACACTTGTTTTTCTCCAAATTTGTCAAAATATTAGTTTTATCAGTTTCCCCCTTTTTTGACAGTTTCCTTTTAATCTTGGTACTGGAAAATCCCAATGTATTTGTGCAAGCTTGAACCTTGAGAATCCTTGTGATAAATGCCTTGAAAGATGAGAGGGAAAATTTTGGGGTACAATAGCTGGCCGTGTTTAATCTTCTTAAATCTGAAGAGTTAGATTGATGAGTCTGCCATTCGTGACTTGAAGGTGGAAGATGATTGAACACTAGAGTGCCCAGAAATTTGCACTCAATGATGTGGTGGTTGATTGTGTAGGGAATGGGCTTACAAATACCATTTGGAGAAATGATGGAGAGTTGTTGGAGATGGGCTTATAGATGCCATCCAAAAGTTATTGTTGACGGCAATTAGACTAAGTCTAATCTTGACTTCAATTGGAAAAGACTCAGAATAAATCTTTGGAGTGATTTATTTGAACCGGAGAAAATGTCTACTGGAAAGAAATCAGGATTAAGCGATTTAAACTGAACCAATAGAGGTCTGGAAAGAATCATAACAAATCTTGGGGCGATTTATCTGAACCATAGAAAATATCTATGGGAAAGAATCAGGATAAACCATTGAGAGATTTAAACTAAAGCAACATAGGTATGGAAAGAATCAGAACAAATCTTGGGGAGATTTATCTGAACCAGAGAAAAAGTATACGAGAAAGAATCAGGATAAACCATTAAGAGATTTAAACTGAACCAGCAGAGGTCTGGAAAGAATCAGAATAAATATCGAGTGATTTATCTGAACCAGAGAAAAAGTCTACAGGAAAGAATCAGGATAAACCATTGAGAGATTTAAACTGAAATAGCAGAGGTCTTGAATATTCTTTAATTTGTGATGGGCCTGTGTAGGGTTGCTTTAGGAGACATATGAGAAGGAAGCCTGGGTAGGGCTACTTCAAGATGAATCTGGGTAAAACTGCATCCGGAAATGTTTGAGAAGGAACCTGGGTAGGGTTACTTCATGATGAGTCTGTGTAAAACTTCATCTGGAAATGTTTGAGAAGGAACCTGGGTAGGGTTGCTTCATGATGAATCCATGTAAAACTGCATCTAGAAATGAGAAGGAACCTGGGTAGGGTTACTTCATGATGAGGCCATGTAAAACTGCATCTGGAAATGAGAAGGAACCTGGGTAGGGTTGCTTCATGATGAGTCTGGGTAAAAATGCATTTGGAAATGTCTGAGAAGGAACCTGGGTAGGGTTACTTCATGATGAGTCCATGTAAAACTTCATATGGAAATGTCTGAGAAGGAACCTGGGTAGGGTTGCTTCATGATGAATTCATGTAAAACTTCATCTGGAAATGAGAAGGAACCTGGGTAGGGTTGCTTCATGATGAATCCGTGTAAAACTGCATCCGGGAATGAGAAGGAACCTGGGTAGGGTTACTTCATGATGAGTCCATGTAAAACTACATCTGGAAATGAGAATGAACATGGGTAGGGTTGTTTCATGATGAGTCTGGGTAAAACTTCATTTGGAAATGTCTGAGAAGGAACCTGGGTAGGGTTGCTTCATGATGAATCAGTGTAAAACTTCATATGGAAATAAGAAGGAACCTGGGTAGGGTTGCTTCATGATGAATCCGTGTAAAACTTCATTTGGAAATGAGAAGGAACCTGGGTAGGGTCGCTTCATGATGAATATGTGTAAAACTTCATCTAGAAATGAGAAGGATCTTGGGTAGGGTTACTTCACGATGAGTCCGTGTAAAACTACATCTAGAAATGAGAAGGAAACTGAGTAGGGTTTCTTCATGATGAGTTTGAGTAAAACTGCATCCGGAAATGTCTGAGAAGGAACCTGGGTAGGGTTACTTCATGATGAGTCAGTGTAAAACTTCATCTGGAAATGTTTGAGAAGGAACCTGGGTAGGGTTACTTTGTCTGATCGTGTAGATAGTTGTCCTATCTTGTTACAAGTATTAATCTGGAACTGTTGAAAATTATTGACGGTAGTCATCTGTTGTTTGATCTTTCCTGAAAACGTAAAGAGTCAGTTGTATTCAATATCATGATGTATGAAATGCATGGCACGATGATGTTTCTCAAAATAAATGAGATTATGATGTATGCATTTATCATGCATGTAATGCGAAATGTTGTTGGAATGTAAATTTTTTTTGTCTTGGAAAATAAATCCTTGACAAATGTTTGTGTGTTTTGGGAAGCCGAATCCCGGACAACCGTTGGGGATGAAGAGTATGCACACCTTTCCAGACCTTGTTTTTAGAATGTTTTGTTGTGGTTTCCTATTTTGTTGTTTGAGGAGAACTCCGTTGGGGGATGTTGACTCTTCTTGAGGAAAACTTTGTGGAGAGTGTTGATTCCTGCTTGGGGAAGGGATTTCAGGAGTCTTCGTTGTCCTTTTCTCTACTGGGGAGCTATTGGGGATTGTAGGAAAGTCTATTGGGGAAGAGGAGTTGTGGTCCCTTGACTTGTGGGAAGCAAATTGAAACTGGGGAATCTTGCCGTTTGTTGGGGAAATAAACCCTGTCGCTAATCTGTTGGAGAGGTGTTTTCTTTTGGCAGAACTCTTCGAGGATTCTTGAGATCTACTCGGTTGGGAGAAGTTTTCAGAGATTGAAAATCTGGCTCGGGATCACCCTATGAAAAGGACTTTGTCGGAGATTTGTCACTGCCCCTAGTAGAAAATGTTTGTAGTATTTCCAGGAAATGTTTGATTGACTGCACGTAACTCTTTGCTGGAATTCACGTTCAATGCCCCAAGTGATTCAGATAAAGACCTGCCCCTGGTTATTCAACCCTTCTTGAGATATTTCTTGGAATCTTGACTTGACTTCCCCCAGGCGAGTTGGACAGTGACATGTCATGCCCCCCTTATTTATAGGAGATCTGTAATTGGAAGTGTCATCCCATTTGAAGTGATTTTGTTCACTGAGAGAGCTTTCGTTCGCTGGACATTCGTCATGTGAATTTCTCCACTGTCAAATAATTAGCCATATTCAAACAATGATATTCAAAATAATGCAAATTTTACGCTTGTCTTGAAGTTTTGAAAATGCGTTTTAGCAGATAAATGTTTTTTTTGTAAGAATGAGAATTCAACTCAGGATATAGAGTAAGCCTTACAGGAGTCAGGATACTTTTTGTAACATTATTCTTTCAGACTAATCCATGCTTCAATTAGGACTTTTGAAGGGTTTTAACGTGGCTTGGTTCACAATTTAAGAAACAAAGGATAAGGCTCAAAGTGTATTTGTACCCGCCCGCTCTTCGTGATGTCCTTCAATCATAAACTCAGTTAATTGTGCATTTGAACTCCAATTGAGTCTGGAATGCCGTTTTGGTGATGGTTCAGACAAGTTAAGTTAGTTGGAAGGCAATTTTCTCTCTCCATATTTTCCATGTTGTTGAGGATTTGTAGTGACCTCTTTTTGATTTATTATCCCTGATTTTTTCCTGACCGTTCTTGTTTTGAGATTATAGTCAGCAGGATGCCCCCGTTTTTCTTAAGTCTCCTTCGTAGGTTTTGACTTAGTGGGCTTTTCTCTTGAGAGATAATGACGACCTATTTGATAGGGAACCATCATTATCTTTTGATTCTAGAGGAATTATTTTGATGTCATTCGTTGTGTACAAAGTGAAAACTTGCGATTGAACACACATTTAAATTAACTGAGAGACTACCCCGCCCCATGTTTTGATTAAAGGTTTCGATTTGCATAAAAAAATAAACTCCTACTTCTTTTGCTCAAAGGGGTTGACTAGGGATTATCCTCCTTATAACTCCAGTGTTTAGGAATTAAAAGAACGCCTATACACCATCAGCAAGGTTTGTCCAAAAGCATACTTAATAATATTATGGTATTGTTTTCGTCATCCTCCCTCTAAAGGCTTGTAACTTTTAACAAGAGTTGAATGTCATAAAAAGAGTAAAAAGCATAACTTAAATATAGTGAAAACAAATGGATGAATTCAAGACAAACATATGCAATGCATTAATGAAACAAAGTTTTACATTAATAGATAAGTGTTTGAACAACAACAAAAATTACAATTGAAAATTTAAAATGAACTGGAACGCTCAATGATTTGGCATGGGAGTGTTGATCACTTTGGGAGTCTCTGGAGGGTCGAACTCGATCTCCTTGGTGTCAATCATGTTTTGAATCTTGTATTTCAGCGCCCAACAATCGTTTGTGTCATGCCCAGGACTTCCGGAATGATATGCACATATTGCATCAGGATTATAGTTAGGAGAAAAAGTTTTGGGGTTTGGATGAGGTCCTATCAACGTAATCAGATTCATCTTCAACAAGTGTTGTAGTGCTTGAGACAGCGGCATGTTGATGTTGGTAAACTGTCTTTTGGGCTCGTCTTGCCTTCGTTGGTTTCCTCTTTGTTGTTGTCACCGTGATGCAGGACCGAAGATCAGGACTGCCCCCACATGTTGGTCATGGTGGCTCTTGTTATGACCCTTTTAGCCGTAAACAGCATTGGACCCTTTCTTCCTATTGTATGGCCTTTTCTGAGTATCATAGGATGTAGCTCCTTGGATCTTTCCACTTTTGATGCCAGCTTCGACCTTTCGCCAGTCAGTATTTGCTCGGTGAACCCGACCGAGAAGCTTCCGATTAGTTGATTGAAGAAAGATCCTGTCAAGGTTCCCATAAAGATGTCAATCATCTCCCTATCAGTTAAGGGTGGTTGAACTCTACTTGCCAAGTCTCTCCATTTTTTGGCGTACTCTTTGAAGCCCTCGTTGGAATGCATGGTCATATTTTGCAATTTCACACGAGTTGGTGCAAGATCAGCATTGTATTGATACTGCTTGTAGAAAGCAGTAGCTAAGTCCTCCCAGGTATGAATGTAGGTTCTTTCTAATTGATAGAACCACTCTAGCTGAGTACCAACCAAACTTTCTTGGAAGAAATGGACCCATAGCTTCCGGTCAGCAGTGTGAGGCTGAATCTTGAAGACATATGACCTCAAATGTATTTTAGGACAAGAGATCCCATCATACTTAGAGAAGGTAGGGATTTTGAACTTTTGTGGGACGACCACTCCGGAAACCAAACCTAACTCTTCAAAGTCCAAGCCAGGTATCTGCTGAATCTCCATAGCTTTGAGGCGATCCTCCAACTGTTTGTATTTATCATTAGCGGGAGGATATTGTTCCTCAGAGTAGTCAACTTCAACTTAGTTGATCCCCAGACTGTTATCCTCTTCGTGACTATTCCCCATGTTGGATGGAGTTGAGAGATCTAGAGCTCTTTTGACTGGTCCTCTAAGTCTTCTTCCCAAGTTCAGGACACCTACTGACTTCTTGGACTTTTTCTTCTTGTCTTTGAGAAGAAGAGTCTTCAGGTCTTCTTGCGCCTTAGCCATGGCTAGGAACATTTGTTGGAATTGGGCATTTTGTGCTTGGAGATCCTTCACCGTTTGTTCCATATCCATCTTACTGAAATAAATAGTAGGCAGATAAGGAGACCTGTATGGGAGAAACCTGTCATGATATGATGCATGATATATGGATGCATGTTTTCAAGGATCTCGCGGGATAAACATAAGAAGATGTTAGAAGTTACTTACGACTTTGATTGGAGAACTTCGTATTGGTGGATGTCCTTCCACGAGAATTAAGCTCACCATGTCAAGTGGGTCATAGCCCTTGACTTTAATTAACGTTCTTTGGTTTTGATGACATTTGGTTAGAGGAAAATAAATCCTCTTGCCTCTTGATAGACGTCCGATTCAACGTGACCCTGCATCATAGGCCCTTGAGATCCTTGAAATGACTATTGAAAATGCTATGGTATGATGTCATGATGTTATGTACAAGTATGCAAAGTAAGCAAGTTGTTATGTACAAGTAGTCATATACACACAAAGTAGACAAGTCCTTAGGTTTAGGCTTGCATGGAGTTTGTAGGTAAGTACCCTCTTGAAGTTTAGTTGGCTCAACCTGTCCTAGTAATAGTAACTGGGTTCTAGGGGATCTCAATATCACTGATCTTTCTTCATCGGGCATTGTTTTAGCGCAAGCCTCTTTATTAGCGACCGAAATATCCTGAAAGTCCGATCTCAATGAGCGTAGCATCGAGTATCAACCAACTTTGGACTGCACCAAATTCGGCTATCTCACTACTTCCTAATGGCCAAGTTGTTCAATTAAGGTTCTAAGGTCAGTTAGTACTTCATGACACCACACAACGGCCCCATTTTCTCCTTGACTACTCAAGGGCTACCGGTACCAACAAATGTGTCACACTAATGTAGCTATTGCTTAGACCATATCGGTATACCCCGTACAGTTTCCATAACTTATTGCTACTTACCTAAAAAGATGCCCCAGATCCGGGTAGAGGATCTAAACAAACCCAAACAAGGGACCATAATGTAAAGCAAGCAAGTCAAAAAATGAAAAGTAAGTAAAGGTGATCTATCCCTAAGGTAACCCCACTTTTAAGGCATCCCCAGTAGAGTCGCCAGTTCTGTAACAAGGTGGGAGAACTGACTTGGGTGTTTTGCATTTGATCATAATTGTTGCGGATAGCAAGAGTCGCCATCGACTTTTCTTTTATCCAAAAGGAAAGGTTAAAAAGAACAGGAAAGAACTTTCAATATTATTTCTTGAGTTCGGGGGGTAGGTTATGAAAAGGGAAGGTATTAGCACCCTTTCCATTCGTAGTTATCCATGGGCTCTTAGTTGCTTGCTAGATCACTTGCTTTTGTTTGAAAATGTGTTTGTGGTGTGGGTTTTGAAAGTATTTTGAAAACGTCTTTGTAATGGTTCTCGTTTCTATAAGAACGCGTACAAAATGTTGTTTGGAAAATAGTTCAAAGGAGTGTTTGTGAAGTGTGTTTTTGACAGTGATTTTGAAAAGGTGTCTTTGTAATGGCTCTCGTTTCTATAAGAATGTGTATAAAATGTTTGTCTTTTGAAAATGTTTCAAAATGAAAGTGTTGGTGTATAAAATGTTTTTTTTTGTGAGCAAGCGAGCAACTAAGGGCAACCTACCTACTCATAAGGTCTTAAATGTTCTTTTCCTCCTCCTTTAGATGTTGCTATCTTACTATGGATTTGGTAAGAAGCCCCCATCATTGGATGTGAAGGCACGGGCGTGGGAAGTTTGTATAGTCATAGAAGGCAACCTATGAGACGTTTTAGCAATGTCGTTTAGGGACTAGATTGTTTACCGAAGGCAACATTGAGGGTTATCGAGGGACTACGATCTTTTATCGAGGATCTTTGCTAAAACGCCCATGTTCGAGGGGCATGACTATTTTTCCGAGGAAACAAGTGGAATTACCCTAAGGGTGCATGTGTGAATAGTGTGTTTGATTTGCATGCACTTAGTCTTTGATTAGGGGTTATCTTCTTGTTGTTTTTGTCTTGCCATACATGCCCTATTTACTAGCAAGCATACAAAAGTAATAAAATACAGAAAGATAAAATCCTACACTATTACAACCATATTGAATTGCATGAAAATATAAATGCAACAATAAGATAAAAGCAAGAAAAATGAAGGACTTTCGAGTGAGGCAGAAAACCCTTCGATTCTGCACTTTCTGGATCTCTTTGATTTGGCCTGAAAGGGGTGAAGGTGTGGCTTTTGACTGAAGCCTAGAGGGTCAGTATACTGTGCCTTTCGATTGGGCCTGGAACCAATTCAAGGTGCAATCTGCCTTTCTGCCTCCTTCGAATGGGGACTGAAAGCAGTGAGGGAGTGTCTTTCGTCTGGGCCTGGACTTAGTGCAGGCGTGCCTTCTGGCTGCCTCTTTCGTTTAACATGGAGATTGGTATAGAAGCTAGAAGCTTCATTTCCTACTTCCTGTTTCCTGTTTCTTTCGTTTGAACTCTTGAATAGTAATATGGCGTAATGCCATGCTAGTATTTCCTTACAACCAGTTTAATACTTAATGCATGTTTAGGTAAACAAGAAGCAAAACGAAAGGGTTAGCTCTAAAAACATATTAAAAGGGTGGAAACGAAAAGAACAATGGTATGTACATGCTTGACACGAAAGAAAAGCTTATTTACATGTTATACAAGAAACAAAAAGCTCAAGGTTTGGAATAACTTACCTTGCTGGAGGCTGAAGGGTGTGCTGGACCTTGAAGTGGTTTCCTTGAATGCTACTGGATTCGAAGGAAGGGACCAGAGGAAGCATTTATACTGTTTGATTCGAAGGAGAAAAACAAATGAAATGTCTTTCTTACTGGATTTTAAGGGTAACAAGGTGTAAGGATACTTCAGATTCGAAGGGGACAAGTGTTTGAGATTTTTGGTATTGTGTTTTTCACGAATGCTTAAGTGTTTGAGAAATTATGGTGTTTGAGAAATTTGAAGATTCCTTCCTCTGGCCAAAAAGTCCTCCTCTAAACGTGTTGTGAGGCCTTTTATTTATAGGCAAGGCTTCCTGAAGCTTTTGGAGGGAAAACAAAAGCTTTGAACAAATTGAGTAACCCGTTCCTTGTAGCTTTCGAGAGACAATGCCTTGTATGCTATTTTGGTGTAAGAAGGGAGTAGTGTTTCAGGACTGCTGTGCAGCATTCTTGGCCAGTGTACCATTCCTGAACTTGGTAACAAGCATCTTTGAATATCATCTTTTTGGTTTGACCCTTCTTCGACCAGAATCTTCTCCAAGTAATACTATTTGATTTTCCTCTAACAAGTGCCTTTCGATTGAGTCACTTTTGGGCATCCTTGGATGGGTCACTAAAAACATGCTTTAAAGTGGGCTTGTAAATCCTTCAAATGGACCATCAAGCATATCCTTTGAATGGGATACCCAGAGTTGGATTCGAAAGATGCTGATTCGAAGGGGACACAATTGCAAACAGAACCTTGTGAAGGTGGTCTTGTCCAATCAAAGGCCTGCCTTCCCAAAGGTCCATGTTGCCAAACGAAGGAGTGTACATAGGGGGTCCCTACCTTGTGACTTCATGCAAACATGCAAAAGATCTATGTTCAAACGAATCTTGCATGAAGAGAACCAACATGCCCAAACGAAAGGTGTGACCAGTAGCTTGTACTGAAGAATTCATGTACCCAAACGAAGCAAGCATGAAGGGAGTCAAATGCCCAAGTGAAAGATTTGACCAAAACCTTGTGCTGAAGGATTCATGTGCCCAAAATAAGGGTGTGACCAGTAGCTTGTACAGAAGGAACCACATGCCCAAACGAAAGGTGCATGCAGGAGGCTAAAATGTCCATATTTGAAAGAGGCACATAGGAGGTAAAAAATGCAGATCGAAGGATGCCAAAAGGGAGCCTTTTGGCCTTGGAATCGAAGAAGGCTACAAGTGGATTTGTGCCTTGTGAATCCATGTGTTTCAGAGGTCCACGCTCATTCGAAGGATGCAAGCCAGGTTTGCATCGAAAGAGGCCAAAAGGCCAATTGAAAGAGCTGAATCGAAGAACACTTGTTTTTCTCCAAAATTTTCAAAATATTAATTTTATCTGTTTTCCCTTTTTTTGATAGTTTCCTTTTAATCTTGGTACTGGAAAATCCCAATGTACTTGTGCAAGCTTGAACCTTGAGAGTCCTTGTGAGAAATGCCTTTAAAGATGAGAGGGAAAATTTTGGTGTACAACAGGGACCATGTGGCCACACGAAAGGTGTATGCAGGAGGTCCCTACTTTGTGGTCGTATGCAAATATGCTCAAACTAAAGTTTCTAAAGAGGGAACCACATGCCCAAACGAAAGGTATGACTAAGATTTTATGTTGAAGGATTCACACACCCCAAGCAAAGGACGTAGGCAGGGGATGAAAGGCTCAATCGAAGCTTGCAATACTGGGAAGGCCATTGTCCCAAATGAAGGAGGCCTGCAAGAGGCAAGATGTGTAATCGAAAGAGGGCAGAAGATAAGCTTTGTGCATGTTAATAGGATAGGAAATTCCGCCTTGTAAGTCTTGGCTAACACGCATGAAAGATGCTATGTGGCCAAACAAAAGATTTCCACAAACGTTCAAATGAAGCCTAGTACCCAACGAAGCAGGAAATGAACTTGCCCAAGTGAGTCCAGTGACCCAATCGAAGTATCAAATGAACTAACCCAAATGAGGCCAGTGCCCCAATCTAAGCATGAAACGAACTTTCCCCCAAAGGATTCCAGCGCTCAAACGAAAGATGCAACCAAATCCAAAGTATCCAATCGAAGGACGCAAAATTGAAAATAACTTGCTTTTCCTTTAATTTTGTCAAAAAAGAGCACTTTCACCAGTTTTGTCCTTTTTTAGAAATTTCTTATTTAATCTTGATGCTGAAAAATCCAAATGTATTTTGTATAGGTTTGAAATTTGAGAGTCCTTGTGAGAAATGCCTTGAAAAATGAGAGGACAAATTTTGGGGTACAACAATAATAGTCGGTTATCCCACTGTATTACAGAACTCGCGACTCTGCTGGGGAACTTATAAAAAGTGGGGTTACCTTAGAGTTAGATCATTCTAAATTTTCTTTACCTTGTGTGTTTTGTATGCTTTACTTTTGAGGCCTTGTTTGGGTTGTTACTAAAAGATCCTACACCCGGATCTGGGGCACCTTTTTAGGCAAGTAGCAATAAATCATGGAGGTTGTACGATGTAGACCGATATGGATCAAGTGATATCTACGTTAGCGTGATACTCTGGCTCTTACTAATGTTCCTTGAGTAAATTAAGGATAACATTAGGCTTCCTTATAGTGTCATTAATAGCTAACCGACCTTTAGAACCTTTAATTGACTCATCCTAAGCCATTAGAAAGTAGTGAGATAGTTGGCTTTGGTTCCAACCGAAGATTGGTTGATACTCGATGCTACACTCATTGAGATTGGACTTTTGGGATATTTTGGCCGCAATACTTCGGTGCTTAAGCTAAAACGATGCCTAAAAGAAAGGTCAATGATATGAGACTCCTTAGAACCCGATTACTTTTCTAAGACAGGTTGAACCAACTAAACTTCAAGAGAGTACTTGCCTATAAACCCCATGCAAGCCTAAACCTAAGGTCTTGTGTGTGTTTCTTGTGTATGATTAAATTATTCAAACATAACATCATGCATCATAACATCCATTCTCATTTCCCTAACCATATCAAGGTCCTCTAGGGCCTGTGATGCAGGTTATGATGAACCAGACGTCTAGCAAGGGGCAAGGGGATTTATTTTCCTCTAGCCAATGTCGTTAAAAGACCAAAGTACAACAACTCGAGTAAGAGGCTATAACCCACTCGACATGGTGAGCTTGATTCTCGTAGAAGGACATTCAACGATACGAAGTTCTTTGATCAAAGTTGCAATCAAAATCCAAACATTTTCTTGTGTTTACCCCACGAGATTCTTGAAAACATCACATAAACATGGCATACATATCATTTTAGGTATTTCAAGGACAAGTTTCTTATCTTTTCGTTGTTTATTTCAATAAAAAGAAATGGCTCTCGAACAGAATATTAAATACCTTTAAACCCAGAATGCTCAATTCCAGCCGATGTTCCTGGTTCTGGTTAAGGGACAAGAGGACCTGAAGGCTCTCATTCTCAAAGACAAGAAGAAAAGGCCAAGAAACCAATGGGTGTCTTGAATATGGGAAAGAGACTCAGAGGACCGACCAAGTGAGCTCTAGAATTTGCAACTTCGTCAAACGAGGGAGACAATCAGGAAGAGAAGCCAAAACAAGAATAACACAGCCCAGGGACCAACGAAGAAGAGGATGATTACGCGGAAGAACAATATCCTCCTGCTGATGACAAATACAAGCAGCTGGAGTATCGTCGCAATGCCATGGAAATTCAGAGGGTACCTGGTCTGGATTTTGAAGAATTAGGGCTGGTTTTTGGAGTGGTCATCCCACCAAAGTTCAAGGTTCCCGCGTTTTCTAAATATGACGGGGTTTCATGTCCTAAACTGCATCTGAGGTCTTATGTCAGGAAGATCCAACCTCACACCGCTGATAGGAATTTGTGGGTGCATTTCTTCCAAGAAAGTTTATCGGGGACTCAATTGGAATGGTTCTATCAGCTGGAGGGAACCAACATATGCACCTGGGAGGATCTGGCTACTGCTTTCTACAAGAAGTACCAATACAATGCTAACCTCGCTCCAACCAATACTCAACTTCAAAGAATGTCTATGGGTTCTAGCGAGGGCTTCAAAGATTATGCCAAGAAATGGAGAGATCTTACAGGAAGAGTCCAACCTCCTCTGTCTAATAGAGAGCTGGTAGATATGTTCTTGGGTACATTGTCTGGTCCATTTTTCAACCACTTGATCGGAAGCTCTTCGGCTAGGTTCACCGAGAAGATATTGACAGGTGAAAGAGTAGAAGCTGGAATCAGAAGTGGGAAAATTCAGATGATTGTGTCTTCAAATGCTGTGAAGAAGCCTTTCAATGGGAAGAAAAAGGCTAATGCTATGTACGGCCAGAAGGGTCATGGTAAAGAATATCTCCATCAAGTTATGGGGGCAGTTATAATTTTTAATCCTACACCAGTGCGACAATAAAAACAGGGTAATCATCAAAGGCAAGACGAGCCCAAGAGACAGTATACCAAAATCAACATGCGGTTGTCTCAAGAATTGCAACACATGTTGAGGATGAATCTGATTACGTTGATAGAACCTCATCCAAACCTAAAAACTTCTTCTCCTAACTACAATCCCGATGTAAGGTGTTCTTATCATTCTCGCAGTCCTGAACATGATACAAACGATTGTTGGGCGCTGAAACACAAGATTCAAAATATGGTTGACGCCAAGGAGATTGAATTCGACCCTTCTGAGACTCCCAACGTGATCATTGCTCCCATGCCAATCATGGCCAAGATTGAGAGCGTTTCTTTCATTTGAATTCTCAATTTGTAATTTCTTTTGATTGTTCGAACACTTATTTTATGTCAAACTTTTATATTCCATTAATGCATTGCATATGTTTGTCTTGAATTAATCCATTCATTTTCACTATACCGAAAATATGCTTTTACTTCCTTTTTGTGATATTCAAGTCTCGATTTAAAGCTATAAGCCTTTAGAGGGAGGATGACGATAACGATACCATAATCTCATACAATATGCTTTTGAACAGACCTTGCTGACGATGTACATGCGTTGTTTCAAATCCTAAATAGTGGAGTTATAAGGAAGATAATCCCTAGTCAACCCATTTGATCCTAAGAAGTAGGAGTTTTCTTTTTTAAGCTGTAATACCCCAAATTTGTCCTATCATTTTACTTTTATCTGGTGTAAGCTTTTGCATTCATCTGCATATATTCTACTAGGTCACTAACATGGCATACATTTACATTTAATAAGGCACTTGAGGTTCAAAAGTTCAATGATCATGCAAGTAGAGTTTCACAGTGGTTGAGGTGTACGTGTCCAATAAAGATGATTCATGTGGATATGGTGGTTCTCATTAAGCAAAATAATGATTTCATTGAATGTTATTCTATGGCAAGTGTCATGGATGGGGTTTCTTGGTAGGTTTCCTTGGAAAGGGAAGATGTCTTGATAAAGTCAACTTTTTGACCCAATCTTTGAAATCTCTACTCGTATTAAAAAAAACAATGGCTATTGGTATTGGTGCGCATCATGGAGAAGAGGATTTGAAATATATTCATTTCGCAGTTGACCAAGTCTTGTGAAACTCTTTCTCTACTTTAACCATAAAAATTGGCTATTATCCATTTGATCTAGTTCAATTAAATACATTGGTTTGAAGTGCAAGAGTGGGGATGCTTTCATTTGGCTAGAAAGCTGACTTTTGAAGGATGATTTTTATATACCAAGTCACGTGGGAAATATATTTGGATTTCTACTTGGCATTTGAATATGTTTAAGTATGAAGAACATTTGAATTCAAAAATAGAAAGAAATTTCATTACTTGGAATTCAAGTTCCATAAGAAGCCATCACAAGGAAAATGGAATGTCAACATACAAGAAAGAAGCATTTTGAATGTTCGGGAGAATACTTCATTTGAATTTAAGGAGTTCTAAGGTCATTCAACACTTGATTCAAGAGATCTTTCCTATTAATAAGTGAAATACCAAATTACATCCCCTTTTCAATTATATTACATGATTAAGGAAATTACACAAAATTTGGTTTGGGCCTAATTTTCATCCTAAGCTCTATCATGACTTCATCCTGTTGACACTCCATGCCATTCCCAAGAGTTTCTCCAACTATCTTCATGCTTCTTCCAGAAGTTCAACAACTTCACATGTTCATCAACATTAAGCACATTAAGCCATGGCTCAAATCAGTCTTGCACAACCAGGACAAAGAATTTAGTTAATCATAACCCTGCTACAGAAAATGGAAATAGAAGGAGAATCAAGTCAGAAAAAAGCAGTTTTTAAAAACCTAGAAGAAAGCTTTAACTAATTTGCAGTTCAAGCCAACCCTATTCTACCAAATAACTCTAATTACCAGTTTCAAAATTAACATTTCAAGTTTACTATCGTTACCTCCCTTCAAAATCCATGACTTATAACCCTACACGAAAATCATCCAAGACAGTCCCAAAATCACTTCATGGACAATGCATACACGCGCTCGTTCAATCCAAGTGCAAGCCAATTAAACCTGCATTTTCAAAGTCAATTTAGAAGAGGTGCTCACCAAAAACGGGTCAGACAATCAATACGGAACTAAAATCCAGTTTAGAAAAAACAATTCACAAAACAAATTATTAAAATCCCTTTTATATCCTCCAAACAGTGCATTCAATTCACCCAAAATATCATCCAAATAATGAGTCCTTTAACTTTTGAACTCATCCTAACTGAATTCTGTTTTCACTCTTAATTGTCCCTAACAAACTGTCAAAAACAAAAACAACTAACATAATACCAACATGCGCCAATTTACTTCATTGATGTTCAATTCATTTGAGATTCAGACTCAGAGCAATGCGATTAATATGGGAACCCGCGATTCACTTCACTCAGTAATTCGATCAAAAAGCAAGCATAACATCCTACACATAACCTGCACAGATTCAAAGCTCAGAGGAGTAAAAAACTCTACTAATAGAATAACCAACCATGCATAACTAACAACCCATTCCAAACAACCCTTATTAATAGAAAAAAGCCCCTAACTAACTGCTCTAACCTCTAACATAACCACCTATAACTGTTTCCAACCATTCACAACCCCCTAACTATTTTCTAAACCAATTCCCGTAACAGTTTCCAACCAACTTCATAACAGTTTCCAACTAACTTCTAAATTCCTAATCACCTATAACAGAAAACAACCTGTAACAAATCCTAACAATCATAAAACTGTCATAAAACCAACCTAACTGAAACAGAATTTCAGCTCCCTAACTAACCTATAACAGAATTCTAACTATCCTAACAAACAAACATAATCATAACAAGCCCTAACATATAACTAACTCAAATCCACTCTAACTAACTTCCGACTCTACTTAACTGTCACCTAACTGATGGAAATCTCACTGTTAGTCTCATAACTGAATCCTCTAATCCCATGGCTCAGATTGATTGATCCCCAACTGATTCTAAATCTCTATCAACTATATAACCTCTTCATCACCTTCAATTTAGAGGACCTTCATCTTCACCACATGCCCAACCTCAAACTCTTTCTGATTCTCCCTTCGTGGCCTTGCTTGCAATCTGCTATCTCTCACCTTCTTCACCATCCTCACTCTGCAATAAATCTCATAACCTTCTTCTCAAACCTCCATAAACACACATCCCTCTTCCATAACCGAATTCCATCATCTTCATCTCCAACACACTTGCATACGGAGTATTCACAACATCACTACCGTAACAAAAATGCAATAATTCAAAAGAAAAGAAGAAGAGTTTTAGAAGGAAAAAGAGAAGAAGAAGCATAGGAAGTGAAAATGAGCGTTTACCTGAAGATTATCCTCTGGTCTTCTTGCACTATTGGCTCCTTTGAAAAGCCGCCAGAGCTACTCCGGCAGGTAAGCTCCAATTATCTTCATTCTTTTGCTCCTCCGCTCTTTTTTTCATGTGATAGTGTAGATTGAACATAGTGGAGTAGAATCCCTAAAGTGTCAAAGATCAATTGAGCGTAGGGATTATCCGATGTAGCTTTTAGGTTTCTAGTTTTCCTGTTCTTGATATGAGGTGAAGATGTTAAAATCAAAGGGAGGGAGGAAAACGGTAAGGGTGAGTTGCTAAAGGACGATGCCACTGCATTTTCGATCAGAGCTGATCGCGCCGGAAGACTCTAGATTGTCGATGTTCATATTCAAGAAGGAGAGGAGAAAGGTTAAACAAAGAAGAGGCTGTCTCGAAGAATCTGAAGAGTCATAACCTAACTCCTATCCAAACGGCACATTTCTGCTTATGATTTTGTTATTTTGCATATTGTTTTATTATTAATGGATAAGAGAGAATAAAACTGAGGATGGTTTGGGCTAAATTGGTGTTGAAGAAATTTCGTTGGGTTTGTTCTTGAATTGTTGGTTTGGCATGTTTCTACTTTGTTTTTAAGTCATGTTAGCTTATAACAAAAATGCTGATGGATTAGTTTTTGGGCCTAGCGCCTGATTCCTACAATGCACCCTCCTGAAATTCAACTCTCACTCCCTGTTTCTCTTACCTTCCTTTTATATTTTTAAATTCTTTCTTACATGATCTTTTTTTTAATAACAAAAATACATAATAAAATGGTAAAATATTATAAGACATTTTAGGAATTAAATAGGAATTAATTTCCCCCTTTGCTAACTTTTTAGTCAATTTTAACTACGAGTTTTACTCACTTTATGCCATGTATTTTGTTTGCGATTTTTGGTATGGATTGTATGCTGTGATGCGGTGGGAGAACTGACTAGATGTTTTGCGTTTTATCGCAAATGTTGCGGTTTAGCAAGAGTCGCCACCGACTTTTATTTTATCCAAAAAGGAAAGGTGAAAAAGAACATGAAAGACCTTTAGAGATGTTTTCTTGAGTTCGGGGGGTAGATTATGAAAAGGGAAGGTATTAGCAACCTTTTCATCCATGGTTTTTTATGGGCTCTTAGTTACTCGTTTTAGATCACTTGCTTTCATTTGATTGTGTGCTTGTGGTGTGGGCTTTGAAAGTATTTTGAAAATATCCTTGTAATGGTTCTCGTCTCTATGAGAACATATACAAAGTTTTGTTTTGAAAGATAGTTCAAAGGTGTAATTGTGGATTGTGATTTGGAAAGTGGTTTTCGGAAAGATATTTTGCAATAGTTCTTGTCTCTATAAGAACGTATACAAAATGTTTTATCTTTTGGAAATGTTTTGAAATAAGAGTGTTGATGTACAAAAGTGTTTTTTTGTAGTTGCAAGCAAACAAGTAATTAAGTGCGAAACTACCTACTCAAAAGGTCTTAAATGTGCATTTCCTTCTCCTTTAGATGTGGCTATCTTACCATTATTTTGGTAAGAAGTACCATCATTGGATGTGAAGGGACGGGTGTAGGGACGTTTGCGTAGTCATAGAAGGCAACTCACGGAACGTTTTAGCAATTTCGTTTAGGGACTAGATCGTTTATCGAAGGCAACATCGAGGGTCATCGAGGGACCACGATCTTTTATCGAGGGTCTTTGCTAAAACGTAAATGTTCGAGGAACATGACTATTTTCCGAAAGGGGACAAAGTGAGATTACCCTAAAGGTGTTAGTGTGCTAGTTAGTTTGCATGCATTTGTCTTTGATTTTTGGTGAGCTACTTGTTAGTTTTTTTATCTTATCATACATCTTATTTTACTAACCATATATGAAAAGCAAGTAAAAATGAGGAAAATAAAATCTAAGATATTACATCATTTTAGAGGGATGGGGGTACAAATTAACAAAAGGGATGAGGTAGAAACTAAAATATTAAAACCATATCGAACAATAAAGAAGATAATGTAAAAACAGTGCAAAATATAGGAAGAAATGCATTTTGAACCACTATGTGTCGACCCATACTGCTATGCATCGACACATAGCTTTTCGCTGCTCCTGTAAAACAAAAATGACTCAGTATGAGTCGACACATAATGGGTTTTCTCGACTCATGCACCCTTCTTGTGTCAACACGAAACACGTATGTATCGACTTATAAGCCCTTCTAGCTTTTGCTCTGTGACCTGAACTCAGTATGGATCGACGCATGAGGGTTATATGTCGACTCATACCCTATTTTTTCACTAGGATGGGTCGATACATGATGGTATGTGTTGATGCAAGTTACATTTTCCTGCCTTAAACAATGTTTTACTGATTGTACATGTTAGTTTATGGCATATAATGAATAAGCATGAACAACAAATGATTGAATAAGCCTAAACAAGGTGCAGATGGCTAGTTCCAAAATATATTAAAGTGCTACATCTTGTCTTCAAAATAAACAAATCATTATTGATGTATGATGAGATATCAAGTTAAGAAGACTTACCTCTAGATTGCACTGTCTGTTTTGAATATGAATGTTTTTCCAAATGTGATGAGGATCTCAATGAATCTCCAGAAAGCTACTCCAGACTGTTGAAACTAAGCTGGACTGTACTGTAATGTTTTTGGTGTTTTGAGGATAGGGATGAACAACACTACAAGGACTGTTTTTTGGTTATGTTTGGACAGTCTTTGAGGAAGAGTTTGTATGGTGGAGCAATGAGTTGGGCTTTTGTTTTGAATAAGAGCAGTTTTGGTTTTGAAAATGAGTCAAAGTTGCACAGAATATTGTTTTTCTGCTCAACGAAACTCTCTATCTTTTCTCTAGAAAATTTTCCCTCTCCTCAAAATCCAGCCCCTCCCCTTTGTCTTATGAGACACTCCTCTTTTGTATACCACTTGACTATGGTTTAGGGGGGGAAAACAAATAAGTCATTTTGAATTGTTTTTGCCTACTGCTTTGATACTTTCTGCACACAATTTTCCTTTGCCATTTTGGTGCAATTTTGGGGCTGTTGTGGTGCTGGTTTGGGCAGACTGCATAGAGCAGTTTTGGACTGTATTGGGCAGCATGTATACTTGGGATGAAGCATTGCACAAGCTTTCTTGTAGGGAAGCCTGGGGTGTTGTGGCATATCACATTTTATTCAACTTTGGACAACATAGTTTGTAGCATGTCACAAATTTGGTCTTGTGCACATTATGTCAAAGGCAAAAATATTGTTACAAGGTTTTAATCAAGACATAGTTTTAGAATTTGTAATTTTGCAAAATGTCACTTTGTAATAACTTGAATTACTTGCATCATCTTGAATTATTTGGAGTGGTAGTAAAATGCCACGAAACAAATGAAATTAACCAAGTATAGAGAATACTTAGAAAAATCTCAAAGTCTTGCAAAGTTGGATTTTTGATTCTCTTGACTTTTGATGATCAAACTTCATTTTTTTGGATGTCTTAACATAATGTGATTTTTGGGACTCAAATTTGATCCAAAAGTCAAAGTTTGACTTTTTTAGTGTCCAATTGACTTTTCCAGCAGAAACTCCAATTTTGCTCATTTTGCCCCCTTTTGATAATTTGAATGATTCTTCTTAGAAAATGTGGTCCGAGGCTTGAAACTTGACTGAAGTAATTCTAAGAATCATTGAGACAGGAGAGGGAAAATTTTAGGGTACAACAGCTGCCCCTGTTCAATCTTTTTAAACCTGAATAGTTAGATTGACATGTTTTGCCAGTCGTGACTCGAAGGTGGAAGAAGATTGAACACAAGAGTGCCCAGAAATTTGCACTTCATGATGTGATGGTTAAGGGAATAGGCTTAAAGAATCCATTTGGAGAGGTGATAGAAAGTTGTTGGATATGGGCTTAAAGATGCCATCCAGGAATTATTGTTGAATTGTGTCTGTAAGCTGAAAATGAATGAGTATCAGAATGGCGTCCGTGTCTGGAGTGTATCTGAATTGTATCTGAAATCTGAATCTGAATGAGTATCAGGATGGCATCCGTATCGGGAGCGTATCTGAACTATATCTGCACTTGAAATCTGAATGAGTATCAGAATGGCTTTCGTGTTTGGAGCGTATCTGAACTGTATCTTGAAATTAAGTCTGAATGAGTGATATAATGGCTTCCATGTTTGGAGCATATCTGTACTGTATCTGAACTTGAAATCTGAATGAGTATCAGAATGACTTCTGTGTATGGAGTGTATCTGGACTGTATCTTGAAATTAAGATCCGAATGAGTAACATAATGACTTCCGTGTATGGAGTGTATCTGGACTGTATCTTGAAATTGAAATCCGAATGAGTAACATAATGACTTCCGTGTCTGGAGTGTATCTGTACTGTATCTGAAATCTTTGAATACTTGTTAAAGATAGCTGTTAATCTTATCCTGTTGAGGGTAAAATGTTAGCTGAAACACAAAGTTATATTGCATGAAATGTATGATGCAATAAATGTGTTTTATCCATGTTTATGATATATGTATGTAATGTATGCGCATGTAAGCTGATTTGCTGTATTGCTGAGAAAAATAAATCCATGACTACTGCCGGGGAAAATAAATCCTTGACTGCTGAGAATTCCATTGTGAGAGCAATGCCATATACTTCTTGAGGAATATGCCTGGGGAATCCAGAGAATTTTAATGACTTCTACTGGGGATTATTGACAGGAGTCTTTGTTCTGTCGAGAAGCAATAAAAACTCTGTGGGGAAAAAGTTTATTCTGTAGTGAAAACTCTGTGGGGAAAAGCTTAATTCCGCTGGGGAGTTCAGGAGTTTGGGTTGTATGCCAATCTACTGGGGAGTTACCCTAGGTTGGGGAGAAACAAAAGTTAACTGTTATCTGGTTGATTTTCGAGCTTCAAGACAACTTGCTGGGGAAACCCGGAGAAACTGGATAATTTCCGCTGTGGGTTGATAGTTTGAAGTTTCGGCTCCGCTGGGGATTGGTGGTTGGTAGTCTCAGCTCCGCTGGGGATCTTAATGACATGCTGATTTGATTGTGTATGGAAATGGGCTTAAAGATGCCATTTGGAGAAACAAAGAAGAATCGTCAGAGATGGGCTTATAGATGCCATCCAAAGGTGATTATTGACGGAAAGTTTGAATTGGATCTGAATAGAGAATGAATCAGAATGAACCGTTGAGAGATTTATCTGTTGAGAGATTTTATCTGAACCAGTGAAATCTGGAAATGAATCAGAATAAATTGTTGAGAGATTTATCTGAAACAGCAAAATCTGGAAGTGAATCAGAATAAACCGTTGAGAGATTTATCTGAACCAGTAAAAATCTGGAAATGAATCAGAATAAATCATTGAGAGATTTTATCTGAACCAGTAAAAATCTGGAAATGAATCAGAATAAATCGTTGAGGGATTTATCTGAAATAATAAAAATCTGGAAATGAATTAGAATAAATCGTTGAGAGATTTTATTTGAACCAGTGAAATCTGGAAATGAATCAGAATAAACCGTTGAGAGATTTATCTGAACCAATAAAAATATGGAAATGTATCAGAATAAACCGTTGAGAGATTTATCTGAACCAGTAAATATCTGGAAATGAATCAGAATAAATCGTTGAGAGATTTATCTGAAACAGTAAAAATTTGGAAATGAATCAGAATAAACCGTTGAGAGATTTATCTGAACCAGTAAGAAAGTCTTGGAATATCTTCAACTGGAATAAGAATCGGGGAGATCTCAGCATCGATCTGACTGAAACAGAGAAGGTCTTGAGTTAACTTTGACTGGATAAGAATCAGAAAAAATCTCAGGATCGATTTAAATGAACCAGACAAAAGTCTCAGAATGTCTTCAACTGGAATAAGAATCAGAGAGATCTTAGTGTCGATCTGACTGAACCAGAGAAGGTCTTGAATTAACTTTGAATGGATAAGAATCAGAAAAAATTTCAGGATCGGTTTAACTGAACCAGACAAAAGTCTCGGAATATCTTCAACTGGAATAAGAATCAGAGAGATCTTAGTGTCTATCTGACTTAACCAGAGAAGGTCTTGAATTAACTTTGACTGGATAAGAATCAGAAAAAATCTCAGGATTCATTTAACTGAACCAGACAAAAGTCTCGGAATGTCTTCAACTGGAATAAGAATCAGAGAGATCTTAGTGTCGATCTGACTGAACCAGAGAAGGTCTTGAATTAACTTTGAATGGATAAGAATCAGAAAAAATCTCAGGATCGATTTAACTGAACCAGACAAAAGTCTCGGAATATCTTCAATTGGAATAAGAAACAGAGAGATCTCAGCATCGATCCGACTGAACCAGAGAAGGTCTTGAATTAACTTTGACTGAATAAGAATCAGAAAAAATCTCAGGGTCGATTTAACTGAACCAGACAAAAGTCTCGGAATATCTTCAACTGGAATAAGAATCAGAGAGATCTTAGTGTCGATTTGATTGAACCAGAGAAGGTCTTGAATTAACTTTGACTGGATAAGAATCAGAAAAAATCTCAGGATTGATTTTACTGAACCAGACAAAAGTCTCGGAATGTCTTCAACTGTAATAAGAATCAGAGAGATCTTAGTGTCGATCTGACTGAACCAGAGAAGGTCTTGAATTAACTTTGACTGGATAAGAATCAGAAAAAATCTCAGGATCGATTTAACTGAACCAGACAAAAGTCTCGAAATATCTTCAACTAGAATAAGAATCAGAGAGATCTCAGCATCGATCCGACTGAACCAGAGAAGGTCTTGAATTAACTTTGACTGGATAAGAACCAGAAAAAATCTCAGGGTCGATTTAACTGAACCAGATAAAAGTCTCGAAATATCTTCAACTAGAATAAGAATTAGAGAGATCTCAGTGTCGATCTGACTGAACCAGAGAAGGTCTTGAATTAACTTTGACTGGATAAGAATCAGAAAAAACTCATGATCGATTTAACTGAACTAGACAAAAGTCTCGGAATGTCCTCAATTGGAATAAGAATTAGAGAGATCTTAGTGTCGATCTTACTGAACAAGAGAAGGTCTCAGCAAGACGATGAAGGAATCTTGGACGATTACCACCTCAACAAGATGAAGGAATCTTGGACGATTACTACCTCAAAAAGTAATGAAGGAACCTTTGACGATTACTACTCCAAAAGATGATAACCTTTATCTGTCGATCGATATTTCCTGAAAAGGTAAAGAGTTAGTTGTATGCAATGTCATGATGTATGCATTGCGTAACGATGTTCTCAAAATAAATGAGATTTATGTTATATGTATTTTATCATGTATGTAAATAGGAGGTATGAAATGTGAAATGTTAAAGAATGTATTTGTCTGGGAAAATAAATCCTTGGAAAATGTCGGGGAGTTTGTTAAATCCTGGACTACCGTTGAAAAGTATGTGTGTCTTCAAACTTAACTTAGAATATTTCCACCGGGGATTCCTATTTTGTTGTTTGAAGAGAAACTCCGCTGGGGAATGTTGAGAACTCTGGAGAGTATGTCTATTCATGTAAATGCTTGACTGTATGTAAACCTTTGTCGGGATTGACGTTCAATGCCCTAAATGACAGAGATGGAGACTTTCCCCCGGTTACTCTGCAATTCTTGAAATATTTTCTTGGAATCTTGACTAGACTGCCCCAGGTGTGCTGGATAGCGACATGTCATGTCCCCTTGTTGATAGGAGATCTGTCAATGGAAGTGTCATCCTTTTTTAAGTGATTTTGTTCATTGAGAGGGCTTTTGTTCATCGAATATTCGTTGTGTGAATTTCTCTGCTGTCAAACAAATAGCCAAATGCAAACAGTGATATTCAAGTAATGCAAAGTTTATGCTTGTCTTGAAGTTTTGAAAAATGCATTTTTAGCAAGAAATTTTTGTAAGAAAAATTCAACTCAGGATTTTGAGTAAAGCCTTACAGGAGTCAGGATAACTTTTGTAACAGTATGCTTTCGAACTAACCCATGCTTCAATTAGGACTTTTGAAGGGTTGTAACGTGGCTTGATTCACGGTTTAAGAAACAAAGGATAAAGGCTCAAAGTGTATTTGTACCTACCCATTCTTCGTGACGTTCTTCAGTCCTAAGCTCAGTTAATTGTACGTTTGAACTCCGATTGAGTCTGGGACGAAGTTTTGGTGATGGTTCAAACAAGTTAAGTTTATTGGAAGGCAATTATTTTTTTTTGTTTTTCATTTCTTCCATGTTGTTGAGGATTTGTAGTGACCTCTTTTTTTTAATTTGTTATCCTTAATTTTTGCCTGACTGTTCTTGTTTTGAGATTACAGTCAGCGGGATGCCCCAGTTTTCTTAAGTCTCCTTTGTAGGTTTTGACTTAGTGGGCCTTTCTTTTTGAGAGATAATGATTTCCTGTGTGATAGGTAACCATCACCGTCTTTTGATTCCAGAGGAATGTTTCCTGACGTCATTTGTTGTATTACGAGATGAGAGTTTGCAGCTTTAACGTGTGTTTGAATTAACTGAGAGACTACCCTGCCCCAGGTTTTGATTAAAGGTTTCAATTTGTGCTAAAACAGAAAACTTCTACTTCTTTGGCTTGAAGGGGTTGACTAGGGATTATCTTCCTTATAACTCCAGTGCTTAGGATTTGAAAGAAATGCCTGTACATCATCAGCAAGGTCTATCCAAAACATACTATATGAGATTATGGCATTGTTTTCGTCATCCTCCCTCTAAAGGTTTGTAACTTTTAGCAAGAGTTAAATGACATAAGAAGAATAAAAAGCATAGTTTAAATATAGTGGAAACGAAAAGATGAATTCAAGACAAACATATGCAATGCATTAATGAAATAGAGTTTGACATTAATAGATAATTATCTGAATAACAAAAGAAACTACAATTGGAAATTCAAAATGAACATAAGCCTCTTTGTTCGAACTTGTCATTTTAGGTGGAGAGCCCTCAACGGAAAATTTTAACATGGCCATCTTGTGTGAACTCCAACGTTCTTTCTTCAATCAGATCTTGAATTTTGTTTCTCAATGCCCAACATCCATTGGTGTCATGTCCAGGACTGTTGGAGTGATACGCACATCTTGCATTTGGATTATACCCTAGAGAGGCTGTGTTGGGATCCCGAGGGGGGGTCCCTTAATACAATCAGCTTGACTTCCAACAAGCGTTGCAACACTTGAGATAATAAAACGTTAGTCTCAGTGAAGAGATTTTCAGATGTATTCCGCCTACGCCGATTACCCTGTTGATGTTGGCGAGGTTGTTGTTGGGCTCGTGATCCTAAAGCCAACTGAGGAGGTTTTCTCTCGGCTTCTTGTCTCAAGGGAGGCAGAATGATGACTTGATCCTCAACCCTAGTTGTTTGCCCTATTTGGTTACATTCATCTTGATGAATCTTGTTAATGAGGACTCTCAACTCCTCTTGTCCTTGTGCCAAGTTTTGGATGAGAGCCATTTGGCCCACGAGTTGTCCCATCATCTGGATTTTCATTATGGCTATCTCAGTTTGTAGCAGCTCCAACTGATCATCTTTGTTGCCCTCAGGATTCCCCATGATCCTGCCCCTAGTGAGGAGAGATTTCACTTCTTCCTGCCCCTTGGATAGGTTCAAGAACATCTCTTGAAGTTGAGCGTTTTGAGCCTGGATGTCCTTGATAGTCTTCTCTAGAGCCATCTCTACTGAAATAAACAGTAGGAAGATAAAGAGACCTAAATGGGAGAAACCTGTCATGATATGATGCATGATATATGGATGCATGTTTTCAAGGATCTCGCGGGGTAAACACAAGAAACAGTTAGAAGTTGAACTTTGATCAACATCTTTGATTGGAGAACTTTATATCGGTGGATGTCCTTCCATGAGAATCAAGCTCACCATGTCAAGTGGTTCATAGCCCTTGACTCAAGTTATTTGTACTTGATTTTTGACGGCGTTTGTTTTAGAGGAAAATAAATCCTCTTGCCCTTTGGTAGACGTCTGGTTCAACGTGACCCTGCATCAAAGACCCTCGAGATTCTTGAAATGGTTATTGAAAATGCTATGGTATGATGTTATGATGTTATGTACAGATATGCAAGGTAAGCAAGTGTAAATACAAATAATCATATTCACACAAAGCAGACAAGTCCTTAGGTTTAGGCTGGCATGGAGTTTGTAGGTAAGTACCCTCTTGAAGTATAGTTGGCTCAACCTGTCCTAGTAATAGTAACCGGGTTCTAAGGAGCTCAATATCACCAGATTGTTTCCTTCGTCATTGTTTTAGCTCAAGCCTCTTTAATGTCGACAGAAATATCCTAAGAAATCAAACCTCAATGAGTGTAGTATCGAGTATCTACCAACTTCGGACTGCACCAAAGTCGGTCACCTCACTACATCCTAAAGGTCAAGTTGGTCAAGTAAAGGTTCTAGTAGTTCATTAGGGCTTCATGACATCACTCCGCGGCCCTGTATTCTCTTTGATTGACTCAAAGGCTACCGGTACCCACAAATATGTCACACTAACATAGTTATTACTTAGACCATGTCGGTATACCCTGCACAGTTTCCACAACATATTGCTATTTACCTATAATGTTTCCCAAATCCGGGTGGAGGATTCAAACTCAAACAAAGAACCAAAATATAAAGAAAACAATTAAAACAATATAAGAAAATAAAGATGATCTAAACCCTAAGGTAACCCCACTTTTAAAAAAAATCCCCAGCAGAGTCGCTAGTTCTGTGATGCGGTGGGAGAACTGACTAGATGTTTTGCGTTTTATCGCAAATGTTGCGGTTTAGCAAGAGTCTCCACCAAATTTTCTTTTATCCCAAAAAGTAAAGGTGAAAAAGCACAAGAAAGACCTTTATAGATGTTTTTTTTGAGTTCAGGGGGTAGATTATGAAAAGGGAAGGTATTAGCCCCCTTTTCATCCATGGTTTTCCATGGGCTCTTAGTTACTCGTTTTAGATCACTTGCCTTCATTTGATTGTGTGCTTGTGGTGTGGGCTTTGAAAGTATTTTCAAAATATCCTTGTAATGGTTCTCGTCTCTATGAAAACATATACAAAGTTTTGTTTCGAAAGATAGTTCAAAGGTGTACTCGTGGATTGTGATTTGGAAAGTGGTTTTTGGAAAGATATTTTGCAATGGTTCTTGTCTCTATAAGAACGTATACAAAATGTTTTATCTTTTTGGAAATGTTTTGAAATAAGAGTGTTGATGTATAAAAGTGTTTTTTTTTGTAGTTGCAAGCAAACGAGTAATTAAGTGCGAAACTACCTACTCAAAAGGTCCTAAATGTGATTTTCCTTCTCCTTTAGATGTGGCTATCTTACCATTGTTTTGGTAAGAAGTCCCATAATTGGATGTGAAGGAACGGGTGTAGGGACGTTTGCATAGTCATAGAAGGCAACTCACGGAACGTTTTAGCAATGTCGTTTAGGGACTAGAGCGTTTATCGAAGGCAACATCGAGGGTCATCGAGGGACTACGATCTTTTATCGAGGGTCTTTGCTAAAATGTCCATGTTCAAGGAACATGACTATTTTCCGAAAGGGGACAAAGTGAGATTACCCTAGAGGTGTTAGTGTGCGAGTTAGTTTGCATGTATTTGTCTTTGATTTTTGGTGAGCTACTTGTTAGTTTTTTTATCTTGTCATACATCTTATTTTACTAACCATATATGAAAAGAAAGTAAAAATGAGGAAAATAAAATCTAAGCTATTACATCATTTTAGAGGGATGGGGGTACAAATAAACAAAAGGGATGAGGTAGAAACTAAAATATTACAACCATATCGAACAATAACAAAGATAATGTAAAAACAGTGCAAAATATAGGAAGAAATGCATTTTGAACCACTATGTGTCGACCCATGCTGCTATGCATCGACACATAGCTTTTCCCTGCTCCTGTAAAACAAAAATGACTCATTATGAGTCGACACATAATAGGATGTGTCAACTCATGCACCCTTCTTGTGTCAACGCGAAACGTGTATGTATCAACTCATAAGCCCTTCTAGCTTTTGCACTGTGACCTGAACTCAGTATGGATCAATGCATGAGGGTTATGTGTCGACTCATACCCTATTTTTTCACTAGGATGGGTCGATACATGATGGTATGTGTCGATGCAAGCTGCATTTTCCTGCCTTAAACATTGTTTTACTGATTGTACAGGTTAGTTTATGGCATATAATGAATAAGCATGAACAACAAATGATTGAATAAGCCTAAACAAGGTGCAGATGGCTAGTTCAAAAATATATTAAAGTGCTATATCTTGTCTTCAAAATAAACAAATCATTATTGATGTATGATGAGATATCAAGTTAAGAAGACTTACCTCTGGACTGCACTGTCTGTTTTGAATCTGAATGTTTTTCCAAATGTGATGAGGATCTCAATGAATCTCCAGAAAGCTACTCCGGACTATTGAAACTAATCTGGACTGTACTGTAATGTTTTTGGTGTTTTGAGGATAGGGATGAACAACACTACAGGGACTATTTTTTGGTTATGTTTTGACAGTCTTTGAGGAAGAGTTTGTATGGTAGAGCAATGAGTTGGGTTTCTGTTTTGAACAAGAGCAGTTTTGGTTTTGAAAATGAGTCAAAGTTGCACAAAATATTGTTTTTCTGCTCAATTAAACTCTCTATCTTTTCTCTAGAAAATTTTTCCTCTCCTCAAAATCCAGCCCCTCCCCTTTGTTTTATGAGACAGTCCTCTTTTGAAGACCCCTTGACTGCGGTTTAGGGGGGAAAACAAATAAGTCATTTTGAATTATTTTTGCCTACTGCTTTGATACTTTCTGCACACAATTTTCCTTTGCCATTTTGGTGCAATTTTGGGGCTGTTGTGGTGCTAGTTTGGGCAGACTGCATATAGCAGTTTTGGACTGTATTGGGCAGCATGTATACTTGGGATGCAGCATTGCACAAGCTTTCTTGTAGGGAAGCCTGGGGTGTTGTGGCATATCACATTTTATTCAACTTTGGACAGCATAGTTTGTAGCATGTCACAAATTTGGTCTTGTGCACATTATGTCAAAGGTAAAAATATTGTGACAAGGTTTTAATCAAGACATAGTTTTAGAATTTGTAATTTTGCAAAATGTCACTTTGTAATAACTTGAATACTTGCATCATCTTGAATTATTTGGGGTTGTAGTAAAATGCCATGAAACAAATGAAATTAACCAAGTATAGAGAATACTTAGAAAAATCTCAAAGTCTTGCAAAGTTGGATTTTTGATTCTCTTGACTTTTGATGATCAAACTTCATTTTTTTGGATGTCTTGACATAATGTGATTTTTGGGACTCAAATTTAATTCAAAAGTCAAAGTTTGACTTTTTTAGTGTCCGATTGACTTTTCCAGCAGAAACTCCAATTTTGCTCATTTTGCCCCCTTTTGATAATTTGAATGATTCTTCTTAGAAAATATGGTCTGAGGCTTGAAACTTGACTGAAGTAATTCTAAGAATCTTTGAGACAGGAGAGGGCAAACTTTGGGGTACAACATATGCAATGCTTTAATACTTGCTGCCTAATTTTGCTTGTTTGTAGTCTTTCATGATCCCTTAGGTGATTTTGGTTCAAATTCAATCTTCGATTTAATTGAACTAAAATTAGACATTAGGCTTCTAAATCCAAGCATGCAAACATTAGGTAGAATTCCATCAAAATTCCAACTTTAGGTCCATGATGCATAATAACATTAGGTTTAGAAATATGCTAGTATCCCTTAGACTTTTCTTTCCCCTTTTGCATTCTCATCAAAAACAAAAACTTCTTTTTCCTTTTAAAATTCAAAACACTTTAAAACTACCGATAAGAATCATGCTTTTGTTGAGTATGGGAAATGATAAGCGGGTCCCTTCTCGATCTTATTGTTCTTCCATCTCAAGCCTAGGTGTGGTTCAAGTCTCAAAAACTCCTTTCACGGATGAGTGGAAAAGTGGTTAATACCTCTCTGTTGAGGTCAACTAGCCATCATCCGCAACAAAATACAAACTATCTCAAACCTTTTTGTGCGTTCAAGCACATTTTTTCTAAACCCCTTTTTCAGGTAAGGACATGATTAATTTACTTATGTGCCAACGCATAAGTCTCTAAAGGTCGAGCTGCGGCAGAAGGCAAAATTAACATCGTCCATAAAAAACATAAAACAAACAAAAATATGTTAGCCGAACTACAGTAACTCTGATTCCTCAAAAAGGATACGTAGGCATTGGGGTAGGGCCCAAGCGAGTACAACTTAATTTTCCCTACATTCTTTTCTCCTTTCTTTTGCATGCATTCTTTAGAAGTAATAAAAAATAAGCATAGATTAAAAACACCCATAAGATTATAACAACAAGAGTGGATACTGTAGAGTACTACGGACGTGTGGGGTGCTAATACCCTGCCCTCGCGTAACAGACTCCCTTACCCGATCTCTCGGTTGCAAGACCATGAATTCTCCATTCTTAGGTTTTCTAGATGTTTACCTTTCCCTTCATATTGGATAAAAGACGTTCGATGACGACTTTATTGTTTGACGATTTTTAGCCAGTTGTTTCAGCTGGCGACTTCACTGGGGACAGGACGACCAAATGCTGATCCATCCCGAAGTCTCTCCTAGCTATTGTTTCCTTTCTTTGGGTGTTTATTTTTATTCTTTCAATTTATTCATTCATTTTGTATGTACCTGAGCATATGTATGCATGGCATTTTACTGCTTTCCATATACTACTGCTGTACTGGATCTGTTTCTTATTGGGTGGGTGTTACTATGAGGTAAAAGGCCCAATACCCAGGCCAGAGTTGTATACCATAGGAACCTTAGGAATAGAGTGGAACATGAACGGATAGTTGACTTAAGTTTCACTACTTCCGCCATGTCTTCCACGCTTATATGAGGTACAAATGAGGGGCTATCATTTTCACGTAGGTGATACAGTGATAGTTTTTTAGGAGTACCCTCGATTCTGAGTTACCATTGCCTTACCCTGACCTAATCTTCACCCGTGAGTGGGGAGGGAATTATTATCACAGGTACAGATGGTGACTATGTTCATATGATGACTATGCTCAAATGGTGACTATGTTCAGATGGTTACTCATAGATGGTGACTATTGGTTCTAATGGTTATGTTTTGGATTTCTATCAGTGACTATGAGGTTCTCAAATTTATTTTCTGAGTTCCAAATCTATTCATGAGGTTCTTTGGTTTATATTCCAGACCCGTGATCCTGGTACTTACAGACTATGCAGAGACAATACAACAGAAATTAGTATCATGGAAGTAGTAACCCCATGATCATTTGCACTTACATCATATCATATTTATTTTTTAAAAGAAATTTCAGAAAAAATAAACTATATACTAACCTTGCATGTGCATGTCCATTCCGGCTTATCTCACGAAGTTATAGTTTCTGTCAGTAACGTTTAGCATCAGTGATGTTCTCAAGAGGACCAGAAGAGACAATTGTACTTATCAGTACTGCTCAAGTTTTCTGCTCAAGTTCTTGGCCTTCTTTGAAGAGTTAAAAAACTCGTTTAGTCCATCCTGATGCAGAGGTTTTTAGTGAGAGACATGGTAGAACTTTGACTCTATTTTAGTTTTACGACTATAAGTTACATTGTTTTACCTTCCAGGACTATCAGATCGTTCCAACTCCGGAAGAATACTCTCATTTGTTCAAGACTACCAAGCACATACTTGTTGCTGTTCTGAGCGAGCATGATTTTGAAGCTATTGCTAAGGAACTTTATTTGGGCCTTAGTAATGTGAGATAGAGGTAGAATAAGAATGGTAGCCCACCTTCAGACTGATTATTATATTGTTATCTCGACTACCACCAGGATTGTTGGACGAAATCGTTTATCTTGTATTCTCGTAACTTTCTTGTACTGAGTTCCGTGGGAATTTCTCCTATTTCTGAATATTTTCTTTAAGTGGTGGTTCTTATTACCATGTTGCTTGATTATTACTGAAGTTAATTGAGTTATGGAAAACCGGAATGGACAATCATTTCATACATCATACATATCATGCATTTCATGAATTGCAGGTTTTCTGGCAGGAATTCTTATCTGATGGTTTTTCCTCTTATTATCAGAATCTATAAGACGACTTCCTTACATCCTTATCACACTCGAGCCAACAAGTTAAGGATTATGGAACAGATTGAGCAGAATCAGACCGATCTCCACAAAGACATGGACACCATGGGTGATCAAATGAATCAACTCATGGAAACTCTTCATGCCGTCATCCAAGGGAAAGAAGAGCTCAGACTGAGTGTTACTAAGCTGGTTAACAGCGCCTCTACGTCTGAGAATGGTGGGCCCGTGAATGACAATGGGGGAATTCCTAAAGAGAACCCGCAGCTGATTGTGGATGACCATGAAGATGTGAAAAACACAAGAAGGGGGGGTTGAATTGTAAAACTTAAATTAAAAGACTTAACAAGACAGTATTTTTATCCTGGTTCGTTTGATCTCAAATTACTCCAGTCCACCCGTCAAGGTGATTTCGCCTCTCTCCAACGAGGTCTTAATCCACCATTCTCAAGGGATTACAACAGATACTTTAACAACTGTTAAAGTCTTCTTGAGTACAACCACAATCCGATTAATCTCAAGGAACTTCTTTTACAAATAATTGAACAAGAGTGTGTTGTTGTTTTCTTACAAAACTGTATATCACAACTGTGATAATTACACAAAATATGCTTGGAATAAAATGAATTTGCTAAAGCTTTGAATATGCGTGGTTTGGATAGCTTGGCAAATTGTTGAGTGCGTACGTACGTGCTTCTTTTCACAAGCAGGCTTGTCTATATAGGCAAGCAAAGATACGTTGTCCATAAAGCAGGTTTTAATGATAATAACACACTTTCCTTTTATAGAAGATCTTTGTCTGAAGAAAGCCGTTAGCATTTAATTCTCTCTTGAATAATCAGTAACACTTCAGAGTCTTCTTAGCAAAACTGCTGATAACGCTTCAGAGTGTTGATGACTTGGTAAAGATGTCTTTGATCAGAGTCAGAGTGTATTTGTTTAGGCGCAAATTCTGGTCATCAAGCTTCAGCGTATAATCTGGTAGCTTCAGCGTGTAGCATATATTACTGATCTTCTGATGCTGATTCCATTCTGATGTTGATTCCATCAGAACTTCTGCATATACAAAACATAATTTTAAGGAGCATAATTGTTCTTTGTATATATCTTTGAAATATTTATTCTTTGTATTTTGTTATCATCAAAACTCTAATCAGGGATTGTAGAATCAAACTATGTTCTAACAATCTCCTCCTTTTTAATGATGACAAAAACTAGATTTTTCAATAAAGAATAAAGAATAAAAAGCGTAGAGTTTAAGAAGAAAAACTCCCCCTGAGTTGATTACTTCCCTTGAATTCTTAGAGTCCTTGAGCATCAGAATTGGACTACATCTTTCATCAAAGTTTTGTACCTGTTCACGCTTTTCAGAAGAAAGAAATTAAGAAGATCAGGATGTTTGAGACTTATGTCTCAGTAATCTGTTATTGAAAATATCTTATTCTTTCTCCCCCTTTTTGCCAGTCATCAAAAAGAACATATAATCAGAGCTAAAAAGAGTTTATATTAAAATCAGAAGCAACGATAAGAAGTTCAGAACATCAGCAATGTAGAAAATATTACAGATAAATATATTTTAAAACAAAGGAAAATCTAAGATAGAGGAGGAAGACGCGTGAACAAAGCTTCCAACAAGCACTTGATCTGGATGTTGGTTTCCTCTTGTTTGGTTAACATGCTCTTGATTTCCAAAATTTTATCATCCTGTTTATCCATCCTTTCCTGCATAATAATATTTGATCTCTTCAGTTCTTCTAGAGTCTGCCTTTCATAGGAGGAAGCTTGAGAATCTTTAGTAACTGAATGCTTCTCAGAGCATTCTGCAACGTCATCTTTTTGACCCAGTTCTTCTGCATGAATCATATGCTCTGGAGTATCAGTCAGAATGATATCTTCTGACTCTGGTTGAACTTTGTCTGCTGGACGATGTTCTGACCAGGGAGCATTGTCCAAAGGGAGAACTTCTTCCTTGAGCAGATTACTGAAGTTCTTTTGAACTTGTCTGTAGCTCTGTTCTTGCATCTTATAAGTTTCAGAACATACCCATTTTCTGAAACTTGTCCAAAGATAATCTGAAGCAGCAGGATTAATCATCTCAAGACTAGCTTGCTTCAGGGAAGTTATCCACTTCTACATTTCTGTTTCAAATATCAATAAACGAGTACCAACATCTGGTGAGGGTTCAGATGGTTTTGGTTTTGGAATGGCTGTTTTGTGGGTTATGGCAGCAAGACGTTCAAAAACAGTTAAATCAATGACAGTTTTGGCGTTGTCATTTGGATTGTTCTTTGGTGAGGGAGTGGGAGAGTCTGGAATGGTTATTGGAATAGTTGGGGAGTTTGGTGGAGTTGATTCTAGTGAAGAGGGAATTTGGGGAATATCTAGAATGGTCAGGGGCATACGGATGGCCGGAGGTTCAGTGGTTCCAGGAATGGGAATGGTATCGGAATCAGCAGTTTGGTTGGATTGAATGTTATGAGGTTCTGGTTCACAGGATTCAGAAGGTTGGACTTGAGAAGTTTGAACTTCTGGTTGTGATAGTTCAGGTTGTGGAGAAGGTGGATGAATTTCTGGTTGAGGAGATGGAGGTAGTGGTATTTCTGGTTGTGGAGAGAGGGGAATTTCTGGTTGTGGTGCTTCTGAAGTGGTTTCAGAGTTTGGATTTTCTAGTGTGGGAGCAGAAATATTCTAGTCAAAGGTTTCAATATCTGACAAAACTTTTACAAGTTCTGGTTGAGTTGTTTCAATAATTGGATTGATAGGTAGGGAGTGAGATCCTCTAAGGGTTAAAGTTTCTGAGGGGTCAAACCCTATATCAAAATCATCAAATGTTTGAGGGGTAGGAATTTCTGAATGGGTAGGAATTGGTTCAGATGTTGATATAGATACTAAATCTAAAACAGTTACAGAAGAAGGATTACCTCTCTTTTTAGCAGCTTTGGGAGTCCGCTGAGATGTTCCTTCTGCTGCTGCCTTTCTTTTCTTGTTCTTCTTCAGCACAACTTCTGGAGCCGCCTGTTGTAAGTCCTGGATGTTTAATCCTAGTGCAGTGCCATCTGCTTTGCATGCATCCAAGTATCTGACGATAATATCAGGGTTGGAATCAATTTCTGAGAACATGGGAAAGTCATCCAGAGGAATTCTTCTGCTGGTGATTGTTGCAAAAGAAGTAACACCGGGTTCCTTCTTGATGTTGTCAATAATCTTCATCTTCTTAAGATTCTTAGCATTCAAAGGCTTTCCAACAGTTGCCTCTAAAGAGCTGATTTCCTGTGCTTCTGTTAGATGCTCTATCAGCCTATTCTCTGTCAGAATATCTGATATGAGCCTTCCAAGGGGTATCCAGTCCCTTTTAGTGCGCTCATCTTCTCTAGTCTCCTTAACACTAGTCCTCTGATGATTGAACAACAAATGAGCCAGATTCACCTTAGTCTTCTGGGAGATGAAGTAGATCAGAAACTGTTGATCAATGTTGATGTAGTCAGGAGAGCTGGTTGGCTTCCTGTGGTTTATGCATCCTAGAATAATCTTAGCCCATATTCTGTGATGGTCCTTCAGATCCCTTATCTTGCTGGAGGGAAGACCCAGAGTGAAAATTTCTCTAGCAATTAAAGCGACATCAACACATCTTTCAGCCATGTCTATACACCTAACGCCACTACCACTGTAACCTATCAATCTTGCTATAAGGTCTTCAGTAATAACTATCTTCTTCCCCATTACATATGAAGTAACTTGATGGTTGGAGGATGAAGCATGAATCCAAAATTCCTTCACAAGGATTGGGAATGTTGGACCTAGCAAACGGTCAAAATACCTGTTCCATCCTTGAGCCTTTACTTCTTTAGAAAGATTGAACCCATTTTCTTGAAGACTTTCAAAGTCCACAATCAATTCTGAAAGCACTTCTAAGTTGTCAATGGGCATGAGGAGAGTTATGAGTGGTTCTTCATATTGTTCTGAGGATTCTGTTCTCTGAGTTCTGGCATTAGAAATGCTTGAGGAAGCCATGTTCACACAGAAATATTTGAGACGAAAATGAAGGGGTTTTGTAATATGCAAACTGAAAACAATTAGATTGTAGAGAAGGTGAAAGTGAAAGAGTGTAAGAAGTAAAAAAAATGCGTTTAAATAGATTTTGAAAACATAAACTGCAAGAGAGAGAAATAAATTGTAATGATTATACGCATTAATGACAGCTGATTTTGGGGGATTCAGAAAGATATTGGAACGGTTACCCATGACATGTGTCTCAATGCATCCAATCAGCACTTTTGACCTTTCAGAAAAGTGAACACGTGTTCAGCCTCAGAAGGTAGTTAATGAATGGATGATAACTGTTTGCTTACGTGAACAACACACTTCTATCCTTGAAATGAAATGCTCAGATCTTCATGGATAGATTCTGATACAATCTGGACTTCTAAAATTCTGAAGACAGGATGATCAGCAGTTCACAGAAAATAACGGAAATTCTGAGGATTAAGATATGTAAATAAAACAGTTTATTATGGGAAAAGCTTCATGCTGAGATGTTTCAGAATGAAGTTAAACCTATCTTCAGAAAGAGGTTTTGTAAAGACATCAGCCCATTGGTGGTCTGTGTCAATGAATTTTAAATTGAGAATCCCTTTCTGAATATAGTCCCTAATAAAATGATGTTTTAATTCTATATGCTTAGCCCTAGAATGCAAAATAGGATTTTTACTGAGACAAATATCAGAAGTATTATCACAGAGGATAGGGATGTTACTCTCAAATATATTGAAGTCCTCAAGTTGACTTTTCATCCAGAGCATTTGCATGCTAGATCCAGCTGCTGCTATGTATTCAGCTTCTGCTGTTGATAGAGCTATTGTGGATTGTCTTTTGCTAAACCATGAGATCAGATTTTCTCCCAGAAACTGGCATCTTCCAGAAGTTCTTTTACGTTCTACTCTGTCTCCAGCAAAATCAGCATCACAGTATCCTACTAAGCTGTAATCACTATATTTTCTATAAAACAAACCCAGATTAGCAGTACCTTTCAAATACTTGAAAATTCGCTTAACTGTTGTTAAGTGAGATTCTCTAGGATCTGATTAGAATCTAGCACAAATGCAAACACTGAATAGAATGTCAGGCCTTGAAGCCGTCAGATAGAGAAGAGAACCAATCACACCTCTGTAGACCTTCTGTTCTACCTTTTTACTTACCTCTTCTTTTATATAGCCATTTAAGAATGCACTCTTGACATCCATCTGATACAGAGTGATGCCTTTATTAACAGAAAATGAAATTAAAAGTCTGATAGATTCTAACCTGGCGACTGGAGCAAAGGTTTCTGTATAATATATCCCCTCTTGCTGACTATAACCTTGTGCTACCAGTTGTGCTTTGTTTCTAATGACTTCACCTTGTTCGTTTAGTTTGTTTCTGAATACCCATTTTGTACCAATGTCGTTGAATCCTTTTGGTTTGGGAACCAGATCCCATACATCATTTTTTGTGAATTGATTTAGCTCCTCTTGCATTTTCAGAATCCAGTCATTGTCCAGAAGTGCTTCATCAATTGTTGTTGGTTCAATCAGAGAAACCAGTCCCATGAGGGATTCTTCAGAGTTTCTGAAGGTAGATCTTGTTCTGATTGGATCTTCCTTCCTTCCTAGGATTGTTTCTTCTGGGTGATCAATGCTGCTTTTGGATGGTCTTTTCTGGAGTTGATCAACAGAAGGTGTTGGGTTGCTTGCAGTGACTCTTTCTGATGTTGAGGGAATGTGTATATTGAGAGCTTCTGATGATTTGTCTTCAGTACCTGTGAGTTCAACTTCCATACCCGCAAGGAATTCATTCTGCTTTGACTTTTGAGAGTCAAGCTTATCATCAAACCGAACACTGATTGACTCTTCAATAATCTGTGTTTCTGTATTGTATACTCTGTACCCTCTTGAGCGTTCAGAGTATTCTAACATAATACACTTTTGTGCTTTAGAGTCAAACTTGTTCAAATAATTTTTTGTATTCAAAATAAAACATGTACATCCAAATGGGTGAAAATAAGAAATGTTGGGATTTCTGTTCTTCCACAATTCATATGAAGTCTTTTCCAGAATAGGTCTTATGGTGATTCTATTCTGAATGTAACACGTTGTGTTTATTGCTTCTGCCCAGAAGATCTTAGAAACGTTAATCTCGTTGATCATGGTTTGGCTATTTCTTGCAATGTTCTGTTCTTTCGTTCTACAACTCCATTTTGCTGGGGAGTTCTGTGACAAGAGAAATCATGCAAAATGCCTTTTTCATTAAAGAATAATTCAAAATCATTATTTTCAAATTCTCCACCATGATCACTTCTGACTTTGACTATTCTAAGATCTTTTTCATTCTGAACTTGGTTACAAAAGGTAACAAACACAGAGTGTGACTCGTCCTTGTGCCTTAAGAACTTTACCCATGTCCATCTGCTATAGTCATCTACGATTACTAACCCATACTTCTTGCCACTGACTGAAGCAGTTTTAACTGGTCCAAATAAGTCAATGTGCAGAAGTTCCAATGGCTTGGAGGTGGAAACAACGTTTTTGGATTTGAAAGCAGGTTTTGCAAACTTGCCTTTCTGACATGCTTTACACAGAGCATCTGAATTGAACTTCAAGTTAGGAAGTCCTCTGACCAGATTGAGTTTGTTAATCTGAGATATTCTTCTCATACTAACATGTCTCAATCTTCTGTGCCAGATCCGTTGCTCATTGTTAACAGACAGAAGACATTTTACATTCTGACTTTTTAGTTCAGAAAGTTTGATTTTATAAATGTTGTTTATCCTCTTTCCATTAAATATGATAGTCCCATCTTTCTGACTAGCAGCTTTGCATAAATTTTGATTGAAGATTATATCATAACCGTTATCACTTAATTGACTTATGGATAACAGGTTATGCATTAATCCATCAACTAATAAAACATTACTTATAGAGGGAATATTTCCATTACCTACTATTCCAGAGCCAATGATCTTTCCCCTATGATTTCCTCCAAAGCCTACATGGCCTCCAGACTTAAGTTCCAGGCTTTGGAACATATGCCTTCTTCCCGTCATGTGTCGTGAGCAGCCAGAGTCCAGGTACCATGATTGGTGTCTTTGCTTTGCTGCTAAAGATATCTGCCATATGTATTATTTTATCCTTAGGTACCCATATTTTCTTGGGTCCTGATTTGTTAGTTTTACCAAAACTCTGGTCGAATTTTGGTTTGACAGAGTAATCACTACTTGTGTATTTTATGTCATGTGTGTGCCCATATATAAAGTGTGAATCAAGTGGAGTACGTTTTATAACTAAATCCATGGCATTTTTTGGTGTAGGAACCTTACCTTGATATCCTATCCCTTTTCTGCCATTTTTGCTAACTCCATAGATCATTGAAGCCATTTTGCTTCTGTCTATGTTTTTAGCTAGAAACTTCTGAAAGCTGTGATCATACTCTTTGATGATCTCATCAACATTGCTGGGAGTTTCAGGGATTGTTTCCTTCTGAGAGTTTTGCAATTGGTTTTCTAATTTTTAAATTTTATCTTTTAACTCAGAATTCTCCAATCTGAGACTCTCAGTCTTATCAGAGTCAGAAGCAAGATTCCTTTTCATGTTTCTGAATCTGACTCTGATCTGCTGATACCTTTCCAGAATTTCATTAAGACTTTCAACTAGTTCATCCTTAGTAAAGTTTATAGTAAAGTCAGGGAATACCTCTTATGTATCTTATTCTGAGTCTGAACCAGAAGCTTCACTGTCTTTAGAGACGTTTGCCATGAGTGCTAGGTTTGCTCTTTCATCATCTGATTCTGAGTCAGCTTCAGATGTGTCAGAATCATCCCATGTAGCCATGAGACTTTTCTTCTTTTCCTTTCCAAACTTCTTTTTGGGCTTCTCCTTCTGAAGCTTTGGGCAATCACTTTTATAGTGCCCTTTCTCGTTACACTCATAGCAGATGATATCTTTGTTGTTTGGCTTTCTGTATCCTG